>CM056821.1:6645000-7245000 GCA_029853015.1 Chelidonichthys spinosus | reverse complement strand
CAGGTAACCAATCATAACACCGATACACTACGTATATTCTGAACATCTCATTAGCTGGTAAAACAGTGATGGCGGTTCGTGGATAATCACATAATCCAACCCATGGTGAAAGCAGGAAGGGAGTGAAAATGAGCAAGAGGAGGTGGAGAAGGAGGTGGAGGAGTACCTTCAGACAGCTAATTGGCAGCTTGGAAACAGAAGAGTGAGATGCTGTTTAATGTCAGATACAAGGGGGGGAGGAAGAAAGAGAGGAAAGAGGGAGAGACACATTTACATAGGATGGAACGTTTACATTATTTACCCTCTCCGCTTGTCTTTATACAACTGTTACAGCGTCCTGTTTTTGTCTGTCTCTTAAGTTTCCACCTCTAGCCATTTTAGTTTTTTTCCCTTTTATTGACAGAACATCATGCAAAACTATATCTATTGCACTAATCTGTTATGCATTAAACTCCAAACCCATCGATTATGGGTCTGGTGTTATTTTAGGCTCTGGAGGCAACATTCAGGAGTGCCGGGGTAGCCAGTGGATAGCTGCATAACGGACATTCAGGCTAAGACTTCCTCTTTCATGCACCAGTCATTGTTTACAGTCCGATTAGCAACAGGAGACGCAAGAAGCGAGTTAGAGATGAAAGACAACATATATGGCTGATCTCTATAAACGGATATCTGCATATGAATACAGATACATTAAATTAAAAAAGTTAAATCATGGTCAGACGCCAGACTGCATTTCCGCCTCCTTTGCTCTCCACACAGACCATTTACTTGCAAGCAACCAAATCCCACTCAAGCTTGATTGGCTAATAATACTCGGACTACAAACGGAAACTAGAATGCTTACCATACCAACAAACTGTCGCCACCTTTTGTCTATAGAAATGAATTATGCAGCATGATTATAAATTACAAAAATATTTAAATTGAGCACTCGAGGGATCTAATGACAGTTTATAATCTGTTGCCCAAAACAATTATATCAAGATATCAATGGGAATGTAGTGAAAAGAGGGGAAGCAGCAACCAGCAGAAGACCTTTTCAAGGAGTCAGTATTAATTTAAAATTGCAGGGACTATTTGCACAATTGACTTGAGTAGCTATGCCTGCAGAGACATCAGATTAAAAGTCTGAATTCATTGAATCAAAGCCACAAACTTAACCAAATACACTTGTGGCTATTTACTAGTAATTGTGAGGGGCACTAGCAGGCAAACTGTCCTTTAAATAGCAACACAGGTACAAAAGATTTACATAGAAAAGCAGTTTGGTCAGCCAGAAGTACATGGCTGCTCGCACTGAAGAAGTCTTTTAATGAAGTCTGTAAAATATCTCTAGTAAAATACAGCAGTATCTTAGAGAGAGAGAAAGGCATGTTGTTCTGGAGCCAGCGCTGCAATACTGGAGGTATTAGGAACCACTGAGTGATACCACAGTGGAGAAAACTCAGCATCTGGTATTTTTCATTTGGTCTGTTATTCTTTTATTATTCTGAATGACTGTGGCTTAATAACATATGCATACCTGCAGGGCTGTAAACTAACTTTTTGGCTCACCTGCCAAGGGGACCGGTAGATGAAAGAATCTACCGGCCAAGTAAATTTTTTACCGGCCAAATAATAAATTGCCTCTTTTGGTTGCATATACATCTGTTTCAGTACTTTTCATTGAGATAACAGTATTATAGAGCAGTACATGCTTAGAAAAGAGGCCAAAGTATTATTTAGAAATAGGCAGACGGAGCAAAAGATGACACCCGTTGAGTCGTCGTACTGAAGCCATTCCCTGTCAGTCTTCCACTTCTCACTGAACTTTCTCACTTTTGCTTTTTTCATCAATGTTTCGCCTTCTTTGCCACCTTCCTTTCCACCTATCTCCTCTCTATTTTTCCTCTTTGGTTCGGTCACACTGGGAATATGCCGCCACATAGCTGCGCTCGAGTCTCACTCACTGCGCCAAACTTTTAAAGAGCGGTGACACGCACGCTACGTTGCTTCGGGGGAACTATTTTCTACAGCGGTGACGTCGGGGGAGCTACTTCAGTGTGACACACAACAAATCACCGGTTTAGCTTGATGTTTGCTACCGTCATAATTTATCAGTTTACAGCTACTACAATGTTTTGTTATATCATGCGTAATTTATTGCAAACATTTACCCGCCCAGTGGCATGTATCCCTCCAAAATTAAGTCGCCAGGGGAATATTTTAGTCGCATTTGGCGAGTGGCGACCGCTAGTTTACAGACCTGCATACCTCTGCTCACTAAACTCAGTGGATTTAGCTAAATATACAATTGTGAAGAATGTAACCACATTTAAACACGAGCCGCTGTTACTGGAAATTTAAACATCCTCAAGTTGACGTGAAGAAACTTTGGGGGCATGAAACTGTCTGAAGAGAGCAGGGAGGAGTGGGTTAGTGGAACATGCATATGAAACCAAAGTTTGCTCCAAAATCTCAACCTGACACCCACTGTCATCACTACTGGTGGCTGTTATTTGTCCCGGATGCATCCTTTGGCCCTGAATTCAACTCTGCCAATTATAAGTCATTAGTATAAAATGCTTATTTAATACAAGCTAAGGACTGAAGTTCACTTATCTGTTCTTTCCCTGACATTAGATATGTAGGCTGTCTCTTTTTATGTACATAATTTAAACTATAAGCGTCACACTATTAACTTGACTCTGGGATGAAGCAGCAAGTGCCAGCGAGGAAAACCACACAGAGGAAGCAACAGGGATGTCCAGACAGATGAAAATGAGGACAACAAAACATGAATACAATCAAATGTGGGACATGAAATGAGGCAGCTGGTTTGCGTTTTTGAGGTTTTCAGTGTTATGGGGGTGATCTGGTGTGTGAGGTAATGAGGCAGCAAATGAAAGCGTTCAACAGAATGACAATAGCAAAGCAGAAATAAGCCATGCCAGCAGCGAACCCACGGCCAATTCTCTGAACCTTAATCTTGAAAACTAGCACACTACACAAATGTCAGTGCATGAAAATGGTCTGCAGTTGTATCTTACGAGATACAATTCAACAGTGGTGTACAGAAGGACATATTTTAAATTATTCATACTAGCTTACTATAAAAGAATGTAGACCATGCTTATATTAAAATGGAGTCACATTCGGTGTCAGAAGTATGCAGCTCGGTTCAGACTGTCAGGCGACTGTCATGTGTGATAAAGGGGTAAAAGTGTACCTTCTTATTGAAGGCCCAGATCTTGTCCCACTCCATGTTCACCACCGACCGTGATCCACCCTAGACGGAGGCAGTCAAAAGAGAAACACATTTTTAACTGATAGAAAGCACTGATATTTTTGCACTCCAATAGGGAGTTCATAATTCATTAACCTTCAGACATTTTCAAATTTCAACTATGTTAAGTACTTAATTTGGCTTTGAGCCACTTAATAGAGAAGACTAAAAAGGCAATTCTGTAGACTGTGGAATCATTTACTTTAGTTAAAAAGTATAATGAACCATTTACTTCACAAACCAACTTCACAAATGATATATTTTAATGTACTAAATGCTTTTCAGGGAACAACTTTTATAATATCTGGTCTGTCGAAGTGAAAACATCATCTCTTATATATTCTTTATCTGCAATCGACACCTCTGTTTTTATTTTAGAGACACAGGCTCTTTCCCTGCCCATCTCAAACTATAGAGTATACTATAGAGACTGACAGATGTACCTGGGCTGCTATGAACTGTTTCAGACCCTCAACAGTCATTCCTCTCCTCAGGACTCCTCTAACAGTGGGGAAGCGAGGGTCATCCCTGGACGGAGAGATGAGAAAAGGGCAATTGGAGGACAAGGAGAGGAACATAAACATAAATGCCTCCGGATGGTCACGTTACTACGCATCAGTAAGCAACAGATAACTCAAACTAGACATACCATCCATCGACATATCCCTGGTCAACAAACCAGGTGAGCTTCCTCTTGGACAGCACTGTGTTGTTGAGGTTAAGCCGGGCGTACTCCCAGATGTAGGGCTTCCTGAGGCGCAGGGCGTTGATTATCCAGTAGAACTGCTCGTCACGGTCGTGGTACTCAGTGGTCCTAAGAGCATGGGTCACACCCTCCAAACTGTCCACGATGGGACAGGCAAAGTCATATGTTGGGTAGACTCTGGAAGAAATGAGGGGGAAAGTTTGATCAATGAACATTCAAACGATATTTCAATACGTCACATCTTTGATGTAAATACTCCTGATTTTAATGTGTAAGAATCAATGTACAAATCATGCAGACTAATAGAGTCGTTTGCCCCTCCCTGGACGTATTTAAGTCAAGTACTTGTAGCTGCTTCCTGTGCGAGGGTGAGGAGTGTTCTTGCAGCGGTAGAGGGTGGGGTCTCGCATGCAGCCGTTGTTGGAGTTCATGTCGATTTTGGCTCGCATGCAGCAGGTCTGACCGCTCTCTGTTCCAGCTTTCATCTCTGACCACATCTTCATGTTCTGCTCCACCGCTACAGAGGACAGAGAGAAATTGTAGCTTCAAAAGGTTCAGAGATTTGCACTGAGACTTCACCATTCACTGCGACTGGTAAGCATGTTTCCCAAGGCGTACTGTTATTTCTGCATTTGGACTCGGCGCGCTGCTCCCTCTCCAGCTTCATCTGCTCAGGTGGCGTGTTGTCGATGTAAGCCTTGTCCTCAGCAAGCAGCTGCTCAGCAAATTGCATTATGATAGGAAAATGGTCACTGGTGTAGGTGAACTGGTCTGGATGGATCTGGAGCATGGCAACATCTTCCAGGATCACCTGAGAAGCAACAAAAATCATGTAGAAGGTGTTTTTGAACTCTGAATGATAAAAATAGTTATTTTGGTATAGAAATGTTAACCAAATAACATGTTTTTATTTGCTCTGGGATCTAGCTGTATTACCTTCTCAAAGTCCTCTTTTTCCTTCTCAGGGTTGGTGTCGTCGAAGCGCATGATGAGCTTGCCTTTGAATGTGACCTGGTAGTGCTGGTTGAGGAGAGCAGCCTTGGCATGACCGATATGCAGGTATCTGGCCACAGGGAGGCAGAAGATTAGTCTCTGATGAGAAAGGTACTTAATGACCATGTTTAATCGGACCAACTCCGGATCAAGCCTTACCCGCTAGCCTCAGGGGGGAACCGAACAACGACCTTGCCCATCTCAGCTCCCGGCAAATCCACAAACTTGCCAACATCTTGCTTCTTCTCATCCGACTGTCAATCAGGGACACAAACAGTAAGGAAACATTTTTCTCCAAATGTTGAAACATTAAATCACAAATCACGTAATAGCCTGGAATAACACTTACGTTGGATTTGCTCATTGGAGCTTTCTTACTGGCGTACTTGTTGCCCACAGCAGTGAAGGGAACCTGCAAGCTCAAGAACGAGAACCAGCGATTGACGTGGGAGAAGGATTTGCCCTGGCTTGGCCATTCCCCATGACCTGCAGAGAAACAACCACAACCTGTAGTTCTCCATTTCACGCATTTAGAGAAATTACACATTAAAACAGCAAAACAGACAGACAATAGATGATAGCAAGTCAAGCTGGTACATCCTGGATGGCATGGTGCCACTGACCTTTGAGGGCAGCCCAGACAGACAGGTCAGCCAGGGTGAGGGCATGTCCAACCAGGAAGGTCCGCAGGGAAAGGGCCTTATCAAGTTCACCCAGTGCCACGCTCAAACCAGGCTGACCACACAGACGCCGAGCACTGAACTCCAACCAGTGGTCGACCTGCAGAGAACAATAATAATAATAGCATTAATAATAATGTGCACAAATACTACAACTACCGTTGCTACCACTAAGATTGCTACCAAAACATTTCAAGGGTTGCACTGCCCTGCTTTCTGGTAGTGAAGCACACCAGGGAGCTCCAGAACAGGTGATCAGGGTTAATCCAACAAGACCACCTCATTCCCCCACTTCATATCAAACCAGGTTATTTCATAGTTTCATTTTGTCTTTATTCCATGAGGGTTGTTTTTCATTCGTTACAAAAAAAAAAAAGTGTATATTTTGTGGATCTGGCTATGTGTAGCCCCCAGACCCTTCTAGGAGGGGGTTGGCCCTTGTGTGCTTGATCCCTTGTTTATTAGTGATTATTTCCTTTAATAAGCGGATATGAAAGTGAGAAAGGGTCTGTTTGAGAGAGAGATCCATTGCAGCTGCCCAAATGCCAAATGGAGCTCCAGCCACCAGGAACTGGGCAGGCCAGGGACCTAATAGCTCCCATACACCCTGATTATGTTTATTTAAGATAAATATATAATATAATATATTATAATAAAAATAAAAACAACATAGATAAGAGCATGGAGGGGTGAGAACAGAAAATCTCCAACATTCACAAACACACCTCAGTCTGCTCCATCATGTTGGCTCCGTAAAGGCCAAGAGCGGGAGCCACCCGGGCCAAGTACCGACTGATAGAGTTGGCATCATTAAACTGGATTGTACTGAGGGAAGGAAAGAGCATACATAGTAGAAATAAATGAGTAAGAAAAACAAAATCTCACGTATACATTTTCTACAGCCGTTTAAGCCCATTCAGTAATTTGATGAACAATTGTGTGACCTACTCAGAGACATGAAGCTGGGTGTCTTTGCCTTCCTCCACTGATACCTGCACACTGCCCTTCACATGCTCTGCTGTCAGAATTGCCCCTGCAGGACAAAGAAGAAAATTCACTGTTTGTTAGTGTTTCTTGTCAGTCTGGTTAAACATGGTTCAGCTTCAGTCAACTACATTTAGAGAATCTAGAAGTGTTTAGTCGGGGGAAACTGGAATTCTTAAAAATTGTTTGGATGCTCATCCAAAAGGCGACTTTTTGTGCAGAATAACCATCACCTGTACGACATTCAGCATTCTTATCTTCACTGACATTTTAGTTTGAGATCCAGTTGAAATGGTCCTGTGATTAAAAGCATGCACACTGCAGCATTTCATGTTGCTGTTGCCTGCACTCTTTGAAGGAGTGCTGTTTGCCTAATACAGTAGTTTTTTTTAGAGTAGTAATTTGGCAGTACTCTTTGCATAAAAATGCTTGTAATGGACCAACACCAATGCATATATGTAGTATTTAGCATCAGTTCGGAGCACAATCAACAAATGTTAACTGGGAGCTTTAATTAATGCAAAGGAGAAAAGTTACAAAACCCTGACAATTTTAACAGATTAAAAATAATAACATTCAAATACAAAATAGACTAATAATGTAGTTCAGGCTCTGAGTTTATGATGTTGATATGATCATATATTACATTATCCTTATCCTCTTGGTAACTGGATTTGCATTTACATGTTTTCTTTCTAGTCTTCCAACCACTCAAAATGCATTTCATTATATGCCAACATCTACCACATTCCTACATTGATTGCAGAGGCTGCCATACAAGGTTGGGAACTAATGCTCATCGACACTGATAGCATTAGTTCCCAACCTTAGCAGTATCTTTCCCAAGGTCACTTCAACATACAGCTGGAACAGCTGAGGTTTGAATCACTGATCTTCCATTAAGTCGACGACCCGCTCTTCCCCGAGTCCCATGCTCTCAGCAGTCCTGACTGTCTCATCCCTTTACAGACATCTCAACAGCCTGCCATAAAGGTCTGATGGAAGAGCTGCAGAGATAGTTTTATTTTTAGCAGGTTAATCTTCTCTACAGAGGAAAGCAGGGTATGTGGGCACCATTCCAACCACTGACCAAGGATGTCCAGTATTCAACAACTCATGAAGAGTGCTGGTGCTAAGCGAATGAAACCGAAATCCTAGGGCAATAAAATGCACTCCCCATCCCTCACTCCACGTTTCAGCATGCTTGCATCAGCCTGCTGTATTTACTGCAAACGCACAGGGCGCTGTTTGGCCGCTGTCAAAGCCAGTATATGATTAGCTTATCATGGTACAAAGCATTGAGAAACCCCAGGAAAGCTTTGTCCTGAATTTAAATAACACAACACATAGAAGCGTCTCATACTAATAACACATGCCAGGTTATAGATACATTTCAGCAACATATAACGTTGCATACGTCTCTCGCACCCGGCTAAGACAACCTGGGTTAGCTAATGTTATCGTGTCAACAGATTCGTGTGTGTATATTTGTCCATGTGTCGTTTCTAACTTCATAAAGATGCTTTTGCATATGATGAAACAATGTTTGTAGGCATCCCACGGTGAAAGTTGAAAAGGTGGAAGTCTAACGTATGACGTAGCTGCTGTCATTCAAATTGACTTTTCCACAACCTTTCCACATGTTGTGGTTCAGAGTGCCACGACGACAAGCTAGCTAACGTTAGCTTGTTTGATGCAGTGCTGCATACGCTCATTAGCTAGGTGGCTAACTGGCTAGCTAACGCTATTCACGCCCCATGTGAACTTATATGGACAAACAGTCACACCACATTTAATTCATAAATAGCTCAAGTTACAGACGTTGCCCAGTTTCAAATAAAAAAAAACGTGGCTGATTCGTAGTAGTTTTAAAATCACTATCAGCTATTCAATTCGGGCAAACACAATTGTCGCAATTTAAAACAAAAAAACGAAACTTTTAATATGGTCTTTTAAAGTCACTGTTTGATTTGAGTACTTAGGCATCAACCAAAACCTAATCACTGTTCCAGTGTCTTTAATATTTATAGATACAGCGTTTTTAAATGTTCATTATACGCAGATAAATACCATGGGGGAACATTTTTAAAATAAGTTGTCTCGTTTGTTGAGTGACACGTAACAATGCTAACAGCTAGCTAGGAAGCTGTCACTGAGTGCATGCACACGACTCGTTGAAGTGTTTATTCGGGGGTCGCAGGCTGCAACTCACCAAGAGGCGGATTGCTTGTGTTGATAATGAGGTTTAACGCCATACTGCGAAATCCTTCTTCCACACAGGTTCACCGGTTAAGAAACCCAACAGCAGACAGACAAGACCACTCTCCACACCAAGCACCCCAGCGGCACCAGACAGACCTGCACGGCGTGAAGAAGAGAGGAACAGACCGCTGTATTCTAAGCGTCATTTAATGCTGCTAACCAACAACCTATTGGTGCAATACTGCCACCTACTGTACGGGAGTATGGACAGATAGACACAAATACAACCTCAAAACTGACGAAAGAAGGTCTCGTGCATTGTACATTTCCAAATTATATTTTTTTATATCAAAGTAAAGAAAACATAATTGGCAAAAAGGAAGCCTGGGACTTGTGGGACCCCTATATTTCTGGATATGAATATGAGATGGACAGCAGCAACATTTTAGTTATTCCCCTCAGTGTCTGGAAACAGAGACAAATGCAGTCGCAAGTTCTCAGATCCCAACGTGAAATATTCACAAACCAAAAAAAATGATACAGTTATGAACACAATTATGAAAACAACAAATACAAACAAAGACTACATGTAAACCAACTGACTGTTCTGTACCGGACCTGACTTCCTGAGGCGGAACCAAATGAAACGGCAGGAAAAGGAGTTTCCACCCGGACACGTGTTCACCGTGCACCTCCTGCACTGTGTTTTGTTTCATGTGAATGCATTGCGTGGAGTTTGTTTAGTGACTGATAACGAGTCACATCACCATTCACCTGCGGTGCAGCACACACGGGCCTGACTTGGTAAATCAAACATCACGCTCCGCCGTTATGTTACGTCATTTACGCTCTTAATGATCATCGTATCGTTTGTTCACTCGCATGATCTGTTTTGCTCATATAATTTTGAATTCATTTTTCTGTTTACCGTTATCTTTGAACCATTCATTCAAGTATTGTGTATGGCATTTAACATATGCACATGTAGTTAATATATGTTCACTTATTTTACATTAAGTCCCAGTAAGTGTCCATGTTATTGACTTTGCAATGTATAATGCTATACTGTCAGCTGCAGATAACTACTAGCATTTGGAATGAATTCTAATCCCCACTACACTTAGCAAGCTTGTTGGGATGTTAAAGCAGATAACAATGTATGTCAAGTGCTGGAGCACACCCAGTCAATCGGTATCATCCATCCTGCTGCTCAGCTGATGCGTGAACTCTGTATCTCTGGTCAGGCATGTCTCAGGACAGTCGGCATGGCAAGTGGACCATCTCCAGCAGTGACGACGATGATGGGGATATTCCTCTGTCTGGGACTACAGCATCCGAGCCCAGCAGAGCAGGTCCCAGCCCCCCTCCGCCCGCCTCCGTCCCCAGCCCCAAACTGGAACCAGTAACAGCCACTGTGGAGGGCAAACCTCTTGCATCCTCACTTGTTATTGGCTCTGAGGCCAGACAGTCAGCAGCAGCAAACCAGTTAAATCCTGTGAAGCATGAAACAAGTCAGTCATTGGCTGGAAAGCGGAAGAAGGAGGTGTCAGACGGCTCAGGCTGGGCTCTGTCCGATAGTGATGATGATGATGGAGACGTGAAGGGGAAGAACCTCAGTAACTTGCCAAAGAGGACGTCTCTGAGCCCTAAAACAAAGAAACCCAAGGTGGAGAATGAGCGCCCGCCGAGTCCCCATGGCCGCCTCTACTATATCGACGAGCCGGAGGACTTCTTTGAATCCAGTGTAACTAGTGTCAATGACATCTACAGCTTTTACCTCAACAAGGTCACAGGCCTGGACAGGAAGTACAACAGTGGAGCGCTGCACATCAGAGGTGAGAAGAGCTTAGTTCAGTTACATGTGGTGATGTCAGTTTTGTTGTAAAAATAAAAGCCTGCTGTTGATCTTTTATAAATTACTATTATTAAGTTATCTTTACTACTTCTTTCATCTAGACATTCTCTCTCCATTATTTGGGACGCTGAAAGAGTCTGTTCAGGTGAGTTTTTTCTGTGTCTTACTTACTTAAGTCCAGACTCAAATATGTTGGATATACTTGTCTAACTTCAACTGGTGGATGGACCGCTGCAAAACCTTGGACAGATATTCATAATCTCCATAGGATTACCCTCGGGTTATCCCATAGGATATCCCATAGGGTTATCCCATAGCACTAGCATGGCTCTAGAGTTGGAGGGAACTTCGGCCACTTACACAGGTTTACTCTCTGTCTTCATAGTTTAACTACTGCTTTGATCTTGCCTGGATGGTGGAGCAGTACCCAGCAGAGTTTAGGTAAGTTCTGCTGCATTTTTGCTACCATCACGTTATCATAAACGTATCCACGTTTTACTCAATGTCCACATTATACTGATGGCAGCACACTCTAAAGCATCCTGGCTCTTATAATATGGTTGTGAATGTATTCCTGTATGTATGTGAGATGTTTAGATGTTATCTCCCCAATTGGAGAAAATCAGAAAACCCTCTGTCAAGCACTTCTGTTACAACGGAAGTCCATCTATGATTAAGGATGAATTAGTTTAGACTTTAACATTGACTCACAGTTGAAAGGACATTGGTTTTGCGTCTACAGGGATCGGCCAGTTCTGATCGTCCATGGAGATAAGAGGGAGGCCAAGGCCCGGCTGCTCCAGCAGGCTAAGCCTTTTCCACATATTCGCTTCTGCCAGGTACAGACTCCACACACCACCACACGAAACAGCTGTTTAGCATCAGCTCCTCTGGCTGTAACAAAAACAGGGAGACCAAGCGAGCTGGCTTTAGTTGTTTTATCTTTGCAATAACGCGAGTAAACCAACACAACACAAGGAACCTGGTAATCAGTAGAGAAGTGTGTGTGAAGATGCATGACAAGCTAGGTTATATAGATCTTTTAAGATAGTCATACTGGGGTATTCCTGTTAATGAGATGCTGAATGTCCGTTTAAATCTGACTAATAGGTGAATTTCTACCTGACAGGCCAAGCTTGATATTGCTTTTGGAACTCACCACACGTAAGTAAGCGTTTCTCTCCCTGTCTGGTATCTTACCTTTTGTCTTTTCGTTTTCTTTTTTTACGATCTTCACACCTCAGATTGGTTTAGGAGTTTGTTGCAGGTTTATGAATGGCAAAGTCGGCTTTTAGGTGACCTAACTGCTTCGGTTAACTTTCATGAACTGAAAACAGGGTTAAAGTTGAAAGATTATCACACTAATACTCCCAGACCACCGCTGTGATAGTGACCTGTCAATCACAAGGTAGCCTAAAGCATACCCTGCTTTAGCATCTATTTTCTTTGAAGTGGGACCATAAATGCTGAATTTAAAATTATAATATATGGTGACAATTTGCTTTTAGCATCAACATATTAGACGTGAAAGCAGAAACGTTGTCTTTGTGCAGGAAGATGATGTTGCTGTGGTATGAGGAAGGCTTCAGAGTCCTCATCCTGACCTCCAACATGATCAGAGCTGACTGGTACCAGAAAACACAAGGGTGAGTCTGTCTGCTGCAGTCGTTATTAATTATTATTAAAAAAAAAAAAATCTCTGCATAAAAGCTGCATGAAAAGAAGATAATCCAACTTGAGAAAGACAGCAGTTTCGTTATACGGTTTGGTTATGGAAATGCACCCTGATTATTAGTATTATTTCCAAACCAGAATGTGGATGAGCCCGATGTTTCCACGGTTACCAAAGGACAGCAGTGAGAGTGCTGGTGAGTCGCCGACCTTCTTTAAGAGGGACCTGCTGGAGTATCTGGCCTCGTACCGTGCACCAGAGCTGGAGGAGTGGATCCAACGGATCAAAGAGCACGACCTTTCAGAGACGAGGTCAGCGTGATGCATGTACAGATACATTGTGGAGTTTAACGTTGCCCACATATCCGTGAATCTAACCAGTATGCATTGTTTGGCGATCGCCGGTGATCGAGTCTGCCTGGCTCATCTCGAACGAACCTATTGATGTTCTCCTAAATGATGGACCTGCAACGTTCAGCTGCAAGCAAATCTAAAATCTGGATGAACTCTTCTCTTCTACTCATATCTCCTATTATTAGGGTTTATTTGGTCGGCTCCACCCCGGGGAGATATGTTGGTTCAGACATGGAGCGCTGGGGCCACCTGAGGCTGAGGAAGGTAAAGATACTCTTCTCTCTACAACCCACTGACAGAAAGACAGGGGACACGGAAGGGAACACAAGTCAATAGCTTTTTTAATGTTTATGTATATAAGAGATGGTCTTTATTGTTATCGTTTTTAGTCACGGCTTCGGTTCATTTCAATGTAATGTGAAAATCAAAGTGCAGCCTTGCTGTTGGATTTGGTCCCACAGTTATAACCATCTTCAAGTTTGTCAAAGGAGGAATAATAATCTGGTTAACTTTGGTAAAAATGCTCAGCAGTAGTGCATAATAATGAGTTTGTAGTATGCGATCAAAAAAACCCACACTCTATTTTTATAAAGAGTCCCATAGTGCATCAATTCAGCAGCATTACAATAAGCAGGTGAATTAAAAAAAATATCCCAATGTTGCTAATGTAATGTAAACATAAAAGACAATAACTCAACACTTTAAAATGTTGTTTTCCTTGCAGTCTCTAACTGGGATTCCCTCATCTCTTAATTATTTTCGTCTGGTTTTTGTTAGCTGTTGTACGAGCACACGCATCCTGCTCCCGCGGAGGAAACGTGGCCTGTGATTGGCCAGTTCTCCAGCATCGGCTCTATGGGGCTGGATAAGACCAAATGGTTGACGGGGGAATTTCAGCGCACCATGACCACGCTGGGGAAATCCTCTCTTCGCCCCGACCCCCCCATGCACTTGGTACGTTCCTCTGACACAAACTCGATGTGGTCCGTTTGCTTTAATGATGCAGCATTCAAATGCATGGTCAAAAATAATACAATACAAATACTATGTTCTCTTATAGAGAATAGCTATGCTTCATCTTTTAAGTGGTACATCATTTTGAGGTTGTGTTTTTTACACTTCCTCAGGACATTTGGTTGCCTATAACCAATTTGTGAAAGGTTTCATACCCAATAATGCTTGATTTGAAAAGGTGACCCCTACCTGCTGCATTGGCTCTACCGGCTGATTTCTTGTTTGTCGTGTTCTGTGTGTCTAAGAACAAGCAATAGACCAATTTCATGAATGGAAGTAAGACTGCGTAACTTTTGAAATGACAAAATAACATTCTTCCTCTTGCTTTAAGATGATGAATATCAGGATTAATAAAACCTGCTTGCTAACTGGTTCATCTTTCACAGGTGTATCCATCAGTTGACGATGTGAGGACTAGTTTAGAAGGATATCCAGGTGGGTGGAGTGTTTTGTAGGTTTCCTTTTGTAAATGGAATATGTTAACATGCCATGTGTTGTAGTGGTGGTCACATCCTTTACTAAATGCAGGTACATTTTGGCCACAGCAGGATCATAGTGGCTTATTTATGTGTTAATAACCTCAAACATGTAATTGCTTGATTAATCTATCATTTGATCATTTAGTGATTAATCTCTTTTGTCCTCCAGCGGGAGGCTCTCTTCCCTACAGTATCCAGACGGCTCAGAAACAACTCTGGCTCCACTCGTTCTTCCAGTAAGTTCGCTCTACAAATCAAAATCCAGTCTGTTGTCAGGCTTTTGTTTTTTCATGTGTAATACCAATATTGCCGATAAATGTAGCTGGTCACACTGTACAAGTTTCTACACGCCTAAATTATATTTGTGTGTGTGTGTGCGTGTGTGTGTGCATGTGTGTTCAGCCGTTGGAAGGCGATTGCCACAGGAAGGAGTCATGCCATGCCACACATCAAGACATACATGAGGGCGTCACCAGATTTCACTCAGCTTGCCTGGTTCCTCGTCACAAGGTGTGTGTACTAGTTTTATGGTTATTTATTTAGTATTATATACATGTCCTTTGTCCGTATATGTGATTTTCTGATTTGTTCTCTTACTGCTGACTTTGGTGTGGTAACTCATTAAATAAATAATACCATTAAAGTGGATCAAAAAACAGGAATCCATTTGGTCGTCTGTCACCCTTGCATTTATTATGATGAACATTCACTAAAACTCATCGACATACTTTTTATAGTTTTTTTTTTTTCAATAAAAAAATAAAATGCATCATCATTCATCCTCAACGCTCAGATCAAAGACAACTGTGGTAATTTAATGTACAACAGTTAGAGTATAAGTAATATATTGTTAGATGTAAAACATAATCAATAATGAAACATGCGTATGTTTTTCATCAATCCCTCAACTTAACAGACAATCCAGCTGCCGACAATCCTTTTGCGCAGCACTGCGTTCTGGAGAAACCACCTCAAAGCTCAGATCCAATCCGGTGTGACTGAAAATGATTTGAGATGATCATTTAGGATTTATCAGATGCTCCTTTCCAACACAGCTGTGTGGAAACACCAAAGCCTCTGTGTTCAATGTGTGTGTGTGTGTGTGTTGTTATTAATAATCTCAGCGTGTGTTTCAGTGCCAACCTGTCTAAAGCAGCATGGGGTGCACTGGAGAAGAACAACACTCAGGTGATGGTTCGTTCGTACGAGCTGGGAGTCCTCTACGTTCCCTCTGCCTTCGTAAGTACAACACACGGACAAACAGTAGCAGCGTTACATGTGCTGAGTGACAATGAAGAAGATGCAGAGCTGGTGTTTAGTAATGTGTGTCTCTTTTCAGGACATGAAGACCTTCCCTGTTAACAAAAATCCATTTCCTGTCTCCTCCTCCTCTGGTTTCCCCGTGCCCTTTGACCTCCCCCCGACACACTACTCCCCTAAAGGTACAACACTGTGTGTGTGTGTGTGTGTGTGTGTCTGTGTGTCTGATGTTTTGTGCTGTTTGGTAAATGATGAAGTTGAAACATTTTTGCAGCGTTTCGATGTCTAATTTCAGCCTTCGACTGAACTCTTCAGCTTAACCTGCAGTTACAGTGACATCTAGTGGCATTTGGGTGGAAGGGTTTATACCAAAATCATAGCTGAAAGAAAGCACAGCATTTCCTCCACAAATCACATTTGTATTATATCCTGTCAACTGAGCTATGTATAATTACGAGTCGTAGCACAGTGTTGACCTTGGACAGATGTAAAGATACATTTTACTTTATCATTAGCTTGTGGGTTGCATCCATCCATCCATCCATTTTCTTCGGCTTTATCCGGGACCGGGTCGCGGGGGCAGCTGCCTGAGCAGGGACGCCCAGACTTCCCTCTCCCCGGACACTTCCCCCAGCTCCTCCAGGAGGACCCCAAGGCGTTCCCAGGCCAGCCGGGTGACATAGTCACTCCAGCGTGTCCTGGGTCTTCCTCGGGGTCTCCTCCCGGTGGGGCATGCCTGGAACACCTCCCGAGGGAGGCGTCCAGGGGGCGATACAGATGCCCGAGCCACCTCAACTGGCTCCTCTCGATGTGGAGGAGCAGCGGCTCTACTCCGAGCTCCTCCCGTGTGACGGAGCTCCTCACCCTATCTCTAAGGGAGCGCCCCGCCACCCTGCGGAGGAAGCTCATTTCGGCCGCTTGTATCCGGGATCTTATTCTTTGTTCATGACCCAAAGTTCATGACCATAGGTGAGGGTAGGAACGTAGATTGACCGGTAAATTGAGAGCTTTGCCTTTCGGCTCAGCTCTCTCTTCACCACGACGGACCGATACAACGACCGCATTACTGCCGCCGCTGCACCGATCCGCCTGTCAATCTCACGTTCCATCCTTCCCTCACTCGTGAACAAGACCCCAAGACACTTAAACTCCTCCACATGAGGCAGGAACTCCCCCCCGACCTGGAGGGAGCAAGCCACCTTTTTCCGGTCGAGAACCATGGCCTCAGATTTGGAGGTGCTAATCCTCATCCCGGCTGCTTCACACTCGGCTGCAAACCGCCCCAGGACATGCTGGAGGTCCTGGCTCGAAGGAGCCAACAAGACCACATCGTCTGCAAAAAGCAGGGATGAAATCCAGTGGCTCCCGAACCAGATCCCCTCCGGCCCACGTCTGCGCCTAGAAATCCTGTCCATAAAAATAATGAACAGGACCAGTGACAGAGGGCAGCAATGCCGGAGTCCAACATGCACCTGAAACAGGTCTGACTTACTGCCGGCAATGCGAACCAAGCTCCTGCTCCGGTCATACAGGGACCGAACAGCCCTCTAGCAGAGGGCCCCCGACCCCGTACTCCCGAAGTACCTCCCACAGAATGCCACGAGGAACACGGTCGAATGCCTTCTCCAAGTCCACAAAACACATGTGGACTGGTTGGGCAAACTCCCATGAACCCTCGAGCACCCTGCAGAGGGTATAGAGCTGGTCCAGTGTTCCACGGCCAGGACGAAAACCGCATTGTTCCTCCTGAATCTGAGGTTCGACTATCGGCCGAATTTTCCTCTCCAGTACCCTGGAATAGACTTTCCCGGGGAGGCTGAGAAGTGTGATCCCCCGATAGTTGCAGAGACGTGGGTTGCATATTTTTTTTATTCCCTAATTTTAAGCCATATTAAAAATGTGTGTATATTTTTTTCTTGTGTAAATTAAGCAATGCCCTTTGTGACTTTGAAGTGTGAATCATAGTATTAGCAGTATGCAAATTATAATGATTCTACTAAGGATTTTGAGGTCTTCCTGCAGTACTTCAGTTCTGGTTTGCATAGTTGAGTTACCAGAGAAGCTGACATGCAGCCATACTGAGTGTCATAGTCACTGGCTGACTGCTCTGCTCATTTGTGAAATTCATCTTTGTATATTCCTCGCTCCAATATCAAAAAGGGTTGAATTTAATCCGTTTTAATCCTTATTCTGTTTTTTCTCTCTCAAAAATAAACATTCTAAAATCGATGATTAGTTTAATTCATAGCATTTCATATTGTATAGGTTATTTCTGTAGCAAGAGCCTTTCAATCCACTTTCTTTGAGCAGATCAATACAGCTAAGTGGGCATCATTCGTAATTGGTGGGAACTGGAAGATTCATCTTAGATATTAATCTAAGTGGAACATGTTCTTCCACTGAGATTGTGAATGAAGCGACTGTAGCACGTTATAGACGTTAATGCTGCTTAATGCTATTAATTACATTTTGTCCCATGTAATGTTATTTTATTTATTTAACCATGTATGCACATTTCACACTACTGGTCTCTTTTCTTCCTGCGTTTTCAGATCAGCCTTGGATCTGGAACATTCCGTACAGCCAGGATCCCGACACACACGGCAACATCTGGGTTCCCTCCTGAACACACACACACACACACACACACACACACACCTTTAAAACTACAGTTGTAATTGTCAGTTCTGTATCTAGCTGTTTGTTGTCAATTACACTTTTTAAAATATTTTATACCATTGACGTCTTCTACAAATAAATACAATAATTTTGATCATTGTCCAGTTGTGGTTATATATTATGTTTCTGTGACTTTTTTCAACAGGAGGTTTGGGTTAAACATTTTGAATAAATTACATTATTTAACATTAGGATCTCACCAACATCAGTTTTTTTACATTACATATTGCCATTAAAACATAAACAGGAAGATAAGATAAACCAGTATTAATCCCACAGCAGGGATACAATATTACACCAGCAAAGAGGAGAGTGCAACAACAAGAGGCAAACACAAATATACATATGCGAGTAACAGTAATTATATATTAAATCGTTTTTTAATAAGTATAAAAAACCAGACCTAAAAATATAATTGTAGACAGTGGTTGAATTCACAATAAATTAATTGTAACTCCTTTAAACGCACCGTAGGTCACCAAATTATCAACAGTGAGAGAACACATACACATCCATAAGTATGTCATACTTTAGCCTAATGCAGCAGATTCAGCATTGCATCGAGTAAAAACCAGAAGAATAGTTAATTTATTCCAAATTAAAGTTGCTGTAGAGGAAGTCCTAAATATGCTGATGTCATCCATTTTCAACATGGATAATAATATATATATATATATATATATATATATATATATATATATATATATATATACAGGGGCTCTCTGTGAAATGTCACTTATCTAAGGAATTCCTGGCACATCAGTGGCATTTTGGGTAAAGGAGTTCTAATACCCTGTTCATAACTCCAGATGAGTCACAAGTCAGATTTACTGCTCCTGTGCTTTTTGTTCTGTGTGCCTGTGAGGATGTTTTCACGCCACTTCATGTGCATGAAGGACCTGGGACCTGGTGGGTCTTCACAGCAGCAGCACTGAGTCCACATCAGTCTGGATCCGGCAGCTCTGATAGTCCACAACAAAGAAGCAGGGAGAGCCGGGTTTTAAACGAGTCATCTGTGTTTACACTGTATACGCACATAAAAGAACCTGGTGTGTGTGTGTGTGTGTGTGTGTGTGTGTACAGTAAACTGCGACTCCCGTCGTACCTTGCGACATTGTGTCAACATGGCGCCTGTCTGCCGGACAAAAGGCGAATCTGTCTGACGGTGGATTGAAACCCAATTAGAAACAGAGGAGACATTTTGGGAAAACTGTCAGTGTCTGTATGTCCCGGCGCCGCAAGGCAGGAGCTATATGGTAAAATCAACATCTGTGGAGGCTCTTGGACTGGAATATTAAGGTAAGTTAAATCCTAGAGGCTTACAGCGACCGCTAGCCCGGTACATTTCCTTTTCTCTGTGCGGTGATAACTGAAAAACTCCATAAAAATCCGGCTGCGCTGCTGCGTTTTACTTGGCGGTCACTGTTTACACTAGCTGAACCGGTATCAACGGTCTCATCGGAACAACAACGAGTCCGCCTGTAATTCGGCACCCACGTAGTTCACAAAGAAACAGTTGATCTAAACACAATGTCAACTTTTCCCGTTGCTCTTACAACGCTCGCTACCCGCCGAGCACAGTGTGTTTCAGCGATAATTGCGACGGACGAGCCGTTAAAACGCACAATTCTGCTGCTGGAGGAATGGTTTTTGGTGTGTGTGATGCATGCCGGATGAAATAGTTGTCGTTCATGTTATGTAAAACGTCTTAAGACGCCCTCTTGTCCTGCATCGTCATTTCGCTGCAAGCAGGCAAACGTTAAAATCCACTTTTCCCCCAACGTGGTTCGGTGTGAACATCGATCATTGCGAGAGAAAGGCTGCGTCGCTGCCGCCTCCTCGACATTCGGGACCGCTACAGTGTCTTCCTGCGGCCGCACGAGCCAGCGGTTCAGTTTCTGGTTTCGGGGTTTTCGGGGCCAGTTAAAAAAGTTGCCCACTGTAATTAAACGACTTGTCTGTGTGCTCAGCTGGTACACATGTCTGCAACCAGGAACGTTACATGCCACGTCTGGGTAAATAGAAATGCGGTTTTATTAATCATGTCAAGACTTTATGGTGATTTCTGAACGAATGCACAGATTCTCACACACACACACACACACACACACACACACACACACACACACACACACACACACACAGCAGTGGGAGTATCACCTGGTCTTGCATGGTGTGTTTTTTGTCTGGGAGGTGTGAACAGAGACAACTGTGGCATTCATTAACAATGCAACCCTCAGGGGGGGGGTCTGGTTAGACCTCTACAGGGAGGTCAGAGGTGAGCTCGAGTTCAGCTACAGACCATACCACCTGGAGCTGGTAGGTGCTCGGTGACACTTCAGGATTTGAGTCAGACTGTATGACCCTGGATTGTGTGTGTTTCCATGTGTGACCACACTCCTGTACTTCCTGCTGCTGCTGCTTAGCAGAGATCTCTGAAGGAGTGGAGCAGTCAGCACTGATTCATTACTAGTCCCTCTATCCCTTCTTGCACACAACTCCGTAGTCACACATGTTTGAGTCCCCGACCGGTTTGGTCAGTCCACTGAATCCTCAAGCCCTCGGCTAATGTCATTTACCTGACCCGTCCTATTAAAAACCTGAACTCATTAATCATTTTTATGGCTTGGTAAATATTCAGACATTTCCTCCTTGATGTTGTCTCTTTATAACGATACGAGTACTTTGTGTTTTACTTAATGTACCAACGTTATCTTATTACCAGTGTGATTGCAGCAGCTGGAAATGCTCTTGTTAATGTACTGCAGCCACGATCGCACACTTAAGTGAGCGCCAAGGTGGCTGGATCCTCACTCCAGATAGTGTGGAGGGGAAAATAAAATAATAAAAGTTGATCAGGCAAAGATTGTGGCAAAGGCGGTTCATACAAAGTTGGTTTCAGGCTGCTGTTGAGGAACGATGCATTGTGTTGGTATGCGCTATTGTCTGCTAGGCCATGATGAATTCTAATAATCTTCTTTAATAGCACTACTGGGAATACGAGCGACTTGACTTAATTGATATGAGCACGGGAGGAGAAGCAGCCAGCAGGTTCCGTTCATGTGGAGCAGTTTATTTTCTTATCTGCTCACTGTCTACGTTTGTGTGTCGTTTTTAGCTCTGCAAAGAGAGCACAATATATCAAAACATCGCACTAGATATTGAGCAACAAGGTAAATCAAATGGATAAGGAATTAAATGAACTCCCAGGAAGCGCACATCATGTCTGAAGTCAGCAAAGGAATGGAGGCAGCACATGTAGCCTCTCATTTAGGGGAAGAGATTGCACCCGAGCGGTGGGGCGGGCGGTTTCTTTCAGGAGTGTTTGTTTGGCCGCCCTTCCTCAGGTGTGGTCATGTGATCACCTCCTGGGGACTTTTACCAAGCACCTGTTTAAAGGCAAGTTGGTTTCCTGCCAGTGTGGCTGTTACAGACTCACTGATTCGACAGGTGAGGCCAAGATGGCCTTGTTTTTCCCTGGTGGCTGATTATCATTCATTATTATAATCTCTCCAAATATTTGTTCAGATGTCACTTACTCATGCATTCAGTGGAAGTCACATTTTGGGAATGTTTCGTTAATGCCCCCAGTGGTTGTGGTAATCTTAGTTTACAAACTGGGATTGGTTTTAAATCTACAGACTGTGAGAAACTTTTTGAGAAAACTGCACGGTTTTGAGTGGAAGTTCGTATGTCGGTCTTGCCGGCGCTTCTTGCTCTTTACTGAACTTTAAATAGGCAAAGCTTCAGTGGATTGTTTGCAACTCTCCCATTGGTCTTATGTGTACCAGTGAAATTGCCCTTGTGTGTATATATCTTGTTTCCTTTGATCACTCTAAATTAGATAGCATACAACCAACTTTTTTGTCGTTTTAAAGATCCCACAATTCGCATGTACATCATAATTTAAAAAACGGAAGATAGAGCCAACAGTCTGGCCAATATATGCTTATTGGGTTTAGAAGCCCAAGGAACCCTGAGGCAGGGGATCAAAGTCGAGCTGAAATTAAAAATGAACTTTTAACCCTTTTACATCAGATTGTTGAATGTCATTCCACATCTCCTTTCTTCATTTGCCATCATCTCCCTGCTGCAGGGTGTTTGAATAAATGAAAGCTGAAACTGACGGTTTGCATAATGAATAAAAATCTCCATCATATTTGTTACTTTTCAATTAGGTGATATTAGTCAGCGTTTCCCCTTTTTTATGTTCAGTTTCCTTGCATGCTCAGGGAAATGTTGTGGGAACCACAGATACTTTGGTCTGAAAGCGTATTACATGGAAACGATTGATTTGTGGACTGCTGTTAAGCCTCGAGTTCGGCATTTTGACTGTCGCCATCTTGTTTCTTTGCAACCAGAAGTCTCACAAGAGGGTTAAGCTCGGTACAACGGAACAATGAATATGACATTTTTAGGTAACAAACAAGGTTCCAGTTAATTTTCATGTACTGAAATCACACCAAGTGTTTAAATTGTTAGACGCAAACAATTCCCAGACTTCCCAGAAGGCGTGGTAGAGACCTGTCAATCGCAAGGTAGCCCCGCCTTAAAGCATACCCTGCTTTATGGTCTATTTGACTCTAAATAAATCATAATTTACTAAATGAACATCATGCTGTTTTGAAGACTGCTTGAAACTGATCATAAAAGTGACTTCCTTTTGCAACCAGATGAGTCGCCCCCTGATGGCCACTAGAATGAATGCATGATTAAGGCATTCCTGCATCGGCTTCACTTTTCAGACCCGGAGGATGCCGCCTGTAAGGAGCAAGTAAAGCATTGTGTTAATTATAACAGTTTTATAAAGAACTGCAATAACAGCAATGCAGGAGGACTTGAAAATACTGAAATAAGTGACACAATATGTTCTTATTCATCAAAATGTTGTACACCCGAGGTAAAACGTGTGACCAGTTATTACGAAATGAAAACAAAATACATGAGATTCTCATTTCCCTATAATTTTGTTGCAATCCTGTATGGAAACTATGTATCAGTCAAACTTTATATTGCGTGACTCATCCTCTGCAGTGAGAGAAAGTATGGAGATTGGCTGCCTGAGATGTAGATTTTGTTTGGCATTTTTCCCAAGAGAGAGAGAGAGAGAGAGAGAGAGAGAGAGAGAGAGAGAGAGAGAGAGAGAGAGAGACACACACACACACACACACCCTCCCCTTTATAAGTGTTGACATGTCTGCTCTGCTGACTTTGATTCCTGCTGTGGCCTGTTTTTCTTCTCAGCATCAGAAAAAAAAGCATCAAGACAGATGTGTTATGTGCTCCTCTCTCTGTTCAGTTGAGTGGCTATTATTACAACAGTCTTTTTAGAAGCTAGAAAAAAAGAAAAATCAGTGTTTTGTTGAAGCCATATGTAAGTGAGCTTGTTTGTAGGTGTGAAAACATACCGTACATTATGCGAGTTGGGGAACGTTGCATGATTATTGCTGGTGATAACATATCCACAAGGATAAAAGCCTTTATTTAATCTGGAGGAATGCATTGCATTTCTGGAAAGCAGCTGCTGGTCTCTGACGTCTCACTGTGTGTGTGTGTGTGTGTGTGTGTGTGTGTGTGTGTGTGTGTGTGTGTGTGTGTGTGTGTGTGTGTGTGTGTGTGTGTTACATCTGCAGACAGGGAGCTAACAGATGTGACCGTTCTTCCATTTTGTTCCGTGATTGTCTCATTGATGGGGATGTGAAGCTCAGTGGGTAGAAAATGTCACTAACGAGCTGAAATGATTTTCTTTACACCAGCCTTCAGTTTTGACACTATTTATACCCAGCAATCGTTTTTCTGAAATAGCCATCTAAAATACCCATGTATTTGCATTAATCAATTTGCTTTCTGCTGTATATCATTATACCTTTTTATTTTATTTGACAAGGTCACATTGAGATTAAAAACTCTTGACGAGATAGGGTCAAATAGCAGCATCCAAGATCCGACATACAACAGAAAGATCACAGCAGCAATAATAGATATCATTAAAAAATGCATAGCATATTCCAATGCACTAACAGGCATTGTTTTGGTTTGATCACATGTTTTTTTGGTTAAGTGAAGCCGCTGCAGCCAGCAGTGACCACTTCCTTTATTGTAAGCTTGAAAGGGATCAGGCTCTCAAGTGTAAGTGTTGGCCTGATGTCGTTCCGGGACTGAGGACTGTAGTGGAAATCATGCTTGTGTTACCAGCCTCTGTACTGGCAAACCAAAGATTAGGACGGCATTGCAAATATAAAAGGGTCCGGATCAAGTGTGTGTGTGTGTGGTGTTATCCTTGGTTCTGCGTGGGATTCGATGTCGGTCTTCAGAAATGACCTTGTGCGGATTCTCGCGATGTCACAAGATCAAGCGAGAATCTCAGGATCACATATCACACAAAAATCCATCTTGTCGGGTTTCAAGTAATGCATGTGTCCAATCAGCCAATCAGTGCACTGCGAGGAGCTCCTGGCAGCTATGGGCGTGGCGTGGCTGTGTGCAAGACGACACAGAGAGGTGACTGTTTGTTCAAAACAATAATGGTGGCTCCTTAAGAGATTAGCATCAGTTGTATCAGCTTTTCTCTATTGGAAAACATGCTTTCGCTCTTCTCCTGTCGTGGTTTATCCAATCACCTGCCTGGTTCTGTGGAACAAATTGTGTGGTGGTTACTTTCTAAAAGCCTTGACAGAGACACTTCAAGTAGCATCAAACAAACTGGTGAGAGTAGAATATAGGCTGGTCGTTAGAGTCATGTGGGCCGTTCTCACTTCCTTAAGCTCCAACGACGTCCGGTCGAGGCAGAGCATGCCAGATCCAAATAATATGGTCCAAAGCATGGCTGTCCTCGACCGAAGAAAGTCTTAGTCGAGCACCACGAGTGCTACAAAGAATGAGTAATCGAGATCTTGGGCTGACTAATCATCTATGAGTGGGCAGCCCGAGGATCTCGAATGGTACAGTAGAGCACCGAGGTACCTCGACACATTCTTTAAGAAGCTAGACCTGGTTCCTAATTACGGTACCAGATCTAGGGTAGCTAACCTGAATCCAAACCACACTGTGTATTTACCTGCAATTAAGGAGGTGCAGAACCCACAAGCCTTTAATGGTTGAGTAGGTGATTCTTTTCAGAAGCGAATTCTCGTGACAAACTGATAGCAAATAATAAATGCTCTGTCAATAATAATGTTTAAAGTCGTCTTCTGTGACCTGTCCAATCAACAAGTTGGTCCAAAGAAAATAATTGGATGAGCTGTTGATCTCTTAACCGACCAACCTACCTGCCTGGTTCTGTCAGGTGCCCCCCCACCCTCCCCCAACCACCCAGGACCTGTTGGAGAAGCAAGTCAGCAGAGGACTTGGTGAGTCGGCTAATGCTATTGTAGGTTGAGCATGAAGTGGTAACATACTTGTGTCCAAAAGCTAGTTTAATAATCCATATGTTGTAAGGAATTCCAAAGTGTAAACAAGTATGCCAGGTGGTTTTATTACAGATTCTAAACCTCAAACCTACGTGTTATGATCTACAATAGTTCTCTTAACAAAGTCATGGCTCAGCCTTAGGAAAGTGAGGCTTTGTCCACCAACAAATGCTCTAAACAATTATACTTAGCTCGCACAATAGTTGACATAGAAAAGTGCTATTAATGTTCATCACTACATAAAATGCTGACGATGTTGTAGAGTTGTCAGTCTTTGACATTAATGATTTGTAATTCTGATCTTCTTTCTAAAGGACAACCACCATCTAAAGATGAGAAGACAGAAGACATGGACAGTCTGACCCGACCCGTTTTTCCTTTTTTGTTTAAGTGTTGTTTATGCCAATATTATAATATGTGTGTTTGTTATATTTTATGGTGTTTCAAAAATAATAAACGGGTGACATGATGCATCTGGTTCTCATTATTTGTGCAGCTTGTAAAATGAATAAATGCTATGGTTGGATTGTTTATGCTGTGGGTATAAGCAAAAGGCCTTGAACAATTTAAAGATCTCTAATCAAATAATTTAGAACAGGTTTATGCAGAACATAAATAGTGAAAAATAAACATTGATATTGCACAAAATACTATACTTACTAAACTCTACAAGGGATGGATCCTATATATGTGGATCTGGATACCGATCACGTATCTTCCAGACAAAGCAGCTGGGTATCATAACTGTGCTTCTGTCCCAGCGCTCCATGGGGCCACACAACACACAATAAGTTGTTGGTGGAGGAGCATCTGCTGATCACATGTCAGTCAGAGGTCCAACAGCTGATGTGACTGCTCCAAGCTCAGTCCTCAAGTTCTGGCCTGTAAAGTAACAGACACCATTAGATATTCTTATATTCCTCAAAGAGGCCTTTTTTATCCACTGTACGTCGTGTAGACAAGTACACAGAGAACCCACATATCTATTGTTAGCACAGCCAGCTGTTGCTAACTAGCCAGCAATAAGTTACTGCATTGAAATTCCACTTTCAATAACATTTCCTAATAACATGAACGAACACAATGTACAGATGTCTCCATCTTGCTGTGGTGAGGATGAACTAATGGAATAACGGAGACCACAATGGAAAGTCCAGGACTTTGTCATGCTATCCCTGTACAATGTCTCATAAACTCAATAACTAAACCACTCATACATGAGGGATTCATAGAAAACAATGTATGCATTACATGCATGCCGGGCATGGTGTGGGAAATGGAAAGCGAGGGCATGTCCGTATTCCATGCGTAGCAGAAGACAACTATCGAGCTTGAGTTTACCATGTTGGAAAATATTGATGGCCGCCTGCTTTAGTCCCCTTTATGAGATAAACGTGACATGATGAATCCTTTCACTTGTTTTCTGCCCTCGGTGGTGAATACACGTTTGTCAGTTCAGTGACTATGTGAAGATATTGACACAAAATCAGTGCTATGCAGTAGGTGATAAATGAAATGTTGTATAGAGTTATAAAACATACTGTAGTGTGCAATAAATGTACTGTGTTCTTTTAATTTTTTTAATATTGTCCTCCAGATGTT
Source organism: Chelidonichthys spinosus (assembly GCA_029853015.1). Taxonomy (NCBI): domain Eukaryota; kingdom Metazoa; phylum Chordata; class Actinopteri; order Perciformes; family Triglidae; genus Chelidonichthys; species Chelidonichthys spinosus. Next base: position 7,217,844 of record CM056821.1, on the reverse strand, counting down.
CCAGCAGTGTGAGGAGCCTCGTTTCACCATCGAGCAGATCGACCTCCTCCAGAGGCTGAGGAGGACGGGCATCACACATACGGAGGTCCTCCACGCCCTGGACACCCTGGACCACCTGGAACGGCAACATGGACACAAGCTGACCCACAAACCTCCCTACATGCCTCCCTCGTCTTCCTTGTCTTCTTCCAGCGCCGTGGTCGCCTCTTCCTCCATGACTTCCGCAGCCACTCAGACAAGTTTCCCCAACAACCGACTCTCACTGTCACCCAATAACAACTTCGACACCACCTCCCCGCCTCTGCCAAATCCAGTGGCCTCACCCGTCGCCATGGCAGCGGTCGTCCAGAACGGCCTCGTTGCCGTCACCAACGGGAAGCTGTCGCCACCCCGGTTCCCTCTTGGTGTGGTGAGCGGCAGCGTGACGGCACCAGCCTACGGGTTTGAGACCAGTGAAGAGGACCTCGATGTTGATGACAAGGTGGAGGACTTGATGAGGTAACACCAGACTAGACTTGTCTTATGTTGGACCAGAACTGACTAGACTAGGAAGAACCAGAAGGTGACGTTTAGGAATAGTGTGTTCTGTAAATTGGTACAGTTTGCTACAACCATGGCAATAATTAGTACCCGGAACGTTATAATTGTGATTATTATTATGAATAATATCAAAATGGTATATGTGGTGTTACAATCCACTGGCAACATAAAGATTAACAGAGAGTAGAGTAGATCGCTGCACCAGAGAGCAGGGCCTGATTGTGGACAACTCTGCCTGTAGCTCACACTGAATCTAAATGATACAAGGATTAATGTGCACACACACACACACACACACTCTCACACTCACATACAGTACTGTACACACCTCTCATCTGTAGTCTGCAGTCAAGCAGCAGCAATCAGAGCGGTATTGATTTGAGGGTGTGTGAAGATGAAATCAAACCAGAAAGCAGCAAATATTACAGCAGCATCTGGCCTCTGAATCCTGCACACATTCAGCTCCAGCAGCTGCCGCCATGGAGATAAATATATACCTAGATGTAAATGTGGATTGCTGAGTTACAGCTGGCTGTTATTGTCCTTTTGTGCTAAACAGTAGATTCCCTTCTCTGCTTGTAGGAGGGACAGTGCTATGATCAAAGAAGAGATTAAGTCCTTCCTGGCCAACAGGCGGATCTCTCAGGCTGTGGTCGCTCAGGTAACGGGTGAGTATCGACTAAATCACCGTCAAATCAAGATGACAAGCAAGCAGGTCCAGCCTCAGTGGCGATAAAGACCTTGGTCCCTTTCCTCTCCCTCCCAGGGATCAGCCAGAGTCGGATCTCCCACTGGCTCCTTCAGCAGGGATCAGACCTCAGCGAGCAGAAGAAACGAGCCTTCTTTCGCTGGTACCAGCTGGAGAAGACCAGCCCTGGTAACAGAGCCCCTACACCCCCACCCACACTCTTCCACTTGTTAAAAAACAGAAAACACTACAAAGCAAAAGCGATAACGTGTCCAATAAGAGGCTGAACTGAATGCATGACTGGCAGTTCTGACTTCAATAACACGTAGAGTTCCTTAATGCTGACTGAGCAAAATGCAGGCCATTCAGTCTTAGAGAACAGGAAGAGCTCGTTATCTGTTGAGAAACATGTTACGGTACCAAAGTCTCCTTGAGTCGGACCCTGGACAGCCCAGACTGACAGCTCTGGTACGTCACTGCAGAAAAGCAAAAAAATGGACCTCAGTTCATCGGCATCCATAGCCGTGAAATCCTTAATTCTGCAGCCGAGCTCAAGTTTCCGGTGTTTGTAGAGTAGCACGTGTGACGTCAGTTATTATCAAAGAGTCTTCTCACAGAAAAGAAATTCCATGGTGTGTGTTTGCGTTTTTATGGGCATCTAGAGATGTCCCTGGTTACAGAAATAAATAACTGTAAACTGTTTTCCTGTGATTGAACAATGGCTGCATTGTGTTAAGTCGACACAGTGGAATGTACGAAACAAGCAGTGCAGTGTGGTGATCCCTGTGTCTTCCCTTGAAAAAGAATAAGAATGAAATAACTAGCATGATGCTTTAATTGGAATCCCTTGACTTTAATTTGGTTCATTGGCTTGATGCTCTCCAATAAATGTAAGAGTGTAATGAATTTCTATTTGTCCTCATTGTATTTGTGACATGTTTTTAGGAGGAGAACCACTAAATAGAAAATAATGAGAAGCCGTAAGGCATCCCACTGTTCGGCACGCTCGAAACCGATCTGTCTTTTGTGACTTTAGGTGCCACTCTGGCCATGCGAGCCACCCCAATAGCTCTGGAGGACGTGATGGAATGGCAGCAAGCCCCGCCTCCGTTTGGCTCGGCCCCTGGGGGCTTCCGTCTGCGGCGAGGGAGCAGATTCACCTGGAGGAAGGAGTGCTTGGCTGTAATGGAGAGGTGAGCTGTGAGCTAGTTGAGGAGGAGATGTAACAAACGTTGGTTGGACCCTAAAATGAAGCTCCTCATTCAGGTTTGACCTATGTATATTACATTGGTCGGCAGGTATAAAAGTAGTGTAAAAAAGCCACTTGGAGGTTCACCCAAAAGCCAACAGGAAATCAGATAGTTTAGTGTCATTGACTTCTTATTTGGTTGATGTACATTCTCTAATCAGCCCCGAACCAATATGTCTTATAGTCATAGCGCCACCTACTTGCAACAGGAAATTACATTATTTTATTTTCTCCTCAAATGCCCATTCATCACTTTAATGTTTTAAGTGTGTGTGTGTGTGTGTGTGTGTGTGTGTGTGTGTGTGTGTGTGTTTTACAGCTACTTCATTGATAACCAGTACCCTGATGAAGCGAAGAGAGAGGAGATCGCCACCGCCTGCAACGCTGTCATTCAGAAACCAGGTACGTAAAAACAGGAGTAAATGATTTGATGGAAATGATAAAAAAAAAGTACATTACATAATAGTGTCAATACCATTGTTTGGCTGATAAAATACTTTCACTCTTTAGTTGAAGCAACTTGACTCACAGTTATAAAGCAGGCAGACTTAGCTCTTTGATCCCAGTGGCTGATTTTACTGAGGGAGAGGACCAGGGCTCGCAACTTATCAAAGTCATATTTAGCCATGGATATTTCTAGATATGTTATTGGCTATGAATCATATTCTGTTTAGTATGACAGAGGGGAAATAAATGATCGTATAGGAAAAAACGACTATGCTGTTCCCTCTGTCATGTCCATTACTTTGCATCCCTGTACTTCATCTGGTAAAGGTGGTGAGTTTATCCCGTTGTATCCTTTTTGAGAACTGGTTCGGTTTTCTCTTCCCTCCCTACATATTGCTCATGTTGCAACTAGAAGAGCCACATCATGACCAACACACGACTAAACCCATGTGCCCCACAGCTATATAAATACTTTGTATTAATAGTATTGGAAATAGTGAAAACAAAAAGCCACGATTGAACGCCTGGTATTATAAAATGCACGCATTTGCACAAAAATAGTGGATTTCAATGGGGATAGTTTTGTCCTTACGGGTGTGTTTATTTTGGCTGCACAGTTTATCCTAAACTTAATGTAGAAACTGAGGATAAACTTCGAAAGAAAAACTCACACCCTTGACAAAATGTGTAATATATACAGTATATATAAACTAAGAAAGAATTTCTGACCATGGCAATGAAATACTCTTGAATGCAACAATCCAAGGGAGAGACCGAGGGACAGAGGAGCAGCTGCCCAGTAGCTGTGATCTGTGTGTTACAGGAAAGAAGCTGTCGGATCTGGAGAGGGTAACGTCTCTGAAGGTCTACAACTGGTTTGCCAACCGCCGCAAAGACATCAAGAGGCGCGCCAACATTGGTAATGTCTACCTCTGTATGTGTGCGTCAACAGTAGTGGATGTTATACGTACAATATGTCCCAGTGCGACTAAAGGCAGATACTTAAACTTGCTGTATATTATCTCTGAGAACCATCCATTCAGTGTGCCGACCAAATAAATCAATACACACACATAAAAGAGCTTTTACTCTTCAGTGCACATCCTTGTTGACCAACTGGATGCTCTTTGCTCTCTGTAGAACAGAGACACACACTTAGGTGCCATCCGGCTTGTCACAACACTGCTGTAGTATTTCACACACACACACATAAACACACATTCACACACACTGCTGCGTGAGGAAGACACATTCCTCTCACGACTCCTGGAAAACCTCCTGAAACCTCCACACCACACATTCTCGTTTGCTTGAACCCGAGTGCGTTGTTGTCCAAGGTCGATATGCTATGAGGAGGTTTGTGTTTTTGAAGAAGCAGCCATCTTGGAGAGCCACGGCATCGAGGTTCAGAGTCCGGGCGGTCAGTCCAACAGCGACGAGGTGGACGGCAACGACTTCCCCGACCAGGTTCGCTCGATGTCAATGAGTTGTGGGAAGTTTGTGTGAGGAGTCTCAGTGAGGAGAGTTAAACAGTGCAGGAACCCAACCTAGCATGTTTGGATTCCTCCCTGTGTAACCTATGTAGATCTACACCCAGTCACGTATTTGACCCAAACATTATAAATAAGTAGTTGTAAGGAAGTCGGAGGTCGCAGCCTTGACCTGGTTATTTTGTAACCTGCGTGCCGCTCTGTTACAGGGTTGTGAGGTGTCTTTGTTTGACAAGAGAGCTTCAGCCAAGCAGTTTGGTTTCAGTCGGGCTGACCTGTCCTCTCCAACCCAGGTATGTACACACACACACACACACACACACACACCTCCTCACTGCAACTGCTCATCAAACAGCTCTGGCCTCAGATGAAGAGGCGAGGGAAAACATTCTTTGGAAAGTCTGGAAAAAAACGACTAGTAATCGTTCCCTTTGTTTCTGGTCTCCCCGCTCAGGTACCCACGCTGCTCCCCACCTGGTTTTCCGCCCTGAGCAGAGGAGGCTTGTCTGGACAGAGGGGCACTTCTCTAATCGGTCGCTCCCTCGTGTCAGGGGCGGGCCCTCAGGCGGAAGGCTCCAGATTGACAGGCGTTTCCTGGTCTCCCCCTTCCCCCTCCCTCCAGGACGAACCCACCATTCACAGCGCGCTGTCCGAGTCCCAGGACCCAATCGGTTTGGAGAAGGCGGCCGTCAATCACAGCAACCAAGCCCTAGCCAATCAGGCGGAGGGGGCGGGGTGTAGCATTGGGAATGACATCAAGACGGAAACGCTGGAAGACGACTGAAATGGGGCGGTGGACATTGGAGTTACCAGAGTGATGAATGGAGCAGGATCAGAGGTGTGTTAATATGCAAGCAGATTTTATAGGAATGTAATAAGTGGAGAAAAAAAAAAAAGACCAAAAGTCACATAACGTCCAACCCTGAGATACCTCCCAACCCTACCTCCAACCACCAACCTGCTCTGCTACACTCTAATAGGCATTACTAGTATATAATAGTAATAATAATGATAATAATAACATACACTTTTATTTCTTTAAGTTCTCCCCAGCAGACTATGGAAGGTTAAAAATGCCCAAATAACACCAAATCAAACAAATAAAGTGAAATAGATTACACATTCTTAATCATGACACATAAGGAAAAAATGCACATAGAAATGTGTATTGTTTTTCACTTTATTCTTTGTTCGTTTTAGGCATTTTAAACCTTCTGTAAAGATGCGATGCATTGTTCGGATTTCTTTGGAAACTGCATTTTCCACCGCAGGACGACACTGTATTTGACACGGGGTTCAAATAATTTCAGGGTCTTGCACTGTGATCTCAACACAACTGAACAGCCTCAAAGGAGAAATGCATGAATTTGAACATTTAACTTCATTTTACCTGATTGTTTTGAAATTCTGTTGCACATTTCATTACAGCTGATTATATTTTAAACATTTCGCTGTTGGTTCCTTCCAGTGAGAAGAACAGCAGAATAAGCTCAGTTTCTTGGAGGTCACAGCTCGTTGGTAATGTTTCTGTGGGCCATCGATGATTTGAAAATGTCAAAACGAGAAAGAAACAGAATGACCCCAACCCTCCTCCCCCTGCCCTGCTAGAATAAGCTCATTATATGGAAGCAAAGAAAGGAATACTTAATTGGAATTTAAATAACAATGAATGGATAACATTCATAATTCTGAATTTGAGTAGTTGAATTCCCAGCAAGTATTTCAAATATTCCAATCCAATAACAGAAAATGCAATTCAGTGGCTTTTTGTTGTTGTTTTTCAACTGTGTGGGGTTTTCAGACGCTCGTCCTTTTTCGGATCACATGACTGACAGAAAAGGACCTGATAGGCCAGAAGTCTGATCGATTAAATCGAGGCTTCACTGCTTATTCTCATATCCTGATCATCTTTTTAATTGTGCAAGATGAAAACTGCAAAAAGGAGTTTAAAAACCCTAAAACGACACTTTTTAGATAAAATACTATAAAAATAAATTAAAAAAAAATCAGCAGTATTTAAATATCAAGTATTCAGTCAAGATGAAATATAAAAACTGGGTATTTGAATGCTCCATAAGACATAAATCCTTATGGCCTCTCTTTGCTTCCGTATTAAAAACAAGTAATAAAGAAAAGTTACTCAAAAGTTACTCAATACATAACTGTTGAAGGTCGCTGAAACTGTTGACAGATTTGTATGAAAACTAGAAACACGGATGTCCAGGTGTTATTAGTTTGTGATCAGGAAAAATGAATGATCACTGTGAGATGATCTATAATCAATACAGATCAGTCAGATGGGAGGTATCTAGCAGTGTAACAACGCTGTTTAGATACTACAAATGAAAGTGTAACGTGGATTCATACATATACTACACGTGTGTATGTATGTATGCATAAACACACATATATACAGTATATTATATAAACTGTTGGGTATATATATATATGTATATATGTATATCTATATATACCCTGACCCATTTCTATTTACAGTATATAGACATATTAGCTTCAAATGAGAGATACTATCGGTATGAGTCTTTCTTGTTGATGAAAGGTGAGTGACGCATTAGCCAAAGTATTAAGTTTTGAATTTTATGTATTTTCTAAGTGTGATAGTCCTGGATGGAACTATGTGTTAGAGATACGCTAATCAAAGATGCATCAGATGTGTCAAATTATTGCAAGGAAAATGCATTTCCTTTTTTTTAAAGGTATATCCGTGTTCGTGCTCGATATGCCATGTGTTCTAAACACATACTGTCAAGTTTAAATTGTACTTTCATTTTAAATGACACTTTAATGGATCGCTATCACAACGCGTGGAGTCCCTGCTGTTTAAACACAGATCAGTGTGAACGGCTGACGGACCCGAGAGGCAGTAGGAAGGTGATTTGGGAAGCTGTGGGTGAGTTGGATTCTCTTGAAACAGCCACAGCAAGAAGTGTTCTTTAGAGGGAAAATAATTAGTAAACTAGTCAATTCAAGATATATTTATCCCAGTAGAGCCATTGTAGAAGTCTTTCTCTGCATTTTTGTTCTTCTTCATCCCGACAAAGAATTATTAAACATGAGGTTTGGCCTTTTTTTTTTATCTTTCTGGACAGGAGATACTTAGTCTGATACAGTTGCATCTTTAAAAATCATAGCACACTTGCTTATCAAGACATTTAGCAGCAACTTTGACTTTAATATCGACTTTAACAGTCTCCGTCTTTTAGCTCTGTTTTGGCTTCCACCATGAATGTGTGTCTCTGGCTACCAAATGCTCCTCTAGCTAGTTGCTAACTATGTTTTCCTGCAGCGTACTGTGGCTTTATTGGAGGCTTTTTCCTGAAATCACAGAAACAAGTTTTGATGAGTGTGGAGTTTGCAGGCTGGAAAACAAAACAATGAGCTAAAAGAGGCAAAAAAAGATGGGTTACCTGATAACCATTTCACCTTAGCCACCTGTAACAACCCGTAAAGTTGTTTGATCCAGAATTAATATTACAACTAGAAAGAGTGCAGATCTACCATGATGCCTGAACTCGACCAATTGTATGATTCTCCTTGCCAGATGATAAAGAAGGCTAAACTTTCCGATTGAAAACTGTATTTTAACGTCACCGATAGTTCAAGTTCAGCAGCTGATCACTGCTGATTTTCTTCAACGCGTTAGGGATTCTATGATCCGCCTCCTTTTGTTGCATGAGCATGGTTTACTGTGTAGCGTGACCTTTCTGTCACACATTAACAACCGCCACGAAACAGAGTTAATAATGCCTGACTTTGGCCTCTCAGTTATCCAGAATCATTTCAGTAATGTGACGTTTTATGTACTGATTGGTTTTGAGTTCAAGTGCCTTATTTATTTCAGCGTATTGACGTGGGCTCAGTGCATGAAGAAGAACTTCCACAATGGCTGTACGTACGTCACTGTATCCGAACCCATGATGTTCCGTTAACGGCCGACGCTAACGCGGCTCCGTTCCCACCGGTTCATCATTGTTCATCACCAGGTGCTTTACAGGCTAAGCTACGAGTTCAGAGTTTAAAACTCGACACAAATACCTCACTGACCTCCCCTCAGCTATAAGCTACACCCCGCAGCTGCTTCAATGTGAATCGAAGACGCTCGACAGTGAAAGGAACTGTGGAGCGGACCTTATTCCGAGGCTGGCGGCAAACTGTGACGAGGCTGTAAAGACTCGCTGGCTGATCTGGAACAACAGAAACGTCGGTGTCCTCTAAAAGGGAAATTCCTTCTTAAACTTGAGCCAATAGATATTAAGTTTGATCGTAAAGGGAAATTCCACTCCAAAAAAAAAAAAACTTTATCATTCATAAGCTCCTGCTTCCACGTAATCCAAGAAATGCTTCTAATAATACTTAATATTATATATAAACGATCCCCCCTCATCCTGGTGGAGTACTAACACAACCCGTCAGTGTTGGGTTCAGATTGAACGTCGGAGAGAATTTAAGTTTTGTGGTGGAATGTCTCATTAATTGTACGGCAGCGCAGCTGTCCCAGGTGTCTTTTGCTTTAAGCGTTTGTAAAACTTTGAGGCATCATTAGTCAGTGATGTAGCATTCTGTCATTTCTTTGTATTATTTACACCAAAATATCAATATGCTATCCCACGAAGGGTTAGACGATGTTTATTTTTGTCTTCTTTTAAATCTGCCAAGCAGAAGCCTTTCTGAGGTGAACCTGTGGGTTCATTTAAGACAACGTGCTGTTTTGAGATTATTTCAGGATTTAAAATCATTTCACTTGCTGCCTCTTCATGGTCTTCTCATGAAGTTGGACTTTGGAGTTCTGAAGCAGCAAATCCATTTGAAATGAAAAAGTGGTCATTTTAGAGCCAAACGATCTGAAAGGAAAACGAAGTGAGAAGAATTAAAATGAGACTAAAAAAAAAGACAAAACACACAATAATGAGGAACACAATCCATGATCTTGTGGCCTATTTACAGATAGCATTCCTACTGATTGGTCCATTTCATTTTTCTTTCAGTTTTTGACCCTAAACCGGCTCTGTGCGTTTATTTTGCATTTTTTCAATCAAGTGTCTATTCTTCTCATAATCAAATTGATATGCATCACAAGTCAAAGTTATCATGAAAGAGAAACACAGTCCATGTTTCTCCATAGACGACATGGGAAGCCTTCGCTCTTCCAGGTAGATTCAGTCGGCGTCGGCTGCTCGTGTGCACTTTGTTTTCTGCAGCATGTCGTGTCTTCTCATTGGTTAAAATGCAGTTTAAGCGTCTGCCTTTAGCCCTCCGTTGCCTCACTGTACTGTTTAGTTTAAAAGGATGAGCTTCCACTCGCTGGTTCTTCGCCGGGGCGATGATGTCAGATCCGATGCCTGGTTATCGGCTGTCTCTTGATCCCGTTTGTCTTTCTCCTGCCAAATCCACCTTCCTCCGGCAAAACCGCCCCTTTACACAAACGGTACAGCAAACATTTGTCTTAAGCAGCGTGTTTGGATTGGCACAACGGGCTTTTAGTTAGAGAAGGTGATGGATGTTGATGAAGGTGTTTGTAGAGCATCTTGATTTGATCTGAGGTCTGCTGCGTGAACAAAGAGAAAGCACAGCTGTGTTTCAGTCCATTCCCGCCTCAGGACTGAATGTTGCCGTCGTCCGTCTCTTTACCTTCGTCGATATCGTGAACACACCAGATGCAGTATGACGTTTGCAGAGTTCTATTCTGAAATGCTGTTTTTATTTAGGTGAAAAAAAAAATCATGCATTCAACATAAAATGTAAATGTCTTAATGTCCTACTTTAGTCAGCCCATGACTGTAAATAAATACTACTTAAAAAGATGGTTCAAACATTTTTATCAGTCATGTAAAAACCCTTTTTTTAAACTTCTCAGTGGTTTTCATTTCATTTTGGCAATAAAATATTCAATAATTCTCTATAGAATGGGGAAAAAAATATCAAACCTCAGCAGGACATTTGTTGTATCACGTTGAATTGATTTGTATCCCCCTTCGTTCTTTTCTATTTCAAGATTTAGTGCCTTTTTTGGACGGTAGACTGTTCTGTAATCGCTATGTAGAAAATCTACATATGCCTTTTGTTACTTTTTCATCTGTTGGATAAACCTTATTTGTTATTTTTAAGGTGTTTTTATTGATATTCTATTTGCAAGGGAATAAAAAGTGATCTGAGTCCATGCAGTGTGTCTTGGTTTGTTTGGTGTGTGTGTGTGACAGTGTGTGCCGGGGCTGATGGTACCACACAGGGAATGTGTATGAAGTCTAACTACTGTAGACTGTCCCTGAAAACTCAAATTTTCTAAACATTAAACACCCAAAGTTAAAGTAGCAACACTTAAAGTGATGTGGTCTCTATTGCAGCTTCCCCAAAGGTGTCGATGTGTAGATAAATTAATCTTCGGAGTCAAGCAGGTGGAATGAGAATGATCTTTATTTAAACAGATATCAAGCCTGCGTCAGAAACCCGGTTCTTCCAAATCCTGTTCCACCTGGGAAGTCCTTTCTTGCCCTCGAATCTAAGGAAATCCAAACCCTCCCTGCCACGTCTCTCTTTTAAAGCCCTCTACTTCCTGATCGGCCTTCTCGCTCATCCTGTCACCGTAGTAAATGTATCCTCTCCTCCTCCAATGGAAGAGAGAGGTTGACAGCCGCTCCATCCTAAAGCTATATTTTGTACTTATAAGGTCATGTGTAGCTTTGCAATTTCGGTAGTTACTCCCTTATATGAGCTTTACTTCCTATAGCTAGTGTATAACACACACACAAAGAGAGACAACACTAATTTATGTCTCTGGGCCCCATCAGATAGCTAAGTTTAATTTACAACTGGGCCTCTCTGTCATCTTCCACCCAAACCTAAACATTCCTTACACCTTCGCTCATGGAACATCTGGTTCTAGTTAAATCCTAACTAGACTGTGTTGTTGTTCAACTGACCGTTGAACAGACCAGATACTTCAGTTACATGTTTGAAAAAGATTATATCCTTTCAACATTAAATGTTCCAAAACTCAGCTAAGCTTCATCGGGACCACGTGGGTGTGGTTTGATCACATTTGACCCAGCGTGCAAATATCGCTAAACGCTATTTGATGCCTCCAAATGTTCAACTCAATAACCAACTTTATGCCATGTCACCTACCTAGAGCAGAGAGAAAAACACACGTATGTGAAATTACTAAAACTATGAAACCAAAATTCATTCTCAACCATTTAAAGGTGCCATATTATACGGTTTTTCATCAATTCCACACAGCTGTCAGAGGTCCAACAACACTGTATTTTATATGCATTGCCCCAAACCCATCTGTGGTCCTGAATTTCAGCTGCCTAAAAGTTGGTTAAATGAGCTCTGCTGAGAACAGGCTGTGTATGTGCCTGCACCTTTAAATGCTAAAGAGCTCTGTCTGTTATCGCCTACTTGGAGAACCACAGAGGCGATGCTGGTTACGCTAGCAGGTGGATGTATCGCTATGGCTTGCCTATGTGTCTCTCTCAGGTGAGGCTGCTGGGTCCTGTGTGGTTGGGGCAGATCCTTTTATGAGGGCCAGTGTTGAGGCAAAGCCAGCTTTCTACTGACCCTCGATGTGAAGTGGTTAGCACACACACACACAAGCTAACACGAATTGAGCTGGCACATTGTCATTAAAAATGAAATGCAACCGAGGCCTCTTCTGTTCTAGCTGGGACAGAATAGAAGCACTTATGTTGATTTGTACAACCAACAACGGAGCAATCTGTGTGTCCAGCTCTGAGCGACGACATTGTGAAACACTGCTAGCTCACCGCAGGATACACCGAACTTCACCTCGGTGATGAACGCCCCCTTTCTGATATCTCCTATCATCACGCAGAGGAGTTCGGCGGATGGAAATGACTCCCTTCGTTACGTAACGATGGGAGCTGCATCTGAACAGCCTATAGGAGCGCCGTTCTACCAGTGGGTGGGCTGCAGAGACCATACAGGAGTCGCTTGTTTTCCTCATTCTGGGAGTTGACAGGCTCAGGGAGGACCAGTTTATAGGTGTAGAGACCAGCGGAAATGTGTTTTCAATAATATGGGACCTTTAAAAAGTCCTAAAAATTTATTTAATTTTAAGCAGAATTTTCTGGAGCTTTTGAATGCATCACACAGTCTTAGGTGGATTGAGTTTCAAGATTATGACAAGGTACTGAGCTTGGAAATGGATCAATCTCCATGACAACTGAGTTAACTTCATCCTCTTCACTTCAACCTGATAAAGGATTAAAGAAAAAGTGGACCAACCATGAGTTGGGTTTGTTTTGTTACAAAGCTAATTTGTAAGTAAATTTTAGACGTTTTAGAGGTTTGTTTTGAGGAATGCAGGTGAGAAATATAACGCGCTTCATAATGAGGTGAGGTAAGGTAACCTCACCTCATTATGAAGCGTGTTATATTTCTCACCAATTTGCACAGAAAACACAAGCAAACATCAGTTACCACTTACGTTTAAATGAGTCAACTTTCTCGTAACACATTTAATTGGTTTGGTACAAATAAAAAAACAAAATACTCTTTTAAGCGTCCTTTTTATTTTTTCTTACCAGATTACTGTTCAGACGATTAAAAAAAAAAAGAATTATAAATGTATTATAATACATGTTTATTCTTTGGATTGCAGCATGGAATTACATAAAACAATTAAATTAATCAAAACCCAAACTTGTGCTCAGATTTGTCTTTTTATAAGTCTTAATATGCTCATATATAATATATATACATACATACATAGACCACTCCAATGGTGCACTCACACACAAATGACACATCAAGGCAAACCCGTGCCACAGAATCAACAGTAGCAACAAAACAATTGATAATGTAGTTGGGATGATATAGTAATACTGTTGACCAGGCCGAGGCCGAGTTGAGCCCACGTCTGATTATTCAAACAGCTGAACGTGTGAAAGGTTCAAGGGACAGGAGGGGCTTCACTGCAGGAGGAAACTGAAACTCCCTTACTTAGCAAGCACCAAGCCCTCTCCTCAAGCTCCGATTAGCCTTCCATTATTACACAGCTCAGTTAAATATGGCTGCTGGTACCTAGGAAATCTTTAATGCAACATTGCGTCGATACCAACTGCCTTTAAAAAAATGCACCGAGACAAAAAGTTCCAACTGAATTTTTCCTGTTGAAATAATCGGTCTTTGCAAAAACAAAACAAACAAAAACAACAACCTGCAACAAGTCTGCATTGCATCCCCCGACAGCCACGTATTGCTCGTTTGTGTGGTTTATTGTAATATTTAAGAACACACAGTTATTGAATTGGATGCAGCCAGTTCAGCAGTGAAGCAGGTTACAACTCCTTTGTCAGCTAAAAGGCCTCAGGGAAGAAGTTGTCAGAAAACACTCTGGGCAGGCGAGAAAGAGGTAGTAAAAAAAAATGATGAACACTCGCTACCAAGGCAGGAAAAGATGTTGTAGTGCCTGGCAAATATAAAAATCAACTACTTTTCTGCAGGTAAATTATTTTCTTTTAAAAACAGAGCACCCCCTTAGATCTGGTAGCGTATTGACCCCAGATAGGCAGGAGCTGTCAGGCATGCTGCTATAGGGCAGTGGTGGGTTGTTGATTCACCGATTTTTAATTTTTTTAATGCCGGTATATAAAATTCCCTGTGTGGACATCAGGCCCCTCCAGCAAGGCAGTAATACTAGATGTTAATCGAAATCCCTTTGATGTGTTTAAAACCTGACAGCAGCTGACCTACCTCACAAGATAAAGTTACTGTCTTTTATAAATAGTCAACCAGAATGGTTTTTATGTTTTGTTTTTTTTGGAATGATCCTGTTAAAACAATATCACAGTGCTAAAGTTTTAAAGTACAGCAGTGATGCGTTTAGTTAGAGAGCTGGGATTGTTCCTGCTAAAAAACCAGTCTGGCTCCAGGTTGAAGGCCACGTTGAGGCAGGGGACGCGTTGCTCCAGACCGGTCATCCCACAGAGCGACAGGAAACACGCCAGGAAGTGAATGCGACAAAGATATGCAAACAAATTAGGAGCAAAAAGAAGCATTTAAGACAAGAAAAGAAAGAATAAAAATTCCAAACAGTTAAAAAAAAAAAAAAAACTGGGGATGAAGATTTATGCGGATCAATATGAATATGCTTGGACACAAATTGCATCAATAAAAATGGAACTGAATGCGTTTCGTATGGTTGATACAGCAATAACACATGTGGCTTTGCTCTAATCTCTATAGTGGCAGACACGGAGACCACTGAAATAAACTCACAACATTAAATCCATTCTGAGCAAAACGGTCATTACGAACACTAGTTTTCTCTTTTTAAAGTTCCTTATTGAAATGGCTTTTCTATCTAATGTCAGCGTCACAATCTCACAAAGTTATGCATAAGTGATGCTGCCAACTTAGAGGAAACTCAGAAAAAGACATGTTTCAGTTGTAACCAAGTCGCTAATCACCACCATGTTTGAGCTTAGCTCCGTCGTCGTGTAAAATAATAACTTCCAATAGTCCTGTTTTGTTGTGAAAGTTGAGCGGTAAGATCATGTTTCTTCCTACACATATGAGAAATTTACCCTCCGTTTCCATCTGGAGACTTTTGTGCAAATGATGTCGTTGATATGAAAACAGTGTGTGGAAAGATACATAGTCACATGGGTTGTGAGGCACAAAAACATAAAAGGGACATCCAGAAGCCTGAAGTGATCTTGAACCCCGATAACAGAGCCCTGAGCTGAGACCAAGACGGGAAGTACTCCAGCCGCACAGATGGGAATTTTAAACCGAGAGAGCAGGGAGGGTGAAGGTTTGTTGCTCTGAGCTTAATCCTAAATATAATATAACTAAAGAGGCAGCTGGTGGTCACTTCCCATCTTGGCAAGAACTCATAGACGCAACTGAATCCCAGCCTGGTCCACCCAACATTCACACACAAACACACACATAGAATAAAACACCAAAACTCTTCTCTCGTCCTTCATTACCACAAAACTGTTATGAACCACAATATTATAAACCTACAAACCACTTCACAACTTGCCAACCAAAAACATACCAAGACAGCCACCTATAGTAACCAACAAACCAGGACTCCAGGGTCCCGGGCTTTAAGGCCAGATAATAAATACACACAAAATAACTCGACTATGGCGATATATTGTCTCCTCGTCTCGTACTTTAACTTTCATCTCCTCGCAACCTACTCCAACAATGCAACGCCAACAATACACTTCCTCGTCCTCACCCAGAAAATACTTCAGCCTTTTACTCACACATCATTTTCAAGGCTCACGTGTCAAAGTGCCTCATTTTTAGGAATTGTACTGCTTCAAATTTAAAATATATTGGCCACTGAACCAAAGCACTCACTTTAGTTTCTCCATCTGGGATTAAAACAACAACAACAACAACAACAAACTAGTGAATTCCAATCTAGATTACAGTAAGAGATACAGAGTGTCAGACAACTGATCCTTTTACAGGTAGATTTACAATGCTAATAGCAGCGATTTTCATGTGATCATTTGTGCAATAATTATTAAAATAAAAAAGGCGTTTATCAATTTCCATGCGATAAATGCATGTGTACAGGCATTTAAATATAAATAGTAAATTCAGGCCTCGCGAATTAAGAAGACGCATGATATATAATATTTATATATATTAAAAAAAAAAGGAAAGGAGCAACATATTGCATCCATAAAGATGATGATAGTGTTTGGGCATACTGAGTGCGTTTACATGCACGTAGTATTCCAGATAATGTATTCATATGGATGCATCATCGCGTCAGAAATCTGTATGGACTCCTTAGTATACATGAATAAACTGAATGTCAGGTTTATCCTCATCAGGATATAATCTTAGAAAATCTGCTGCAAGTAAATGAGACGTGGTACTACAGTAACCACATGATGATGATGATGAAATATTACTTTTGCATCATCAAATCAACATGCCTATTGCTCACTTGGTGAGACAGTTGCGACCACTTAATTCATGGAAGTATTGGGCCCTCGTGTATATTCTGTCAACATTCATCATGAAATGTTGGTGTACATAACGTCTGACACACTTGTGCCGTGGCTTGCTGCTAATGCTTTCCCACAAACAATAAAGTAACTGTTAGATGTAGCGGTCCTCTGGAATGTGATGTTCAATAAAAAACTAATTTAAAATAAAAAGCCCAAAGTCTGCCACATCATCTTGCATTTTCTTCAGCAGACGTGCCAGGAATGTTCAGTCAGTCAGGACTGCTTTCCTGTTTAATACTTCCCCAAAAAGTACAGAGTGTTCTCCCAGTTTTTGTCAGTCATTAAGAAATAGAAAAGAAAAATAGATCATTTTAAAAACAGATCAAATGCATAGAAGCAAATCAATTCTCTTCCCAAGCGTGAAATACCCAGCAGAGCTTCTGCTGTCCATCTCACGTCCTTTTCCTCAGCACATACACATGCCTATTCCCCCCAACAACACCAGAGACCTACAGCACCCCCTGGTGTCCAAATATCAGAACACACAGACAGAGAATATACTCCAGTTTCAGGTCATCAATAACCATTTTCACATTACTCATTGGTTCGAGGACTCCCTTCAGGCTCCTCTCCCTCTGTCTCGCTGCACCACGCCCACAGACACGTTCTGCTGACATACAGATGCTTCTAATCCAACGTCTCCAGTGCAAAATCGACTTTTAAAGCCTCCCAGTACAAACAACTTGCTCCCTTAGTGGCTTTGTCCAACAAAAGGACACAACTTTTCCTGCTTTACACATATATTCAACGACGACACGGCTACGACAATATGAATTGTTTCTGCAAACAGGGCAACACTGTACAACATTTACAAACACACACACACACACACACACCCCTCCTTCCCCCTCTGCAGTCCCTGAGATCACCTCACACTTAGCACAAGGCATTCTCTTAAACACAAACACAGTTAACAGAAATTAAATATCGACAAAAACAAACGCAAACCAAGCCATGGTGAAGGCACATTCTGGGAGGATCCATCTTCAAAAGAAAAGAAAGGGAGTCCAGGAGGAGACGAGTCTCAAACAATGAGTCAAAGTGTCAGTCTCTAGACGCAGAGAGCTCAGCGGAGTGGCAGCACAGGGTTCAGAGACACACAGGTCTACCGAGTAGAGACATCATATCCAGGGATGCAAACACACAGCATGATACACCGGTTTGAGTACGTCATGAGGACCCCAAATTAAAGAAAAAAATATAATAAAACCCATTCCTGTTCCCTCATTCGCAGAGGACACGAAACTCATAGTGGTGAGATGTGAGCGGAGGATGAAAAATGCTAAAGAAACACCAAAGGAAAATTCAATATTCTCAATTTAGTGCTCTCAGCTTGAAAAATGTGGTTGTAAATCAGAACAGCCATCCCGAATCTTTTGATCGTTTCTCATAGCTATGACTACTAATGATCATCATGATGAATGGTGGGTAGAAGAAAAAGTGGCAAATCATAATAGCCGGCATCCAAGGGGAAAGGGCGAAGGCTTTTCATTCTGGAAGTGATTTGTCTGCACTCTTAAAATATATTCCCAGTGAACTGGAATCAAAATGTTCTCCTGCCTACAATGTGACCAGTTTGCATCCCTGTATATCAGCTCAGAAAGCACCTCTGAGGTAAATCATCCACTCTGCAACATTTCATCTACAGAGCTCCGACACCCCAAACCCAAAGGAGTTAGTCTGCACCGACTTCCATTCACTCTCAGCAGTCTTCCCACTGACCGCCGTTCATTTAGCATTCTCTTCCCACATGATAAATAGTCCTTCCACGGACTTCTATATACTCTGCATAGTCTTTCTTCAACTTATTTGTTCTGAATTGTCTCTTCATTGTCTTTATTCTACTTCCATCCATTGCTTGGATGTGAATGGATGTAGTGAGTGTAGGGTAGGCAGTATGTAAGTTCTGATGTTTGAGCCTGTTGCATAGCTGGGAGGAGAGGAAGAGAGAAGGAGAAGGAGGAGGAGGAGGAGGAGGAGAGGAGGAGGAGAAGGAGGCCTATGGGGAGTTCATCTCTCCCATCCAGGTCCTACTTTCCCTGTTTCAACTGCTCCAGGACTTGCGGTTCTCCCCCCGCCGGGCAACAATGGCTTCTCCTCGCAAGACAGGGACGTGGGCGGGAGCAGGGAAGTCTCCAGTGCGCCGGCTGGTCCGATCGCGGGAGGACAGCCGGTCCGGTCGAACCAACACCCCATAACCCGGTTTACAATGGAAATATCGATGACCTCCGACTGAACCGTCATTTTTACCTGGAGGGAGAAAATAAAGGCCATCACTGCCAATCGGAAGAGATTCAGCACAATAATGTAGTCAGCTGCACCCATCAAAGGCAGTATATTAACAAGGGAGCCTATCATGGTTCAACTGAACTGACCATTCAGACTATTACAAAGCCACAGTTTAGTCTAGTAAGGTTATCTTGCTCTTTTTTGTGTATTTGCATAATTTGTGTGAAGTGATCCCTTAATGGTGTACCTACCTACAGGGGTGTCCAGCTCCACCCCCACCCACACTCCCTCAGCAAACTGCGTCAATCCCATGTAGCGCACGATCCCGGCCTTATTGCTTCCTACTGTAACATATGCCCCTTCTGACAGCCAATCCGGCAGTACGTCGTCATGGCTACGCTCTTCATCGTCCACAAAGATCTCCAGCCTCTCAAAGCCTCCTCCTCCTCCTCCTGAGTTGACCTGCTTGTGTTCAGAGAAGGAGTTTTCTGCGGTCGCGTTGTTATGGTTGGCTGAGCTGTGGGAAGCGGGTGGAGCGACGGCGGCCATCTTGGTGCCACACTGAGGAGGAGAGGTTACATCATTGTTCCTGTCAGCGCCCTGCTGCTGGGGATTTGTGGGCAACGTTGTCTCGGCAGCCAGGAGGGAGGAAGACGAGGAGGAGGGTTGGAGGACGTCAGACAGGGTAACTGTAGAAACACTACTGGAGAAGTAGCCGCTTGATGACTGGCTGAGGGGGCTGAGGGGGGTGATGTCATGCGGGTCATGCACAGGAAGAGGAGGGACTTCTGGGAACTCTGCCCGTCTGTCTTTGGCTGGGTGCCGTAGGATAGCGGTCTACAGGAAACCAATGGTTGCCACAGGAACAGAGGGACAGACGAGAACATGCAAGGCAAAACAACAAAACAATCATCATCAATAATAATCAACTTCCACAAAAATGTTACAGTCACCCTTTGGACCAATCAGGGTCTATGCAGCAAGATATTGACATGTTCAGCCACAGTATAGTACAACAGACCAAAAAACGAGTAAATGAAAAGGTTTTAGGAACACATTCATTATGTTTCTGCAAACTGTGGAAGCAGAACTGGAAGTTAAAGGGCTACACCAACAATTTGACCGATGAAGACGTGTTTACTTGCCATGCCGTGCACTACCCAGCATAGGAAAGGCTTTAGGGGAGCTGAAATATAATCCTGATAAATTGATGTCATCGGGGTTACTTGGTTTATCTCTGCTGTAACAGAAAGTATGTGGGGGTGTAGAGTTTAAATGACGTGGGTGTTTTCCAGAGAGCTGCTGGCTGCATTGTTAGAAGTGTAGGATCCAGTTGTTCTGGAGCTTGGCCCACACTATGGACTAAAATACAGGATTATCTCAGCCTCTGCTGAAATTGGGTTCAATGTTGTGCAGCTTGAATATGACTGCGTCTTGTACGATTGATGATAACTGGCGTGTTTATCCACAGCCCAATTATTTGATCAAATTACAAATACACAAAAACTATATCTTTTGAAATGTTGTGGCACAAACCAAAACCCATATTGATCAAACCCAACTGTCACATAAAACACACACAATCTGAGCTAGTGACGAGAGATCAAACAGAAAGTTGGACTTGGTAATCTCACCGTGTCAGCCTTGACTCGACTGTCGTCCCCTCCTGATGGCATGATGCGAGGGACATGCTGCTGAGTAACACCAAACAAGGTCATGACATGACAACACTTGCACATGTATGCATCCCTGTACACTCGCCTTGCTGCCAGAGCAGAAAATGTAGTAGTCCAACTAGTCTAGCATTATTAACTACTTACTATATACTTGACATTTTTAAATCGATCCCACCACCCAGCTCCACCATCCACACAGCTGACGAGTTAGGCTACTCTACTGACCTGCTGGTTTTGTGGCGATGGTCTCAGCTCCTTCTTTTCGTCCCGTGCTGGAAACAGTGACTTGAGCAGTTTGGGCATCTGAGGAACCAGCGCCTTAACTGAAAGATAAGAGGCAGCAAGTCCTGAACGACCTGGGGGAGGGGGTGAGGAGGAGGCAGAGGAGAGGAAAGAGGCCAGGAAAAAGGAGCAGGTGTGGGAGGTAGAGGAGGTGTGGAAGATTAAGACAGAAAGTTGAAAGCGGGTCCAGGAAATGGCAAAAAAAATCCCAACACAGTGATAGACTGACAGAAGAAGACATCAGCTGGCCATTACGTGATAAAAAAACAAAAATACTTATCGCTAGAAACAGAAATTACTGCAAAAAAATATGAATTCTGTTCATTTTGTGAACAGAATTAATCTAAAGCACGCAACAGTAACATGAGTTCTGACAGGGACAAGACATCACTATGAGACAGAAATATTCAGATTGATCAGAGCAATTGATTACAAGGAAAAGCACTGAAATTAATATGAAGTAAGAAGCGAAAGAATGTCAAAGCACTACAGTAGACATAGATAGAAAGATATCAGAAATGAATGTAAGCAATACCAAAACAAGCAGGAAGGAAGAGGCACATTCACTTACACATCACTTCTGCTGGGAAGAAAGGGAACAGAACGGAGACCCAGCATTTTGTAATGTGAACAGACACACATGGGATTGTGTGTATGATCAAATTAAGATTAGCAAATAGCAGGAATGGATGAACCCGTTTGAAAAGGGGGGGGTGGAAGAAGGGGTATGAGAGTAAGAGTTGGGAGGATGGGGGGAAATGTGACAAAGAATGTATGGTAGAGAATAGAAGAGAGTAGAGGTAGAGGGGGTAAAGGGAGGAGGTTTTTACCTTGCTCTGGTTCCTGGTTCTGTGGCGGTGACATGCCGAAGGGAGTAGAGGTTGAGGAAGGGGAGGTGGAGTAGGTGGAAGGGGAAGAGGCGGGCCGGGGGAGGGTGCGGTAAAACTGAGAAGGCATGAAGATATCCTGCTGGCTCTCCCATCGACCCTGAGAAACAGGAAGATCACAGGACATCGGTGTCTGAATAATGTAATATAACCAGATGTCAACACTACATATGAACACATGACATGCTGACGTTTCTACATTTCCTGCTTTAAACACTAACTGCCATTGGATCCCCCGATATTAGAACTTATCATTTTGGCAAGCTGTTGTTGAGAACAGTCGACATGCAGAGGCAAGAAGCAAAAAGTGTGTGTTACCTTATCATCCAGGCAGGTTGTGGACAGGTCCTGTCTACTTCCAGACAACTGAGGATGGATGGACAGAGAGAGAGAAATTCCATTAAAGTGTACTATATTTCATCGTCTTGCAGTGCATTATGATGGGATGGTATTTGTGTTTTACCCTGTTGACAGAAGGAGAGCTAATGCTTCTTCTGTTGCTCTTCCCTCTGCTCGTCAGTTGCTCCTTCACTGCCACCTCCTATAACATACACACAGCACATTTCCACATATGAGAAAGTACCCTATTTAAATGTTTTCATTAAGTGAAAAAATCAAATCACAAATTTCATATTTTAAAAAGACATGTATCTTCTTGCCTGCCGGATGTTAAACTGACTGCATGTCTATCCATCAATGGATCTCATTTCTATCTCTTTAAGATATCTCTACCAGTTTCTTCCCCTACCTGTCTGAGTCTATCCAGAGTCAGGATGTTCTCCAGACTGAGTACACTGCGGAGGTATTTCTCAATTGCGGCCTCGTCATCAGCTGACTGGCTGTTGTGTGCACTGGCAGCGAGGTTGGCCAGCATCTCCCTGTCCTCTGACCCAGGGGCGTCCTGAAGGGACAAAACATAAAGATTTACGTTTTTATAATTTACCCTGATGAAAGTTCCTTAGGCAAAACACAACATTTTCCCTTGGCCTTACCCCAGGGATGTTGGAGACCACATCGAAAGTGACCCCACAGCCAGGTATGGTGCTGCGGGTGGACATCCTTTTGAGAAAGTTGTGTGCAAATCCCTGGCGGCCCGGGTTAACGTTGACGCAGATCCTCTTTCTGAGGACCAACTGCATGTCGGCAGGGTGGCTGAGCTGAACCACCACTCGAATGGTCAGGTATACCCGCTGCTCTGGCCACGCTCCCCCACGACTGAGCTGGGGACACTCGTGGACAGTAGAGTCCCATGATGCCTCTGCTTTCACCTGCAGGGCCAACAAACACAATGAGTGAATGACGGCGTTTCCCAAATCGACTCCGGGAATTCTTCAGAAAAATATGCAGGTGCATCATCCTCACCTCTCCATCGTAGTGTTTGACGATCTGTAGGTCAAAGAAGTCGTCTTCATCCTCTCCACTCAAGGTGGCGTCCCAACCTCCAGCCTCGGGAACCTCAAACTGGTCTTGAGAGCTGAGGTCATCAGCTGGGACAACCAATAGAAAACATTGTTAATCAGCCAGTAAGTAGAAAAACATGTTAGCAGGCATAAATTATTCAGCAAACAAGTGGCATACGTTTGAGGTTCAGGAAGAGGACAGGAATATGATTCTCCATGCCTGGCAGGGGAACCCTGTGAACAAATACGGGATCAACATATATACTCGTCAGAACTTACAGAAGTTAAAGGATGCAATCATGAGGAAATATTAAATACATATAATCAGAGACAAGTACATCCTGCCATGTGTCTTACCATTCAGCAGGAGCTCCAGGAATGCCACTTCCAGCAGAGGGCACCATGACAGCGTTTCTTTCCTCTGTCAGAGTCAAGCGCCACTCCAGCAGCTGGGCCTCCCTCTCTGTGTCATCCTCTGTCTTTTCTGTGTACACAACAACGCTCAAACAATTACCACTTCCTACACCGCCGAAACCACCAAAATCTAACTCGCCTAAAACGGAGCATGCCTACAAGCTGTAGACCACAACAAAGCAAAGAGAGGGCAGTTTTACAGATTTATTAATGTGTATGTTTTTATGAATGTTTGTATAATCGTTACCTGCTTTGCTGACGAGGCTCTGCAGATGCTGGTCGAGGTATTCCTGTCTCTTGGTAAGAGCAGCTAACCATTGTCGCCGCAAACGTTCCAGGTCTCTTTCCTAAACAAACCAGTCAGTTAATCAACCTGCACTGTGGTTTACTTGTTAGACAAGTTAAGACTTATTAATAGAGGCAAACAGATTGTAGACAGGGCTGCATTCAACTGATTTACCTGATAACTGTCCATCTCATCTCCTTCCTGGTCTGCTGTGGTGTTTCTCATCTCCACACAACCAACTGACACTGCAAGCAGTATTTCTGCTATCAGAGGCATGGTGCCTGAGTCCTGAACTGAACGCACGTCCACCTGGATTCGCCTCGACTGACCCTGGAGATAAGGAGGAGGATCAAGATTTAAAAGTTGGCAACGTTGGCTCGTTCCCCCTGCTGTGACCTGCTTGACTGTGGTTGTGTTAGGCCTTATTCCTACCTGCCGAAGCTGGAAGATTCCCCCAGTCCGCACATCTCTAGCAGGAACCACTTCCACTGGGACAAAGTCTCCGTTCTCATTTATCTCCAGGATTTGAATCCACAGCTCCAGGCGGCGCGTTACCTCACTCCACCTAAAAAAAACAAACATTATCAGCACATCTGGGCAACAACAGCGCAATGGTTTTTCACCAGAGTCAAAGGTGACTATGTGTCTACCGGTCCCGTAGTGTGCGCGTCTTGGCTTGGATGATGCTGAGGTCCCACAGGGCCGGGTTTCTTCCTGCATCAGCCTGTCTGTGTCCATATACCTCAATGGCAACTGCCCCTTCAGTCAGGTACTCGATGAAATCTTCAGTTACTGACACTGCCACCTCCTGCAGGACAAACAAAACATAATTCAGTGTTATACCAACAATATAGAACTGACCCTCCCCTCCCACCTTTTATATATATATATATATATATAGGGTATATTTGCTGTCAAACTCCCTATGTGTCAGTTTAACACAATTATTGTTGTCTGCCTTCTCCATCCCCGGCTTCACCTTGCAGCTGTCAAACACCACCATGCAGTGTGGGTCCTTGGTGCTGGGTGACGAGGATGATGGGTCCACTTCAGGAGCCACGATGATGGGCTCAGGCTGGTCCCAGAATGAATACTGGCAGAAGACAAAGTTGGACAGGTACTGGGGAAGACCGGTGGCCTGCAGGATCTTTATCTGTAGAGGAAACACAGGTCAAATATAATTTAACCACTTAACAACACACACTACAAAATGATCATAAAGCTGAATCAAAACCTACTGCAGGACTGTTGTACGACGCTATTCTTTTTAACTAGGTTTACCTCATAAACTGGGTGTATACTGAGAATGAATCAGAAACATTTATTGCAAGAAGGATTTTACACCAACAAGGAAATTGTCTCGTCTTGGTGTCTAAGGTGCATACATTGAGGACAATAACAATAAACAAACAATAACAGTGACTATAATATATAGTATATACAATATAAAAAGGGACATAACGTGAGGGATGATTGATAAAAAGAGATGAAAGCGCAGTACATGAATGTGCAAAATATAAAAAATAGAAGATTGTTAAGAGTTATAAAGCGGTGGGTTTGAGTGCAAGTGTCAGTGGGGGTGGGGGAGGTTTTGGTCCAGATGGACCGCAGCCTCCTGCCAGAGATAAACTCAGGGTGATAAAACAAAGGTCCTGGAATGATTTTAAACTACTGACTGACCCAGGCATCAATACCAGAGATAATGTACCCCATGGTGATTTGCCTTACCATGCAGACCAGTTTGCGATCCTGGACTTCACTATCTTGGTTGTTGTCGGGGTCATCTCCTCCAGCCATGTTGTCCTCCAATCCGCCTCCAACCCTCACCACCTCCACATGAAGACGCCCAGCAACCTGACCACCGGCAGAGGGGAAAACATAAAAACGACTTTACCCCAACCATACCGAGAAAATCTGTTTGTCTACTGCAAATGTATTCATTCACTATTTGGAATTGTATTTTTAACATCCAGCTGACATGAGTCCTTTTTTACAACCTGTCTTGTATTTGCCTATCACTGTAGCATTCTAGAAACATGATTATCATCCGAATATCATGTGACCAAAGTCACTCTGAATGGGTGTCACAGACACTACTAAAACATGTAAAATCTCTACAGAACTAACTTCTAAAAATTTAGAAACCTCAAAGAAACTTCATTGAAGAAATTCAAGTCTAGTCTCTCTGCCAAGGTCTGATTCTGTATTGATTCACTTTTGGGGGCAAGAATTGGAGATTCAGGAATTAAATCGCCAACCAGCAATTCAGTGACTACCTACCTCCCCCTTCTGGTTGATGATGGGAACAGCATATTGCAGCTTGACATCATAAAAGAGACAGGAAAGGAAGACGTTTGCAACACCGATCAGACTGTGATTTTCCTGCTCGTCAAAGAATGGGTCTGCTCGACGGAAATATGAGCGCATCACCTAAAGGAAAAAGGGAAAACATGGAATACAACACTGTAATGCACGTTTTAACCACAAGTAGAACTCAGTGTTTATGATTCCATAAGCTGACCAAAGACTATGTCCTCATTTCTCATTACATAGTCGTTAACTGTGTTCATCCTTGTATCTCTCTGCTTGTTAGTGCTGTCCTTTTGACCTGGCAGGGATATTGGAAGTCTTCACACGGCAACTTTGTCAACTCACAGGGTTGTCATGGTGATGGAGGTGGTAGTCCTGCCACTCTTGGTAGAGCTCTCTCATGTCAACCAGTCGGTTCTCTGTCTTCTCCAGACTCCAGATCTGTTTCCCTCGACACCGACGTCGAACCTGAATTGCTGGTTCACTGAGCACCGCATCCCTCTACACACACACACACACACACACACACACACACACACACACACACACACACACACACACACACACACACACACACACACACACACACACACACACACAAATGTATTTTGAGAATTGTCTGTGCTAAAAATAGATGAAGGGAAATCTGTGCATGTGTGAGTGTCTACATGCTTGTGTATGTGTGTGTGTGTGTGTGTGTGTGTGAGTGTGTGTGTGAGACCTTGCGGTTTGCGTTGAGGTTGTCTGATGGGATTTGCAGAGTGACTCTGTACTCTGTGTGTCGCTCCAGCTCCTCGGAGATGAAACAGGCTTCTTGCACCAGGAGGTTTGCTCGCACTATCTGCTCCCTCAACCGCCGCAGACTCCTAACCAACACCACCTCCCTGAAGGAGCAGTGAAGAAGGGGGACAGAGCCAAGTAGGAGGGAATACGACAAGGAGGTGTTTAGTTCCAACGGAATAAACATTAAAAAAAAATTCTAATTCAGTGTGTGCCATCTAACCTGTCCTCATTCCACTGCCTGAGTCTGCTCTGAGCGCTGGTTGAATGACTCATCCCTCCCATACTGAGTCTTTCCAGGCTGCGGTAGTGAGACTGCTGTCCTGGACCTTGCTGGCCAGTTGCAGGCACTCCAGAGGGGCCAGCAGACAGACGGTCCGGGTTCAGCTTCTTGCGGAGCTGCTGGAGTTCCTGCTCGTACATTTGTCTCTGACGCTCCAGAGCAGAGCGCTTCTCCTCTTCATGTTGCCTCTCCAGAGATTGCAGGACTGCTTGCATGGGGTCTGACAGGAAAAAACAGAGGAGTCAGGAAACACAGGAGACTGAATGTACTAATGCTCTATCAGTGCAGAATATAGATATTCAGTTCCCTGAATGCCTCCTTACCATTATTGCCTAGGGCCTTCATCATGACCTCTGTCTGGGCAAACTCATACGAGAAGCTGACTTCACTGGACACCTCGCTGGCTGTGTCACCATCTGCATCCAGCTGCTCACTGCTGCCACTGTTCTTCATCAAGCCACCCTCACCCTCTTCATCCTCAGCTCCCCGCGAGCGCCGTTTAGGCAGGTTGATCCTGTAGGGAGGATGTCCAGTGAATTGACCATTATACTTGGTATCAGTTGGTAAAGTAGAAATCTAAATCCATCCAACCAATGACTAACCAACCAAAATGCATCCAACAAAACACCAGTTCATCAAAAACAAACCAACCAACCACCCAAAACCCAACCAACCAAAACAAAACCAAGAAAAATCAATAACCATCCACAAACCAACCAACTAACCAAAAACATACCAAATCCAAACAATCAACTAAACCTTTGAGGAATATTTCTCAATTACCTGAAGAAGTGGTTGTTTCCCCAGAAGATTCGGTCACCATGGTGAAGCTGCAGAGCACTTGTCACTGGAGAACCATTTAACACATGTCCTATAACACAACAAAGACAGCAATGACATCACTGTTCAAAACTGTCTCCAGTGGTAAAAGAACCTCGGCTGTAGGTGTTTGCTCTCTAGCTTCCCCTCCCTCATAAACGCTACACTTTGGGGTATGTGATGTCTCCTTACCGAGCATTGCGGTGGGGGCTGAGGATGACCGCACTATCCGTCGTAATGTCGATGACACAGTGCTCTGCCTGGATACCCATGCCGCACAGCTGTATGTCCTGAGAGTCTGCCGAGCCCACCTTTGTGTGTTCCTGAGACATAACATAAGCAACCACAGCTTATATACACAGTATATGCCTTTATCTGATCCAGTCCGTCAACAAAAGTTTGATTATTCTTTCTTGAAAGTGGTTTTGTGCTTTCAAACTTTATATAATTGGTGTGAATCCGGTGTTGATTCTTCCCACAGTGCTTTCCACAATCACCCACTGTTATATCAGATAACAACTGCAAACAACTGTAAGGTCAGTTTCTATAACCCAAATAGTGTTCATCTGTGTCAAACAACAACATTCTAGTGATACTTTAGTAAAAAGGGAGAATTAATAGCATAAAGGCATAAAGCATGATGAGGAAAGTGAGGGTGTGTACCTTCAGATAGTACACCAGCAGTTCATTTAGGGCAGGATCGGCGTTAAGGTTGACAAGAAAACTCTTATCATCACCAACTTTAATCCCTGAAGACTGGAGAGAAATACCCAGACTCTCTAATTGCTTCTGGCGCTCCTACAAAACAGACGGGCACAAAGATCACATTTACCAAATGGAGTGATTGTGTATTATAGTTCAATATGTCTGGTTTAATTACGATATATTCACAACTCTTGTGTGTCTTACCTGTGCAACCTCCTCAGTTTTGCGAAGCTTCTCCTCCCATGTGATGGTCATCTCTTGAATCAACTTTTCTGACTCTTCCAGACGGTCTTTCAGCTCAGGAGCCTTCAAAGACTGGGGAAAAAAATTAAATAAAAAATAAACTGCAGATAAGACTACTGGACAAGCTGATTTCTAAGATTTCCTAGATATCATACCTCTGCCTGAGTCAGCTGTACTCGTAGTTTCTCTACTTCCTCTCGGAGTTCCCTGATGATACGAGCATTGGGGTCTTCGTTTACAACAGCATGGTTAACAATGCTCTTCGCTCGGTCTGCATAGCGCAGCGTCGATAGCGTCTCCTCGTAGTTGTCGGCTGATGGGCTCACAGTTGCAACCATTGCTGTGCGACTGTTGCCTCCCAGACAGTCCTGGAGAAAGGCAAAGATTTAAGAAGACGACAGGAAAGAAAAAAAGTAAATAAAGAACATGCACTGGATAGTCACACAAGAGGTCTCTGGCAAAATATTTATCATGTATGTACCTTCAGCAGCCACGTAAGAACAGAGTCTCTGTAAGGAACAAACTTGTTCTTGTTCTTGGCTGTTCCCTGTTCAGCTAGCGCCGAGATCACCAGGCCCAGTGTAGTGAGAGACCTGACAAACACACATACACACTCAGTGCCTTTCATTCATTTCATGTATCTGTTCAATAGTTAATATAACTATGTCCTTGTGTGTTGGGTGAACTTAACATCAACTGTACTTCAAGAGTTTTTCCACAAAAAAAAAAAAGAAAAAAAAAAAGTAATAAAGGTAGTATTATTAGCTGAAAGTAAAGTTGCTGCAATGGGATGCCAGAAAAAAAAGAGATGTTTTCCTTCACATTTACAGCTATGAGTGCAAATGACAAAATTAGTCTAAAGAGACATATGACAACAATTTGTGGTTAGAAAGAAAAAAGTCTTGGGAAAGTAAAGTAACATTACCAGGGGGAAAACATCTGTAAGTCAATTTAGGGTGCATAAACAGCCTGATGGGGAAAACACCCATTCATGAGTTTGCTTTTGCTTACTTGTTGATGTTGCTTCCTTCCTTGAGTCGTTCCCCTGCTGCTCCAGTCTTTGCTGCTCGCTCACTTCCAGCCAAGTCTACCAGACTCAACTTACTCACCTTCTCCCCGCTCGTCTACAAAGAAAGAGAGAAAGAGACACACAAACAAAGACTGATTAACATCACACTCCCTACGGTGTATTTAGCTGTTAAACTGGCAACTTGTATGTTCTTTATTTCAACATTAATGCTCCTTTGCTTTTCATTGTCACAAAAAGTTAAATACATCAACATTTTTGTCCAAAATAGACAGTTTTCAATTTGCCTCGTGGATAATTCTGCCCAGACCATTTGAATACACAACTGGCAGATAAGATAAGTTAATATTTTCCTCAATGAATCACACAACAAACTCAAGAATGATTCTTAATAACCTAAGGAATAATTTTTTTTCACAACAATAACTGCAGTCATAAATGCCCCCGTCAGACACTCGTGGCAGAAGACCTCACACAGTGACCTTGCAGCATGACATGGTTTGATTTCTATTTCTGTTGAGTCAACTGCAAAATGCAACCGACTTTTGTTTCTCCTCACTCTGATAATTCAGGCCAGACAGCGGTTTGGTACATCCGCCTAAGCTCTGCCACAACTCTGATGGCTCATTACCAAGGAGGCACAACACCAAGGCAATCCCTGCTCAGGTTTTCAGCAGCTTTCAAATGAGCATTACTTTGATTTGTCAGCTTGACAGCAACCCAGAAATAAACAACAAGGTGTTTGGCTTCATCAGAAAGCTCCCCTCCCCAATTTCCTCTTGCTTGGCTGGATGCTTTTTTCCCCACCCATGTTCAGACGACCTTCTCTCTTTCTCTGATTCTACCAACCAGGCGATGCCACAGTGCTCTGATAGACTGTGGTTTCTCATCTTTCAGTCTTTCGCTGACAGGTTCCTTCAGTTTCTTCTCACCGGCTGTTAAAAGGTGTGGATATCATGTTGCCATTCATACTGCCGTATATCCACTCCCCGGCCAAGCGTGACAGCTGACAAGGCTGAACGTTAACACCTGATCTTCACCTGCCTTCTGCACAGTGAACGCAGCACAGTACAGCAGTTCTCTGTCTTTGTCGACACATGCCCGTTCAGCCATAGTCATTCTGTAAAGTGCAAGCCTTCAGCTGCACTTATTTATATATCCACCAGACCGCTTACTGCCAATCGTTGTCTGTAAAACCACAAAGGGAAAGAGTTTTCCTAGAAATGTCAAAAATAATGGAGGTGCCTGACACTGCCAAGATCCTGTGATATTGCCCTTTTTGTAGAGGTAGAGGTTTACACCTACATACATACTTCCATCAAATGAGTCTCAATTCCACTCACATCCTCTTTAGTGGCATGACCTTTGAGAAAAGCTCTTATTCTGCATGCTCTCTAGCTTCTACTCTTTACAACAAGATTCCTGTAACTCCTGAAAATCCACTTACTTACAGTGAGGTCCTCGTGGTGCTGAGGAAATGAAAGTGCTTTTTTTTGTTTGTGTTGTAGGCTGTTTGGTATGCATGCTTATGTCTAAAAATGACAATGCAATTTGTAATTTGCTATCTGTTTTTGTCCACAGGTAGAACAGCACTCGTCTGTGGATGAGATAGCTGATGTGGATCAATGAACAATTCAATTAAATTCAATGCTGTGGTGCTGACACACACAAAAAGGTCATTGCATATCTCATATCAATATCTCAGGCAAACCAAAAAACCTGAATCCTGAAAAGACCTGGGGCCTCATTTATAAAACTGTGTGTAGGATCCTCACTAAAAGTGCACGTATGCCCAAAAGCCAAAATTGGGTTACGCCAAAAAAAAATTCTGATTTATAAAACCGTGCGTGAGCAATGTTCCTTTTTCCCATTGAAATTAAATGTGTCCGAGTCATGAAAACTATTAGTTCTTCCCACATTTACTTTCTACAATCTGACTTCAGTTCACCACAGCTCCATCTGTGTCACTGATTCCCCTCCGGTCTCCAGAATGGGCGTACGCATGCCTCAGAGTTTGCTTACATGTACGCACGCTTTCCCGCCAAGTTTGTTTTTTATAGATCACAACCTTTGCATGGAAAGTGGCGTACACGTGTTCCAGCCCCGTTTTGTGTGTACTCAAGCTTGGTCCCTGGTCATAAGACTAACTGATAAAGATCAACTTCAACTGATACTGATCGCCCTTGGATCAGTACTGCTTCAAATCCATCCAGACTAAGACAAATTATGAAACAAAATAGAGATTTTTATCTGGGACACTAAACAAATACATTCCCTAATGCCCATATTATTTTTAAATAGGCCTGTGACTATAAATACTGATTGGAGACCCACATAGAGGGGAGGCAAAGCTGGTGACACTAGTTTAAACATTTGGAAGCTACAACATACTGCAATACAATGATTACAGCTCCTTATTGCAATGACTGGATTCTAACGTACAGTGCCTGATCCTGTTACCTGGTGGTGTCAGACTTGGAAATAACCAGTGAAGCACTTTCTTTTGCAATGTGGATGTACAGTGTGCAGACAATCATTGGTCATAATCAATTCATAACTTCTAGCTGGCTGATGAACTAGTAAAAAGTAGGAGATACCAGCTACTGCGGCAATTTTCCTTTCTTAACAACGGATTCTGAGACCAGGAGAGGTGATGCCTGGCTCATTAACCAGTTCAGCAGACAGGACATTCAGCTTGTCAGCCTACGTGGAAGCAGCTTTGAGGCACTAACAGAACATGTGGTAAAGAATCTAAAGATGTCATCATGGGAAAAGAAAAAAGAAAAACAATTCCTTTTTTGTACTCTAAACTATACTAAACCAAGCCACCAAAGCTTGACTGGATTTAGCAAAGCACATGGCAAAATAGCAAAAAACTTTTGTTGTCTGACCAACAATATTAAATTCTGTATTAAAAAAAAAGTGTAATTTTCAAGTCAAACAAATTTGAACATTTCTGTCCATTGCAATGTTTGTATTTATAATGTGGAGGCAACTAAATAAAGCAACAAAAGCAATAAAGAACTGACTCATCCGGACTGGTCAGCTTAGTGATTCACCCACTGACTACACAGTCTATTAACTGTTTGGCTGATGAAGCAACTGACTGACTATCTTAGTCACTGACTGTGGGTGTGGCTTGAAAACAGAGCAGGCTGTATCAGCTGACAAACTCAAAGTCATGTCTGTGAATTATTAAGGGGATGCACTGGTGGCAAGTCCATCTAGAAATAAGAGCAAGGAGCAGGAGAGCTCAAATGGGTCAGTGAGGATGGAGGATTAGGCATTTAGGTCTTTTCTTGGAGTGCTTCGTCTGACCGGCGAGGTGATGTCATCCTTTTGTAACTACGTTTTCACCTGTTGGCTGCAGGAAGTGACTGAAAGACAATGTTTGCGCAGTCAAGTGTACACAATTACACATACACTTGAAGCAGATGGATTCTGGGAGAACAGAAGGTGAGGGAGGGAACGTCTGATCATGTGCAAACAAGGATGAGCTTGTAATGGTGGATAGGACACAGTGAAAGAGGGTTGACTTCCTTAGAATATCAATCAACTTCTGCAGTGAGAAAGAATGCCACTGGCTGCTTCGGTGTGGCTCCTGGCAGTAAATTAATCAAGCACTCTAATTATCTAGCAGACATTAATCAATGATAGCTGATTCATGGGTTCCGTTTAAGGCACCACATGTCCTGAGTCATTTACATAGAGTTTAAATAGCATCACTTCTATATTTGCCATCACACTAATCATCTATATTTCCATTGAGATGTACACTAAGATGATCTTTGAAATTAATTTCTGATATAATCTTTTAATTAAAGTTTTCTTTAAAAGTGAAAAAGAAAACTACTGAATGCCCTGCCCTGCCCCAGTGTGTGTGTGTGTGTGTGTGTGTGTGTTGATATCTTACCCCAGACTTTAAGTCTTTCAGTGTGTGTGTGAGGATGATGTTGAAGACGGCATGCGATCGACTGCTCTCCTCATTCATGTTGGTAGCAGCGACGGTCCGAGACTTATTTCCCTCTGACATCAGCGACTCAATGTCCTATCAGAACAACAAAAACCAACAATAAAGTTTTATTATTATTTATTTACGATTTGTTCTGCTTTGGCTTCACCCTACTGAAGAACCTTTTAAGACTGTGGGGAATATTATTCAGTGAGATTCTATGCATGTTCACGTATTTAGTGACTACTTCAATAGGAGTTTGATCCTTGAGAGCCCAATATAAACTACGAAATGTAATTAATTCTGACATTTTTATTACTAGCCTCTTCCCAGTGGGATTGGAGGCTCCGGTACTAAGCAGACTGCTGCAATGCTCAAATATCAAAGTGGGAAGGAATACAAGTCTGCAAGATATCGATGCACTGGTGAGAATGGCTTCCAATCGGATGTGGCAGCCAGGATGCCACACAGCAGTAAACGTGAATTAGCCTGTCAATAAACCATAAAAGCATTTTTTAATTCAAAGCATGTTTAAATTTAAGGGAAATATGTTTACCTTGTAGCAGGCCACAGCGAGTCGAGACAGGCCATCCACGTAGGGACCCAAAACTTTATGCTCCCTCACCCTCAGAGTTTGTCTACCCCTGGACAGGAAATAAAAGTAGGTTTAAAAACACAGACAAACAACACGGTCACTTCAGGTAAATTACTATTCATCTGATGTATTCGAAGGAGTGGCAATATAGGCACAGCTGGTTCTGACCACCACTACAACTTTCCACAGTTCATAGGGACTTGGTGCTCTGACCCTGATTCAAACTTGTTCCAGGCCTGACGACTTTTTCATTTTCTGCTCCAGAGCGAAGCCCATATGGCTGTCAGATGGTCTGCTTCCCTTTAGCCCGTTTTACTGAGGTTAAAGGTCATATAGTGAGTGAAGGTCAAAGGTTATGCTGTCTGGGGCAGCAGACACAAGCCTGTGGTCCTGATTTACTGCTGACCTGCTGGACATGAACTGGACTCCATTAGTGACTGCAAGGCAGGAGAGTGATGTTTCGTTCACTGACCACAGCAGCTGGTAGACAACTTTCTCTAGTTCTACCAACTAACTGGAGGTTAAAATGACTTCAGATCCTGGTTGTTCACATAAAAAAGTAGATTAACTTACCAGAGACAGACAGAAGTTAATTGTGTTTATACTGTTGAGTATTTGTGTTTCAACCCAAATATCCCCTTCACCTGCATTTGGAAAGGGACCCTGCAATTCAACACTTCCCATTGCAGTTTAATACCTAAAGTCCCTATCTTCTCTCTTCGCTGGAAGGATTTTACTGTGAAGAAGCTGCAAGAAGTATTTTCAATATACAGAGCCACAACGGCCTACGGAGAGAAAGAAAATGTTCCTTTCTTTAAACAAAAGGTGGTGGGGTTGGGTCGAGGTCATACCCTTTGGGGTCGAGCAGATCTCGGACCTTCTCGTTGTAGATCTCCATGTAGGACACCTCGACAGTGAAGCACTCCTCCTCTTGCTGTTCCTTCTGGGTGCGATCAAACAAAGCACTGCACAGCCGGGGAATCAGACCTGGCTGGTCTCCTGAACCCATCATGGTGTACGACTTTCCCGAACCTGGTAAAGACACGATTAGATAACGTCAACTGGAACAGGTAACTAGAAAGGTGAGAAACAATCCAGTTAGTCATGCCATTTCCACTGAGTCATAAACTATTACAATCAAGTAGCCACTATATTAGACACAAACAATGCAATGCAATTCAATACAACAGCTCTGACATAAATTCTACCTAGACAAGGTTTGTAATGTTCCGTTTCTCTTGTTAGTGTGAATTAAATTAAGTGTTTACTACTGAGGCTATAGTTAAAGGTGGTGTTGTACTGGACTAGAAAAGCAGGATATTGAAAACACCTTGAATATAATGAAGTGCACTTCACTAACCATGACCTCAAAACTAAAACATATAATTTAATTAGCACCTCTATGACAGTGTCAAAAAGCCTGGAAGTTTACAGTCATCATAAAAGTAGACATGGCAGAACAGTTTGGTTGTAGATTGGTATTTTGTTCATACCAGAGAGAAGAAAGGGCTGTGCAACCTTCCTGTCGTAACACATCCACACTGACACACCTTCCTTTATCACTATACAAAAAACTTTAGGGCATATGCTTACAAGGACATTGAGAGAGAAATTGCTCATATACTCTGTCCTGTCGTTTTTTAATAGGCTATGTTATAAAATATATTCACACCATGCAGACCACAGAACAATGACTTGTCTCATAGTTAATTACCAGTTTGTCCATAGGCAAAGATACAGGCATTGTAGCCCTGGAAGGCATTGTGGAGAAGACTTTCCCCAAGGCACTGGAAGACCACCTCCTGACCTGGACACACACACACACACACAGACACACACACACATTTTATTATTTTTTTTATTGTGAATACTTAATCTTTTCTTAACTGGTCCATTTTGCATTTTAGTGATGCAAAATGTTCAACATTTTAAATACTGTGTGAATCAGTTAACTAACCAGCAAATCTTTCCTTATCAGTCTCATCCATGGACCAGAAACAGTAATCATAGGCAAAGACCTGGAAAGGGAAAACAGCAGCAGTATTGAGACAAACACGTCAGAAATCTATGGCAGATTATAAAACAATTTTTTTAACTTTTAATGAACCAAAACATTTTTTTGTGGAAAAATAATTAAAAGGTAGTTTATGTATGAATGTGTCTTTTCAAAGTATTTTAAACGTTACAACTAGGATTCATGATGTAGGTATTATCCATTGTACCAGTTAATGATATTTGACTCACCCGTTTAAAAACAACATAGTTATCAACTTTGCACAACAGTGTACTTATGTGTTGTACGGTTAATGGGATATCATGTTGGGGGAATTGTTCAGATAATAAAACATAAGACAAATGCTGCCACACAGTAAAGTGAGCTGCTATACAGCCAGAAAAATGTTCAAAAAGGTTTAAGAGTTGATAAACTAAATAAGGCTTTACTGGCGAAAAAATGTTTTACAAATTATTACTTTGTATCACTGCCTGAACGGTTGCACCCAGTTCATAAACTGTGTCGGTGAAATACAGCAGCCTCTTTGTTTAACAGATAATTCACAACCATGGAATAGCTCAGTGTTAAAAATGCCTGTGCATGTTTTGTGTGTGTGTGTGTGTGTGTGTGTGTGTGTGCTGTTACCTTGGACTGACTCCTGATGATGTTGGGAGGGTCAAGGTTCACAGCAGCATGTGGAGAGATAGGAAGATGACATTTAGTGGACATGTCACAGAGGATGCAGAATACTAAGCCATATCCAATAGGTTTTTCACACTTGACCCTGAAATTACTGAGCTCTCTTTCAACACATACACATTGTTAACCCAGGGTTCACCTAAGCTCGGGGCTGTATGAATCACACTGCACTTCAACTATCCCAAAAACATGCTGAACATTGTTTACTCTCAACCTGTTGCATACTGTGTTAAGTCGATTTTTAAAGGGATAACTCTCAAACTTTAGGCTAACCCTGGTGCTGAGCAGGCTAGTAGGCTAGTTAGCCCACTTTGGAGTGTGCCAGTGGGAAAGCATTCTTAGCCCCATGCTTAACAGCTCTCTTAGCCTAGGACTTATTGCAGTGTAAAAAGCCCTTCGAAGCAGGATGGACTGAAGTCTTTTACACGTCTGGTTGCATTTTTCCAGACAGAGAATAGAACTGATCTATCAGTGTTTTTAACCAGTTATCATGTGTCCCTCTAATTAAAAGAGACAGAGTGAGTCAAAAAGAGCAATGAAGACACAGGTGAACAGAGACAGATAAAAAGACAAAGGCAGAGCCACAGCCACTGGCCTCACGCTCATTCACTTTAAAGGCGAGTCCACACCGGACCGAAAATCGGCGTCTTTGAGAGAGTCGGCCTCCGTGACACGAGTCTGCTTGGTGTGGTCGCTCGAATCGGCCCACGTCGGGGTTCATTTCAGCCGATTCAAATGTGTAATCTGCCATGCGAGTCGGTGACTCTTTTACCATTCTGATTGGTGGAGGCTGGCAGCTTGACTCGCGAATCAGTGAAGCCCGGAAGTGACGATGTAAACATACCAGATAACCAGTAGAATCGAAGAAGGTGGTCTAAAGAGGACCGCCTACTTCCGGTTTTCGTGTTTTTTGGCGCACAATACAGATTAGCGTCGCCTGTTGTTTTGGAGACATTACATCTCGCGCAAGCGCGGAACGTATGGCGTCGGCTGTAGTTCCGTAGGTGTGAACCGCCCAAGTCGTTGTTCGAGTCTGCCATGTTAAGTAGCCCGACTTCACGAGTCGGGCAGTCGGTGCGGTGTGGACCCGTCTTAACACACATTTGATTCAAAATCAGCCGTGTGCGTGAGTAGCTTGTTTACATCTTGTTTGTTTGTCACATGTCAAACCAAGTTTCCGGGGATTCAGGAAGGGTGTGTGTCTGCGGATGTGACTGTAGGCTTTGCATTCATCTCTGAGGGCTTGGGTAGACATAAAAAAACAACAACTCTGGGTGAATTGTTTTGGGAATGTCTGTGTGTGGGCATACGTCTGGGGGGGGGGGGGGGGGACTGAGTGGTGGACGGGTTGGTAGTGAAGTTAGCAGAGGGTTGATGTAGTGGGTGGTAGAATCAGGTGGTGGCTTTCGAGGGGTTACTGGGTCGAGGTCAACAAGGTCATACTCAAAAATGAACTAATGAAAGTGACATGTGAGCAATATGCCCCGCACGCACGCACGCACGCACGCACACACGCACGCTCACACACACGCTCACACACACACACCACACACACACACACACACACACACACACACACACACACACACAAAAAAGGTCAAAATTGTGAGCATTTATCCAACAGCCATTTCCTTTAAAACCAGTCTCCTCATTAGGCAGTCAATCTAGCTATCTCTGCATATTCAGAGCAATATTATAAAACAAAAAAATATTTAAAACATAAAACATCATCATGAAGTTGCAGAAAAATAAATCCTCTCTTCTCAAATAAGTGACACCTTTCCTAGTGATTGTGAAGTGAAAATTAGGGCATCAACATCAGCCTTTAGTCAGCACTTTAAACAAAAAGACTTAATGCAATATGACAACATGAGGACTAGTGACCCCTGAGGGAATGGGATCAATAAACAATGGCAGTCTTGTTCTACATGTATCCCAAACAATCCTGCAGAATATCTCTGATTTATAAAAACCATATCCTGTCAGGAGTTTCTATGAAAAAATGTCCTACAAAGTTTAATATGTTCTCTTTTCTCCCCCTTCTGCAGTGATCTTCCTCACTACAGGTGACCCCTCGTCATCTTCCTCCTCCATCTGTGCCGAGCTGGCTTCCTCCAGCTGTCAGTCACAGCTGATGATGCCAGAGGTAAAAGACTACTATAGGTTTACACACCCACTCACTTCTAGCCTCCTTATGAGGACCACCAACAACATTAATTCTATTCTCAGTAATGACCACCATCAGTGACATCATATCTAATTTTGACCCCGAGCCCTAAGATACATCACAAAAACAGTCCTTAATCTTCGTCTCAGACTAGCTCTCGTAAAGATAGAAGTACAGGAACACACACAGAGAAACCCACACACCTGTTTCCTTTTACCCATGCACATTCTTTACCAAACGCCAATGCTGCAGTTCTTGCACAAACCAGCCACCATCCCGTCCAATCCGCAACACTTCATATTAAACCGACGTTCCACTGCTGACGTGCTGCATTCAAGTTGCGAATGCATGCAGAGATAATTCCTATCTGAAGTCTAACCGATTCCAGCAGCTCTCTTCAAACCAGGATCCGATTAGGACTTCTTCAGCAGAGCGATGACATTTATCCAGAATAGTGTTTTTGGCAGGAAGAGAGGCAGTAAGAGAGATGATTCTAGTAGTGTTTGCCTGAGTGTTTATGTCTAATAATACAAAAAAAATAAACAAAAAAATAAACAACAAATATTGAAGCTGGAATCCCTTATCCAATATGTATGAATTTAAAGGCTCATTGATATTGTTTATGAGTATCTGGCTTCCCAATATTTGGGTTTCTCTGAATGCTCTTCTTGGGGGCTTTGAGCACATCCTACATGCCTACCATCTCCCCACAATCATGTCTCTTGAGGGATGAAATTGGTGTGGCAGGTTTTGACATACGTAGTGATGACAGCTGTCATGGCTGTTTCAAAGGCTGTAGGCGAGAAGGTTCACCCATGTCTTGTTCTCGAACATCCATGAACCCCCCCCGGCCAATGAGATAGGAGAATGAGACAGTCAGGAGAGCCGTGAGCCCGCCTCCCTCGGTCCTCGAACACTTCCATTCGTCCCTCCTCCTTTCGGCCTTCTCCTCCTCTCTGATCACAGTCATTTAAAAAATAACTTAATGCATGGCTGCTCCCCCCCCCTGCCCCCCTTCTCGTTCTCTACTGTTCTTGCATTCTTCTTTCTCCCTCTCTTGGACTGTACCACCACAGTCGTGTAGGGAGGAATGAGGAATGGAGGATGGAATGGAGGCTGAAGGTAGCCAGGGGGGTTAGGGAGGAAAGAGGCTGGGCCTTCGACTGGAATGTTAAGCTGAAGCAGAAACAGCATCAACGTAACAGGCTCCACACTGATGGCAGAGGACAACAAGCTAATAATTCACTCCAGCACATACTGAATAACACTGTATAGTCCCCCACATGCTGTGAAAGTGATCATACAGAAGAAAGCCTAAGCGTATCCTCCTACATAAACCAACTGTATGCTCAAGGGAACAAACAGTGGATTATGCCAATCTCAGTAAAATTCACCATCATGTCGCTGAGGCCATATTTCACCATATTATTCCCACAGCCTGAGGAGATTTTCCCCGGCAGGCAGTTATAATTTACTTGTCTTTGCCATTTACTGTAAATACATGGCGTGCGTTGGATTCAGACAGATTTGTTCTGCATAATGCATGCCAAGAATTCAAGAACTTTAAATAAATCAAACTATGCATAAGATATATTATACATTCTACGGCAACAATGAAATGCCAACATATTATTTGAAATCTGGCCCAACGGTAAAAACCTAGAAATTAAAAAGGTCAAAATCATCCCTGGGGGCCAGTAAAAGCAACATACTGTGAATGTATTAATAATTCCTTCACTGATTGATTTTGACCAAGCCAAGCTGTGAGGGGAGCATGCAAGGGCCATTTAAATCAATGACATTAAGTCTGGACATTAAGCCCTTGCATCAAATAGAAATCCTAAAATACACATTTCACTTTATAGTCATGTGATGGACATTAACTGAAGCTCTTCATAGTTATGCCTTCTCGTGCTAGCTTTTGATGCTCTTCACAGAAATTCAGCAGCACAGCTGACCTAGAAAATATAAATAGCTTGCATGATTAATGTTTAGCATCTTGCCCTTGCCAACAGTCAAGCAGTTCATAGTTCATAAAGTAAGGCATTTTCTTGCTATTAAAATTCTGGATTCTGGATGTTCAGGCAGGAGTCATGCAGAAGAAGATGATTTCCTGTCCTTTGGCAAACCTGAGCTTGATGCTGATTTCATACATTCATACCATCTCATGCAGTCAGAGTTCAGCTCAGGTAAAACTGCATGTTTGGATATAACTATGGATAGCTGTGACTGTGATATGACAGTGACTGTGAGTCACTACTTCCCAGACCAGGTGGATCAAGAGAAATATTCACTGTATGTGTGTATAAATTTGCAGATCACATTTATAAATTAATTGCAAACAATCACATGCATCGGCATTTGTTTGGGGGAAAAAAAAACAAATAATGATAACTGAAGGTGAAGATTTTTACACTTTTAAAAACAAAAACACCTTTCACTCTCTCTGGTTCTAAACTTTGAAACATATGTCACTGCACTGCATTGCTGATAAGTGCCTTTTAAACTGGGTGGTTGTGTATGTTACAATGCAGAATAAGCAGTTTCAGAGATGTTGCAGGGAAATGAGACACTTGTACGCACCGGTGAATATTTGAGTTTAGTATTTAGTCAGGTTTTTGCTATTCATTACACAATCAAACATGAAACAACAGGCTTCAACACAACTTGCCAATATCTATCTCTGGCTGTTCTGTATTTCTACTCGTGGAAGTCGGCAACCATCCACACACATTAAGCTGGAAAAAAAACTCATCAGCAGTCATTGTGTGTGACCGGGACCAAGAGAGGCTGCACAGAAAGCTGCCAGAGCTGAGAGAAAATGGAGCTACTGCCTGCTGCAGGGATGGGTGGCGGCAGCTGGCTGATATTAATCTGTTAAAAAAGTCCTCTGACAGCTTCTG
Organism: Chelidonichthys spinosus; assembly: GCA_029853015.1. Classification (NCBI taxonomy): domain Eukaryota; kingdom Metazoa; phylum Chordata; class Actinopteri; order Perciformes; family Triglidae; genus Chelidonichthys; species Chelidonichthys spinosus. Next base: position 7,175,751 of record CM056821.1, on the reverse strand, counting down.
GTGTTATGCTGAAGTTTATTCACTCATCAAATAGTGTTTGCCTCCTGTTAAAAAGATAGTTCTCCCCTGTGCATAGGGGTTATGGATGTGGGTTGGTCGAGATTAAGGTAGAGAGAAACAAAGACAGGGAAACAGTATATCACACAGCAGCAAACTGTGGAGTCTCTTGCTACATTCACTTGCACTTGGACAGCAGTTTCTTGGACAGCAGTTTGATTAGATTGTCTAAACTGGGGTGGCAGAAGTGGGGGATATGGAAAATGTATTTTAAATGCATTTTAAATGTATTCTATCGAGACTTCCTAAAATTATTTTGTATTTTTATTTTGAACTCTGTAGCATTAACTGTCCATAGCCCTACCTGAGCCTGGTCTGTAACTGGAATGTTCTGGAGGAAATGAGTGAGTGTGGCCTATGAATGAATGACACTCCCTTTCCTTAATTACCTCTATCATTATGTTTGGTTCAGGCGGGGCTGATTAAACACTTTGCCTTTCCCTGCATTAAAAAATACCACGTTTCTGTTTTGACATCAAAAGATAAACTGGTAAATTCTTCACGTCCAACAACAGATGTTGGCAAAACAAAACTATATCACACACACACACACACACACACACAAAATGCCCAACATCATTTCAAGATCTGTGGCTGAACATTATCTTTTGTGTATTGCCCTGGAAACCAAGCCGCTTGTGTTTGCCTCACTGATGTCTGACAGGAGACAGATCATTGTCAGAGTGTATCAACATCCAACTTCACCAATCCAATGCAAACAGCCTCAGGTCATCATGCAAACTGTAGTGTCTGACGACATGGCTGCTGTGAGATTAGCTGTCTGCTTATCAGACGGACTGGTACAAAGTGCCCTGCAGTTCAAACTCTAGAGGCGAGGACATCCCTGGTGATTCAGGGAAAGTAGGAGCGAAAGCAAATAGGACTCAAAATAAAATGTGAGAGTACCGGACAGCAAAAGTAAACCTTGGATGGAGAACTTACATCATAGCATTAATGTTTCTTTGATGATCCCCCTAAGCAGTGCTTTAGGAAAGGAAATACTCAAACTTCATAAAACAAGATTTATGTCATCATCATCATCACCACAGTGAGTCACAGAGTGGCAGGGTGAGGAACTAAATTCTCGCTGCCCAGAGTGTGCTGGTGGTGGAAAAACTGAATCAGACACACAGGCACAGCACACAACTGAGGAGTGAACAAAAAGTTAGAAAAAAAAGAAAGAAGGGAAATTACATTCAAGTGAGGTCCTTTCAAGTTATTCATGGGGGAGAATTAAAAAATGGTCTGTGGATGTTTTGATCAGGTAAACCACAGAATGTCACTTCAGTCCCAAATTAAACTTTGGTTTTATTTTGTAGAAAGGTGAAAATGGTTTTGTTCATGAAACTCTTTGTTAGAAACACACATATGTGTTCTTCCTTGTGCATTTTAATTAGGTGTGTTTGTCATAGAAGTCATATTTACAATCTAATAAATTAATTCCAACATATTAATAATTACAATCCACTGATTAAATCTTGTCTCGCAGCGACAGGCCTTATTCTAATGTAACAGCATGTGGTGGTGAGTAGGTCTTCACACAGGGGGGATAAGGTCTATTGTGCCTCGGCTACTTTCAATGATGAGTGGCCTATTTTCTCCCATGCCTGAGTGGATGAGATGGTCAATTCTAAGTATAGTAAGAGAATGTGAAGTTAAGTATGCAAGAGAGCCACAAACAGGATATTGAGTTATACCATGATAATGCATGCCTTTGAAAGTTCACATGCCCTATACTTTCTACCTACTGACCCCTGTATCACATAACATTAACCAATTAGGAAATTACTATAATCCAGCTGGCAAACCCTGGTCATGAAGCATTGTCTCTTAAATTAGTTTTTAACAGGTAATTAATTGTATGGTTCTGTTGTAAAAAAAACTATTCAATTTGAAATAAATGTCCAAAACAAAACAAAAAAAACAGGTTGGTGCTAAATTGTTTTAGCTTTGGGCATGCAGTCCACTTAATTACTGGGAGAAAGCTCCACAGCAAAGACAGTCAACAACACCTACAAATTAAGATTCTACTTCCCAGCTGCCTTGAACCATTTACTGGATAAATATCAGATTAACCCCAATGGGTTTTATGAATTACGTGTCTCATGTTTCTCACAGCCCTAGAGAAAGAAAACATATTTAAACTATATTTAAACGGACAACCCACACATAAAAAACACAGGAGAGACTACTGCTTAAGATGGTGACTATATACACATCACAGGTGAAGGGTTCAATAGGAGAAAGAGATAGCATCACAACAGACTCAGCAGGCGTCCAGACTGAAAACAGCTCTTCGTTTTGGCAACGTGGCATGCTGAATCGGTGGTGGGGGTGTGTTGCTTCAGGTACCGGTGAGACATGAAACACGATTCAGAAAGCTTTGGCTTTTGGGATGCCAAAACACTGCACAGGGCTTTGGATTTTACCACTCTGGAAAATTATTTCACCTCAGGATGTAACAACTAATTTCCCATTTAGGTTATACTAAAACACTAGCCTAAATGAAAGCAAACACTCAAAACAGTACCGGCGATTTTAAGGTTAACCATAAATATTGAGTTAACAGCCATTTAAGTAACATTTTTCACAACAAAATTGTATTTTGAATGCTGCTGAAGTCAATATGTGCATAGTTCCCACTCGGGTCGCCCTGTTAGGAATGACCCACACACACCAGGAGTGTGGTGTAATATTTGCTGAAACGCCAGCAGGGATTGTGGTCTAAGAATAGTCATGGTTTGGCATTGCTTGTTTTATTTTTGTATCATGACTATCACCAAGTAAAAACAGTAGAAATACACTGTTCACATAAACTAATCCACCAGGAATGACGCTTATATAAGAACACATCTCTTTCACGTCCAATCATTTTGTTTGTTTAATAACCTGAGAATCCTTGAAGCACAGTGTGCCAGTTTAATGCAAGCATATTCTATTGCAACATCTTCTAATTTGTTTTACAGATAAGCCATAAAAGCAGAGTTTGGATTCAGTCAGGAAGCTGCACTTTTACAATGCGTTATCTTGTTCAGATATGTCTAGCCGGTTACAAACAAAGGGCATCCTGGTAATACAGTTAGATAAGCAAACACCATGCACCTGCAACATCCTAACTTAACCACATACTTCCGTTAGGACCCACTCAAGTCTTTCTCAACTGTTAATAACCAAGTAAAATACAGTAAAATATAATCCTCCAAGAGTATGGAAATGTAAAAAACAAATTAACAAAACGTAAAGGCATCTGCACGCTCAGGGCAGCAATCAGTCAGTCCATCCTCCTGCTGCTTCCTCCATCCTTTGTCACAGAGAGACACAGAGAGAAACTACAGCTCTGCTCTTGTTTAGTCCTCCATAAAAGTCACTGGGGAAGTTTATGGTCGACAGATGCTCAAGTAAATGAGGGTTTTCCCCCCCTCTTCCATCGTCTCCTCACTCAAGGAAGGGGCTTCACGGTCACCGACAGTGACCCGGAGTTAACCTCCCCCTGTGTTACCACGGAAACGGAAGAGCTGAGAAAAAGGGAGGAAACCAGGCGGTGGGAGTTACGACCCGATGGAGTGAGGGAAGAGAGAGGTGGACTGGAGTCTGTACTTTCATGTATAATTATCTCTGTGCTGTTGTCTTCCAGACAGACTCAGCTCCGACACACACACAGCAACACACGCTGCACGTTATCTGCTCTTGCACCTCAGTCCGAGGACAGCCTCAGTCCCTACTTCTGATCTGGCAGTCTGCAGTCGGCTACAGCAAGCATGAGGAAATATTTTTCCCACACAGCTGGCTTCAACCAAGATGTTGGGTCAGTAGTCATGCATGGCCTATTGGCTCATTTTGAACCATTATAACTTAATTAAACAGATGTAACTATTAGAGCTACAACTACACTCTGACCACGGTTGCAGTGTTCTCACAGACAGACAGACAGACAGAACTTGCAGTCACACATTTCTGTTGTGCCCAATCCACCAGATCTAACACGTCTACCTCAGGGACCGTTTACATCAAAATGTTTTCAACATAATACACAAAAGATGTTTTACGTCCTGGCCATTTGTTTACACAACAACAGTGTTTTGGGGGGGGTGCAAACAAAAACTTTTGACAACTCCAGCGTCACTGTGTAAACCTAGTAAAACCGGGCCCTGTAGAAAGGGTGATGTCCCGGCTCCAGTTGCGTATGACCATTACAGTCAAATAGCAATGCATGAGTAGGAAGACAACATTAACAATCACGGCTTACTGAGCCAACCTTTCCAAACTAAATGATCATATTTTACTAACATACTCGCAATGACATGTTTATGCACAGGATGGATACCTTTATTGCACCAGAAGGGCTATCTATTACGAAGTATCACGCCAACTATGGGCCTGGCATGCATAATACAGCATTTTTGGTTTGTTTTACAATGTGCATGCGGATCGTTTTCAAAACAATGTTGATTCAACTTGGAACTTTTTTTTTTTTCTCGAGACCGTTGTGTGTAAACGTAGCCTCAGAGACACTCAAGACTCCAAACACAATTCTGCTTTACCAACGAGCAGCTGGTTAACAAGATGGAAACCAAAAGAGAGAAACAGGTGATTTGAGTTGAAATACACCTGCCTCAAGGAGGCCTAACAGTTGGTTTGTCAGCTTCCTGCCAAAAACAACACCATGACGACAAAGGGACATTCCAGACAAATCTGAGACGAGCTTTAAAAGTGGCAAAGAGGGACAGATACAAGAAATTTCCCAAGGCATTGAATATTGCTCACAGCACAGTAAGAACACCAGAACACCTGCATGCACCTGCCCCTTCACCTCACCCAGAATCCTTGCTGTATACTATAATAGATCATGCCCCTCATAAAAAGAAGAGTATCATTCATTGTGGTGGACAGAGGTTGTATTCAAACTTCCAACAATACCTGGAGTCTCCTTTGCCGAGGTTAGCGCCGCCAGGGTGGAGGATCGTTTGGTTCTTCGCCATCTCCAGAATACATTTAGTGTTTAATTCTTTTTCTGTGGATCAGAAGAAAAATAAACATAGCGTTACAACAAAGCACTAAACCTCACAACAACACGTTTCAACATTTTTACACATTGTCATGGATAGAGCACACAAGTTAAATAGTTTTTTAGTTCAATAATTTCCAGAAAACACCAACTCTGAAAATGACCTTTTACCTCAGAGTGAGCATTGAGCAATAAAACACGACCTGTCCAGGGAATCGGTTTCTCTCCCTACCTCCCTCCCTCCGTATTTGTGTCACAATGCAACACTGGCCATTTCAAACTCACCATACAGCATCATCCTAATGCTTTGTCCACTCAGGTATTTAATGTCCATTGGCTGCACCAGTCAGCATATAACATTTCACATATAGGCTACTTGAAGGTTGTAGTTTTGCCAACTACAATTTCATTGTTCCATCATAAATAAAAGTTCCTAAAGTGCATGGAATGCATTAGTGCGGAGGAAATATCTGATCTCTTTCTGAAAAATCTAAAATAGATATGTCACTGTATGCATTCCTAATATAAAGCACTTTATATTGAGTTTTTTTTCATCGCTGAGTCAGTCTTCTAACCTTCGGATAGAAGCCTTGCTGTGAAAGTAACCAGCAGAAGCGTTGGAAAATAACATGAACCGCACTGGAAATTTACAAGGGTGGTAAGTCGCTCCATTCATCCGTCTTGCCAATGAGACCGAATGTCGGTGGTCTACACTCGGGCTAGGTGCTGCCAGCATATCCTGGGCATCCAGATTTTGGGATAACTGGTCGTGAATGTTTTTAATTAATTAATAAAGGCATTGATGATTGGCCACTTGCAGAGCAGACATGTTTTATGGCCAATGGCTGCCATTAATCACATTGACAACACCACTATACTTTCTTTCTGAAAAAGATTCTTGTTGAGAGTCCAAAATACTGAATTAACATAATTAGGATCATGCCAATTTGGATCTTTTTAAATGTACTATCTTGGTCTGGAGGCGAATCAATAAAAGAGGATCAGGTCACATCACCCACATGATTTTCTCAGCAATCAGGAAGCTTGTTTGTCAAAGCAAGCAACAAAACTTGAAGACAAATGTAGGCTATTTAAAGTGATAAGATAAGGTTTGGAGTGGACTCAGGATCTCTTGCCCCCCTGTGTTGTTCCTGGTGGGGATATCCTCTTCTATTTTGCCCCTTTCCACATGGAGGTCAGAGGCCAAGGCTAGAACAGCACTCCTTTATTTGCAAATCAGTGTTTGCACAAGGACACTCGAGCAGAGAGGAGACTTTGTGATAACATTAATGTCCTTCAACTGAAAGACCCGTTTCAAGCCTCCCATGTAAACAAGAAGCCATCCTGTAGTTTATTGGGTATCATTGTATTGTTCATCCCCATATGGCCCAGTTTTCACAGACTGCTAGATGTTAAAGAAAGACACACTTATGCCCCAGATGACTGTCAATAATCAGCCATTCGTTATGCAGCAATCTTGCAAGAACATGCTAGGCTTTTGAACATCAGCAAATGTGTTTGGACTGGAAAAACATTATGTGGTTTCAATTCCTTTCTTCCACAGGAACTGTCTAAACCAGTACAACACTGTGCCATTTGTGTTATTTATGCATACCGTTGCTTTTCTGATCAAGGCATGACTCTTCTGAAGCATGGGTGAGCACGAGAAATACAGTGACTTAGAAGTGAAGCATGTGCCATAATTTTTTTACCAAAGAAATGGGATGACTGTCAGTTTTTTGCATAAATTACTTTTAGCGTAGTTTCGTTTTTCTTGCAAATTACCATTTTATTTGTCTGTAAAGGCAGCTAGAAGTCACTGCAAACGTTTGCTTGTGGCTCTAACTTCCCATCCACAGTCAAAAATCTACCATCATTTTTCTCCCTGAGATCCAAAGGGGAATCCCACCCAGAGGAGTTGCATGTTTGAGGGGAAGCTTGCTATGCCTATGCAAACCAGGAGCATGAGGGATTGGAGGCTAAACACTGACTGTTCCTGGCAGGAACACAGGGGTAGAGCCATGGAAACTTGGTGTCAAAGGTCAGAAGACCTCAATCACCCTCCAATTCTTTTGCTGTCAAGGACACTACAAAGCAAAAAAAGCAGGGTGAGCCAACAGAGACTGATTGACAAAAAGACAGGGAGAGTGAAGGAACCAGATACATTTTAACAGGAGGGCTGACAGACACATAGAGAGGGTGAAGTTTATGCTGCCTACATTACCCATGTGCCCCTGATGCTGCAGCTGTACTTCCTGCTTAGCTGTGAGGAAAGTGTGAGGCGGTGGTTAAGAGCATAAATGTATCCATTGTTATCTGCCTCTCCTTGCTCCATAACCAGCGGCTCCCACTTTCCACTTCTCTCTTGTCCTTCCCCGGCTACCGGTGCTGAGGTTTGGCACAACAGTCCTGACATCAGCCAGGAAGCTCATTGGCCATGGTGTTGCCGTTGCTACGCCTGGGGTTGCTCTGTTCTTCGAAGGCCACAGCCATGGGAACATGGAGCATTATGCAACGTTAGCAAATATTCATTCAGACTCACTCCCTTCCTGCCTTTGTCCAGCTAGGCTGTTAGACCACCTCTCCTCCTCAACCTGGGATACACGGGGACAGTGCCCCTTGAGGTTAAAAAAGCTGCCTTATTATTTCATTGTCACAGACCTAAATCACTGCACCAGCTGGGGAACTGCAAGTGAGGAACGCGTATGCATGCTCCTTTGCCCACGCTAAACTACTACTGCCTCTGTCTCCTGAAGCCAATGTCTGGCAGCAGAAGACAAGGAAGAGCTATACCTGAACTGGGCAGCTTCAGTTCTTCTGAACTGACATTTCATGGAAGAATTCTGTGACCACTCAGAGATGATATGATATGATAATGGGATCTATTTGAAATAACAAACACTGGTAGATATGGACATAAACTCCATTCAGACAGGGATCAGAAACATACTACTGGAAACGTGGCACTGCTGGTTCCAAACCCTTTCCCACTGCCTTTAGCAACCCATAAATTTGCCTGCTTGTTCATCTTCACCAAAATCATAATTAGCTGTTCTTGCTGGGCAATGGAAGAAACATGCAGCAATTAATCTACAATGTTAACGATGGTCAATGTTCGAAATGGTGCACCAGTGAAGTTGAACATATAGCTAACTAGTAATGCAGGTTTCTTGTAATAAAAGGTCTCTGCAGCCCGGAGAAAATATACAAAAATAATACTCTGGTGGACTTTGTTTCATCTACTTTTGAAAGTGGATGTTTTTCCACCTTGCTTAAATCATGGTAATCAACAATAACACAATGAGGAGTTTGTGTTGTATACTGAGAGCATTAATAAGAGTTAAAGTAACAATGGAATTAAAGGGAAAGACAAAAAAAAAAAGGTCTGGTGGTTTCAGTCAAATTAAACTGTTTACCATCACCAGTACCTATCAGGTTAGTTGGAGAGAATGACTCAAATGGAAGAGAACAGAACATTTGAAATGAATGAGATGTAGCCAGAGAAACTGCAGTAAATATCTACATATCTAAATGTACCTGACCTGAAGCTGAATTCCACCAGAGCTAGGGGGAGCAAGCGAGGGATACACATGATTAATTCTACCAGTTGTCGATCAACCACTCTGCCTCGGCAGCTCTCCTGCTCCTCCTCCTCCTCCTCCTTTCATGGGACACATGGTCTCCCACGGCAAATCACAGCTTGGCAATTAACCAGGAAATTTGCAATATAATTGACGGGAGCTTGTGCACGCAAATATGTGTAACACTGTGCCTTTGTTGCTCTAGCCTTTCTAAAATTAGGGAAGCAACTATATAGACCGAATATGTAGCAGCCCAGGGAAGATTGATGGACTGAAGATGCATGTATCTTGGCCTATGGCAGCGATGACAAGATTAAGTAAAGAGCCTCTGCTTAGAAAACACATTATCACTGAGCAACTTGATTTCTGGTAAACAAAAGATGACACTGATTCCCCTGAGAGGGTTTTTCCACCATATTGCTGTTGCCCTCATTAAATTATACCAAACCCCAGCTAGGCTATCCCGTTTAACTACCGACTTGCAACCCACTGTTGCAGCAAGTGACACATGAAGTCAAGAAGCTACTGGCATCTGTATGAGCCAGCCATGAAGCCAAAGCGTCTAGACTCCTTCACAGTCCATCTCACCCAGCAGCTCAGCTTTAAATCTAGCTGGATGGCATGCTGCCATGAGGGAAGACCTATTGCAGCACTGTACAAACATGTGCCATCCAGACCCGCCAGAACCCAGCTTCTTTAATCTGAAGGATCTCATTGCACAAAAGGGGTGGTGATTTCTGACCGGCATCCCATTGCTAGCAAATTAAACAGGGAGGACATAAGTAAAACAGTCTCTTATTATGAAATGCTGTTTGTTTACCTGTGGCAGTCTATGCATCATAACAATTTGAGACTGCCTTTGTCCAATAATGTGTATCTGCTTTGGGTACATTCATAATAATATTAATAATAATAATAATAATAATCTGACGTTTAGCATTGTACACCTCAATGTATTCATCATGTGCACTCGGAATTCAGACAATGCAGTTCATTTGAGAGTAAATGCATGAATAACAATCCAAATCTGAGCAGATTGAAGCTCTCTCACCTCTCCTGTTCATGGGCCGTACACGAACGGCCACTTTGACATTGGCGTCGTCCAGGCTGGGCTCCCCCATGCTGACTCCTTACCCGGGCAGGTGATGTAGGGCTGATCCAAAACAAATCAGCTCTTCAGCTAAACAATCATCCAAAAGCCTGGAAATGGTGCGCTAGCCGGACTGTCAGCCAGCTAGCTTCGCTCAGCTTTCCTCCATAGACCACGCATGTCCGTCCACGGAAAAACAAAAAGCCTGGGCAAAATCCCGCAGGAAGCCAGCCGCCACTGCTTATCTTCTGCTGCACATATTCCAGGCTAATTTAAATCCACAGAGGCGTGGAGCCTGGAAGGAAGGGAGGAATGTAAATTAAGTCAAATGCTACAACAGCTGGTGTATGTGACTGAGCAAGCATAGGCAAGGCAAAAAAACGGGCTAGCCAGCTAATTTGTCAGGCAAACTGAAGGGCAGGAGCGACAGGAAAGAAGAAAGTTTGGGCCATTTCCTACCGTTTGACTATATAACATCCCCAGTTACAACCCAAGCTTCGAGCTACGTACCTTGGTGGATTCATCCCAGAGCTGACACCGCTAACCTACACGTATAACCGAGCGAGATCGCCCAGAGAAACGCCTGGCGATGATCTACTTCTTCCCAACGGAATCCACTGTCCTCCCGCTGTGTCAAACCACAAGCAGCTAGCAGCATCCGCCCTTCCGCCACGGTATTACAAATTAAAAGCCCGTCGGTTCAACTCTCATCTTGAAGTAGAAGATACATGTGACAGTTGCTTTCAACCGAGACAAGGGTAACTTTTACGATATGACGAGTTGTGTGTCCTTGCAGCTAACGCATAGATACATTTAGGTTCACACACATTTTTTTTTCGTCAAGCCAGAGACCACCGTAAGAAGAGGTTGCGAATTGTGAACGTTCAATACTAGTCACACGCTTTTCACAGTTAAACTCTTAAAACTACCGCCACGCACATTGTAACTGATGTAAGAAATCCTAAGCTAATTGGAATCAACAGCTAATGTTACTCAAGTTAGCTAATATTGCCGCACGTTGCCTCCCTTTAACAGCTCAGAACGCATTACGGTTAATGTATAACTAGACCAAATACTATACTCGTTTTCAGTATAAGTACCTGTTTACATCGACTCATTCGTGCACTTTGCTCGTCATTATCTGTTGAACATGTCTACATCACTTGAATCTTACATGTGAAGTCCTGCTTTCGGTTGTTGCAACCGGTTTCCACAGGGTGACATGAATACACCAGACCCGAGCCCAGCCGCGGACCGTTAACCTCCAGTTAGCGAGTAGCTAACAGCGCCGCGCAGACTCAACTCGTCAAAAGTCCACTTACCTTTACGTCTACACGATACGCAGAAAGACACTGAAAACATAACACATTTCGCTAAAATTATTTTTGGGATAAAATATGGGTAAAAATGTGGTAGTTACCAGATGTGTTCAGGACCCCAATCACTTGGTCAAGCGACACTTCCGCTGTCCACCGTCAACGTGAACACAATAAACGTCACACTTCCGACTATAATTTTCAAAATAAACCTCAAATCAGTCGCATCACATCACAATACAGTTCAATGAGGTTAACATGCATTCAGTCACTTCATTTTTGTTTCATTGCTTTTCCACCTCACACAAGTGCAGTTAAAACACATTCTAGTGCAGTAGGCTCCCTTGAACACAACAACAACAACAACAACAACAACAACAAAACTAAACACTGAAAGCGTTTACTACAAACACACATTTTATTTCACAAGTGCAGTAATTTAAAACAATTATATTCCCATATATAATGATATTCCAATATATAAATGTTGTCATATATATTGTATCTTTAACAATATATTTACAAATAACAATAACAGTTATCAATTTAGCTAGTAAAAAAAAACTCATTTTCAATGCCTTATTTAAGAGTTAATGAGTTCACGATGAGTCTTTATTATATTCTGTACTTGATGATGGAAACATTTGTTAAACATGATCATTTGCACCACATACCACATGAAAAACTCTGGAATCACAAAATGAGCAATTCATCAACAGCATTGTTTACTGGAGCTAAATAGATGAGTATTTATTCATATTTATATATATCTTTATGAATGAAAGCCTCAAATGTATTTGTTTAAAATGTCTGCAAAATATATGAATTATTATTTAAAATTGTTCGTGAAACATTTGCCACCAAAATTCAATTTTTAGTATTCAAACTATTACCTTGAAAAACAGGCACCGGAAGTAAAGACACATCCTTCAACTAAACAAAGGATTCTTGTCTATTCCAATTCTGACCGTGCTGTCGGTCTATAAAAGTGGAAGGTTGCTGACCCCTGCTGGAAACTAATGGTACTACGTAACAATACTACCGTATACAACAAAAATTTTAACATTTCTTCAAAATACCGGAAGAAAATAAATGACCTGCTCTCAGTTCATTTTCTTACGAGCTCCTTCCCTTTTTGGGGGTCAAGAAGAATGGACGATTTCTTCACCAATCAGGACTTCACCCAAGTCTAAGGGGAATTAAATCCGCTTCCACAGACCGCAAAGAGGAATTGGTTCCTTCACTCATCTCTTTCTCAAAGGAAATGTGACTTTCAAGTTCCTGTCTCAACAGGATTTGAACTGCCCCCCAACAAGCAGGTAGTTGTGTACATTTAGGGACTTTCTCATTTTCTTTTGAATTTCAGACAAATCTGACTACATTATACTATTTTCACTGATTTCGGCTAAATAGTATGTTAGGAACAGGAAACATTATACCTCAGCTGAGGGGTCAGAGGTCAAGTACGGGTTTTGGTGTCTTGTTTATGCTCTTGAACAAGAAGGCCCTATAGCTATATTGTGAGGATAGTATAATTAGTAAACTGGCTGTAGGAATCTGATCAGTGGAACAGCTGAACCCCTAGAGGGCACTCTACTGCAAGATGTCATGTTTGCAGATACCGGAGAACTGTATGTTTAGTTTAGTTTCTCCTTCCTTTACTGTTATTTTAAAGTGTGTTTAATTGGAAATAACATTAATGTACAAGTTAAAGGTTTTCTTCAAATATGATCATATTAGCGGTGGTGTGCTTAATGATTCGGGAGTGGAGGTCATGACTTACATGCTTTTTAAATTTACCCCAACATCACTTATGCCAACTTTAACTGATCCAGTGCTTGGAAGGACAGAGCATATTCAACTCTTGTCGCCACATTGTCAAGAGCGTAGGCAGAAGGAAGCAAAAAAGCAGAATAACAGAATTACAAAAATACCCCAATAGGTAAAGAGGAAGGGAGAACGGAGAGAACCACAGCAGCGATGCAGACAAAGACAATGGCTGCTGTTAAATAGTATATTTTGCTTCAGAAGGTTCCTAACTGAAGAAGTGACCCGGAAGTAAACAAGTGGCCGCCATGATAAGAGCCGCTCAAATTCTCTAAATTCAAAGGAAAGGAGCTCCAATGCTTCCTTACAGATCTCTTTTAGGATACAACAGACCTTCCTTTAAGCAAGGAAAGGAGATTACGCCGACCCACAATTCATTGCAAGAGCAACATTTAAACACTTGGCTGTTCATGAAAACAAACAATATGCTTATTTGCATATTCAACAATTACTTTCATGCAGACATATAGTAATTGGAAGTGTGTTGATAAATGTGTGTGGACAGTGATAATAATTTAATGGTGTTTTTATTTATTTCAATCATGTTACAAATTAAAACAACAGATGAAAATGTAAATACAGCAAACGGTCAAACAGGAAGGAGGAGCTGCTTGAACTTCAGTTGAACCAGTTGTTTATAGAACCAACAACATGGGGAGAAGTGGACGATGTGCTTTTTGTATTCCATTATTGTAGTTTCTGCACCGCAGACCCACGTCACCCACCGGTGCCGATCATCAGCTGTCATTCATCAGCAGCATTTTAATGACGTAGCTTAGTGAAAGTCCGGTGGGATTCTCTGAGCACCGCTGTCGTCTTTTCCTAAATCCTTTTGAGTTCTCCTTCCAACTTTCCTTAACCCATGTTTCACCCCGAGGTCAAGGAAAAGGCGTTATAGGAATGAAGGGCTAATTTTTGGACTATTCAACCACAGCCAGTGAGTAGCAGCCAGGGCTGGAACTGGGACCAATAAGAACGCTGGGAACACTGGACCCAGGTGCTCCCAGTCCTCCCTAACGATCCACTGCCAGCTGGAGAACAAAGGCAGGGGATCATGGTGACCATGTGTAGCCGCTTCACAGTATTTACATCCCTTCACCTTTTTTTTTTATATTATTTTGGACACGTAATAACCCATAAGGTCAAAGTGAAAACATATTTTCATACATTTTTGCAACTTGGTTAAAAATCAAAACCAGAGCCCCTTTGGCAGCAGTTAGAGATCCCAGGCTTCCTGGGTTAGTCTATGAACTTGGATTTGGGCAGTTGATCCCATTCTTCCTGGCTGGTTTGGAAGTGAACTGCCATCTTTTGGTCTCTCCACAAATGCTCATTTTAGTCTGAGTCCATTTCAGCTGCCACACCAGGCGTGACGGCACTCCAGAGTCCAGTGTTCATCAGTGCAGATGAAGAGGAATGGTGGATGAAGCATAACTTCCATGAAAGAAGAGGTTGCTGATGAAATTTTGTTGAGTAATTACATTTTACAACAAAAGAGAGAAGTTATTATGATTACCGAATTGCACCACTCCTCTTATACGTAGGAGAACTGGAGATAGCAGGTTAAAAAGGAAGTGTGGGAGAGTGATGTCACAGCTCTCACCATGACACGTTTTAAGAAACCAGATTTAAAAAGAAAAATCAAGTTGTGCCCCACAGGTCTGTTAACTTCCTTTCAAGCTGGTTAAATGTAAATGTTTGTGCTCTACAACCAAAGGAAACCTGGAGGGCTGAGAGTGATTGAGACTCCCGAGGGATTTTCCTGAGCAAAGGGCAGGGGCTTTGAAGTGTGTTAAGAACACTCCTACTGTTTATATTATTCAATTTCAATCTGCAAAAGGGAGCAATGAGCCTAGCAGCTATATTGTTCATGACCTGTGTGTGAATTAACTGAATTATTATCAGGGAAAGAACTCATAAGATCCAAGTTGTAAAACCGAGAGCAACGGTCTCCAGGAGAGGACAACATGATTTAATGGAATTGGACAGTTTAGAGGAGAGGAGAAATTAAAAGCATTATGGGATCAGTGGAAGCAAAAGGTTGGGGAAACGGTGTTAAAAACACTGATATTCTGCAGAACCTATAAAAATAATTTCACTACATTTCACAGTGACAATACGCTACCAGAACTGGGGTCATGATAAAACATATGGTTATGCGGAGGTCTACAGCAAGTTGTGTGTGTTTTTATGTAAGAAGCTTTATGAAAAGGGGTACATATCTTGCAATAATAAGGGATATCATCTATGGAATATAGCAACACACTTAGGGATTTATAATCATTAAATGTCTTTGTACAATTCATATTGACTGTTCATTGCATTTGATTTCTCTGTGAAAGTTGTGGTGGACATGGAGCTTTCTCTAGTTTTTTTCCTTGTGTATTCGTGTGTGTGTGTGTGTGTGTGTGTGTGTGTGTGTGTGTGTGGTGATGTGAGTGATAAAGGCGTGGGGGTGGAGGGGAAGGTCTGATTTCTTATCTGCTCCTTTGCTAAGATGATTTGATTAGAGTAATTGTTCCGGCAGGAGATTGTGTATGTGTGTGTGTGTGTGTGTGTGTGTGTGTGTGTGTGTGTGTGTGTATGTATGTATATATATATAGGCCTGGGTGCCTTGCTCAAGGCATGTGGGCAGTAGTTGCTGAGTATCAGAAGGGCCCTACACATTCTTCCTCCCTGTGCAGGTGTTGATAATGTGATGTATTAAATGTTCCAGACAGTATGGGACACTAAACAGCTTTTCTTGCTTTCTGGTCCGTCTGCAGCAAGCAGCAGTAGCAACAGGTCACAGGAGTCAGCTGGTGATTGGTTGGCTGCTCGGTTGAATTCCCAAAAGGTTTGTGGAAATCCAGGCGGGATGAAAACATAATTGAGTGATGCTACCCTCCAGCATCGTACGGTACACCCGATAATGATGTCTGCAACTTATCACTTCTTTTTAGCCAATAGGCAATGACCTCTGTCTTCACTCAGTTGAGGTTAAAAACAAGGCTGTGTGAGACAATAAGACAGATTTGTAAATCCCCCAAATTAAAAAGGTCCTGCACTATTTTACCATCCACTTAAATATTTAACAACAGAACCCTACCCATGTGGAGAAACATCATTCAGCAACACATTCTCCCAACTCGTCAACGCTTGGTCATCTAGTTTTCAAGGTGTCAGGACAGCGTGTCCTTTGAAAATAAACAACAATTTAAGCAAGAAAACCACTTAGTAGGTTCAGGAAAAGAGAGTCGTGGACGTTAACTTCACTTACAATCGACTCATGTCACTACAGAGTGACTCAGGACTCACATCGCTAGCGAGTAAAGAACAAATCATGACTAGCGACTCCTGTGAGTAGCGATTTAGCCTAATCGTTTACTTTTAGTGGACAAAAGTTATCATATTGTTTGACTCATCCACCCGAAGTGAACTCTCACACCCCGTATGCCGACGTCACATGCTGGTACATCCACTAAAGCCGTGGGGAGGGTTAATATCGAAGGCAGCTGAAAGCCTGTTGTGTCGTGTCCAGCCACTAAAGAGGGCCTCCGCGTGTCAATTCCCAGTGTGACAATGGGTTGCATGCGGTGACGTTTAACATCTGAACATGGTCTGAGGGCAGCCCACCCCAGAGGATAGTCACAGCCTGAGCGATGTGATGTCATCCTGTCCATTACAAGAGGCAAAGCAATGCATCAAACCTCCCACATCTCCCGAACCTGATGCTGCAGCCAGCCAGACCCTAATGGGATCTCAAATGGTTGCTTAATATAATTGTCTATATTGCTTATTGCCTAGTGCGGGGCATTGCGAGGGTTAGGGGTGCACTTCATTTTGGATGTGGGGAGGGAGGGCAGTGGGGATACACGGCTAAATGCAGAACCCTGTTCAGGAGACAGTGGGGCTCTTTATGGCCTTAGTGGCGGAGCTCCAGAAGATGGGCTTCCATTACAGCAGGCTATATAAGGTTAATGACTTTAGCAGCTTTATGGCCATGAGCTCATTACTTAGACAGGCCAATCTAATCAGCGGCCGCACCGGTGACCACCAACACAGCAAACTGGTTTGTGGGTGAAAACGGGAGCAAGGGTTTTCCCTGTGCAGCCTGGGAGATACTCTCAAGCTTCGACAGAAACCATTGCCAAAGGCCCCACACGTAAACAGTGAACTTGAAGAAGAGGCTTCCAATGAGGTTTGATGCTTACAGGGGTAGAATTCAGCTCCAAAAAACCCAGACTATAGTACTGACAAAATAATTAAAAAAAAGGTTGTTAAAATGGTGTACAGTTTACATGCGTGTATGTGAGTGTTTTGTTGTTGTAGCTACTGGATATTTAAGGCTCCAACAGACAGTGATGAAACACAGCAGCAACATCGCCTGGTTTCCTGTCTGCAGTGTTCAATAGGAAGCTGCAGGAGTTTGTTTGGTTCATGTCACACATCAACAGCAGGGTTATTTTAAACCCAGAGTCTGGTGGGACCCAGTGGTCTGCAATCTTGGAATGTGGCTTATATGGCCAGGGTAAAAAAAATATACATTTCTTTTAAAGTAATTTAATAAATATTAAAGAGCATATTAACACCAGCTGAAAATCTGGTTTTTGTGGCCTGTTACTCCCTTTGCTGCAGCGATATAGAAGTGTACTCCAAGGTGTGGTCAGTAAATTATGACATGGCAGGTGGTGTGGTTGCATGTGCAACAGATTCAGAAACTTTCAACTTGAGTGACAGCCTATATGTTCATGTTAAACTCTTCATTTATGCAATATCCGTGCATGACAACAACAGTACAGTTAGTATGGTAATATTGTGTACCTCTGGTAAATGAAATGCACATGATTATTTGCCTCTTAAAAGCATATATTTCCTTGTATATGGTGGTCCTTGTGTTGTTGTGTGTCCTCAGTGCTATAGTCTCTTTAGCAAGATTTCCAAAACCTATTGCACCATAAAATTATTATTATTCTTTTTTATCTCTGACAAAATTATAACAGCGATAATAAAACTGGCAGGGGAATGAAAGCTACTACAAGGAACTTTATTCAGCGAAGCCAATCTCTGCTCCTGGCCGGAGAGAGAGCAGCTGCTGCCAGGCTCAGAGCTCGTCACTTCTCGCCGAAGCTTTGCCTGCTGTCAGTCTGTGGTGCTGCCAGATGCCCTCACACAGGGAAACAACCAGGACACAAGTCCTGGTTATGTTTGTCTGACCCATACACCTCCATGTCTGTTGCTCTGCCTGTAATGCATCTAAATGAGCATCTCAGACGCTGAAGAGCACTGACCGAGCTGCGCTATTTGTCATGTTGGGAGTGAGAACTGGTTGGTAGGTCAATGTCACACTTGGCGCAGGCAGCCAATCAGATCAGGCAAGAAACGAGCTTTACGAATTGGCCTATGGAAAATGCAGAGGAAAAGTCGATATTAGTGATTTTTCAATATGTTGTGAACCCAAACCTTCTCTTTTTATAGGCTTTTCCCCCTCCTCTTAATCTAACAGCGGAGCAGCAGCAAGACCTTCTGCTTGAGTCCACATTTGATCACCTGGTTGCGTAAGTAGCCCCGCTCCACAGGCAGCGTTTTTGTGTGTTTGATGCTAGCTCACTATTTTCTCTACAGTTCTATGTATTTTCTCCTGGCATTTTATTCACTATTGCACAGCATTTCAATGAGTAATGAGTTAATGAAGAGAAACAACCGGTCCCATGAACCACTCAGTACTCACCTTGCCGACCGAGTGCCGGTCCCATCCGCCATTGCAAGGTTTTAATGCAATAAATGAAGCGGCGACTGACCGGACCAACCGGTTCGCGAGACTGAGTCGGTCGTCCCATCTCTACTGAAAAGTCAATGTGAAGCTTCGCTGCTGTGTGGGTCTGTGCATGACTGTAAGAGTGTTTTGTGTGTGTGTGTGTGTGTATATGTGTGTGTGTGTGTAAGACAGAGACATGACGGTAGAAGTGAGGCATCCAGGGAACACTGGTAGATAACACTGTTTCTGTTCTCTGCTCTGCTGAACACCAATCACTCTCTCTTTCAGATAAAACCCAGAGGATGGAAAATAGATTGCTGTGTGTGTGTGTGTGTGTGTGTGTGTATGTGTGAGTGTATTTTTTAATTCTACGCAGGGATGTGTGACAATGAATCATTTACTGTCCTGTATTAAATATTTCTGTAGTTTTGCTGATCCAGCGGTCCTTGAGACACTTTTCTCATCTTGGTTTGGACTGAGGTCCAGGAAGAAAACCCCCCACAAACGACTGGGTCGGGGCTCTCACAGTCCCTGATGCTTTGGCCTGTTGTCCACATCCAGATTTCTTAGCTAATGGTTCTGACCTCTATTAGTGCCCTTTTCCATCACAGACTCACCTCTTCCCTCCTCCTCCTCCTCCTCATATCAGCCTCCTCCTGTTCTGCCGTGAGTTCTCCTGTTTCTTCAAGGTTTGGTAAAGATAACCTGAAAATGAACTGGTAAAAATATACTGCAATGCCATTGATTTATAAAGAGAACTGGATACAGTGTTGGAGAACCCCTTTCATTTATGAAAGTTGCACAGGGCCCATAAAACAAGCCCATCTGTGTTTCCTTCAACCCTGCCTAGTCCTCGGTCCAGCCTCGGGCTCATTGCATGAACCAACATGCCAGTATGTAAATTGAAATCTATCAACTCGTGTATTGGGACACGAATAGCCCACTTTGTTGTGTGACTCACCATGACTTTAAATGTATTTAAATTGAAAGTATTGTTTGTGCATGCACCATGTTAACTAGACAAGAAAACCATTTAGTTAGGTTTAGGAAAAATGCCATGTTTCGGGTCAAAATAATTACGTACACTTGAGGCAAAGTATCACTTAGGGACACACTGGACAAGACCTGTGATCCTGGATCCATCTTTCCCACCACCCAGCACAAGCTCTGACCATGGCATAGCCACGTGAATGCCAAAGTGCTGTGTTCACCACAAAAACATCGGCTCCAATCCCAATGGAAAGTCCATTGGGATTGGAGCCGATCCCAGCTGACATAGGAAAAGGCAGTCTATCACAGGGCTGACATGTAGAGACAGACAGGTAACCAGTCTATCACAGGGCCGACATGTAGAGACAGACAGGTAACCAGTCTATCACAGGGCTGACATGTAGAGACAGACAGGTAACCAGTCTATCACAGGGCTGACATGTAGAGCCAGACAGGTAACCAGTCTATCACAGGGCTGACATGTAGAGACAGACAGGTAACCAGTCTATCACAGGGCTGACATGTAGAGACAGACAGGTAACCAGTCTATCACAGGGCTGACATGTAGAGACAGACAGGTAACCAGGCTATCACAGGGCTGACATGTAGAGACAGACAGGTAACCAGTCTATCACAGGGAGACATGTAGAGACAGACAGGTAACCAGTCTATCACAGGGCTGACAGGTAGAGACAGACAGGTAACCAGTCTATCACAGGGCTGACATGTAGAGACAGACAGGTAACCAGTCTATCACAGGGCTGACATGTAGAGACAGACAGGTAACCAGGCTATCACAGGGCCGACATGTAGAGACAGACAGGTAACCAGGCTATCACAGGGCTGACATGTAGAGACAGACAGGTAACCAGTCTATCACAGGGCTGACATGTAGAGACAGACAGGTAACCAGGCTATCACAGGGCTGACATGTAGAGACAGACAGGTAACCAGGCTATCACAGGGCCGACATGTAGAGACAGACAGGTAACCAGGCTATCACAGGGCTGACATGTAGAGACAGACAGGTAACCAGGCTATCACAGGGCCGACATGTAGAGACAGACAGGTAACCAGGCTATCACAGGGCTGACATGTAGAGACAGACAGGTAACCAGGCTATCACAGGGCTGACATGAAGAGACAGACAGGTAACCAGTCTATCACAGGGAGACATGTAGAGACAGACAGGTAACCAGTCTATCACAGGGCTGACATGTAGAGACAGACAGGTAACCAGGCTATCACAGGGCTGACATGTAGAGACAGACAGGTAACCAGTCTATCACATGGCTGACATGTAGAGACAGACAGGTAACCAGGCTATCACAGGGCTGACATGTAGAGACAGACAGGTAACCAGTCTATCAAAGGGCTGACATGTAGAGACAGACAGGTAACCAGGCTATCACAGGGCTGACATGTAGAGACAGACAGGTAACCAGTCTATCACAGGGCTGACATGTAGAGACAGACAGGTAACCAGGCTATCACAGGGCTGACATGTAGAGACAGACAGGTAACCAGTCTATCAAAGGGCTGACATGTAGAGACAGACAGGTAACCAGTCTATCACAGGGCTGACATGTAGAGACAGACAGGTAACAGTCTATCTCAGGGCTGACATGTAGAGCCAGACAGGTAACCAGTCTATCACAGGGCTGACATGTAGAGACAGACAGGTAACCAGGCTATCACAGGGCCGACATGTAGAGACAGACAGGTAACCAGTCTATCACAGGGCTGACATGTAGAGACAGACAGGTAACCAGGCTATCACAGGGCCGACATGTAGAGACAGACAGGTAACCAGTCTATCACAGGGCTGACATGTAGAGACAGACAGGTAACCAGGCTATCACAGGGCCGACATGTAGAGACAGACAGGTAACCAGTCTATCACAGGGCCGACATGTAGAGACAGACAGGTAACCAGTCTATCACAGGGCTGACATGTAGAGACAGACAGGTAACCAGGCTATCACAGGGCCGACATGTAGAGACCATATGTGGAAGAATCCACTGCAGGAGTGGAGTCTATAAGCAGGTGGTGAAGAGATGTTTCACAGGTGCGTCTCATCAGGCGCTGATTAGGAGATGCAGAAGAAGCCAGGAGGAAACTAACGGCATGGATTGCAGATCACAACAATCTCTTCCCTAAAGTTCATGGGGAAAAGTATTATTGGGACTAATGGCATCGCGTAATGGACCTAAAAGTTGTAATACCACTGTTTATATTTTCATTTTTCATATAGCATCACATTATTATAGTTATATCAGGGCACTTTCATCATAGTCTTTATAATATTAACTTCTGATATATTATTTTCTGATATCAGTACTTGCTCTTACCATGAGCAAGTACTACAGAAGTAAAAACCTCCCTTTTAACGACCAGAAACCCTGAGCAGCTCAGGCATTCAACTGAAAAAGACAAATCCTGTTTTGGTTGAGCTATATACATCCTGTAGGCAGAAACGTGACAAGTTGCAGAAAATGGAGAATATGGTTGTTTTGCCTCATAACAAAGACTGCAAAGCCCATTTGTAGGAAATCTCAATCATACAAAGTATATAAGATCCTCAGGTGCTCCATTGAGGAAAAAAACAAAATCAATGTCAAACAATATTATCCCAAATAGATAATAAAAGCAAAGGGGTGGGCGATGCTAGTGGTTAGAGTGGTGATTTACTGTCAAGAATATGGTTGTCATAGAAACATTTTAAAGGCTCTTTTCTGATGAATCGCTGGACTGAAGTGCAATCCAGTGCCCTGTGACCGTTTTTCTGCCAGAAAAATTTGCTCGCAGAACCTTCATAGTAGAGCAATACCACTCCTACTCCCCAAAACTAACCAACTATTCCTTAATGGGAGCATGAATCAAGAGGGTTGCCACTTTATGGGTGGTGACTTTATTGTGTTTTAATGTGTGTGTTCAGAGCACATATATAACTATAGCTATATGTACGGAATCACATTAATTTTATTTCTTTATTCTATTGTTTTTGGTTACATTTTTGAAAAACGTCTTTGGGTGCAGCATTTTAATGACAGTGTTTTCAAACATTGTAACTATAATAACTTAAAAGTGTGAAGTGATCTTCAGTCAAAGTCATTGTGTCTGATAATATTATGAATATATGAGTTTTAAATTAAACACATTTGTTTGTTTCTCTATTACATTTCTATTCATAGTCCATACTTAGAACATGCGAATGAAACTGCCAAAGACTACAATAATAGTGTTTTATACTTCGCACAGCAGCGTGTTTGGCATGTGGGAAGAGCTATTTATTTGATGTGTGATGCAAAAATAACCCTTTTTAAATGAGATGTTCTCGAGTTTTGACAAAGAGGGTCCTGGTTTTAGAAATTGTGTTTTAGTGAAAAAAAAAAAATGTAATAAAGACTTTCAGCTCAGTCACCATCCAGATAAGCAGCGCTGTGGGCCGGGGAGGGAACACATCGGTCCATTTGATGTGGAAATCCCAGATGTGTCACTGTGGCCCATTTATCTTAAAATTGAGGAGCATTCTGAGTCAGATCCTAAACCTCTCACCTAAACTTTTCTACTGAACAACCAATGGCTAGATTATGGGCAATACCTATGAATAATAGGTATTGCATTGGATTTTACAGCATCATACCAGCTCTCTGTCATCATTAAACTCCTTGGCTGCAACACGTAATCACAAGACAGTGATGGAGAAATACGTTTATTCAATCATTTCGGTCATGAGTTCCAGTTTATGTGACCATTACGGTGTGGCTTTCAGAGGCCGATATATCAGCCATCCTGGTGGAAGGTGGGATTAAAGCCTAATTGGCTCGAGGCTCCACGTACTGTTAAATGAAGCATGCGATGACGAAACCAGCAGCAAATCCATGATCCCCACTGCCGTCATCGTAAGCATCAGTCAGGGCTGTGACGATGAGGCAAAAGGCTTTCTTTCAAGGATCAGGATCAGGAGAACATCATGTTTAAACTTACATTAAAATACGTAAACACGTCATAAACATAACTTCACAATAACTCAACAACACTGGCCTCCTGGTTGAAAGTCCTGTGTTTGTGTGACCCGTCCACCTCCAGTCTCACCCACCATAAGAAGACTTTCTTACTGGTTTAACTCCGCCACTAGCTTAGATATGGTCATTTCATGTATTTCTGTGAGATCAGGCTGGACGAGGTGCAGCAGACCTGTCAAGTTTTGGGTTTGGTTTAAAAGCTTGACGGACATCAGTAACTTAGCAAATGATCTGCGGGTTTACTTTAGGTTGGAACTTTGATTTCCAATACCCTTAAATACTGTAGAAAGAAGAAGCGTCTCTGCAGTGAACCAACTCTTGCACATCATCATCAGATATGACGACGGTAGTGGGGGGAGGATGACCATTAACCATAATAGACTGTCGTTCCATTATAAGGGAGAGAATGGCAGCAGGTTGCAGTGAAGAGGAAGGGGGCAGTCACAGTAACCTTTTTGGCATCCTGGTGGGTAAGAAAATGACCAGTTCTGACGCCCTCTGAATGAATCACATCTGTGACATTTGGTTCAACGAGAGGTTTTCACGCAGTGGTCTGGTGGCTAGCAACACCCCCGCATCGGCTACTAAACAGCCACATGGCTAGGAGAAGCAAAGTTTAAGGTTTTTGAGAGTGAAACTCCCTTATTAGAGAACCGCATCAATTTAAGGGAACAAATCCAATTCACTTTTCTGTCACCTAATGTTAATTCCCTCCCTCTTCCAAAAACATCATCCACTTAAATTACCACAATGCTCCTTCAAGATGACATGGAATTTAACAAAACCAACCCCCTCCATCACCATTTTGTTTTCCCCTGAACCCTCTTCATAATGAGGCCTGGGTGTAAAAGTCGATGAATTCTTTTAACCAGGTCTCGATTGGATCAGGCCATCTGGCAGGCAGAAGATAAGACCTGTTATCTCTTTCTGACAAATCTGCAACCTCTCTCCGTCCTCCCCACGACTTGACCAGAGGGAGGGGCAACGAGAACGGAGGAGAGAAAAGACAGAAATACAATCGTATGGATACAATTAGCTATAGTGATATTACAACGTGTTTGAACACATTTGAGAAAAGAAAGACTGTGAATTAGCTAATTAAACAAGAAAACATGCAACAGCAGCAAACACAGCACTTCGGATGACATACTGAATACAAATAATTGCCATTAATTGGGATTTGATTAATCACAGAGACAGAATATTCCACACAGTGGAAGGTAGTGGGGGTGGATGGGTCAAACAAACACAGATTGTATCCAAAATCCCTAATTACTCGCTATGGTGAGTTTATTATTTAGTTTAGTTAGTATTATTATACTGTATATTGTGGACGGATGAGAGGAGAGAGAGCAGAGCATCACAAACTGCCACAAATACTTTTAATTATTTATTTCTTTGGGGAAAAAAATGTAATATTAACCACGGCAGCATATGCTGCTCTTTTCACAATGAAAGCCCTTCTGCTTACCATTGCTTAGCATTATTTGATGCATTGATGTGGGAACGTGTTGATATACAGGCTCAGAATGAGGATTGTTAACTGTGTTGTTACTAGATTGGAAAGTCATTAACATGAAAACAGACAGGGATAACTTGGAATGTGTAATTTTACAAAACACATTTTTAGGCAACTTTTTGACACACCTAATATACCAATATCAATTTCCCATATTAAAGCTAGCTATGATGCATTGTAGGGGGTTGTGTCCAGGTCCATCAGTCATATGGTTATAGTCTAAGTCCATAGTCATACAGTATGATTTCAAGTCACTTTAGAAAACCTGTAGTTTTTTAATGATGCAACAAATAAATGTTTTAAAGTAAAGTGGGGATGTGTCATGGTGATATCTAAAACAGTAAGAATATGTAAATCACATTGGTGTATCTCTAAATAATATAGTTTTCTTGCTTCTGGTTGTTTTGAAGCAGACTAAAATTAGCATCTGTTGTGGTTCTGTCTAATTTACTGTTTCGTTATCAGCCATTTCCCACAGGAAAAGTCTTAACGAGTATTTAATTAATGACATTGATTCATTTGGTGGAGGAAAATCTGCTCTGTGGATGAGACACTGAGATCAGACAAAGCGATGTCTCTCACCACTCCTTCCTCTCTCAGTAACTCACGTTGTGTTTTACCCGTTGCACTCTACATTTCCTTAAATGTCTCACTGGGTCATACCGCTTACAGATGGTCCTCTGCGGAAACCCAACATTTGTCTGTGGTGCCGTTTGGCTCAATTAGCGATCAACTAGATGCAGTCGGCTCCACAATACAACCCTAATTGCTCATTTAGCATTTTGTGTCTCTTTTCAGAAACACCAGAATGTGTAATCAGGGGCGGGCACTCGATGAGGCGAGGCAAATAAGTCAGCATGCAGGCCATCATTACTGAGTGGGCGATTGTCTGATGCCGCTGAGGTTTATGTCCTCCTGTCTGGTCTCAGAAGATGGAGGAGAGTGTAACTTTGAACTAAAGGAGATATGCATCTGATGACGCTGTCTCTGCTCTCATTATTACGCACTCTCTGCTCTTTGTTAATCTAATTTGTGTGTTCAGTTCAGTCCATATTATTTGATCTGAGCTGAGTTGAGTAATTCATTAATTCTGTCTAGGGAAGATTCATCATTCACTCCGTTCAAAAAGTGGTTCTACGAGTCTTGACGAGGCGACAGAAAGCGTGGTCAACACAGTGACGTCCTTCAACCGCAGTGAACTTTGGGCCATCATGATTCATATGGCTGCACTTCACCGACAATTTTATGTCGTTTCAGCGCTGAATGGAGGAAATATCAATGCTTTCTGGCATTTCCCTAATGTTTGCGAAGTGCTTTGAGATGGAACATGATATGGCGCGCTGTGTGAATAGAGGGACTGGACAGAAACGTGAAACAATGCGGGCGCTGGACCAGTGACGTCATGATTATGGGACAGTCTTGGATTAATTGACGAAGCAGTTGTCTCTCCTGTGATGCCTATCTACTAATGAGCCACTGACCAGAAGAGACAAACAGTAATAGCCTATTGAACTCCACAGGGCTGTTTACGGCTGCAACAACCAAGTCTGTCTCAAGAACAGTTTGGTGGCCCGTTGGCAGAGAGGTAACATTTTTGAGACTTCAGCAGTGACTCATCATTTATAAGATGCTGTCAATGAATTTAAAATGGACGGGTTTTGTCTGTCCGTCTGTCCTGTTTATCAAATTGACTTCACACTGGCTTTGCTGAGGACCCAATACGGATCGATGGGACGTATTTATTAATAGTGCGTTTTTAATGTACAGGGCAGTATGACAGTTAAAAGTATGACATAAACTGTCACAATGCTGGACATCATGCTGGGTACAGCTTACTCTCTGTCGCTCGCTACAATATTAACTGTTACACCGCCAAACGGCATGCTGGGTACAGCTTACACTCCATAGCATGGATGTATAAAGATAACTGGATACAGTGTTGGATGCAGGGCTCCATTCATTCCTATGAAAGTTGCTCAGTGGCACATGAAGCAGAAAAGTTTGACTTCTAAGTATACATTTAGATAAAATTCCAGTCTCTGGCTCATTCACATTAATGGAGGAAGGATGTAATTAGTGCATTTTGCAATAAACCTCCTTCACCCCCATATAGTCAGGGTCCTGTTTGGGTCCACCTGTACCACGCCACAAAAGTAAGGCAAGGCAACTTTATTCGTACAGCATCTTTCAACAACAAGGCGATTCAAAGTGCTTTGCATAAAACATAAAACACAAAGCATTGGGAAAAAACATTAAAACAAGCAAACGAAATAAAAAAAACAACAGGGGTATGTTGTGATCGACTGTGTTGAATGCAGCACTGAGATCCAGTAATGCCAAGATTGAAATTCTACTATTGTCTGTGTTTAAGTAGATGTCATTGAAGACCTTTACAAGAGCCGTCTCGGTGCTGTGGTGTGGTCTTGAAGTGTATTAAATGTTATATTGAACATTTAAAGTGTGTGATTGAGATTAACTCATGTTTACAATGTTTCTCATAGACATCCATGCAATAAGACTTATTTTTACAATCAGAGGAGTCGCCCCCTGATGGCCAGCAGAGAGAATGCAAGTTTAAGGCACTTTTCAGAACCGGAGGTTGCCGCTTGACTAGACAGTGACAGTGAATTACTATATTGTCTAAAATGTTGAACTGTTGCTTTAAATATGAAGAAGAAGAAATGGCCGCTGGCCTGTCTGTCAGAAAATCAGAGCTTGTTTGTTGTGTGTATGTGTGCGCACTTGACTAAAGAAGCAGAAGAGGCTTCCTGCAGTTTTCTCATCTCAGAAAACCTCTGTTGACTTTAGGAAACCAAACATGATGCACACAACCTGAGACAGTAAATACTCCAGAAATAGTACACCAACCCACCAGGTTGACATGAATCCTCATGAGGATTCCTCCAACTAATAATTCTCTTTAAAATCGGTCTGTTGTGACCGACTTATTGCACAAAAATATGGCACACACTCTAGAATCAGAAGAGATAGGAAAAGGACTGGCGCTAAGACCAAGGCGAGATTACAGGACGTAACCTTTAAAATGCAGGATGATGACAAATGAAAGGGAACACCTGAATAAATGAGTGGAAAATCATAATGTATGATTCGTTATGGTGCATCGGGGGTCACTGAGTGGTTTGATGAGTATGAAAATGATCATTTTCTATGGCGTTCACAGTCGGCAGCTCTCCAATGACACTATTGAAAGCAAATGTTGAACAATTACAAGTGGAGTGCACATAGTCTGACACATTTATGCTCTGCACACACACACACACACACACACACACACACACACACACACACACACTCTCTCTCTCTCTCTCTCTCTCACACACACACACACACACACACACACACTTTTGCATAGGCATAATGAGTTTGATTGATTCTATTCCAACCATACATCTGCTTCCAGGACACTTTGTGTCTTGTTTCATCAAAGGTTCTTTATATTGTTTAGTGTGTTTCATTTTGAGTTTCATTCTGCATCGTAGCAAATGCATGGCCAAACTAAAGTAATCAGAGACAAACAGAGCGTAACCTCCTGATTCTGAAGGTCGGACAGATGCATAATACAAAACTCATGTAACTCTTGGTTCTTTTATTTCCAGCGCTGATCTTTTATTTTTGAGCAGAATGACAGTAATACAGTCCTGCCACTGCCGGAGGAGAGGTTGGAGAACATCTGACTGTCACTCCCACAACATGGTGGAGGAGTGACAGTCAGATGTCCTCCAACCACTCCTCAAAGGAACGCTGCACATCAATACGACATTCTCCTTGTTTTTTAAAAGGACATAACAGCATAGGCAGTCGGAGTATAATAACACGGGGACTAATACCCGGTTGTAAAGGTACAAGGAATAATCAGCTTCAAGGCACAGCTCTAGGAAATTGGACTTAGTGACCTTGTTTACCAATTAAAATTTAAAGGTGCTTAATATGAAATTCAGAACATATCTATGATTAAAAGATTTCCTCCACATGGCTCTCAATAGTTGACATAGGCTAAAGCATTAACACTGCAATCAGTGCTGACAAGGCTTACACTGTTAACTTGTTAACCCCCAATGCTTCAAATACCTAGTTTGCTACTGTAGCGGCGTTGTACTCCATCATTGCGTTGTGTTGTTTAATAGACGAAGAAGACCTGCCCTTTATTTCGGACATTGGCTAGCCTGGCAGAGGGATTACTGATACAGTCAGTCCCGGTTCCTCTCACACACACACATACACATCTGAAAAATGTAAAATGAAAAGAAAGTGCAGGTTAGCTAACAAGTGTAGCACTAGCCATTTTGTAAACAAAAATAAGAGAAAAACACCGTCAACTTTTCATGAAAAAGGACATGCTTGACCGTTCGGGAGCGATATGCTTAAAAAAATACAACTTAAACTGCCCCTTAGTATTAACATTAAAGTAATTATTATGAAACAATGGCGGTGCTCATAGCTCATGCACCTACCAGGGAGACAGCGAAGTCCGACTGCTGCTACCCCTGAGGTGCACGACCCTAATCCACAGAGGTGCTGCATTTAATTACCATAGGACAAACAAGTTTCTGTGTTGTGTGAGTTTTTATGGCAAGTGGAATCACACTACTTCTTAACTCCATTACACTACTTCCACCAAGCCTTTAATGCTACGAACCAGACAAAGTTGTCACTTATTGGTGATAGTGTGTGGACGAAGCATTCAGTTGTTGAAGTTTCGTAATTTAGCCTGGCTCTCTATGTGAAGTAAATATATTAATAATCCACTGCTAATTGTTTCTGCAAAATCTCACCTCACGTTAGTCTGCAACTTAAGTTGGTTGACTTAATACGGAAGTGACCTGCTACAACGGTTGCAATGGCCTGCACATACAGTCGTAGCATTTGAATGGGATTGTTCGTTCTGCTCCTATTTTATTTCTTTTTCAAACTTTCACATACTGTCCTTATATTGGTAATGGCCGTACAATGAGGGAATAAAGAAAAAGTAGTTCTACAGACTCATCCAGTGAGGGTTTAATGTTAGATCAGACAAAGATACACTATCGTGAACCATGTGGATAATCTGACTAATTGAAAATAAGCAAGCACTAAAATGCAATAGAATGAACTGCAACAAAGACAATGATTTAAGGAGAATCTATGCAAAACATATAAGTCGACCTTCACTAAAAAAATATGTTCCTAGTTTAGTTGGATGTTTGAGCTGCACTGTGCAGAATGATACATGCAGACTTTGGCACTTAACTTGGAGCTGTTACTGAAATAGAAGTCATCTCAATGTTTGTGTGTGCATTTGGGATATTTCAAAGAAGTGAAATAGATTTCCTCTCTCTTGTCCCTCTGTCTTCAATGTCTCAACTCAACCAGAAAAGGTTAACAATTGACATATCTTTCAAAGCATACCCCCCCCCCCCCACCATTAAAGACTGACAGATAGATACCTTCCTTCCTTCATATGTCATTTTATTTCATCATCATCCCTTCTCCTTCCTTCTCCTCCATCTACCATTGCCATTGTCCACCTCTTCATCACCCTTCCTCTTCTCTCCCTCCTCACCACCTCCCTCTCTCTTTCAATCATGTTGTGTCCTTCTACTTTTTTCTCCCGTCATTGTCTCCTCTTGCCTCCCTCTTTTTCTCCTCTTTCCTTTTTGCCATTCACTTTTCTTCCTATCCTAACTCCTATCTTTCTCTCTCCCTACCTCACATCATGTCCCTGCTCTTCCCCATCTCCTTTCTCCTCCCTCCCCCTCTTTCTCTCTGTGATGAAAGAGAGGAGTTTTTAAAGAGAGCGAGAATCAGAGGAGGAGGTTGAAGGGGAGGGGTGGGTCCCTATAAGAGCGGCTGCCTCCAGCCTCCACGTAGCCAGAAAAACCACGCTGAGACCAAGGAGGGAAACGTATACGCTGACGAACTTCAATCTGCACCCGAGGGACCCCTACAGGCACCCACAATCTCACTCCAACACAGGTAAGAAGCAGAGAGGGAGGAAGATGGAGGAGAAAAAGAATCGGCTTGACCTTTGACCTTTTTATACAGAACCCTTTGTATTTATATTTGTGGTATAAGCAGGTATTTTGCTACATTTGTTTATGGATTTACAGGCGGCATTTTTTTTATTATTGTAAAAAAAGCCCTTTTTATAGTCACACCTTCTATAAAGTGAGGGTAGAATTTTTTTTTCTAATGTTGGTAATGTCGCAGATTTAGAGAGATCAATAAGTGACTACAATCCAAATGTGAATCACATTTTAATACAAGTAGAATTTCACAGGAAGGAAAACTCATGTTTGTTTTTTTTGCTTTTTCCATCCCTTTGAAGAGCACTATATTTTCCCCAATCATCGCTTATCTATCATTCACACCTGCTGCTATTAATGTCACAGTTACAGCCATTGTGCCATCTGCTGTGACCTTCTGACCCTTGAAGTCCTCACGATTGAGTGCCTGTAATGACGCTGATCAGAGAGTTAGGCTTCATGTGACGTTAACGGACCAAGTGGGTTATGTCACAGCATCCTGCAGACTGTTACACCCCATAACTTCTCCCTCTAGGTTAAATACTATGTGTGTGAACGGGCTAAAAGCATAAGGCAGCAGGGATGTACACACTACAGAGAGCATGAGGCTCTGAGGACTGCACATGCAGTTTGTTTTGTCAAGAGGAAAAGGTCACAAAGTGTATCCCGATTAGTCATTAATCGTTAAGTCCTGATTAACTGCCGCGCTCTGCTGGCCTTCAAAAAAGGGGAGCCTCCGCATAAAAGCTGCTGCACCATTCTGTTTAAGGCTGTAGCTTAAGGTAATTAAGGTGAGTGCACATAGATGAGTCAGGGTGGGTTTTCTTGGGCTCACTTCATTAGAAGGTTATATTCAGGTATTTGCAATGACTGAGACAATATTTTGATTTAGACTTAGACTTATCTTTATTGATCCCTTTGGGATGATTCCAGCAAGGAAATTGGATTTCCAGCAGCTTAAAAAACTTACCGAAATAAATATACAAAGTAAACAATAAAAAGTAAACCATAAACTCCTAGCTTAGTATAGAAGGTAAACAAAAGACAGTAAACAATTATCTTTTAGCTAAATATATTTTTTATTATATATATATACAAGTAAAAAAATAAAAATAAGTTAAGTGTAGAGAACTGTATAGAGGATGGATATACATTTTAAAAGGATTTTTACCCTGCCAAATGATGAAGTATGGAAAATTTTAAAGGTTTTATTTATGGTAATCTATTATAGATTAGAGAGCAATGGGTACCTCCCTGCGACCCTGAATACAGGATAAGCGGTAGACGATGGATGGATGGTTGCCTATAGACTGATTCCACTTTGATTTTGTTAAGGCGAAAAGGGACTTACTTGTAAATGCATTGGTGCGGACCATCTCACAGAGGGAGGTGAAAGACTAATGTAAATGGATTTTATTGACACATATAAAGCATCTGGTTTATCTGGCTACTGACCCCCCCCCCCCCCCCCCCCCCTTCCAGTCTTTATGAGCCAAAACGCCTCTTATTCTTCCAAGGTTGGATTGTGGACTAAGTGTGATTGATTCAGATAGCCATCTTGAATGAATCCCATTGTTATAAATCCTTTGATCCTTTCCGTTGAACAGTGTACATATTGCTGCTACGTAATGATTTGGAATCAAGATTATGCAATTAAATAATAAATATTATTATGAGCATTTCTATTTCTGTAGTGTATTATATTATATCCTTTATGCCTTCAGGCATTTATGTATAAAACTCATTATTAAGTTTTTCTGTTGCTATAGCTGTCAAAAAAACGATTATGAAGTCTATCAACTTTAAGATGTGGTGTCACCTTTTTCCTCGCTGAATAATCAACATCGTGCTTTTTTAGCCTCAGGCTCACTTTTCATTTGACCTTGAAAGAAAAACTCCATAAACAAAGCCGCTGTTCAGAATCAGCCGCTAGTAAGCTGTCACATTAAAACAACCGCCGATGATAACAGATTTGAAAGTGCACATGTCTGGATCTAATTATCTGAGTAATACAAGCTTCTTGCCTGTCACAAAGAGGCTGTATAGCATTTCTGTACAGGTTGCGTGAAACAAGGTAAATGTCTTCACTGAGGCTGTATGGAGGGAAGATATCACAGGGAATAAACCTCAGTCTGAATGGACATAGTGTGTTAAATGGAAGTTTACTGTTTGAAGTTTTGGAGTCATCATTTCTGCTGTGTGAAACGGTGACATGTAGCTGTTTTTAGGTAAATACACATCAGTAGATGGAGATGTTGGTGATGAAGGTTCTGCGTTCATTGTGTTCCAGCGTATAGATGGCCCAACATAGATGAGGTGAGATATGATAAGGGAACTGACGGATGGGATTTCATCATCAGGTGTGTTTGAGGACAGAGGACCATTTCTGGTTTTACTTTATTTATGCCTCATGCAGCAGTGACGCCAGTTTGTATGGAGCAAATTGATGAAGAGCTGGTAGTCAGATGACATATATGAGCAGAACGGAAAAAAGAAATTTGCAACCAAGGACAAAGAAAAATCCATAGAGTGCGTGGTGTTAATTAACCTTAAACTTGAACAAAAAAAACACATTGACTGTACAAAACAGCAGGAATACGTCACCTCCCCATTTGCAGAACCGTGTCTCCTCAGTATCAGGCCCCTTTGGACCGGATGGAGAAAATGGAGGGAGGATAACTGGTGCAGGATCACAGGTCACGCTGCTTCGTGCTGGTGTGTACAGCGCTGGCTGCACTGAACTGGCTGTGAATGTGGAGTGCAGTTAATCCAAGGATACAATGTTCATCACGCAGCAGGAATCCGTCCAGCCCTTTGTGCTGGCAGGATTTCTTCCTCGCTGTCCTCATTGTGCTCCTCTTCCTCCGTACCTGGTTCCATATCAAAGGAGAACTGATTCTTGTCAAATGCACTGATTGAAATTGGTGGTGGCAGAGGTGAACGTTTTCTTTTGCTGTTGTTGATTACATGAATGTTCTTGTGGCACAGGAAGAAAATTAAAGAGCAAAAGTCCTGGCCTTGCTTCAGGCTTCTGACGCAAAGACGTAATAGAGGGAACAGTGTGTGGCATTTAGGGGAATCAATAACATAGAATAAAATCCATCCATCGTCTACCGCTTAGCCTGTATCAGGGTCGCGGGGCGCCAAATCAACCGCTGTAACAAAGAAATCCCCTGCAGCCCAAAAAGCACTTCACCAGAGGTTGCCATCATAAACGTGACTGAAAGAATGATTCCTCTGTTATTATGAAATTTGAAAAACCGAGAAGAGTAAATGTTCTGGAACATAGCTATGTGTGACATCATAGGCAACGAGGCCAGCAGGTGGAAAGAGGCACTTCCATGAAGTCATTAGCTAATATGAGTTGCATTAGTTATATTAGACTCCGAGACATCAGGAGTTTCAGGCAGCAGGCAGCAAAGCCACAATGGCTGACAATCACATGAACATATAAAATACATTATAAAGAGTAATGCTATTGATTATGGTAATTAAAGAGGAGCTATAGAGTTTGCATCTGGTTTAACATGTTGAACTGTATAATGTAAGGTTTTTCTGTTTTTATCCAACATTGGGTGAACGCAGAGGGCAAACGAATGAATGTCAAAAACATCAAATAAACACAAGGCATCACCTCATCTCAAAAACAGAATTTACAAAATGAGTGGGAAATGTGTTTGATGTGAGAGTGTGTGTGTGTGAGAGCACACCTCCCAACCATTAATCGACCTTAAGTGATTAGGTGCATTGAGAAGGGAAATTGATTTAGCTTAGCGTGTCTGCCTGTAATGGCTTCAGTATGTAATCTACTGCCACGTCACACAGAGTCTGACTGACATCCAAGGTTTCTTCTGTTGCAGTTATAAACAACCACTCTGTGACTTGTGATCTGACACGACCACGACAGGGAGACAAGGAGCAAATCATAAGAAGTAATCGCCAGTGGAAGTAAAAGTGTACTATTACTGCCTTGGTCGATTTTTATGCTTTCTTACAATAATGTTCATGACATAGAGTTTAGTTTATGCTGCACAACGTGTGTTGTGTGTGTGTGTGTGTGTGTGTGTGTGTGTGTGTGTGTGAGTGAGTGTGTGTGCGTGTATGACAGAGGGAGGAGGAGAGAAAGACCACAAGTGGGTGAGAATGAGACTCAAAGAGGCAGAAAGCAAAAAGAGCGACAAGGAGAGATAAACCAGTAGGTAGAGAGGGTATGTAGGCAGAAACCATTAATATATGGATTAGATGTGTGTTTAATCAACCTGATGGATGATATAAATCCTGAAATGTGTCACATCATTGACCATTTTGTCAGATAGCTATCAATATTAAAACAAAGAGCACAATGTATCTTGAGTGGGCCTGCGACAAGCTGTCGATCAAAGTGACTTTTCTGACAGCTAAAGCAGTCTGCCATCTGGCTCAAGGCAGAAGACTAAATAACATTTAATTACCTGTCAAACCGACTCATCAAGCAACAAAGCCAACACCACGAATACACTGTAATTATTCAATATTTCATTTGTTTTAATGAATATGCTGGCGCGCTCTGCTTCTTTAAGGGTTGGAAGTTATTGTTCTCCAGTTTAGTTTTAAAATATCCAATTTAAAGCTACAGTTTATTAGGCCAGTTTGCAGCTGCACACACTACTTTGTGTATGGTGTATTTCCTTATTAAAATATTTAAATCATAAAATAAATCAGTGACTATTTTATTGCTCTAATTCTCAGATGCATTCAGGCATTTCATCTAGGACAATAGAGCAAAGCTTCATTTGCATTTGATACACACTGGGCCTGAACCACATTGTACTTTTAAATTAGTTTTTCATAAAAAGCACCCAACTTATCATTTCATGCTAACACCGTACCACAGAATGCAAATTAGCCACTTAAAAATATCTATTAGGGGAAATTATTAATATTAATAATATAAATATGTTTGCGCTATTCAAAATCGATATTATATAGAAAGCACCTACAAACACCCATAAAAGTTACAGCCGAGGTACATGGTGCACTGACGGCAATTTGACAATATTTTGGTTATTACATTAAAGTTATGTAATAATCTGCAGTCCGGCTTTTGAAAATAAAGAAGCGCTGCAAGACGGATGCGCACTGCTCCTCTGTTCAACCATGTGTGAATAATCCGGCTTTAAGTCGCTCTTCGGGCTCAGAGTAATTTATTTTGTACTTCCTGTTCTTGATGAGAAAATGGCAATAATGGATAAAAAATAACAGTGGAAACGGTTGACGACGCAGTGTGAGATGGTGGCGAGTTGTCGGGCGACGGTTCTATGAATCAGACCAGAACATTTCAATGTTTCTGTAATTTTGACAGTCCTTATTCATGGTTGACTAAACTTCTTTAATCAACAACTCGAAAGATGTTATTTCTTTTTTTTTCATTTAATCAGGGAAAAATCGTTGGACTTATACAGTTGCACGTCTAAAAACTTTCCATGAAACAGGATTCCACTTAGCAAACTGTCATTTCACTATTTGAAAACTATGTTTTACAAACCATGGACACTGTAGCTGCTCCTTTGGTAGCCTTGAATTGCAAATTAGTCCAAATGTGATGTTTTCCAGGTAGTTAAACAGCTTGAATGGCACAATATCACCTGGTAACAGCTTGGATGGAAGATACTATGAGAGATATTCTATGGACAGGGGTTCCTTTAATCTGAATTATATATTCTCTACTGGACTGTAAGACCTCCATCAGCGGCGCCTCAGACAGTAATGACTTAATCAACTGGTTTATTTAGTGGTTAATCACTTAATTAAAAGCAGAGTAATTGAGTTTTTCTCGGGAGACCCTGGCAGACGTCAGAAGAAGGAGAAGAAGGAGGGGAGAGGAGGACTCCAGCCTTGGAGAGGTGCTGACCGCGGTGAAAATACAAGAGTAAAGGAAAAAAGTAACACACTCGTAGCCAGGATGCAAAATTGATTGATTTATAAACTTTTCAACATGACAGTCTTCTTCAGGGTACCGAGGGACAAAAGCAGGCATTAGAAGAGGGAGTAAGCCACAGGTGTGCTCAGTGGGGGGAGTGTACTTTACAGACAAGAGGACAGAAAATCTGATGCAGATGCGTGGGGACACATATCTGTCACATGTGACTGCTCAGGCTGTATGCATTCTGTGTTGGTGTGGACTTGGTTTGGAAATCTGGAACGACTCGCTTTCAGCAGGAAAGAAAAAGTGAGCGACCAGCGATGCCCAACTTGGCCACAGCAGTTAACCGTTCCCTGAAGTCGCCCTCATTTAGGATTATTGCTTCTCCTTAAACCTCCAACGACAGCTGTCGAATCATATTCTGTGATGCATGTTTATTCATGTTTCATAAAGTTGAGATCATTATGGAAAAACCTTCCTGGCAGGGGAAGAGAATTGTTCTGCCCCGTCTCAATCCTTTGCAGTGAGCGTATAAACATGTATGTGACAATCTAGGGTTAGCTTTAAATCTTACATTTAAGGCATTCAGCAAAATCCCATTGCTTTTTGCCCACCACTTTCACCCGGACTGAAATAGCTCAGCTATTACTGGATTGTTTGCTATGCCATTTGGTACACATATTACTTTGGGGGTCCCTTAAAGGACCCATATTGAATAAGGTGAGATTTTCTTGTCTTAAAGCAGGTCTGAAGGTACGTTCACACCAAACACTGGGTATTCTGGGTGAGAATGATAAAGCGTTTTTACAACATAAAGCATGCAAACATGCTCTAGCAACCATAAATACAAGTATGAACCTGGAAATTAGCATAATAACTTATAACCTTTAACTTTTTGAATAACGCCATCATCAATATCAATAGTCTGAGGGTAAGCATGTATTTAACTTTTCTTGTTCCTTACTCATTACTGAAGGAAGGATCCATCATCTGTGAGTGTTTGCATCTTCCAGCCGTAGATAACAGAGATGAGGAGGTGGGAAGTCTCCTTCATGCATGATCCTTAATGATGGCGGCTGAGTTTTTGGAAGCCAAGTCAGCCGAAGTCGTTGACAGGAGGTTGGAGACTGAGATGCAGTTTGGCCAAATGAACACACCCGAGCTGTTTGTCTAAATCTACTGCCATCTGCCAGTCTTGCCCCACCCTTAGCTCCACCATGCTTCCACCATGCCTGCTTAAAATGACTCTTTTGTCCTTCATGACAAACCCATCCTCCTTCCTTTGGAACTAAAGACGTTTATTCTGTGGACACTTGAACACTGATTAATTTTAATTAATTTCACAGAGCTGCTGTTTTAAGGGTAGTTGGAGATTGGAATGAGCTCCACTGCAATAACACTTTTATCTGTTTTTAATTATTCTGAAAAAATTCTATGTTTCCAAGAAATTATAAAGTGTTGTTTGATTGAAGAAAAAGTGAGTTACTCACGTCAGTAAAAAAGATAAAGACCACCTACAGCTAAAAGAGCAGTTTCGTAGTGTGTGTGTGTGTGTGTGTGTGTGTGTGTGTGTGTGTGTCTACCAATATACTGTATAGTGGGCATACACAGTGCGCCCAATAGGCATGTGTGAGAATGCATGTGTTTCTGGTTCTTTTGCTGTTTTGTGCACGGAAGTGAGCGAGCAGTTCATAGGCAGCAAACAATGACTCAGTTCGTTGCCAAAGGCATTAATTGAGTCATCAATTAAAGGAGTTAACGAGTTTGTTTAATGAGATGAAAACTCTGTTTGCGTTTCTGACGTCATACTCACCAGACTGTGCTGTTCCAACCAGAATAAAGTCAAACTGGTTTGCTTTTGCTCTTTTTTTTCTTGTACATATGTTATATCTGCTTTGCTCTCTGCCCTCCTGCGTTTCCCTTAGTCTCACTTCCTGTCCCCTATGATGCTGTTACTCTCATATTGCCCTCTATATGTCCCTCGTCTTCCCACTGTAGTGTCAGAGACAACGGCATCTAAAGGAATACTTTCTTTCTTACCTATTGATGAAACGATTGGTCACAATAGCCCTTTTTTACGGCAGAGATTTTGATTTGCAGCAGGAAAAGCACAGGTAAGACAAGGAAAAGCATGTTTATTTATATGGCACCTTATCAAGGCCATTCAAAGTGCTTTATAAACAAAGAAGAAATCATTTTAAAATAACCTAAATTAAAGTGCAGACACATTCTCTAAAAGATCAGACTAGTTTAAAACAAAATTAATGCAATAATATTAGAATCCCATAAAACAGATTAATTGAAACAGGAGATTAAAAAAACATACTTTTCCTGCAAAAATGTCTGCTTTAAAAAAAAAGGTCTATTCCAGTTGGTATTCAGTTCAGAAGAAGCTCTTACAGGCAAACAGCAACCTTTTCTACATCAAATATGTCATCAAACATCTCCAAAACTGTCTAATTTAGTATGTATATTTATCACATTTACAAATAGAAAATGGCATAACATCCTCATTCTGGGGCTTAACAAGCTGCTTCATGGTGCTCCTTACTGACCGACAACAGCTGTGCTAAATGGCAGCATGTAGCATCGCAAGCCAGGGTACAAAACTACGGTGTTTCTTCCAGGATAGCATGTCAATGACTTACTTCCTTCTTTCAGCGAGTGTTTCATGCTTCCAGTAGAGAAATGGAATGTGTACAATGTATGGAATTGTCGGGCTGAACATGTGTGTTTGCTCTCTCCTTGTGCAGCAGACGGTGGGACCATGAAGACTGTGGTGGCTCTGCTGCTGCTCTGTCTGTGTGATCCTGGACAGAGTGACTGCCAGGCAGACTGCATGTCCTGCAGCAACATCCTGCCTAAACAGCTCAGTTTCAACACCATGGTGAGGAGAACAAACACACACACACACAGCACTTAAATTAAACCTCAACCAAATCCTACCTTACACCACGTCTTCACCCTAAACAATTAATGCTGATGTGCAATTGTCACCATTTTGTTCTCACAATGTGACCGTGTAGGTAAAACACACTAAGATTTAGAGAGTGGATCTCTAATCCACAACAGATGGAGAGTCCCCTGTGTCTGCTGGTGTTCAAATAAGTGGAAAACAAATCACGTTCTGAAATATTAGTTAACACTCCATCCATCCAAAACAAGCTTAGCTCACACGTCCCTCCACTGGGCTCTTTTAATTTGGTGATAAACCGCTCACCCTACCTTCCTATATTCATCCCGTCCTCCCGTCCTGACTCAACAAATTACCCTTTTGGCATTTGACTTTAAATTTGTTTTGGCTAATTGATTCCTGGGGATAGATGTGTGTTTCTCCTCTCAGTGCGTATGCCTGGTGGTTGTTTCTGTCTGGATAATGACATGTCTGCGTCTCCGACGTTTCGGAAAGGAGAACACACATTCAAATGCACATGTTAGTGTTGTTACTGTCAGGCACAGGTCTTAGATATAAGAACCCCTAATTATCCTATTGAATTTGACATGAATCGCTTTGTAAGAGACAGGATTTCTGAGGACAGTTGTAACTTGCATGCCATTTACTGACTTACTGCCCACTTTTAAGAATCCCTATCTTCTCCTGCTTATTTTATCTCTCCCTTGTCCTTTATCTCCACGTCTCTTTCCTTGCTGAAAGGCATTTTATCTGTAAATCAATAAGGAATGAGCCTCCATGATTATCCTCAAAGCAATGTTATTTTCTAAGCAAAGGATTTAATGTGGTGTCAACCGTCACTTTTATTCTGACACATAAATTCCCTCTCATAATAACACACTCGTGGCCATTGAACCATTGAAAGTGGAAGATATAATAAACATGCAAATAATCCAACCAATCTCCTTCTGTCATATTGAATTTTGGATTCTCTCAGTTGAGGTGTTCCACTCAAACAACTCAGATACTTGGGGAATAATAACTGAGTAATATTGTTTTTTCTTCGGACAGAAATATTTGAAGTGTAATTGAAAATCACTAATAAATAACAGCAGCATATACAAACCTACCATTTTATTTGCCAACGTTTGCATCAGCTTTTGCATCAGACACTACCCCAGCTTGATTAAAAAAAAGTATTTCACAAACCAAGTTTTCTTTGATTTTACCTTCTAGTGTCTGCATCCACGCTATAGCAACTTTTTACTTCGAGCTAGATGTTAACATCTGCATGCTGACATGTTCACAATGAGATCGTTAACATGCTAATGTTGAGCAGGGATAATGTTCACAGTCTTAGTGTAGCGTGTTAGCTTGCTGGTAATTAGCATTCATCACAAAGTACTATGAACACTGATATAAATGTCTGT
Organism: Chelidonichthys spinosus; assembly: GCA_029853015.1. NCBI lineage: Eukaryota > Metazoa > Chordata > Actinopteri > Perciformes > Triglidae > Chelidonichthys > Chelidonichthys spinosus. The sequence continues at coordinate 7,134,352 of CM056821.1, read as the reverse complement.
TTTGCAGATATTTGGTCATAATCAAAGTATTAATGGAAGTTAAGGGATCACATAAATCATTGGAATTCATCTTTAGGAGAACATGAATGTGTCAAAGTGTCAAGGCAGCCCATTCAGTAGTTAAACAATTAATTCTGATGGATGCAGATTGACCCCAGTCATCCCCAGAGCTTAGCTAAAGCCTGTTGAGCTCTGTCTATTTCATGATATGGATGAACAAGATCTCTGGTCTTTGTCTGTGTCAGGTGTGTCTCACTGAGTGCGAAGACATCGTCTCCCCGGCCTTCTCCTGGGACTTCTGTCGTAAGTTACTGTCATTGCCAATTTCCTCCCTTGCTGGTACCATGCTGAAGCGATCTCAGGAGGAGGTGGAGGCCCTGTTCCCCGAGGAGGAGGAGCAGGCGGAGGGAGGTCTGTTGCTCCCCTTTGCATTGCAGAGGTACGATCACGTGACCCGGGCACTCGCGGTGGACCAGAGGGATGTGGGTGCCAAGGGCAGTCAGCTGAACGCTGCCTACAATTCCCAGAACGCCCTGTCTCTTGAGGATGAGTATGAGGAGGAGGCGGGGCAGGAAGAAGGGGCTGCTGACATGGCAGCAAGAGGACAGGGGGATGTAGGGCTGGGTGTCTCCAAGAGGTTCGGCGGCTTCGTCAAAGGGAGGCACGGCTACAGGAAGCTGATGTCTCCAGGAAGATCTTACCAGAAGAGATACGGTGGCTTCATCGGCATCCGGAAGTCAGCCCGCAAGTGGAACAACCAAAAACGTTTCAGTGAGTTCCTGAAGCAGTATCTGGGGATGAGCACGAAGGCCACTGAGTTCAACAGCGTGTCGGAGGACCTCACCCAACAGAATGAGGTTTAACGTATTCATCACACCTTTACCCAACTGACATAAAACAATTTCCTGATGTGTTTCCACTGATCTTCTTTCGTCTTTCAACAAAAAAAATGTCAAACTTTAACCAGTGTCACCAAAGTTGACCTTTGGAATCTAAGTAACGTACCAAAAAGTGAAAACTAAGCTTGTAATCTAAGATTCCCATTGGAGGCCTCTTTGTCTCAAGACATAAGTATTACTGTTTCTGTTTTCCATCCCTTTTAATTATGTTGCAAACAAATTGACAGACCGTCTTATTTACAAACTCAAGTAGCTGAACCCTCCAGTAGAAACCTCTTAGAAATAGCTCCTTCTGAGCTTTCGGCACCCTGAGTCATTCCGACCACCCATTCGGGGAATACCTACCCAAACCCTGATCCTCATCCCTCAGCTTTGAAGGAAGCTCTCACTAAGGGAAATTTGGTAGTCACACAGTGATATGCGGTAAAATATAGGCATTATTTGACTGTTTAATGTCACCTGCTAGTTTATCATAAGTGTTGCTTTACTGTTTTCCGGTATTATGTTGTATATTTTACCAATAATCACTGTGCTGTCATCTGTAAAAAGTGCTAAATCTTACATGGAGGCCTAGGGCTTTTGGGGGGGTCATAACTGTTGAAAGTGTGTAAGAAGTACACTACCATCTTGTGGCAAAATGCATAACTCAGTCTCTTTTGAGGGACAATGCCAGTGTTTTTTTCATGTTTGGCATTATGGTCAGGGTGATGTCAGCAGTAATGTAAAGTATACTGTATGTGAATTATGGTAAATAAATGAAAACATGCAAAAACACAGCTAAAAGTCATTGATTGTGCCAAAACACACCTGAGACAGGCCTACGGAGGCAGGTTTCATGAAACTTCAGATCTCATCTCAGACTGGCTCTTGTGTGTACAAATAATATTTCTTCTTTTTTTGTTCTTCTTCAAACTTAATGGTGTAAAATGTTGCCCATGAGAACTTGTAAATAGCTGAAATAAAATATGTCAATAAAAATAGTTTACTATTTCCTTCATGGCTTGCGATGCAGCAACTGATTCTGTGTCTTGAGGTTTTTTGTCCTTATTGTTTTGATTTTAGGAATGTTTTTGATTTTTGGGGGACTATGCTCTGTTAAATCTGTTATAAGCCACTGATAAAAACAATATTATGGTTGCCAGGTTACTCATTTGGCTGGTGTTTCTTCTTTCTATTATGTAAGAAAGCATTTACAAATCTTGGTAATCAATTGATAAAAACATATTCTTTCTCATGTTCTAATAAGCCATCAAGTATGCAGTTTTAGTTCTTAATAAATCTTTAAAAATCGGTTTAACGCAGGGCTTCCCAAAATTTTCAGCCCACGACCCCCAAAAAACAGTGCCAGAGACTGGCAACCCCCAATATCCCTGGAGGCTACTGTATCTAAAAAGCAATTAAATATTAAACAAAACTTTATTACCAATTTATAAACCCCTTACGTAATGTAATGATTCATTAAAAATTTTTACTGATTTAGGGAATTATATGAATAACCACTGAAAATGTGTTACTGTGTTACAAACATAATCCCAATACGTTTGTGACTAAATTCAAACCTGGGTCCAGTCCATCGCTCCAGCGGGCTTCTCCTGCCCCCTAGTGGTGTATGTGCGCAGCTGCAAATACTATATCTTGTATAGCCTATTGTATGCTATTCCCAAACATATGTTAGGGCAATATTTTGAAGTATGTTAAATGTGGATTCTCCATTGATGGCATTCTTCAGTGTTGGTGGATGTATCCGATCTATTAAGTAATGGTAGCAATGACATACAGTAGTCTCTTACAAGTCAAAGTACTGTTCTTTAAAATGTTGCTTTCTCATTGACCTGTTCAGTGTGCAGATTGTGCCTCTGTCAGCCCCACGTCTCTCGGAATAAGCGGTTATTGATAACAGATGGATGGATAATCATTGATAGATGTGCATAGGCTTTCACTTTCATGTTGCAACTGATAAAGTGGGGGCAAAATGTACTAATTGCTGGGTAACATAATTTCTATTAATATATAATTTTTAATTTGTTGGTAACTTTGCATTTTCTGAATCTGCAAAGTATAATTACTAAATGAATCAAATACATGTCGCAAAACGTGGCCAATAATATTTCTGCAAAATGTAGTGTAGTATTAGGACCCATAAAAAGAAAATACTAATATAATAGTGAGTAGTTGCACATAGTGTTACATCCAATCACTGAGCATTAAAACGCGGTTTAGCTTCCCCAAATGAATACGGAGTGAAACCGGCCATTCTGATAATTCACAGGCAGAAGCATTTAATTTTGAAGGGTTGGACCGGAAGTGTGTCACTGACTGGACTGCTATACCCAAACAAGACTTTCTGTCACATTAGTATTCACCTCTGTCCGAAGAATATCACAACGTTTCTTGGCTGATTGGGTGAGTTATAAACAATTAATAGTGCTGGAGAAAAAATCTCAACAGGATTGACGTTTAAGCTAACGTTCCTGGGGGAAAATAATAAACATTAGCTCGCTTTCCGATAGCCTGAGCTATCCAAGTTACACAAGCTACCACTAACGCTAGCCAGAGGGGCTGAAAAAGCACTAACTGTAAAGAAAATACTACGAATCGTTACGAATGTAAAGGTCAGCTAACACTCTTAAACGTTGCCTCTACGATAAAGCCCCGGGATAATATACAGCGACATCAACGTAACGTTACTGTAAGCTAAAGCTAGCTATGCTGCGAAATGGATAACTAACTCGAACATTACATGTTTAAGGTTAGGGCTAGCATTAGTTTGAAGTTTAATTGTGACAGCTGAAGGACTTTTTGTAAGTTAACCTTGCTGGCTTGCCAGGCCCGGTATTCATTACAAAGAGTAACTGTAACGTTACTGTATGTAATGTCAACCTACGTCAGTTGAGCTAACACCAAACACAACACTTTCCCAGCTAGCATACCCAACGTTAGAATGTCCTAATTCAGTTGTAACACTCGCTAACTTGGCTAACTAAGTTCTATGTTAATTTGACCTTGAACTATTGCATACACGACCAGTTTGTGAGTCTGTGCGTGTGGTTGTGGTTGCAGAAGGCACAGCCATGTGCAGCTGTGTGCGGAGCTCCAGGGCTCTGTCCCCTGTTTTGCTCCCCAGGCTGCTGCTTCCTCAGACGGGGTATAGGTTAGCCGGCAGGGGACTGTGGACCTCCCCACACTGCATGGCTGTCAATGGAGACTCCCAGCTTCTCCCACTGCCCAGCCAAGCCCGTGTGGTCATCTGTGGAGGAGGAATCGTGGGAACATCAGTAGCCTTCCACCTCGCCAAACTGGGCTGGACTGATATTGTGCTGCTGGAGCAGGGCAGGTAAAGTATTTCTGTTCATTTGTGGGAAATTTTAGTGGAGGTAGGGGGATCAGTTCAGACCTTTTGGGCTGGGGTGTCCCAAGTGGGCCACTGATTTATGCAGCGATGGCATTTAAGTATGTTGGAATCATATTACTTCACTGTTCAATCGACTTTAATAACTAACATTACAGTATCTTACAGTTTCTTACCGTCCTATGTTTAACATTTTAATTTCAAAGATATGGGAGGGATATTGAATATAGGCAGTTTCTACATAAAGAGGCGATAGAGGATCAGTGAAAAGGGTCGATTGGATATTTTTCTGCTGAAGCTGTATTACCTCTCCTGTAATCCTGTTGGCAGACTTGGCGCAGGTACAACCAGACTGTGTGCTGGCATTGTCAGCGTGGCAAAACCTATTTCCATCGAGTGTCAAATGGCAAACTACTCCAATACTCTTTATCAGCAGCTGGAGGAGGAGACTGGAGTCAAAACAGGTCAGCCTCTTTGACATGTTTTACTTTTACTCTAATTACAAAGACAGAGGTTTCCTATCTGACTGATATTCTGCGAGTAAATTACCATGAACATTTTCCAGATACATGTTTAATACATGCTTATCTTGCTAATATTTTATGACCATTTGTACTTTTATCTCGATTATAATGATACAACCCTTCAGTTTTGAGTTTTGGGTTTATTTATTTTCTTTGAGGAGAGCATTTGGGTGGAGAAAGTAGTGAGTAGTTTGAGACCTGCTGAGTCACATAATATGTGGTTTGGTGTGTTTGTTTGTGTGTTTCAGGTTATGTGAAGACGGGGTCTCTGTGTTTGGCCCAAAATCAAGATCGTTTTCTCTCTCTGAAGCGCCTGGCATCCCGACTAAAGTAAGATCCTAAAATCTCAATGAACTGATGGTAGTAACGTACCTCATACAGTCTCATCACTGTCACATTTATATTTTTTTTACCTTTGTCAAAGCCCTAATGTTTGAGGGTGGATTAGATTAGTAGATTAGACAGGGTTCGTTTTAAAGTTTATTATCTATTTTAGTAGGACTTTATCTTCATCTTTTTCACTTCATTCATAGGGTAATGGGGATCAGCTGTAACATCATTAAGCCGAAAGAGGTGGCCAAACTCCACCCACTTGTTAATATTCATGACCTGGTGGGGGCGCTACACCTCCCTGCAGACGCCGTGGTGTCTTCACCTGATGTTAACCACGCTCTGGCTGTGGCTGCCGCTGGACGAGGTAAGAGACTCACAACTTTGATAGAGCATTCACACAAGCAGTAAATATTCTACCCTTCATTCTGACTCGTACTGTTTCTCGCTCTGATTCTCCTCTTTTCATTGGTATCTCCTCAATGTCCCTCTTTTCTCCTGCATATCCTTGTCATTGTCATCCTATCCAGGGGTTCAGATCCTGGATCGAACCACTGTTCAGCAGGTTCTGGTCGAGAAGGGTCAAGTGACGGCAGTGGAGACTGATCGTGGCTCCATCAATTGTGAATATTTTGTCAACTGTGCTGGACAGGTAAACGCTGGAGTGAAATTGTGGGATACATGTGGGAGCATCAACAAATTAATTCCACATAAATCTTGATTCCACCTACATTGTACTCATAAAATATACAGTGTTACTAAACACATTCACTTATATGACATATTGCAGTGTCTCCAGTGTGGGGCACAATATACATGTGGTCAGAAGCAGATAGACATATTTGTTATGTCTGTCTCTGCTCTAGTGGGCTTACGAGCTGGGCCAGGCTAGTGAGATGAAGGTGTCTGTCCCTCTTCATGGCTGTGAACACTTCTACCTCCTCACCAAATCTCTCCAGGAGCCACTTCTACCCAACACGCCAGGTCTCACACATTAACATTTAATCTTTCAGCAGGAAAAGTTGCTAATGGAATTTAAACTCCAACCACTCTTACTGTTTTGCCAGCCAGTGATCATATGCCCTTATACTTTAAACAAAAGAGAGATGATATAAGGTGTGCCTATGTCATTGTTCAATTCAATTGTTCATCTTTCATACTGTAAAATAATTTAACCACTTGGCCCCTTGTATTGATAGATAATATACCCTAAACATGGAAAATCCAAATAATTATTTAGAGTACATTTTCAGCATGTTCATGCTTGTTGCGTGAGGTTACAGAGGAGGTGATGTGCCTGTGTCTCTGCTCCAGTGGTGATTGACATGGACGGCAGGATATATGCACGGCCGTGGCAGGGAGGCCTTTTGTCAGGGGGCTTTGAGAAGAACCCCAAACCTATCTTTACTGAGGGCCGCAACCAGCTGGAGATCCAGAACATGCAGGAGGACTGGGACCACTTTGGTAAGATGGCTTATATACATATGTGTGTGTTAACGTTAACAATTAACGTTAAATATAATTTATTTATGAAATATCAATCTTCTGTATACACTCACCATCTTTAACCTATCATATTCAACTTATTGAAAGACACATGAGTTGATCCATTCAGCTGTCAGTAACTTTCACACACACACACACACAGACACACACACACACAAGGTGTGGTTTGTTTTGTGTAACAGTACAGTGTCTTAAGGCGAGTCCATACCGGACCGAAAATCGGCGTCTTTGAGAGAGTCGGCCTCCGTGACACGAGTCTGCTTGGTGTGGTCGCTCGAATCGGCCCACGTCGGGGTTCATTTCAGCCGATTCAAATGTGTAATCTGCCATGCGAGTCGGTGACTCTTTTACCATTCTGATTGGTGGAGGCTAGCAGCTTGACTAGCGAATCAGTGAAGCCCGGAAGTGACGATGTAAACATACCAGATAACCAGTAGAATCGAAGAAGGTGGTCTAGAGAGGACCGCCTACTTCCGGTTTTCGTGTTTTTTGGCGCACAATACAGATTAGCGCCGCCTGTTGTTTTGGAGACATTACATCTTGCGCAAGCGCGGAACGTATGGCGTCGGCTGTAGTTCCGTAGGTGTGAACCGCCCAAGTCGTTGTTCGAGTCTGCCATGTTAAGTAGCCCGACTTCACGAGTCGGGCAGTCGGTGCGGTGTGGACCCGCCTTTAGTTGTTTACTGAAGGGAGTAAAGTAATTTACTCAAATATTTGGAGTTGCATAATAGGTTGTTGGCCCCGTTGATAATTCACTGTACTGATGCATTTTGGATATTGTTTGGTTGGGTTAGGTTAAAGTCACGGTATTCAGTTTATTTTCAATTATTTTGATATCTATATAGTGAAGTTTCCTTCATTGATTGATGAAAACATTTTTTAGCTGACTCAGTTCAGTTATCAGTGTTTTTGAAATGCAATGTGATGCTATGAATTTAACTGTAAGCAATGTCGACTCAAAGTACACCTCACAAATGTAAACACACACACACACACACACACACAGCTGTCTTTTGGCCTTGGCCCCTTGCTAGTAATCTGAGATCTGTCATGCAGCTTGACAAGTTGTCGTAACGACGTCGTATATCACCGGTCAGCCCTGAAGTGGACCACGGCAGAGTCACGCTAATCCGTTACTGAGCATTGTACAGTTGTATTTATAGTTCACATGACCTAACTTTTGCATATTGTTTTTTTTAAACAAATTCAGTTTATTGGATTAAACACCAGCTCACCCCCTGTTGTTATTATGATACTTGAAGCATTAAGTGATGACTGGAAAACAGAAACCTTTTTATAATGTAGGGTCACAAAATTTTGTGCGTTGTTTTTTGTTATGACGTGATTACCATTCATCACATCTTACAGTCTGTTAACATTGTACACATTTGACCTACTAGTTCAGCTTTCATGTTGGTAAACCTGCTGGTTGTTATGAGCACAACATGGGGATGAGGGTGAAGTTCCCGTGCTTTAGGAACTTGTTGAGTCTTTGCAATGGCGGATGGCTTGGGTCTTTGGGTGGTTGGGAAAGAAGGCAATTGAAGGCATTGTTTTGGTAATTAATTCTTCGGCCAGCAAGGCAAGAAGCAGCCTCGTTTTTTATAGCAGGAATCATTGGGGTTTATTGGAAATGTGGCTTTAAATGCTGAGAAATACAGTACAGCTGGTATGTCTTGCGTCCAACATTTGTCTTGATCATGGTGGCGTTTCTTTATGTTTATTATATGAAAGCATTACTGATGCAATGTATTGATGATGTGGACATAGCTCCTTTTTGATATGATTTCTCATGAGAGATTGTATAGAAACCTTATTGTCTTCTACCTGCAGAGCCAATGCTCAGTGCCTTGCTGAGGAGAATGCCAGGTCTTGAAGCAGCTGAGATCCATCAGCTGGTCAACTGTCCAGAGTCCTTCACCCCTGATATGCGCTGCCTGATGGGGGAGACGCCAGGTGTCTCCGGCTACTATGTGCTGGCTGGAATGAACTCCTCTGGCCTGAGCTTTGCTGGAGGAGCTGGCAAGTAAGTACTTATGTGGACAAACATTAGCAAATGATTCTGAATATTTTTACTTTATTCTACACCTGAAGACATTATTTAGGAAGCTGACTGAGAAAATAATTCAGCCTCGGTCTATTAATTTCAGTGATCAGATGTGTGATGTGGATATGCTTTGATTGCATTACACTGAGGCACAAATAACATGTTGTGTGGTTTGGCATCCAGGTACCTAGCAGAGTGGATGACCTATGGCTACCCCACTGCCAATGTCTGGCCACTGGACATCAAACGCTTTGGCAACCTGCAGAGCAGCCGAACCTTCCTGCGACACAGAGTAATGGAGGTCATGCGTAAGTAGTTTATAGGTTTAGGGTGAGGAAAGAAAACCATTGCCTACATTTCCATTGTAAATGGTTAACAACAGCGTAGATTGGTAATAAAAAAAAGTTACACACTGTATGATTGAACTGTTATCTTGAGACGAGCAGCACCATTAACACCTGATAAGTCACAAATTCATAATGAGTTAGTTGCCAACACCTTAAAGGTAGTATCATAGCGTGTTTTGCATTGGTTTGATCATGTCTGTGTTTGTGTCCAGCCCTGCTTTACGAACTAAAGGTTCCACGCTGGGACTTTCAGACTGGCCGTCAGCTGCGGACCAGCCCTCTGTATGATCGTCTGGACACCCAGGGAGCTCGCTGGATGGAGAAACATGGTTTTGAAAGACCGAAATACTTTGTTCCTCCAGGAAAAGGTACAGATTACTCACCAGCAAGATACTGCATTATATTTGTCCTGTCTTCAGCAAATTTCAGAGAATCCAGGAGTTTCAAAATCCGATTGTGTGTGTGTAGATCTGCTGTCTCTGGATCAGAGTAAGACGTTCTACAAGCCAGACTGGTTTGACATTGTTGGAGCAGAGGTGAAATGCTGCAAAGAGGCTGTATGTGTCATTGACATGTCCTCTTTCACCAAGTTTGAACTAACTGTAAGTCACAATGCACTATGGGCAACTTTGGGGTTCTGATTTGTTTTTAAAATGGTTTCGTCAACTGGCAGCTTCTGATGCAGCAGTTATGTTTTCACTCTGTGAGCAATGCATCCACTGTGCTGCTGTAATTTAAGTTGAACCTTGTGGTCTGTCCTGATGTCCCAGTCATCGAAGAGCCAGGCCCTGGACCTGCTGCAACATTTGTGTGCCAATGACCTGGATGTTCCCGTTGGACATATTGTTCACACCGGCATGCTGAATGACAGGGGAGGCTATGAGAACGACTGCAGCGTGGTTCGACTCAGCAAGAACAGGTCTGCCGTTGATACACACACACACACACACAGACATGCAGTTGACCATGACCGTTTAAAATAACTCCCATCTGTGTCTCCTCCCCAGCTTCTTCATTGTCTCTCCGACAGACCAGCAGGTCCACTGTTGGTCCTGGATTAAGAAACAAATGCCCAGTGACCCACACCTCCAACTAGAGGATGTCAGCTGGAAGTACACTGGTAAGCGAACAGCACCGTTGTTCAGGTCCTGCAGTGACCTGACGGATAAAAACACCAACTGAGGGGCTCTGTCTCAAACCTCACCTTCTACATCGGTGATCAAAGTCTTTTTTAAAGTGTTTATAACTCACCCACAGCTTTGAATCTGATTGGACCTCGTGCAATGGATGTTCTGGCTGAGCTGTCGTATGTTTCCATGACACCTGACCATTTCCCCTCCATGTTCTGTAAGGTAGGAATCAATAATTACCATAATCACAGTTGTGAAAGCAGTAGGACGAGTGATGATATTGTCGGTATTTAACTTTGTGTGTGTGTGTGTGTGTGTGTTTACAGGAAATGAGTGTTGGCTATGCCAATGGGATCAGAGTGATGAGTATGACTCACACTGGAGAACCAGGTTTCATGCTGTACATACCTATCGAGGTGCGTCCCACTCACATCTGCAAACACATCCAGTCTCACTTCCAAAATATATCTGGTGAAGTTTAAGAAAGCCACGTACTATATGTTCCAATTGAATCAGTAATATTTCTCCCTGCTCTCCGCAGTATGCACTGCATGTGATACAACGAGGTGATGTCAGTGGGACAGAAGTATGGGATTCGTAATGCCGGGTACTACGCACTGCGCAGCCTACGCATCGAGAAATTCTTTGCCTTCTGGGGTCAGGATCTCGACGCCTTCACCACCCCGCTGGAGTGTGGACGAGAGTTCAGGGTTAAATTTGACAAGGTTTGTTGCCAGTTGAGTTGTGTAAACACATCGAGCTGAATGATATATGCCTTTGTGCTGCGCTCTCCTGAGGGGTTCAGTCAACAGAAACTCTTTGCTCTGTCTATTACACTATGACTTTGCCAACCTGATTTACTATTGAAGCTCTTGCTTAAATTGGACACTATTTTTTTATGCCTATACACTGGTGATAGCGTGGATGGAGACATTATTTTATCAGGTTGCCAGGTCATCAGTCCCATTCATATGAATATGTCTGAGGGAATATCTTCAAATTTGGCACAAAATTCGATTTGGACTCGAAGATGAACCGTGACCTCACTGTGACCTTTTTTTTTTTTTTTGCCATAACAGGTGATCAATCACAGAATAATTGCAGAATAATAAAAAGGTATTATGCCATCTGCTTTGCTGAAACCTAAAATATCTGTGTTATTGTCTTTGCTGGGATGTAGAGGCAACATTTGTCACAAAGCTGCACCTGCAGGCATAACAGGTGGCATTTTACACCAGCAGTGGTGAAGTTTGTCATCGCTGTCATTTTGAAAAGCGTGAAACATCAAGAGTGCTGTCTGCTGCACGCGGTAATGATGTCAACACGGTATTAATGACTGGACCTCACAGTGTAAACAATGGTTTCATAGATTGCGTTCAGCAGAATCGATGTCTTCACTGTTTCGTCAAAGAAATGCATGAAATGAAAAGTGTTTGTAGATCATGTCCCGTAATGCCTCACAGTGCTCCTTCATTTATCTTCCTACTTGTCTCACCTTTTCAATTTCCCACAATCCTCTATCCTTTTACATATTTCTCCTTCTTTCCGCCACATCTTTCTTCTCACTTGTTTTCTCTCTATGCCTCCACCAGGACACAGATTTCCTCGGTCGTGAGGCTCTGCTGCAGCAGCGTCAGGACGGTGTGTCACGGCGATTCGTCATGCTGGTTCTAGAGGACCACGACACCGAGCTGGACCTGTGGCCATGGTGGGGTGAGCCCATCTACCGTAACGGCCTCCTGGCTGGGACGACCACCAGCAGCGCCTACAGCTACACTCTGGAGCGCCACGTCTGCCTTGGCTTTGTATCCCCGCCGCCAGGCCCAGAGGGGCTCCCCACGCCCATCACCCCAGACTTCATCAACCGCGGGGACTACGAGGTAGACATTGCTGGTCAGCGCTACCCAGCCAAGGCCAAACTCTACCCCTTCAGCTCACTCTTCACCCAACAAAAACGCCGCAAGGACGACATGGAGTTAAGCAACCTCCACGGGAAGTGATGCGGAGTAATAGAAGGCCTCGCTTTAGTCTCAGTAAGGGCTTCTGTGACACTTCTGTCCTTCGACCCACTCCTGCACTTACCGATCGGTGCCGACCTCTCGTCCTCTTCCGAGCTCCATATCCGAGGGCTTTATGCACAATCACTCCTCGTCTCTAGTATGTAACTTCCACGCTGCATCCGCCTACTTCAATGTGCAATATTTTAAAGGCACCAAATACAGATTCTGCAGTTGTCCTTCAGCCCTGCTTCACACTCAAACACGTTCCACAGTTTGCCGGGGGCAGCCTGCGCCGGTCAAGTGCCTTTGTCAAGGCAACGTCAACAATATTTGTTGAGGACTCTTTTCACTTTGTTCACTTTAACCCATCCAGGAAGGATTTAGAACAACAATCTCCTTCAGTAGTGTGTGCACTCAGAGTCTGAAAGAAATGTCATCCGATGCTGATGCCTACATAGTCACTGCAGTCGTTGTTGACTTGTCATTTTACAAACTGTAAATTTGCTGCTGAGAAGAATATGAGTGAAGTGATTTAGATTCATTAGGCCTAATTCAGATACATAATACTGTCCACTACTTTCATCTCCGCTACATGACCTTTTCAGTCAGGGGAAAGAATCAGGATGCCTGATAATCATTAGTAAACCATTGTTTACTCCTCCTGAGAAGGCTCCCAGGGCTCTCCTAAAGCAAAGTGAGCCTTTTCCCCTTGATTTTGTCTTTCTCTTCAACTGTTCCAGTGATATTCTGCTGTTTGTCGAGTTTGTTGTAATGAATTTACGGTCAAATAACCCCTGTTATTTATGATTTGTGGTTGTTTCGAGGCAGCGTTGCTCTTTCAGTGCTCAAGTTTTGTTTCATCGATGTGTTGTTTAGCATGTGGCCGATGTTATGTGATGCACGGATGAGAAGTTTAAACTGAAGCTGGAATCCCAGACATGTTTGTTGAAGTCCACAATATCTTACATTGGTGATTTGATTCTTTATTTTTTTGTGTTGGGAGTTAAAATGTGTAAAGGAAGGACTTCATTGCAAGTTAAAATAAAGCAATGTATTTTTGTATAGCTAGTGTGTATAAAATCTCTATTTTCAGAACTGCACTTTTTTTCTAGTCAATCAGCTTTAAGTCATATCAGCCGTATGAATCCTCCATACTACGGTTCATTCTTGCAGTTGTCCCTTTGATTGAACTTTATATCAGTTGCTATCCAGCATTATTCTGTACTTTTGAGTGTCATTTGTCAGCTTGATGTTTTCCTACAGGTTCATTTATATACACATTTAAAGTAATTTGGTCCTTTTGTCTTTTGCCCCTTTCATTGGTCAAAACAGGGAGATCTAGCTGGTAGGGATTCACTTCAGTAGCAGTGTTGCTGTGCAGAGCAGGTAGTTGAAAGTTATATCATAATAGTCAGCACTTGAGTGTTTGATCAGTGTGTCGAAAATGCACCAAACGATATGTTCCCCTGCTGGGAATGTGACAGCTAGCCTGACTGGCTTATGGTTGAACAAAAAAACCAGAACAGGTGCTTCTGAGCTCCGAACAGCTTCTTCCTCATATCGTCATATTACATTTCTGATGCAGATTGTGTTACTCAACTCTTATTTCCAGCATTTTAGTAATTATTGTGCTTGAGGAGGGTAGCACATGTTAAAATGAAGGAGATGATGTAAACAGGAGAGAAATTGGTGACTGACAGGCCTTAGATAACTCTAGACACAAACTGAATCTGTTAGTGTTTTATAAAGTTAAAGAGTTGTTTCTGTTTGTCAATCACAAAAGGGCCTTTTTTTTTAAATTCTGACCAGTTGAGTAACAGAAGGCTTATTTACAGTGTATCTCCAATGTTTAGTCTACTGTGATATATGATTGGAAAACTACAGATTGGTGCTCTCAGTATATATTTTCTTTCAAAATGGTTCTGATCCCAAGAGCAGGGGAATCTTGGCTGCAACAGTTCAGTGACGTTAGGTGCCGTCTGAAGCACTTTCACCTCTGAGGGGAGAAAATATGCGTGTTTTTTGGTTTGAATATTGCTGAAGATCAGATGCTGCATTGACAAAAACAGGAAAAGCTTCAACTGACCGCATCCAAAAGAAAAGCAACCAGGAACAAGTGAGTCAGATGTTGCTTTTAAAGGGCTAATTTCTCTTTATGTGGGTTGTTTTGTAAATCACATTAGTCACTGTTTAATAGTCCTGTTTAACTACAGGAACTTAAGATTAGTGGTGCTCAGCAAGTCCCCTGTTTATATCCTCAATGAAGGCTTCATGTCAAGTCAATCTTGTCCCCTCAGAATTCTGTGTGAGGGTGTTTGGGACACTTTGCAAAAACAAACTGCTTTGTTGACATCTATATATTGGATGATGTGATTGGCTTTTGTAACTCTCCTGAGTGAACGGCTGAAGAGAAATGTCCCTGAGCATTTGCACTAAACAAGAGCAGCCTGCTGTTTTTTGTTCCTGTATGTGGTCACCGGTTTTCTATGTTATGCTAAGTATTCAGGAATTTGAGTTCTCTTGTATGTCAAAGGTAAAAAAACAATGTACTACTACTAGTACACAGCTGAATATGAAATATATCATATAGCATCCAAAAAGTTTGAGACAAAAAAAAAAAAAGAAGAAAAGTGAACGGTACAAATTGAATGTCAGTCTGGCAAAGAAGAAGTCTGTTGTAATGATCACTAATCGGTGAAATTGTTGAGTTTTCGGTGCTGAAACAGTGACACTCCACTGCATTAGTTCGGTGCATGTTTGTCTTAACATTTCCATTTTAACTCTGCTTGTATTGGACTGATCTGTAACTGCCAGCGTTTTCTTCAGAGCTTTACATTAATGTATTTATATCATGTTTGGCTGTGTAAAATGTACAAGTTTGAGTAAAATCTAAAGAGAAATGTTCAATTTGCTTCATGTGTTCGCTTCAGATACATCTGTTACCGTCCCCATGGCAACCAGCCGTGTCCAAACGGAAGACAATTACAGCACTGACACAGTGACACCTTGACCTGCGTCCTTTCCCCCACACGGAGACATCGGTGTGTTTCAGCAAACATCCACCTCCTAATGAACGTCAGACTTTGTTCATGTATCAACAGGACTGACACTTGCACTCACGCTCATTAATTGACAACATCCAAAGTCATCTCCACTAATGAATTATGAGGTCAGCTCAGAAGGTTATACAACAAAAAACACTTTATTAGCATATTACGACACAACCGCTTCCTCCTCCTGCAGTGCATTCTGGTTCACAGAGATCACGTCCTCCTGGCTTTGCGTGGGCGACATCCATTGTGTGGCACAGGGGTGTTGTCGGTGATCGATACCACCTCCAGGCCTCCCATCGTCAAGCCTTTGATCGCCGACTGCACACCGGAGAAAAAAAAGCATTCATTCGTTAATGAAGCTAATGGGAACCGATCAAGACGTGTGTGGCTCCTCATCCATCCATCTATCGTCTACCGCTTAGCCTGTATTCAGGGTCGCGGGGGGGCTGGAGCCGATCCCAGCTGGGCTCCTCATAACCGCCTTAAATGAGCCTCGTTATGAAGTCTAAAATTAATTAGAGGTCTTCCTTCTACGTGCAGTGACAGGTTTATTTGAGATGCACTCCCACTGTTAGATGAACACAGAACATGCTTGCATCTTATTAGCCTGTGATCCTTTTGCGTCTCTTAAATTTGCATGTGCTGTCCTGTAACTCTGAAATATGAGGTCAGTTTTGCTAATAAGATAAGAATTTGTTACACAAAGATGACAAAGACATGCTGCTTCCATCTTGGATTTGCTGCTTTAATCCGTTTTATATCATTGTTAATTATAAACCGATGGGGTTTGGATGAATTCATTAACTGCGATGGCCTTAGCATTTACCCAAATGTATCCAGATTTTTCTGATATTTTATAGACTTATTATCGAGACATAATTATAAAAATGTGTTTCATCATTTCGACAATCAATATGTTGTGTTGTGAGATGTTGTGAGGGCTGAAAGATAAACTGCAATGGGATGACTAGGCAATAAGTCACAATAGCTGCTCACCAGACGTCCAGGACCAAGACCTCTGACCACGACACGGACAAACGTCACTCCCTTCGCTGTGGCTTTCTGTTCAGAGGAGGAGATGCACAAAAGATTGGTGTCTACATGTGCGGACCATCCATCTGACTCCACTATTCACAACAGCTGGATAAGCATCATTTGTGGAAAGCTCCAGAAAAATAAACTTCAACTGCATTTTATGAACAGGATTAAGAAATCACATTTTAAACGACAATGACAACAAAAAAAGGCCCTCATGTTGTGACTGTACATTATAATTCATTCCCGGGGCAGGATGTGTTTTATCTGTTAGAACAGCAACACATTGTCTATATTTTACCTACATGTAAAAGACTGGCACTCCAATCAGGGCCTGATTGTGTTATTGGAGAACTTAAAGGATTACTGCCAAACAAGCCCTAGTTTCAGTTTGCAGTGTGAGGATTTGCTGCTCGTTTTTATCTAATGTGATGATAAATGATAGTGTGATGAGTAGCTAGGGCCTTTTGATTGACATTTTATCAGTATTTCCTGACCAGCACGGCAACCTCTAATCTATTTAGAGATATATCGGTTATTTTCCATCTGGACTTTCAATCACTAACAAGTGACGAAGCTCCTATTAAATTCAGTTACTGCAAATCAGTGTGATCTTAACCCCGTCAGCCAGCAGCCTTCATAAATCAGGCTAACATTAAGTCTAAACGAGCGCTTAACACCAACTGCTGCACTCTGTCACAGTCCTCAGAGGGGACCGCTTCCTCGCTATAAACATTTAATATTCATAAATGATAGTTGTAATGGTGGTAGAGGCACTGATGATGCTCTAAACACGACAATTCACTTCATTATGAAGCATCTTGAACATGCAGCCAGATTAATGTTTATGGAGTTTAGCTCGACATTTATTAAAACCATACTCATGACCATGACCATGACCCACTAGCACCCTCCCTCGACACTCAAAAAAAAACAAACAAACAAAAAACCTTACCTATAGCACTCTGATCTTAGCACTGTTGCTCTTGAAGTACTACTTTACTCAGATGAGGACCTAACACTTGTTCTATTTTTAGCTCTTACTTTATCGGCAATGATACGTTGTGGTTTCTTTGTTTCCTTCTTTTGACAAATGTACTTATTGTAAGTCGCTTTGGACAAAAGCGTCTGCTAAATGACCTAAATGTAAATGTAAATGTAAATGTAAATACTCCATCACATCCTGTTGAACAAGCTGAAGCAAATGAAGGTGGTGAGCCCCTATAGAACCAGATGCTATCATGCATTTCTTATAGGAAGACAGCGGGTAAAAAAGTCAGACATAGAAGAGGTTGAACAAGTAGAAATGTGCAAATTCTTAGTGTAGGGCATCAGATATATTGTATGTTTATGGCAAAGCTGTGTGCTGCTATGTTATCTGTGCCCAAGAGACGTTTCTCCTCAGGGAAAAAATAAAAACTAATCTCATCTAAATTGCATAAAACAGAGTGGAACAACATGATGCGGCCCTCATGAATATTCATTTATTTTAAACAGATGCAAGTCCTGCTTGGATAACAGGTTGGCCTGACAAGTCATCAAGAGTCAGGTGTTCTTGAGCAACACAGCGAACCCGATCCCACGCAGTGAGTTACGAGTGTCAGAGTAACGTGTGAGAACTTACTGAAGCGGCAGAGATGCCTGCAGTCTGAGCAGCGATGGGCGTCGACTTCTTGATATTCTTAAAGCCTTCTGTTCCACAGGACGTCCTGACCAGCGACTGTCCCGTGTTCTCCGTCAGCTGGATGTGTGTGCTGGGAGAGGACAGGAGAGTCTTTCAATGGGTCACTGACTCACAACTGATGTTTTGAAATAGTCAGAAATAAGTATAATAACACTAATTATAGGTTAGATGCTTGACTGCATCACATAATAGTGATAGAATAAGTACCATAGCTAAATAAAATATTCATTAACACTGCTTCACTTGGTCCAGGAGTTCTGTCCTACAAATTAGATAAACCTAACGGAATAACATGTCTTAAGTTAAAAAATATATTTTCTAAATGATTACTTGTGCTTGTTTCTACATGAAATTATGCATATTAGTTATAATCTGCTCTCAAACCTTATCCTAGTGTCTATTTTAAAAGCACAACACAACAGTAGAAGACTTACATATGGAAAGTATTCCCTATACATGAGTATTTGACTATATTTTAATATCTATTCAAAACAATTAAGCATGCATTGTCTAATTAGGACTTTAACTCATTTTCTGAAGCTTGAAGTTAAAATGTCGTCACTCTGTCCACCAGAAAGCACTTACAACGCCGAACTTCTGGTTTGCAGAAATAAAATGTCATTTTGAAAAGTGCAAAAAAAGAAAAAAAGTTTGTTTCATGACAGAAAAGGAGCGTTTTGCCTTGTTGCAGAATCTAATAACAGGAATGATGGCTCTCATCCAGCAATTATTGTAGTGCAGCAATCAGAGATATAGTTGCACTTGTATGTGACAGGTCAGTAAGTAATACTGTTCTGCAGTACTACTGTAAAAAGGGATCTACTCCTTTATTTTTACCCCCACCCCCTTTGAATCCAGTGACCTAACCTAATCAAAACGATGTTAAAGAATCCCTGTTTATTGTTACACTTTTGCAGTTTCCACTTACTTGTTGTATGTGGCTTTAATGTGAACGATTGGCAACTCTTCAAACTTCTTTCCACCCCATCTCAGTGAACTCTCCTGTCCAACCAGTGGAGGAAAGTTGCTGGAGGATGGAAACTAAGGTCAATATGTCATCAGCATTACAATACCAGTGTGAGTTAGTGAGCACAGACATAAAGTAAAGGGGAGGAATACTCCAGAATAAGCCTGTCAGTAGACCACCATGTACGGTTGTATGTGTGTCGTTGCCTGACCTGGAGGTTTTCCCGGAGTCCGTGGTGGATGCTGCGGTCTCCTGGAGTCTGACAGCACTGCTACAAAGTGTTCGCTGCAACCCATCGCTCCCCAACCTGTCGACACAAACATTCATCAGCACCATCATCATCATCATTCACTTATGTGACTGTCAATTAGCTAAAACTAGTTTCTGCTACGGTCATCACAACTGTCACCTGGACGTTACAGTTAAATGCATTGCTACATTACAGAACAAACTGTTAGCCGTTAGCTAACACGGATGCTAGTAAAACATACCCAGAGAGCATTTTCAGAGAGCTGCCATTTGCATTTAGGGAGGCAGCTACATGTCGGCAAACGTTACTCACAGAACGAACTAACACACAGTTTAATGTATACATATTTAACACGTTAAGAAACAAAATCGCTGGCAAACATGAGCTATTTTACACAAGACAAGCGTGACATTGACGGTGCTGTAAATCCAAACCAGACCAGTGATATTTTTAACTTTTTCGAGGGGTGGAAAGTTTACTATAATGCTATATACATTATTTGTACCATTACACATACAGTTTTTACTTATAAAATCAGATATTATTTATTGAATGTTATAATAAATGTATATAGTGCGTAAAATTAAATGTTTTCTTCTTTTTTTTTTATATATTAGTATATTAATAGCACCCCCCGCGCTTTTATCGGAATAGATCGTTCGACTTTCCGCACAGGATTGTGGGTAGTAGAAAAATGCTGCCTTCCAGTACTTCGTAAACCGTCGTAATTATAAGTTTTAACGGTGAAGGCTCGAAGTAACCGTCAATATGCCTTGTGTTCTAGGAAACCAAAAGGAGAACATTTAATTTCGGGAACAGGCTGTAACTTATTGGTCTTCTGATATCACCAACGTGATTATAAACCCTTCCTTTAGCCGGTCTCCGCTCTGTTTAACACGAACATTGCCAACGTCAGGATTTTTTTGAATATACAGTGAATGCAGCAGAAAAAGATGGCGGCGCCCTGTAGGACGATGGCGAGTCGGTCTCTGTTACAGTTTCTGTCTTGTTTTAGCAAGACAGCGAGCAGGAACGCGGGGTTTCGCCAGTTTTCCAGCTCTTCCGTATGTCGGGCGACGTCGCAGACCCAAAGCGTGACAGAAAGAGCGAGTTCTCCGTGGACTTTGATGGCAGCCGTGTGTTTGCAAAGGCTTCCGGTCATTTCGGCGGACTGCAGCCCGATAGAGCAGCAGTTCAGACAGATGATGCAGCAGGTGCGTTCGTCCAGCACGAAATACAGATGTAATCGTGAAATTATGTGTTATTTATGCCGTATAGCAGGTGACCATCTTGAAATACTGCGGAGGCACCGATTTTGTTACCATACAGCACGTGACCGTGATCTGGTCTACTGGGTCACAGAATCCACTGTACACCTGCTTCCCTTTTAAAAACTGGCATGCGAGTACGTCACTTATAACGAGTAAATATGATTTAAAATCCTCTATATTCATGTGGACAGGCTTTTAAATGAATCCACCTAAGATCTCCTGACAGTATTTTCAGTATAGAATCAATAATAATCCGTTTGGCAACTTCTGCTATATGAATCCAGTCTGTGCTTGGGTTCCCCACTCTCCATTAATGACTGAGAAATGCTGTTCCATCCAGGACATACAATTTTTTGAACTGAAGTCTAAGAAAAAAAAAAGAAGCCCAAGGTAAACCGAATAGCCTACATAAATTAGAGTTTATCAGACTTCATATTACCCTGAAATTCTCTGGAGTTACATTTCATCAGGATACAAGTATAATATGTATAATTAATAATTATCATGATATCATTTTTCCATGTATGCTTTGTGCTTCTACACATTTAATGCAGCTGTAGAATAATGTCTAGCTGCAGAAGGATATGAGGTAGATGACAGCCGCGTTGTTCCAATCATCAGATGACACCTAGCGACTATTTCCAAATCCAGTGCATAGAGGCCGACAAAGTATCCCGGAGGTTGACTTGGAGACCTGCTCTGACTTAATTTCAGATGGAGCTGGAGAAAAGCTTGCTGTCGGAGCATGAGCTGCGGCTGCTGGAGGACGCTGAGAGAATGAGCCGTAAGCAGGCGGACGACTACGACTCTGATGAGGAGGAAAACGGCGGGGACCAGGAGATCGTGCTGGCACAGGACCTGGAAGACTCCTGGGAGCAGAAGCTGAAGAGCTTCCAGTCAGGGCTGAGGGTCACAGGTCAGTATGGGAAAAAGTGACAACATGTTTCACCAGCAGGGTGAACAAGTCAAGTAGTATACACAATATAAAAATTGACTTAAAAGAGACAGTGTGTAGGATTTGATGACATCTAGCGGTAAAGGTTGCAGATTGCAACCATCTGAATAACTTCACTCACCACCCAGTGTAAAACTGTGGTAACGCTCTTGGCCACCCTTTCCACAATAACCCTACTTTAGGAGCTGTGGTTTTCCAATATATGGCTCATGTTATTACAGTTTCACAAGTTTGTTTGGTTTGTCCTTTCTGGGATACTGTAGGAAAACATGGCGGTACAACATGGCACAGTCCTTGAAAAGGACCTGCTCCCTCCCTGTAGATACAAAGAGCTTGTTCTAATCTAACGAAAACAACAATTCTTAGTTTCAGATGATTTTACACAAATTAAAACATAGTTATGAATATTATATCCCATTCCTGTTAATAGATCTACACAGTGGCACGCTTAAGCATTACAAATGTGCCTGATGAATTATATGCTAGTATTCAGCCTTTTGCCTTGCTCCAGTCATTAATCAAGTGACACAGAATGGAGAAGAAATTTGGGGTTTAAAGGAAATGACCAGGGAGGAAAGCAACTTGCATTACTTTCACTGCAGTAGTCAAATGTTTTTTTTTTTTTTTTTAGATTAAGGAAATCTATGCACTCCAGCACGTCCAGTTTGCATTTCATTCCCTGTGACATTTCCACAAGTTTGTGTAAATTTGGCTCTGGAGGCGTAGAGAGCCGTAGCCGGTGGGAGGCGGCTGATGACCCTGTCTTGTTTAGCTGATGCAGATAAGGACTTGTCCTCGCCGGAGCGCTGCCTGGCCGACTCGCTGCTTCTTCTGGCCGAGCAGCAGGTCGGGGCTGAGAAGCTGTGGCTGCTGCCTCAGACTCAGTGGCAGGAAGGAGAAACGCTGCGTCAGACGGCTGAGAGAGCCCTTGAGTCCCTGCCAGGTAACATCAATCTTTAACAATATGATACATTTAATGTTTCAATGAAGCCGCTGGTATTCAGTGCATTGCTTTTAAACCCCTCAATATTAATGTTTTAAAATAAGTATCCAAGTGTTTTCTCTTTAAAATTGAGGTCAGATAACTGTGAAGCATATTCTATTAGTCATTAAATTACTATATATAAAATAATGGACATGTAGATAGCACTGGTTATCAGAAATCTGTTTTTATGTGGTTATATTATCATCTTTCTGATGCTTTTTTTGCGAAAGTTCCACTTTTAGTTTCCACTAGGAGTCGCTGAAGTCGAAGTTTTAAAAATTCACACAGCTCACTTTTCCATCGATATATCAGCAGGCTCTAAATTATTTATCTATTCATTGATGCAAGTATGACGTCGAACAACAACATGCAACGCAGTGAGCAACGTCATCATTATAAAGCACAGTAAACGATAACCCATGCTTTTGTCCCAGAGGTATTTAGGATGAGCATCCACAGCAGGAATCATCTACGCTACTCCGAAAATATATCCACTCTATCTGTTGAATTATTTTCATATTGCCAATAAGCGCGCAGCTTTCAACTTCAACTCTTTGGCTGCTATTTCCTGTATTTATATACATGTATGTCAACGCATTGCGCAGAAATTGGTTATCACGCCGCCAAAAGAAGCAATTCATTGCAATTCATACTTTATGATGGATTTTATTCTCATCTTTACAACAAAAGCGCTGTTCTTCACTCCATCTTTTTAATTTACAGTCAATTCTTGTAAATAAAAGGATAATGAAGACCCAGAAGGGTGTGTAAAATTGTTATAATGTATTTCAGTTAACCTTAAAGGAAATACTATGCTATCCACATCTAAAACATCAGCTGTAATTGGTTGCGTTATTGTCAACACGCTCCGTTTGCTGCAGTGTAACTGTATCTACATCCTGATCTCTTCAGCGGTTATGACCCAGTTTTATCCTCAGGATCATTAAAGTTTGATGTGATCTTATATAAAATAGCTGCGCGCTTCTTGCAGTACAATCATCCTCAAAGCTCCAACCGACACGCGGCATTTTACAGATCCTAGCCAGTGTTTGGCTCCACGCCGTCACATCCACACTTAGACCTCCGCCTGGTGTCGGCTGTTGATGAGGCTTCAGCTCACGGATCAGCAACAGTCAACAAATGACATTAAGGAAGTTTGGCGTCACAGCTGGTAACGCAGAGAACCAATGTTCCAGGGATCCTGTAATGATCTCTCCCACCCACCACATATGTAAAACTCACTGGGAAACAGGCTTTTTTTTCTCCCTCTCTGCACCCGATGAAAATCAAGCCTTTGAGCTGAAGCATTTAAACAAAACGCCTGTGACGGAGCATGTTGAACTGTTTCACAACACTGCTCATGAATGTGCCAACTCCATCAATCACTGCCCATTAAGACTTTCTACTTGGTGCCCTAGTCTGCATGTCGAGGGGAATGAGATGTAGACGCCAGGAGATTCGTTAAAGCTTTTGAGAAAAGTGCAAATTATGGCAATAACATACTTACTTATAATACAGCATAAATCCAGCTGCACAAAACGTTGTGCACATTGTGCACCTTTTATCTCACCTTGCGTCTCCAGCTGAATGAACTCACACCCTGTTCTCTTCCAGCAGCAGCTGCTTTCAAGGCGACTTTCCTGGGCAACGCCCCCTGTGGAGTGTACAAGTACAAACTGCCCAAAGCCGCCCGGACGGAGAGATCGGTCGGAACAAAGGTGTTCTTCTTCAAAGCCATTCTGTCAGACGGCGGCCCCCCCGCGGCCCCCAACGCTCCTTTGCTGTGGGTGAAGAAAAGTGAGCTGCCGCGCTACCTGAAACCGGCGTACACGATGAAGGTCGACCGCTTCTTCCTCGACGCGTAAACACAGAGCGAGGTCACTGACTTACAAGAATACACAAAACAATAACGTCTCTTATCCGTCATCTTGTAACATAAAATGTTCTTTCATTCAGTATATGTGTTGTATTATATAAATAAATGTGTTTTTCCACACGTTGTGTGGGCTTTCAGTTAGTAGAATCATCAGGTTTTACCTGCACGTTATATGACTTGGTCATAAAGTCTGACTCATTAAAACTATTCTCATTAAGAATTAAGTCATAGAAGCTAAAAGTTTCATAAGCAAAGTTCTAAGTGTGATTTTACCCACAATGCCCTCCTTCCAGCACTTAATCAGCCAGCTGGCCCTTTTCACAGGAGCCATTTTTGACACGTCAATGCAGGGTGAACACGGGTGTAATTAATAACATGAATTATGGCCCTGTTCCATTTAGCTGAGCGGGTGACCCAATATGCTGGCTCAACGCTGCAACACTAAATGGAACGGGACCGTAATTAATTTGATCAGCTACACCTGCAATTACATGTCAAAATGACTGCTGTGAAAATGGCCCACAGCGAACCTCGAAAGGTCACAGCGTCGAGCACACCTTGGTGATTACGGCGCCATTGTGTCGCACACTGAACTGGCGAGAAGGAAGCTTATGTTAGATGTTTCCCCTGCTGTCAATATGTGCTATTTGGAATATGACTCATGAAAAACATAATGTGAGTTAAAGGTGGATATAATGACATTTAGTGTGTGAACTATTTGTGGAGGTCCTATAAAATGTTCGTGTCAATCCCTTTCTTCATTTCCATGAGAGGTTTTTAAATAAGACTTCTAGGTTTCGTAAACTCCCAACAAAACAGCCATTTCAACCTAAAACTCAGCTGGTGTCTTGCTGGAAGTTTTTGTTGTTGTTTGCTTTTAGACCTGCTGCAGTTAATTGGGGACACGTCGAGCACTGCCAACTGCAAACCGAATGTTAGAGCTGCTGTTTGGAGTGCACACTCGCTCCTGAACTGCGTGGGCCTGGCAGGCCCGCTGGAGGGGAACCGTTGAGCTCCAGCAGCTGGGCAGACTCTCTGCGCCTTACACTAGATGGCAGTGTTTGCACACCTGCCACAGAGGGGTCGCCGTGAGAAGCTGTGTAATCACGCCTGCGTGCTGGTGACCTCAGAGCGGGACTGCGGGAGAGAGCTTTTCTGATCAACTTGGCTTCCTCTTACTCACACTGAAAATATCCATCATAGCAGGCAAATGTTCCTCCGGAATAGCTCCGATAATTCGTCTTAGGTAAGAGCATTCTGATGTTCCCAACCCTGCCTCCGAGAGCAGCCTGTTCTTTCTATTTGTGTCTGCCGGGACAAGGAGTTATTAATGTTGTAGGCATTGGAATTAGATTTTTTTCCATCTTTATTTTCAGGGTTTGTTGAAAGCCTGAGCTGTTTGTGAGACTGACTGAGTGCAATGCAGACCCGCTCCCTCAGTGGAGATGTGAAGGTCAGGGCGAGCTAATAAAGGCGGTTTCTAACCGTTAGATACATTGATTTGCACACAGAACCAAGAGCTGGCCGTTGTGCCGTCTGATAGTGGCCTCTTGCCGCCCTCCAGCTGCCCTCTGTCCACTTGTGGTCCCTGACGTCAAATCAACGTGCAATCGCACCAAAAGAGCAACAGCCGCTGCTTCCATCTCCAAGGGGAGATTCTTTCTGATGAAAGCGTTGATGCTCGGTTTGTAGCTCAAGGTCCAAAGAGGTTGGAGACGTTGGCTTGCGATCAGATGGTTTCAAGTCTGAATCCTGCAACCATCAGGGAGTTGAAGAGGACTCTCTACTGCTCATGGAAAACAAGTCAAGGCAGCCCTTGAGCAAGGCACAGAACCCACATTTAATCCTGGCAATCTGCTCAGAAGAGAAGGCTGCAATAATGGAAGGTAAATCCATTATAAAGGGGCATCAACATCTACATCAGACATGTTATGGAGTTGTATCATGGGAGTGTAGAATTAAAGACTGACATTTTGACTTTTCTCTTTGACTTTCCCAAAATAAATCTTATCCTTTCATATGAACTCTAACTGGAAGTTAAAGCAATAAAATAATTGATCTGGTTGGCTTCCCCTGCTTGCTAATGCCCTCATCTTTAGACCTTCACGCCCCAGTTTGTAATGCAGGCTTTCGTTAAATATGTTTAGTCTCCAGGCCCAAGCTGAGATGACTGATGACATCACTATGACATCCCCAAGGTTACATTAGAAAGCATTATACAAGTGTATTCAGTTGTCAGTATTCCTCATGTTGTGATGACTGAGAGTTGTGGAATGTTTTTTCTCCAAGCAGAAATGAGCAGAACATACATGTGCATGTGTACGTTCAGTTATATTGGCTTGTTGTATGAAGGTGCTTTTCCCTTCAACGATCATCAGTTGTTTTATCACACAACCGACAGACAGTTCTGGGAGCTATAGTCACTATTTTTCGAGCCATTTGATTATCATAAGGGAATGACTAAAAATATCTATAAAATTTGGCAAAAACAGGATAATTAACAAGATAAAGCCTGCATATTATCAACGCCACAATTTACTGGCAACATTTCGATGTTCATCAGGACTGTTTTAACAAAGGAAAACACCCTCATTTATACAGAAGCCTGGCAGGTGAGGTTCATCAAATACACTACTGACTATAGTTAAAAACAGCAATACAAACACTTGACTTCCAA
The DNA here is from genome assembly GCA_029853015.1 of Chelidonichthys spinosus. NCBI lineage: Eukaryota > Metazoa > Chordata > Actinopteri > Perciformes > Triglidae > Chelidonichthys > Chelidonichthys spinosus. Next base: position 7,107,467 of record CM056821.1, on the reverse strand, counting down.
ATATTAAACACATTATTAACATAAGATCATATTCACCATCACAAATCAAACAATATCAGAACATTAGAAAATATATGAATTAATTACATCAGCTATGATCAAAAATGTTGTTTAAGTCGGTGAGAAGAAATGTGTTTTTAGAAAAAAAAAAAGTGTTTAGGAAAAGGTTCTCTTTGGAGTAAACGGGTATTTAAATCACCTCCTCTTCTATCTTTATCTCTAACTTGAAAACATGATGGTTGCCAAGGAAAAAAAAACAAATCTTCCCGTAGAGCATACATCCTAATTGTTCTTAATTATTCTTTGTTGTTCATAACTCGACAACAAAATGTTGAGGATGACTACCTTTCTCTCCTGGCACATTAAAAAGAAGAAGCCAGAAATGGTGTGATGTTATCAGTACGTGACGTAGACGAGTTGGGAGTTTGGTGTAAACAGTATGAGTAATTGTGAAAGCTGCGTTTGTTGGATCAGAGGTCACAGAATGAATGTTCGGCTGAGTCGCTATAATTGCAAATCAAGGATCCCCAACAATGCCAAGTAAATGCACTTTTCAATACTCTGAAGTGAATATCAGGCAAACAGAAGGCCAACAAAATAAAGGCTTTAAACGCTTCCTGTCATACAAAGACCCGCCACGGCCAAAACATCTGAACGGGCCGAGGCAGTAGATCACAGCGTCACTTCAGTCAAGTATCTCAACTCCTCTTCCTGCCAGAGGCCGGCTCCCGCTGGCTACCTCTTCATCCAATTAGATGGCCCATGATAGCATCAGGATAACGAATGTCAAAAGAAAGGTCTTGCCGTTTTTTCGCCATAAAAAAAAGGGTAAAAGAGAGACGGTAAATGCCGAGGATGAGATGGCTGATGGCCACTTTTCAAGCCCCGCTGCTGGGGGAAAAGTAGCACACAGGCTGTGATGAGAGTGCAGGATGTTCCCGCCCCGCTCCACTGTCACATTCACACCGGCCTCGTTCTCACTCTGGGATTTCAAACTGATTTTAAAGCAGCCGCTGAAATTTTTAACCTTATTCTTGTGATCCTTTGAAGTTCAATGCGATGAGTGAGGCACTGCCAGGCTGAGGGGCTCAGCTCCGTCAGGATGTCCTGGGCTAATAATAGTACACTCACTTATGCCACTGCAGGGCACTATGAGCGCTACAAGCCTCCCCCAAATGGAAAAATGTATCTCCTCTTGAGGGACATGGGTCGATGCAACATCATGCTCACGTTGCGTAACAATTCTTATTTAAATATTTATGAAAAAAATACAAAATCTGGTCAAATCTGGGAAAATGGTCTTTGAGCAACGAGGACACATTCAAACTTCTCCACTCTGACCTGTCTGCTTAAGGCAGATCTCTGCCAGGTGTGTCTGCAACGACCATAGCTGTGTGTGTTGTGTCATATAACAAATACAACAGCTATGATTGGCTAACCCCCCCTCATATGGACACTAATCGGCTGTAAGCCGTCGTCAAACACACTTCAGAACGAGAGAAAATGAATGCAGGCGGTCGTATAAAACATGTCATACATCATCTACCACTTATCCAGGGGGGCTGGAGCCGATCCCAGCTGTCATTGGGCGAAGGATGGCTTCACCCTGGACAGGTAACCCATCTATGTAGAGCCAGACGACCATTCACACTCACATTCACTCCTACGGGACATTTAGAGTCATCAATGAACCTATCCCCATCCTGCATGTCTTTGGATTGTGGGAGGAAGCCGGAGAACCCGGAGAGAACCCGCGCTGACACGGGGAGAACACGCAAACTCCACACAGAAGGAACCCGAACCAGGAATCGAACCCTCTCGGACCCACTACATCACCGTGCAGCCCTGACACGTTATATAATCTGGCCAAAAACGAAATTAAACTCACCTGGCTGTCTGTTAGTCAAAGCCACCGCGAAGAGTTATCTTCCCACTGTGGCCCACTGTGTTATTAATAGCAGCCCCTACTGGCTGGGACCCGATTAAGAGTAGTGCGTGTTGAGTCAGCAGGCAGTCAAAGGCGGCAGAAAACAGGTAATAAAAGGTGTTTTGAGAAAGTGTGAGTCACGGTGACCACGGGAGGTTCGCCACACAAAACATTACAATATAATTATAATAACAGATTAGCTGAGGACAGACACAGAGGTGCACACTCCCTCATTCACGGTCACACACATGCAACCTATCTCATGATCTTTCAGGCAGAGATTAGAATAAAGGACTGCCGCTCCATCCCCTTCCCCCATCATCTGTTTATACACTGCAACTTTTAAACATTGTATGCAAATCAGCGACTAGGAGGGATGTAAGCAGGCCAGTCGTCCCCACAGCTCAGCGGACCATTTTTTAAAAGAAGCTTATTAAGGGCCTTTATGTAACTCACGATAACGCACACAAATGCAGGTAAAGGAGTGCGGCTCAGAGCGAGGCTCCTGGATCCCGACCGAGCTGGACCACCTTAAGCGCCTTAACCACCACCCCGCCACCCTCCTTAGTTCCACTCTCCCAGCATGCAATGCTATCAGCACTGCACTATATTTCCTACCCTTAATCATTCAGTGACAGTCAGCTCAGCACGCACAGCTCCATCCTGCATTGCCTTTACACAGCTGCACACAGCGGAGAGGGACTTTTGACTTTTTGTTATCCACCATTCAGGTGCACTCACGCCGCGCTTTTCCTGCTCCCTAACAATGGATCAGATTAGTGCCAGCGTCACTGTCGTCGCACACAATGCAGACCAGATCTTACATCTTACCAGAGAGTGCACTAAAAGTGTAGTAGGCCATTTGAGTGGGGGGGCCATCCCGCTTGTTAGCAAACTCACCAGAATGCATGCTCCTTGTTAAGCTGCCGTGCCTGTCCGACCCCCCTAGCAGCAGAGGGCTTGTTTAGTTGAATGTGTTAAATGAGTCTGCCTGAGTCCTTTCTCTGCCTGAGGTTTGTGGAAGTTAGGATCTATGGCCCAGGCATGTCTCTGAAACATCAGCAGCATAACTGGGCTGTGGAGTGATTAATCCATGTCTTTGGTGCTCAATGAGTTGACGGATTTGTAACTGTGCCTTTTTCTCTTTGAGTCTTTCTTGTTTCCATCGCCTTGTTAAAAATGAACAAATACTACTGTATATAAAGATATATCAAGATAAACTAATGCCTTGGAGTACACAATACTACCACTGCCAGCCAGTTTATTCTGGCAACCACACTCCCAACTATCCCTTTCTACAAACAAGGACAACAATCTGCTATCTACAGCAATTTACTAGTACCAAACAAAAACATCTGTCATGAAGAAAAATGGATTTGATAGGATCTCTTGAAGCTTTAAAAGCCAAGCCACAGTAAAACTAGTAAAACATAAATATATGGAATACATAGCATTTCAATTCAATTAGCAATTAAACTGAGGAATTGCACGTAGAAGTGCTTGAAAATACACAATTTGATTCGACTCAATATACAAATCGTATTTCCTTTTGGATGACCAAAGGCAAAATAAACTATAATTAGACCCATATTTAAAGATGAAACCATGTTGTTACTGTGTGTGTGTGTGTGTGTGTGTGTGTGCACGTGCGCCTTCTGTCCTCTTGGACTTCCATTGCCTGAACCGCTTCTTCTTCTTCTGCTCCATGAGGCCCTGAAGGTCATCCAGCTGCGACCTCAAGGAGCTCTCGGTGGTCTTCCACTCCTCTTCCTTTTCCTGGAGAGTCTGTTTGAGACTCTCTGCTTGCATTTAGTATATACCAGCAATAAGTTAAAACTAAAAGTTGAAAATACAATCACCATCTCTATTTCTGTAGCTTAACTGTTGAACAAATGTAGGCTAACTGACGGATTTCAGGTCACTGCAGTCAAACGAATGTGGAGGAAAGTGGATATTGTCAAAGGAAGGCTTCCACTTTGGCGGTGGACGCTGTAATCTGGACCTCTGCTCTGGCTGTGCCCCGGTTGAAGTGTGCTCAGACTGTAAACAGAGCATTGAGCAGCACACGTCGTGCTCTTCCTGAGTTTACTCCAATCCATTCAAGAAGAGCACGTGAACGTTAACATTTAATGTGGAGTGGAGGATAACATGGGAAATGAATTCATATTGTTGCCAGTGTGGTTTCCTTTGACGGGGAAATTAAAGCTGGCCAGTGTCAGTCTCCCGCTTAACCGCCTGCTGCTGCTCACTTTACTGTATGTAGCTGAGCTTTTGCATGGTTCTTCCCTGATCACATTATCACATATAAATAAAAATACAAAATCCAGGGTATCCTCTAACCCAGTCTTTGTCCTTAGTGTTTCATTTTATCCACTCATTCAAATGATTAAAATGTACAATGCGTAATATTTATCTATTGCCAGAAAGGGAGTATAGTATTATTTGCGTTCTGTATTTCTGCTGGCAGAATACGTTTTTGTAATTTATTCTGAATTTGCCTCCATATTTATGATATTCGGTTGTAAATGAATTCATTTAAAACCCAGGATATGATTATAGTTTCTTTTGAACACTGGAAACGATTTATTTGTATAAATGTTTTGGGGAAAATTGAAATGATGCAACTCATATCAACCTAGGGTGACTGAATAAAAAAATTATGTTAAACATGTTTCTTGCTGACTCGACTCTCTCTGACTTTTAATTGTATCCATAATAAAAGGTAATGGGGGATAAAAAGATCATTAAGAAAAACGTTATTTGTGGTCATTATGTTGTTCAGACCTTTTGACTCGAGACAGACAAACTCTAACAAGGAATTAAAAGAGATACTTTATATTGATTTATTGTTTTTAATAACACACATTGACAATGTGACTTTTTCAAATATACTGTACATATATATATATATATATATATATATATACACACACAATGATACAGTTTTGTTGTTATATATATTTACCACAAGAGCAGAGTCTAGCGATGCCACTGTAAACAGAAAATGCAACAAATGCATCACCTGCTGTGTTGCTCAGGGCTTTGTAACAGCCACCTTGGCAGACTGCAGGAGGAGGAGGAGATGGGAGGAGGAGCTGTATTATGCTGTGATCCGTTGCTCTCGCTCTGTCCTATCGCAGAGATGTGTCTCCTGTCTCCTCCTCCAGCTGGATAAACATCTTCATCTCCAATTGTAAGCAGACGCTTAACGTAAGGTTTATTTTTCTGGACGTATAAAGCAGGGGAGTGGTTTGAGGGCAGTGTGGAAATGGTTGAGATGCATGTTGCTAATATACTGTAAGTGGATAATGGGAGTATTTTTCTCTGAACTGTATAGTGCATATCTTTTGGATTGGGTAGGCTTAAACAACAACAACAGTACAGCCAAAATATTCGCATTTCAAAAAAATCTTTTGCGGACCGCAAATTATGTTTATGTTTTGAAAACATGTTTTGGCACGTGGCGCCACCCACCAGCGTCTCATCTGCCGAGCAACCATGGGTTGCCAGTTTTGACTGAGCTACAATGGCGGAGGCAACGAAACCCAAAAGAGCTCGTTATGATTCACAAAAACGCCAAGATAAAAACCGAGGCAAAGCGAGGGTCTATATAGGGGATGCATTTGAACGGTGGAGACAGTTGAAAGCTGAGAGGAATTTGAAATCGGATGCAGGATTGGCTACTCTTCTCCTAGACAGGTAAGTTGACTGAGGATACGACAACAGCTCTGGCAACCGCGAGTCTGGAGGGGAGGGGGTGTTGGGGGAGGCGGATACGACTCGCCGCCACTTTTTGAATTTGAGTGTAGTACCGTTTTTGGCCACATTCTTACATATGGCCTTTAATTGAACTAAATTGCAAGCAGTCGTGCAAGCTCTTGAGACCTATATGTTAGCAGTGTGTTATATACACACTGAATGCTTCTCAAAGTCAAGGATCCTTTCTTGGTAGGACGGGCCCTTCCAGGTCGGGTCCTAAAGAAGCTTGGCAAGACTCCTATAACATTCAGAAATAGAGACTTTTTTTACATTTATTTTCAGCAATTCAGTATTTAATTTCTAGTCGAAATTCTGATTTCATATTCCGACACGACTATTCATTCAAACTCTACAAAAATGAAAATAAAACTCATCAAAACCCTCTTGGTTTCCAACAATCACCAACTGTGGTTTGGTCCAAATAAAGAATTGAAGAACATTCTGAACAATCTCTTAAATTAGGCCTTGTGGTAATATGAGGGAAGATTCTGGATTGGTTATCTTTTGCCACAAATTTGTACAGAAACAGATTTTGCCGTACTGCTGAGGTGAAATAACAAAAAGTTTACTCGCTTATTTCCTAACTGGCGAACAGGAAATGCATTGTGCACGTAGAATTGTGGGTGTAGAGCGCAGAGGATACACACAAGTGTCCCTCAAAAACCTTTGCATAAACGACTCTCGTTGAAGGATCCTGGACTTTGTATGTCCTTTCAGCGGGATTTGATGGTGTAGTATATAAATTCAGCCATTGAAGGTTCATTGTATAACACTATACACCTACTGTATAGCATCACACCACCGAAGGCTTGCCGGAGGCCAAACAAATGTTTTGAACAGGCAATGCGCTAGTTTGCAAACGCGTGACGTGAATTTGTGAAAGGCGATTTTTTAGCTGAAGCGACGCATTAAATCATTCAACTAAATGTTTCATGTTTCTCTTTTGGCTGTTCCTGTTTAGTACAGCTCGAGTGAACCTGCGTGTATAAGAGCGAGAGATTGTGTGTGATGTTGTTGGGATGGAGCAGTTGGAGATGGCAGACACCCCTCCTGCTTCCTCCTGTCCCAGTCTCCACTCCGCAGGAGGACGCTTCAGTCCTCCGCACCTCCGTTTATCCTCCCGTCTCACCTCCCATCCCGTCCTCCATCCCTCCATCCCACTCTGTGTTTCACTTAATCATTTTCATTGCAGACATATACATTTCTTCCCTCCGTCATGATTTTGCATTGTTGTAATTTATATTTTTTCAGTGATTACAGCTTGTCCTTTTTTGTTTTTCTACATGTGACACAATGGATGGTTGAGTACGTGTTGAAAAACATTTTTCATGTTTTTCTTTTCTGTTTTTCTTTCTTGTTCCTCTTATTTCCTCTTCCTTTCTCCCCTTCATGCCTCTCTGCCTCCCCCCTTCCGACACACAAACTGACATTCACACACCCACCCACACACACACACACACACACATACACACACACGCACACAGATCCGTTCACACTGTGTCTGGCAGGCAGACCTCCGGGCTGCAGGGTGAGTCCTCCTCCCCTTCTCCGACTGTCTGGATCTGCCACTTCCTTCTTATCCTTCCTCCCTGGGAGCTGTCAATCCTAAACAGACTGTTGAGTGGGTTGCGTTGTGGGGGGATGGGGTGGGGGGGTGGAGGGGGAGGATGACAAATGGGGTGTTGGGGTCGGACGCGGGGTGAGGAAAGAGAGTGTGAATGGACAGCAGGAGGGTTAAGGTCACATCCTACAGTGCGGTTAGATGGCATGGTGTCAAGGCAGACGACCCCTTCAAGGACCTCGGCTTTCTCCATCACTGTCACCACCAACACCAGGCATGATGGCATATGGATGTAAGGGCGGAACAATTTCACTCGTCCAATGCTGTCTATTAATGTATAAAGAGAGGTGACAGAGGCGTTTGATTCCAATGTGATCAAAGAGTTACAAAAGTCAAACTGCCAACACAAAATCAAATGAAGCCTCATCACAGCCTTTAAGATAATTATAAATATAAAAAATGTAGCCTTCACATGCAGCGTGCTCATTGATGGGTGTGAATAATTCTTTGGCAGCGACCCGTGAAGGGGCGAGTCCCCTTCCAAAGACCTTTCCTGATGACGATCAATGGTCCCTGAGGGACTCCTGAATGGCTCTGCTTTGGCACCAGCTCTCGTCCGGCGTCCCCTGGGACTGTAGGGGCACCAGCTGCCGCAGCACGACCAAACATCTGGCAGAAAGGTAGGAAAGTCAAAGTCTTGCCTAGAAGGGACGGTGGCACCGAGGGACCACGTGAGACGGCGCTGTCATTGTTAACAGCGCGGCACACAACTCCCCAGACGGAGGAGTCGTCTGTATCTTTCCTTCAAAGTGCTGCTGAACATTTCTGCAATGATAAAAGACACAGCGGTTCTGATAGGAAGGCCTGAGGGACTATATGCTCGACTGTGTTGCATACTGCATGCATGGTGGCAGCTGGTGTAGAAGACCCGTTTTTTTAACTGCCTGCCTTCTGCACTCCAGCTTCTTTCTCGTAAGGAATCAGTCAAACACACTTAGTGTCCATTCATGTGTTTTAATCTCTAGGGGTTGAACTCCAAGCCAATACGGTCAAGTGAGGTCGTCAGAATCACGAGATGTAAAGTGTGATTTGCTGGGAATAAAAGCTGTGATGGCGTGGCAGAGGGCTTTTTATGATGCATCTATTTTTTCTTCAAACTCTTGCAATTTGTATGCAAAAACATTGTCAAATGTACGAGAGCCAAATGCAACATTTTTTGTTCTCACAAGCAAATGAAGAAAACATCTTCACCATTATCACGACACGTACACAGCAACAACACCCTAAGCCTGACCACTCTGGGAAAATACAGAAGAGATGAAAGCAGACAAAAAAATTAAAAATAAAAAAACCCCAGCATGAGGTACACAACATCAGAATTATGTAACGACACAAACCAAAACATATTAAAATTAATATAAAGAGAGGAAGAGTGTTTTTTTTTTTCCTTGCAGCATTTAAAAAAATAAAATAATAATTTGCAACGATGTGTTGCCACAGTGGTGGAGATGTTTTCTCCTTTTACTCATGTTTTCGTCTATTTCTGTCTGTATCATTGGAGTGTGTTGTGGTCTCTCAGCCTCCGTACCAGTGAGAAGAATACTTGCCAATTCTACCAGTCACTGCAGTTCGAGGCATGAAAAGAATCTAAATCACAAACACTTTCAAAAGCCAAAGTCAAAGAAAAGTCAAGTCAACATCCGTCTCCACAAACAAACCTTCTTGTTACCAGAGTGGAAGGGACTGGGTGTCTCGTCCCCCCATGACTTCCACCAAGATTGTGCATTAGATCATTTTTTAGGTTATCACAGGATCACTTCTAATTTGAACCTGAAACCAGGTGGTAGAAAGCACCAAAGTTACCAATAGAGAATGAGAAATACACTGAGAAGATCCGTATCTTTTTTACAGCTCAGTTCCAATTCTCAAATATTATTACAACTTAAATATTTATCAACTCGGCAGAACTTTAAATGCTCCGAGGTGAAGCAACACCTCGTGTAAGACATTACTCCGCCTCAGATAATGATTTTGAATACCATTTTCTGATGATGTCAGTGTCTTGTTGCTTTCATCCCATCATGCACTTTGCATTATTATAGCTAGTAAATGCTCTTCCAGTCATTTTTATTTCATTTGCCCATGTCAGTGCTTACCCCTCTTCACTCCGATGGAGAAGTTCCACAGGAGGTTGCTGAGCATACATTCCTAACAGAATCCCTTTTCAAATTAAATTTAAATGACCCCCTCAGCTCATAAGCAGAGGCTCTCCTGACAACTTAATTCATAATTCAGTGCTGAGCCAGGGCCTTGAGGGCCATAATGACGGCCTAAATGGAGGAGAGACGCTACTAAATGGGCTGTTTGTTTGCACCTAAACCTCTTTACAGGCCACAAGTCCAAAGCTCAGCACTGCGGTGGAGAGGTGGAGGGGCGAGAAAAATTGCTGACCAAGTTGCTTTTTTGTCTCGGGGTCGCCGTGCACTGCTTGACCACAGTGAGAATTTGCTAGATATAGAATGTTTTTAAAGAGCATCTCCGCTTGTAAGTTACGCTTGAGTTAGCGGCTGTGGTTTATTTGCGAGTCGTGAAGGCGTGGAGACAGAAACACACTCATGAGATATTCATGCTCAGGGGTGGCTGGTGTGAACGGTGACACAAGCCACCGAACAAGGCCGACAGTTACAGGAATCAACTAATGGGAGGGAAGTTGGGAACGTCTGTGATGGCGGAGGATGAAAAGGAGAGATCTGTAGAGGAGGAGAGTATGGTGAAACGGATGTGGAGGAGAAAGCTGACGGTGGGATAATCGAGGTGGAGAAAACTACAGAAGGTTGAAGTGAAGCTGTACCCTGATGGGATGAGGCAATAGACACAATACACAGTCGGCTATACTTGTCTCCCCCCAAAGAGATACATGAAATATTATTTTATGATTGCCTAGCAGGTGTTTGCTATGAATTGCACAACAGAAACTTCAAATAAAGAGCCATGCCCATAATATGCTGTTAACCACTTGGGTTTTATGCCAAGCTGTGATTTTATAACTCTACAGAAACTAACAAAACCATCAATTAAAATCAATAAACTTCCAACAATTGACAACAGACTTCTACGCAAAGAGATGTGTGATTAATCATTGTGTCTAAATAAAGAAACGCAAAGAGATGTGTGATTAATTCCTTACTGCTGAAGACTGATGACCCTCTGGACGGTAAGTCCAGAAGTTAGCTATTTAGCAAGCTCACAACTAAAATATCTCTTGGAGCTTCTTGGATTTAAATATGTTAAAGACTTTAAAAACATGTTTCCAGCTCTTCCCAGCTATTATCTAACAACAACAATAGCAAACAGGACTGCACGTTGCGTTAACAGTCTTTTTGGCTTCAGGATGAAGAGTTAAAGATGCCAAATTCGCTTTAAGCAAGGTGGGCGGAGCTGATATCAATGATGTAATATCCTCTCTGTACTGACTGTGAGAATATCTAGCTTGCTGTAGCATCAATATGCTGGACCACTGGAAGAGACGACCGACCACCTTCAGGTGTAGTTCCACACTACTTTGTTTATTCGCTGAAGTGTGCACAAAACCATTCAATGAGTATAGTGTCACCTACTGGTGTGGTGGAATAACTACAGGCTATTATGACCAATACGTCACAACTCCTCCCCTCTTATTCAATTACCGCTATTCATAACAACACTAGCCTGATAATAGGTACAGTAGCACCAAACTAAACACTTACATCAGATGAACAACTTTTTCTTTTATTTTTTTTTCTTTTAATTATTATTATTATTTTTAATGTCTCAAAGAAACAACAGACTAACTTAGGCTAGGGGGTAGACTGCCCCATCGCCTAGAGTGTGTCAAGGGATTATTCTGCCCTTTTCTTCAGACAACACTCTCTAACCGAACACATTCAAAACATTCACCAGTTTAAAGAGTAAGTCTATCTGGTGGTTTGCGGTCCCGCCTTGGGTACCGGCTCAAAGTCTGTTGGTGTGTCGCTGGAGTGTCAGTGTGAGTGATGGCTGACTGACCTGTGGATGTAGTGACACGCTCACTGACAGGGCTGGGTGTCTCTGGCTTTCCACCAATGTCAGGCGGAGCAGGTGGACTGTCCATGCTGGGCATCGGCTGCACATCAGCTGCAGCCTGGACGATGTTAGGGTGACATGCCATCATCTGATCAGCATGACGATTCCACTTGTGTGTTGATCCCACACTGACCTGGTAGGATACTGGACCAGCCTGTGATGTAACGGTTCCAGCCGACCACTTTTCCTCTCCCTTCCGGTAATCCCGGACAAGGACTGGGTCGCCGATGCTGAATGACCTGGCCTTAGAGCGCACTGCCCTGTAGGTACACTGAGCATCTTGTGCCTGATCCACCACCGCTGCCACACTCGGTTTCAGCAGATCAAGGCGAGTGCGAAGCTTGCGGTGCAGGAACAGCATTGATGGTGTCTCCTGAGTAGTTGTATGAGGCGTGTTTCTGTACTGAAGCAGGAAGGCATCCAGTCGCTTTTGAACAGTTGAGGTTCCCTTTGATGATTTCAGAGAATGTTTAAAGGTCTGTACAAAACGTTCAGCAAGACCGTTAGTTGCCGGTGGAATGGAGCTGAGCGTACGTGTTTCACGCCGTTAGATGTCAAAAAGCTGGCAAACACCTCGGACGTGAACTGCGGTCCATTATCACTAACCAGTACTTCTGGAACTCCATAATGGCTGAACAGACCTCTAAGCACCTGAATTGTCTTCTCCGACGTGGTTGAGTCCATTAGAACAACTTCAGGCCACTTAGAGTGGGCATCAACCACAACAAAGAACATGCGTCCCTCAAACGGGCCGGCGAAATCAATGTGGATACGCTGCCATGGGGCTGCGGGCCAGGGCCATGGGTGCAGGGGTGTAAGACTAGGTGTTTTCTGGATGCGTTGACAGGACACACATGTTTTGCATTTCTCTTCGATCTGAGCATCAAGACCCGGCCACCACATGTAACTTCGTGCCATGGCCTTCATCTTGACCACTCCGAGATGTCCTGTGTGCAGTTCTTCCAGTACCTGTTGACGCAGTTTGGGTGGGACGATCACCCTATTTCCCCACATCACACAGCCTTGGAGCAAAGTCAATTCATTCCTCCGTACCAGATATGGCGAGAGACTACTGTCCGACTCTTTGATGGTGGGAAAACGGCCGGTGGATACCATCTCCATGACCTGAGATAGTGTAATGTCTGATCTGGTTTCTCGTCTCACGTCAGCACAGCGCATGGGCAGACATTCCAGGTGGTTAATAAGGAACGTGTCGATTGTCCCCTGTTTGTCCTTGTGCTGCACGGGAAGTGGCAGCCGGGACAATCCGTCAGCGTTACCATGGTCAGCAGCACGCCGATACTTGATGGTGTAATGGTGCGCTGCTAGTAAGAGTGCCCATCGCTGTAGTCTTGCTGCAGCCATTGAAGGGATTCGCCTTACTAGGGCTCAGTATAGTTGTTAGCGGGCGGTGATCTGTCAACAAAGTAAAGTGGCGACCGTAAAGATAGGAGTGAAAACGCCTAACTCCAAAAATGATTCCTAGCGCTTCTCGCTCAATTTGAGCATAGTTTTGTTCTGCTTTGCTCAATGTTCTTGAAGCGAAGGCGATGGGTTTCTCTTCGCCGCTGGGCAGTTTGTGGGAAATGACAGCTCCCACCCCGTAGGGCGAAGCATCGCAGGCAAGTATGATTGGAAGTGCTGGATCATAATGTGTTAGAACACTTTTGCTTGCGAGCTGTTCTTTTGCTTTACAGAATGCATCATTACACTCTTTTGACCACTCCCACTTCACCTCTTTATGCAGCAACGCATTCAGTGGGTGGAGTAAAGTCGATAGGTTTGAGACAAAACGTGCATAATAGTTGATGAGTCCTAAGAAAGAGCGCAGCTGACTTGTGTTGGTTGGCTCAGGAGCGTCTAGTATGGCACGGATTTTGTCAGGTGACTTGTGAAGTCCTTTTGCGTCTATTACGTGTCCAAGATACTCCAGTGAACTCCGGAAAAACTCACACTTCTCCTTTTGAACTCTCAACCCGAAGTTTTCCAAACGGTTGAGTACAGCCTTCAAGTTTTCCAGATGATGAGCGTCATCTTTGCCTGTTACAAGGATATCATCGAGGAAACAGTGGACGTTGGGGAGCCCCTGCAACACTTGGTCCATGATCTTCTGGAAAATTGAGGGTGCAGAGGTTATACCAAAAGGTAAGCGATTGTAACAAAACATGCCTTTATGTGTTGTGATGGTGAGATTTTTCCGAGAATCTTCACAGACAGGCACCTGGAGATAAGCTTGTGAAAGATCCAGTTTGCTGAAACGATGGCCTCCGGACAGAGACGCGAACAGATCCTCAATACGGGGTATTGGATAATGCTCAATGCATAAAACTGGATTAACGGTAACTTTGAAATCCCCGCAGATTCTGACACCACCATTCTTCTTGATGACAGGGACAATTGGAGTTGCCCACTCACTGAACTGAACTGGAGAAATCACTCCTTGTTCGAGTAATCGATCAATTTCAGCTTCCACTTTAGGTTTCAATGCGTATGGGACGACGCGTGCCTTACAAAACTTTGGTTGTTGGCCTGGTTTCACTGTCAGGGAGGTTTCAAACCCCTTCAGCGTTCCTAGAGTTTCACTGAAAACTTGAGCATGACCACACAGAACATCTTCAAGTGTCTCACGGGCCTTGTGTCCTGTTCTCATTGTCTTTATTTCACGCCAGTCAAGCTTTATGCTCCTTAGCCATTCACGGCCAAAAAGTGGGGGTGATTTCCCTTTAACAACGTATAGGGGCAGTCTGACTTTCTGTTTATTCATCTTCACCCATACTTTCACCATGCCCTCTGGTAACAGCATTTCTCCTGTGTAGGTTTTCAATACTACATTAGTCTTTCGTAGACGAACATGGGCAAATTTGGCTTTGTACATCTCCATTGGGATCAAGGATACAGCTGCACCGGTGTCTAGCTCCATCTCAGTAAGATGACCTTCAATCTTGGGTCTAATCATCATCAAAGACGACCCTGCATTTTCCTTTTTGACTGCCATAACTGGCTCTGTGTCATTGACCACTGCTGACACCATATGCAATGTCAAATCCGAGTCTGAATCTGATGTAGACTCCGTTTCACTGTCATTAGCTCCAACTTTGTGAATTTTGCCTCTTTTTCCTCTTTCAAACTGTTTCCTTGGTTTCATTTTTGTTTCATATTTTTCTTTGGTGTACTTTTGGTCTCTATTTTTATTTCTGCACAAACGGGCAATATGGCCTCTCTTTTTGCAGCTGTGGCACTGCTGCTCTCTGTAATAACAGTCTTTTTCATTATGATTAGTCTTGCCACAACGGAAGCATTTTTCTCCCCCTTGTGGTGGAGAGAAGGACACAGCATGCACTCTCAGAGACGTTTTTAAGTGCTGAGATTCTCTAGCTACGGCTTCCATTGACATTGAAATGTCCACAGCACGCTGAAAAGTTAATGCTTCATCTGTTAATAGTTTTCTCTGGATACTTTCATTGTTCAGGCCACACACAAATCTATCGCGCAAAGCGTCCTGCAAATGAGTGCCAAAATCACAGTGTTCCGACAGCTTCTTCAAAACGGCTACGTACTGTGCAACACTCTCTCCCTCCTCCTGATTTCGTTTGTGGAAACGGAATCTCTCCGCAATAATAATGGGCTTTGGAGAGAAGTGATCACTCAAAATCTTCACGAGCTCCTCGTACTGTTTACTTCCTGGTTTATCTGGAGCGAGTAAACTGCGTAGCAGTCCATATGTTGTAGCCCCCATTACACTCAAAAATACGGCAACTTTCTTTGTCGCCGGGACATCATTTGCTTCGGCAAAATGTTCAAACCTCTCGACGTACGTCGACCATTGTTCCGCGGACTCGTCAAAGACATCAATATGACCGATGAGCGCCGCCATTCTCGTGGTCTCTCTCCCGCCGTCAACTTCTCCAACGGATTCCACTTCCGCGACCTCGTCCTCATCTGACGGCATAGGTGGGTTACTTATCTCGTCGCCAATTTGTAATATCCTCTCTGTACTGACTGTGAGAATATCTAGCTTGCTGTAGCATCAATATGCTGGACCACTGGAAGAGACGACCGACCACCTTCAGGTGTAGTTCCACACTACTTTGTTTATTCGCTGAAGTGTGCACAAAACCATTCAATGAGTATAGTGTCACCTACTGGTGTGGTGGAATAACTACAGGCTATTATGACCAATACATCACAACTGATATCAATACGCTTGGTAGAAAATTAAGGAATCAAGAAGCTGTCCTTCCACACATATTTCTTCATCTTGGACATTTTGGAGTGACATCTGAAAAATATATACTACTTCATCTCCCCGCCCACTTTCCCTTAGAACAAACGGCTACAAAGAGCTCACTTCTCTGAAGATCACACACAGGGTTGCTGCCCGGAGCCTCTGCATTACAACTGACAGGCGGACAAATATGGGGAAGGGCACTTAACAACTCGACCCCACTGCAGTGCTTTTGGGCAGAGTAACCGTGGTAATGGTAATACAGTTTGAAAGAATGAATCAGTACCAAAAAAGCTGTAACTCTGTTTGAAAGCTAAATAAAACTCAGGAGGCAGGTTATATATATATATATATATATATTTTATTTTCAGTGTTTTGGAATGTTTTGCCTGACGCATTGTGACTTGTTATCTTACATTTTAATTGACTCTCTCTCAAAGAACAAGCAGAGACAAGAGGATGCAATTAACTGTTGGGATCTGAAAAAAAGAAAGTTAGCTATCTTAATTACTCCTCTAAAAACAAGAGATATCTGGCTGCTGCTCAGGGAGAACCTGCCGGCACTCAGGCTGGTGGCAGAATCACAAGCCAGGTGGGCTACTCATCAAAAGATGATGCTGAAGCAACGCAAGGTCACTTCACACAGTGTTGACAAGACGATCACGCACTTGATGTGCTAGAGACTACGAAGGACACTTTGAATCCACTGCTTGAACTCACTGAATCACTCTCTTGTGAGTCATGCCCAAATGTGTCCTGCCCTTACGCCGTCTCCATCTTTTGACTCTCAGATTCCACAAAAACATTGCACAACTAAAAAACAACACAAAGACATCCGTCACAGTATGTCTTGATCTGAAAAAAAAAAAAAAAAAAAAATAGGCTTAACACATGATGAATCAAGAGAAGGACGACGCCACCAAAATAAGTGCAGTCTCTGAAAACATAGAGACAAAGTGAGACATTTCCATCTCACAGTATTCAATCAGAGAGGAGACCTGAGAATAAAACAGGAGATGCTGCACTGTACAGGTTCCTGGACCTCACGACTTGGTGACACGCAGACAACAGCTTGAGAAATAGTCCCAAACACGGGAAACACACATTTAAACAAATAGATTCATTATTTGTTTTGGCTCTGTACATTGACAGTGGCATAAGCTGCAAAAAGTAGTAGATGTGTGACAACATTTAAAATGTAACTTTCTGATATCTTATAATTGATGCATTATATTCTGCTCTGAATGCACATGTCAGACAGAGAGACAGAGTGTGTGTAAGTCACACCGGAGGGGAAAACCATTCCTTGCTCTCCCTTGACTTTGTCCTGGTGGTGCCTCCATGTAGCTTTTGTCTGCTAGCAAACAAACAAAAAAAGGTGATATGATGCGGGACGTGCTACCAACAGGATAAAGAACCCTACTAAGGTTTTAAACTGAGGACACATGCAAGAAGACGTGAGGCAACTGGTTTCCTGAACTCTCAGTATGCTAATGTATGCAACAGAAAGTTTATCCAAATGTCAGTTTTAGGTAAACTTTAGTTCTGTAAGTCAAGCTTAAAGTATTTTGATTATATTAAACGTGCGTTATTGTGGAATGTGGATCAATCAGAAAGCTACTCCAGGTAACTTCAGCTAATTACAGTCGCGTGCTAACACATAGCTAACTTCTCCCATCATCACTTTAGTTAGAAATGCACCCCAGGTAGACATCCATCCATCCATCCATCCATCCATCCATTTTCTACCGCTTATCCTCTATTGAGGGTCGCGGGGGGGCTGGAGCCGATCCCAGCTGTCATTGGGCGCAGGCAGGGTACACCCTGGACAGGACGCCAGTCTATCACAGGGCTGACATGTAGAGACAAACAACCATTCACGCTCACATTCACACTTACGGGCAATTTTAGAGTCATCAATTAACCTATCCCCATCCTGCATGTCTTTGGACTGTGGGAGGAAGCCGGAGAGAACCCACGCTTACACGGGGAGAACATGCAAACTCCACACAGAAGGAACCCGGGCCGACCCGGGAATCGAACCCAGGCCCCTCTTGCTGTGAGGCGAGAGTGCTACCCACTACACCACCGTGCAGCCCCAGGTAGACATATGGTGCTAAAACAGTCCTTTGACATGCTGAAATCGAATTGATTTAGCTAGCTTCAGGCAATTTATCACTGTGTCATTATGACGTCACCCATTGGTTTGTGGACTATGATTTCTGCATGAACATCCTGCTTTATTGAAGACTTGAAACTAGCAATTGAGACCATCTCATCTTGACAATGTTTACTAAGCTAATAAATCATGTAAGTAGGGTCATTTTCTCAGACTTCCATGTGATCAGACCTTTTTTTGCAACCAGAGGAGTGCCTGTGATTAAAAATATATCTTTTTCATCTTCTCTCTTTTTTTTTTTTTTTTGCTCTGACGCTATTGTATAACCAGGGGTGGGGGTATCACATTACATTTACACCCATTACTGTAATCAATTTGTTTTGGTACTTTTTAAAAGAAATACAACTTTTAAGTACTTTTAATTTTTGTCCTGTATATTAGTATCAGAAACGCTTCTGTGTGTTGTTCTAGAGGGCATGGACAAGCAACCTCCGAAAAATGAAGCCAACGCTGAAGTCATGGTGACGATGTCCACTTCTTATCTACAGTCTATAATGTATTTTGTTGTTCAATCGGGAGGTCTCATTGTTTAAATTATAAAAATACCAATGTATCCAATCTTATGCTATAAGCTCCACCCAGTTCTTCGATAGTGACTGTAGTTAACTATAGAACTGAGCACTTATAGCCTTATAGATGAGAGATGTTGCTCTGGTTTCAGAGTTCATCCTCTGTGCCTGTTGTTGTTGGTTGAACTGTAAAGTATAATAATGAAAATGGCTGCAGGTGTGCATGCTAACGCTGCTTTTAATTACATTTTTATAGCCCTTTATTAGATTCTCAGACAGGTTGTTCTAATGTTGAGGAGTCCGACTGAGGGTGGACCCAGTAAATGGGAACCCAACCCCCATGCTCAGGGAGCTGCTGTTTCCTAAGGGGACAGTTGCTTTTAAAGAGCGCGGACCACCCGTGTCCTGTTGTGCCATTACCTGCTTTAACGGCAGCAATCGTCGGTGACTCTCACTGGCACTCTGTGATGTAGGTTTTGGAGAGAGCTCTATTAAAAAGTCATTAAACCTGAGAGAAAGCATGGTGGGTTCAACCCTCTTGGCGAAAGGCGCCTCTGGAAATTACTCCATCCATCATAATTACACCAACCGGACACTGCCTCACGGAGGCCAAGGGACAGAGATCCCTTCATGACCTCACTGAACTAGACTTATGGTGGAGGGAAGGAATGGATGAAGAGAGGGAAGATGTGGAGGATGAAAAGAGGAGGGGAGCATTGGGGTGAAGCATTAGATGAGTAAAGGGAAGTGAGAGGAGCGGGAGAGGTTTCATGGAGTGATGGAAGAAAAAAGGAAGGAAGAAGGGAACTAAGAACACATGACCCTGTTTGAGCACAGTTTAACGGTGAAAAACGCCCGCCATCATGAAACGTATGATAACAAAAGGAACACAATTGATCATATCTCACTGTGGGCTCTGTTTCTGTGAGTCACTGGCCAAGGGTATGAGTGCACAGGATGTGGTGACTGAGTTTTGGTAATCTTGACGCCAGAGGCAAACAGTGCAGCTGTTAATTAGGTTGGATTGAGAGAAATACATGATCTGTGCATCTGGCTTCAGTCTTTGCCAATCTGATAAGCACTTTTCTTCCTTTTAAAGTTAGAAAATTGTGTGACGTTATAGTCAAAAGTCTCTCTTGAAAGGAAACTAATGTCATTGTGTGGGAGGTGCAGAATTTTCATGAGTGAATATATGGTATCTTAAACAAACAACTTAAGGCTGTTGATTGTATTTGTTGCCGTGGCCGTAGGGGAACAGTTGGCCAGCGCAGGAAATGATATTAGACAAAGAGACAATCAAAGGTTGGCAGTAAATCGCAGTGTTAGCCCACACTATTGACTCCAGACTGTCCCAGAGCACATTGTTTAGAGAAAATGGAAACAACCTTGATGACCTGCCAGTCCATTATGGGACTAACACAAATACACACACACATACATATTCATAACCAGAGGAAAATTATGTCCTATTTTCTAGAGATGGAGTTCCAATCCAACGTCCAATCCCTTAACTACAACTCCCTTATGTGTAATTAACTTTTGTTGACTGAGATTATCAGGGGGGATAAGTTCCTCTTTAATAAGAGACTGGCCAGACTGCTTTAAATTAGAAGCCTGCTAATTTTACCATAATGAATTGTTGTTGGCTAATAAAAAGACAAAAGACAAAGGGTTTCCTAAGAGGTTCATTAGTGTTGTAGCCTATCCTTCCAGACATGTTTTTAAGACCACACTGTTATACTAAATATACAGCCCAGTCTCATGGTCATGATATTGTCACATACTGAAATCTATTGGACACACATTGTCCATATTCTTTTTCATATCTCTCAGCATGAAGACAGTGCCTCTAAAGTTAATTAGGATCCTTTTTGTGGTGGTCACAGGAATTAAATGCATCCTTGTGATTATGCAACGGCCAGAGTGACGTGGAAGAGGAAGACTACATATGGTCTGGGGGTCGTGGAGGTGAATGGGTCCAACAACAGAGCACTTTGAACCAATGGTGTTTAATGTCACAGGGCAGAGTATTGTGTTTGACCGTTGTTTGTGTTGATTTGCTGTGTTTAAATTATTCCAGTTGTATTTTGCATGTTTATTTATTATTTGCTGTGCAGAGAAGGAAGAGCCGACTGAGACCCAGCAGAGAAGGAAGAGCCTACTGAGACCCAGCAGAGAAGGAAGAGCAGAGTGAGACCCAGCAGAGAAGGAAGAGCCGACTGAGACCCAGCAGAGAAGGAAGAGCCTACTGAGACCCAGCAGAGAAGGAAGAGCAGAGTGAGACCCAGCAGAGAAGGAAGAGCCGACTGAGACCCAGCAGAGAAGGAAGAGCCGAGTGAGACCCAGCAGAGAAGGAAGAGCCGACTGAGACCCAGCAGAGAAGGAAGAGCCGAGTGAGACCCAGCAGAGAAGGAAGAGCAGACTGAGACCCAACAGAGAAGGAAGAGCAGAGTGAGACCCAGCAGAGAAGGAAGAGCTGAGTTAGACCCAGCAGAGAAGGAAGAGCCTACTGAGACCCAGCAGAGAAGGAAGAGCAGAGTGAGACCCAGCAGAGAAGGAAGAGCCGACTGAGACCCAGCAGAGAAGGAAGAGCCGAGTGAGACCCAGCAGAGAAGGAAGAGCTGAGTTAGACCCAGCAGAGAAGGAAGAGCCGAGTGAGACCCAGCAGAGAAGGAAGAGCCGACTGAGACCCAGCAGAGAAGGAAGAGCCTACTGAGACCCAGCAGAGAAGGAAGAGCAGAGTGAGACCCAGCAGAGAAGGAAGAGCCGACTGAGACCCAGCAGAGAAGGAAGAGCCGACTGAGACCCAGCAGAGAAGGAAGAGCCGAGTGAGACCCAGCAGAGAAGGAAGAGCAGACTGAGACCCAACAGAGAAGGAAGAGCAGAGTGAGACCCAGCAGAGAAGGAAGAGCTGAGTTAGACCCAGCAGAGAAGGAAGAGCCGACTGAGACCCAGCAGAGAAGGAAGAGCTGAGTTAGACCCAGCAGAGAAGGAAGAGCCCAGTGAGACCCAGCAGAGAAGGAAGAGCCGAGTGAGACCCAGCAGAGAAGGAAGAGCCCAGTGAGACCCAGCAGAGAAGGAAGAGCCGGGTGAGACCCAGCAGAGAAGGAAGAGCAGAGTGAGACCCAGCAGAGAAGGAAGAGCCGAGTGAGACCCAGCAGAGAAGGAAGAGCTGAGTTAGACCCAGCAGAGAAGGAAGAGCCGAGTGAGACCCAGCAGAGAAGGAAGAGCCGACTGAGACCCAGCAGAGAAGGAAGAGCCGAGTGAGACCCAGCAGAGAAGGAAGAGCAGACTGAGACCCAGCAGAGAAGGAAGAGCAGAGTGAGACCCAGCAGAGAAGGAAGAGCTGAGTTAGACCCAGCAGAGAAGGAAGAGCCGGGTGAGACCCAGCAGAGAAGGATGAGCCGACTGAGACCCAGCAGAGAAGGAAGAGCCCAGTGAGACCCAGCAGAGAAGGAAGAGCCCAGTGAGACCCAGCAGAGAAGGAAGAGCTGAGTTAGACCCAGCAGAGAAGGAAGAGCCGGGTGAGACCCAGCAGAGAAGGATGAGCCGACTGAGACCCAGCAGAGAAGGAAGAGCCCAGTGAGACCCAGCAGAGAAGGATGTCCCAAAGTGTTGCTGTGACTCAAAAGTGGTTTTGTTGCCTAAACCTAACTTTTTTTATTTTTAATGACTATACTATATAATTAGTATTTACACCTATACGTTTTACTGCTGGACACAAGGCCCCTTTTTCTAAAAAGACCATTCTCAGTTTAAAGCGGATTTCACTCAGCCATGCAGAGGCGCCTTCAGTCACTTCAATTATGGGAAGAGGTTTTGATCGTGGCTGTAAGGGTACAGCCCATGGGAATGTGCACATATTTTGCTCTGCTGCTGCAGATCACGGTCGAGAATTTTTGGTGCTAACAGAAGGGACAGGCATCACAGAAATGGAAGGAGGCTGCAGAAGACTGAAGAAAAGAAGAGCGATGGAGGAGCTAATTTTTTTGGCATCTGAATAACCAAAGTTCTACTTAATGACACCAGCTACTTATAAGGAAAACCAAAGGTAAATTTTTTTGGGAGGATTTTTTTAGATTGTGCCAAGCCAGCTGGCACTTCCGCCAGAAAAGCCTTAATGACGTTCACTGAAGCACTTCATCGTGTTGTTGGCCCAGCCCCTTCTCACTCACAACTTGTCAAATAATTGGTCAGTGGCCCTACGTGTCAAACTATGTCACTTGACTGGCTCTAGTTATAGAGTTAAAAAAAGTCAGGTTACGTAGTGTAGAGATTGATAAGTTGCAGTGGTGGATGGGTCCAAAGCAGGACTTTCACCCTGGAGACTGGTGTTAATATCCTGTGTGAAACCAAGTGTCAAAGTTTACTTTAAGTTACTTAACGCTACTATGTTGCTTACGTAGTGCACTTATCTACATAATAAACAGACAGTGTATTTATGTAACAAGAAGAACTTGACACATGTGAATCTGATGCTAGAAGGGGAACTTCAATATTTGACAAGTTTGGAGTGGAATATGTTGCTAAGACGGTAACAGCAGCAGTCGCTTTTAAAACTGCTTTGCTTTTTGGGGAATGCATTCCTGCAGGTATGCAGATGTCAGGGCACTTGCCATGTAGCCATGTTAAAGATCCCATATTATACTGTTTTTCATAAATTTCACACAAACCCATCCGTGGTCCTGCATTTCAGCTGTCTAAAAGTTGCTCAAATGAACTCTGCTGAGCTCTCCTGAGAACAAGCTGGTTCTGTGCCTGCGCCTTTAAATGCTGAGCTCCGACTGTCATCACCTACTTGGAGAGCCACGGAGACGATGCCGCTTACGCTAGCGGTAGCATGCGCCAATGTTTACATGGATGTATTGCTATGGCTCGCCTATGTGGCTCAGGTGAAGTTGCTGGGTCCCGTATGTTTGGGACAGATCCTTTTACGAGGGTCAGTGTCGAGGCAAAGCGAGCTTTAGGGATTTATTCACGGAGCACCAGCCGGATCACCCAGCCGGATCACCGAGCCCAGAAACGATAAGTCGAGCTGCGCTCTCCCAGATGATTTGCAAAACGCCCTCTCTCGGCTATCTCCTATCATCGCGCAGAGGAGTTCACCCTATGCAAATGACTCCTTTCGTTACATAACAACAGGAGCTGCATCTGAACAGCCTGTAGGAGTGCCATTGTACAAGCTGCAGAGACCATGCAGGAGTCGCTTGTTTTCCTCATTCTGGGAGTTGACAGGCTCAGGGAGGACCAGTTTATGTTGTGGGTGTGGATGTAGGTGTAGAGACCAGAGAAAACATGTTTTTCATAAGACGGGACCTTTAAAGAAGATTAAAGGGACAGTTCACCCCAAATCTCCAAATCCATTCCGTACCCTTTAAGAGCTATTTTTCAACCTAGATTGTTTTGATGTCAGTTGCCTAGTTTTGGAGATATATCTGGGAGAGATTTATCTTTTAAAATCAGAAATACATTTGAAAAACTTAACAGCAATCTCTTACCATAAATCCTGACCTGGGTCTCATTTATAAAGCAGTGCGTAGGATCCACACTTAATCTTTGCATACTAAGAAATGAGGAAATGTACGTATGCCAAAAATATTCAAATTTATAAAACCTTGTGCACACCTTTCACACTGGCAAGCGTGCACAGTTTTATAAATCTGAATATTTTTATAATGTGTTTTATCTGATATATATATATCCCACAAACTACACGCCCACATTCAACCATATATGGTCAATGCAAAGCACCACATGAATCTTTATGCATCAAAATGAGCCTGCTGTTTCTTTAAGGTTAATCACAGTAACCCAAGAGGTACATTAAGTAAAGGAAGCAAAGTAAGTATTATAAGTAATATAAATGACGAAATACAGTCGTAAAATAAAGATAATTTAAACACAAAAATCAACTGCTTTAAGTGAACTTACCTTTTCAAATTCGCTTGTATAAGTTGCATACTGAACCTTGTTTTACTTCGAAACCAACTGTGATGTCACAAAATAATTCCCAAGAGAGACACATTCCCAGAAAGACACTTGAACCAACCCAACTACTGCAAGCAGTCAGGCCACAATACTCACCACTAAACCAATGTGCCCCATGACATTGTCATATTATCAGTGCAACTTTTCACAAATGGTACAAATTAATTTGTAATGCATGTAATGTAATACAATGTCTCACAGTTGAAAGTTGCAATGCAGAAATATCAAGGAATGCTGGAGAATGTTCTCTAAATGGATTTATTTTTTAAGGGCAACATAGATTCTAAATACACCAATGGAGTTTTGGCTGAACCATTAAGGTTTATGACTCACATAATGAATTCAACAACCTTTTATAGAACAAAGTGTACAGTGTTATTTATGGTTACACCCCTTCATTGGACAGTTTCTAATTCTTATGTACTTTATGCGCGAGCATCACCAAATCCTTTAGTATTCCGAGAGCTCATTCCGCTTCTTGTGTTGCCATGTGCAGATTGCTGTCGGGATTTCACTACCTGTGTGTCTGGACTGATCTAACTCCTCCATCTCTCTGTGCACCGGAGGCTCTGAGCCTGGCAGCGCTGCCAGCAAGCTGGTGGAAACATCAGCCCAGAGGCACAGAAACACACAGCGAGTGGGACTGGGGGTTATTAATGATGACCGCTGGAGCTCAGTAGAATGACAAAACAGGGAAACAAATAGTGTGTGAAATGCACACCTGTCGGCTCGTTCTCGGAGGGGGAGTGAGGGAGAAGGTGAATTCTATGAAGATGGACGAGGAGGCGCGGGCTCCGCTGTGGAGAACGAGGGCAATGAGGTGGTGGTGCAGGCCAAAGGAGGAGGGGGACAGGGGGCGAAGGCTGCTAAAACAAAACACTTGAAGGGCTGGAGGGAGGAAACAGTGCAAGAGGAGGATGTGGTGTAGAGAGAGAGAGAGAGAGGGGAGAGGGAGTTACAGAATATGGAAGAAAGAGGAGGTGATTAATACTGTTGCAGAGAAGATGGTAGATGGAGGAAGAGAAAGCCGCAGTGGAGGCTCTGTTCAGCTGCTTCCGAGTCTGGAATAGAGTCACGTCTGCTGGGTCTGAGGAGAGGGAGAGAAAGGAAGGAGAGCGAGTGAGATGTTAACCCATATTTCTATTACTACGTGATGTCAGTGGTCAGCATGTGAGCTTTCCTGTTGCTTAGTTACTGTATTGCAACAGCAGCGTCAGTGTCTGTGTTTGTATGTGTCATCCTCCCAGTGGTGGGTGTCTGCACGACTCTCTCACCACCGCCGCCATGTCTGCTTCTTTTTGAAACTATACCGTTGTCGACGAGAGTCGCTCTTCTGACGGAGAACTTTTCACCCCCGGGCCCGTTCTTATAGGCACCTTCACCGCCTTGCTACATGATCTGCTTCTAGACTGTGGGTATGGTTGAGGGAGTAGCATTGCCCGGCTGCTGTTGGGGAGCCAACATGCACCCTGGATGTGCTGTGCGCATTGGCCCAGGTGCCCTGTCCTAACCCCGCCCATCAATCACCTTTGTCTGACAGCCCCAGGCATGGCTCCCGCCCTCAGGAAATATGAATCTCCCTTTTTCCCCCCTTCAGGATGATGGATGAGGATGGAGTGCTGGGCCCTAAGGGCCACTGCTCTATGGAGTGTGAAGCTGGAGGGAGAGGCGGTTTGGGAGAGAAGAAGAAGTTACTAAAGTATAAGCCGAATCTTATTGTAAGTCTTGAAAATCATTTTCTTTCCTTTGAATAAGTGCAAAATGAGATTTGGAGTGTGATGATTCCACTTCCCTTCAGGGTACATGAACCCATTTCCATAACTTTCCTCAATTGAGTGACCTAGAAGTCTCAGCACAATTATCTATTGACCCCCAGGTTTCTTAATATCAGGAACTAATCTAGAGAAGAAGAAAAAATAATCAGCATATTGAGAGGAAACAATATAAGAAACACTTCCAGCTTCTTCAGTTGGACAGAGTGTGCATCATGAATCTGACAATGTGAATACTGTGTGTTGTCCAACAAGGTGGTAATAGTAGACAATGTTCACCATCATGTAGTGCTTCTTTTATTTTAAATGTTACAAACCTGAGCCAAATTGTGACACAACTTTATCATTTTATTGAAAGAACTGCAACAATGCGACTTTAAGGAATGGCTGGAAAACCCCCAAAGAAGAAAAAGAAGATGTCTCATTGGCAGCAGTGATCAGGTGATCTTCTTCCTCCAGGATTGCAGGTGTAAGGGGGCGTGGCCTCTGGAACAAGGGGGAGAGAAAGCTTCTTGGGTGA
Source organism: Chelidonichthys spinosus (assembly GCA_029853015.1). Taxonomy (NCBI): domain Eukaryota; kingdom Metazoa; phylum Chordata; class Actinopteri; order Perciformes; family Triglidae; genus Chelidonichthys; species Chelidonichthys spinosus. The sequence goes on along the minus strand of CM056821.1, from coordinate 7,080,926 downwards.
TGAGGAAAGGAAATGTTTGTGGAGGTAGATGGAGGAGTAATGGAGGAGCTTTGCAGCCTTCAGTCGGCATTTGTTTCTTTTTATGGATGTACTTCGTCCGTCTGTCGAACAAGTAAATCTGTGTGGCTGTAACTATTGAGCAAAGGGCCGGACAACAAGCCAGGGCCAGATTGCCATTTTAAATGCAACATTCGGTGAGTTTGATTATGTCTGTGTGGCGTTATCAATGCTTTGCTTTTTGTGATTTTCCTTTTGAAGGGAAAACATTTATCCAATTTTTATAGTTATTTTAGTATCCCATTTTGGTTGGTCTTGTTAAGGAGGCCAAACTTTTTTGGACATTCGAGTGGACAGGGCAGTTATTTTCTGTGTGGGGAGGGGGTTGTTTTCCTTGTAAATGTTGTTGAAGTCCCCTTATAGTCAGTTATAACTTTGTCTACTTTTGAAGGCACCCACATTCTTTGCCTTTCTACTTTCAACCATGTCTTAATATCACAGTTAGCTCTCTATGGAAGATTTAAAAACGTACGCTGATGGTTGTTGATGTCATCTTGAGGTTAGCTACTACCATAGCACACCTCGCCCAACTGCTGGCAGTCCATTTGCATTGTGGGTAATGCAGATGCCAAGTTTTGACAAGGAGGGAGAATGTCTGGAACAACAAAGCCATCTCTGGTTCTGTTGCATCGATTTAGTTCCTTCGTTAAATCTGTCTATCTTTAGTCTGACAGTTTTATTTGAGTGCGTTGCTGAATCAGTGGAGGGCCCATATTGGCTCCAACAGCCAGCATCTAAATCCCAGTGGGATTCTTATGTTGCTCTGCGCCTGCTGCATACAAGTAAGCAGTTGTTGTTTTATGCTCTACAGTACACCAACTGTATCTCAGGGCTGTGGCCATCATTCTTTTTTGTTGTGACATCTGATTTTGTTTTCATGAACCTAAGTACAATTTTGAGGTACTTTTTGAGTAATTCCATTTCATGCTTCTTCACATTACTCTACTAAATTTTTGAGGTACTTTTCATTCTCACAGTAACTTCCAAACTACTACTACATCATACTTGGAAGTGAGTATTTCTACACTGTGGTATTGCTACTTTTATTGAAATACCATATCTGAGTACTTCTCCCACCTATGAAAAATACACTGCACCTCTTTGCCGGATAGTTACTGTTTGCAATGACAAATGTACAAATAAAATGGGTCCTGCGGTCATCAAGATCCCTCTCTTTTTTTTTTTTAGCCCTTGTGCACCTCGCATCAATATGTTTCTCATATCTGGAAGATGTTGTTTTATGTCTTTATGACGTTAGGACACCTCTGTGAAAACACAAGCACCCCCGAGGGCCTTGTCTCACCTTATCTAAAAGGTTGCTAGTACGTCTTTGGTTTTTCATGGCCGGTGGTTTTTAACACTCATAAACCAACATATGATATCTCTCCCAGAAGACGCGCTCTCTAAGTGAACAGTCGCAGCTGAGGGACTGAGTGGATGCAGTCGTGCTAATAAATGTTAAAGGGATGAATAGTTGGTTTTTGTTGCTCCTCTTCCAGCAGAGAAATGATAAGAGTGAAATTAGGGCCGTTGACGCTGTTGCAGGCCAGCTGCAGCACTGCTCAGATTATGCAAATGTATTTAATGCCTTATCCTCCAAATAAATAGTTGCCGCCAATATCCCCCCCCCCCCCCCCCAACTGGTGTTGAGAAGGGCTCAGAGCCGTAGCTCCACTTTATTCCACAGACCCCAGCTAACTGCAGTGAAGAGGATTTTTTTTTTTTCCTGTAGTGTGTTGAAAAATGAGAAACATTGTCTTGAATAGCATAATGGCCATAAACACGGGCCTACAACTGGAGTTCTGCTGAACACATTAACTGCTTAATAAATGACCTGGCTTTATTTGGACCCTATTAGACATGTCAGCCGCATGATTTAGACGGAGCGAAACTCTAAGTAGCATAATGAAATCCTTGTACAATGACCTGCTTTGCATCTCCTCCGTCCCAGACAATGTAAAATATAGAGGCCTTCATCACAAAATCGAAGCTAATGGCTGTAGACTCATATGTAATATTTTAAGCTTTTATGGAAGACTTTTTCAGGCTCTGTATGGCTTTGTTTAAGAGGACCAAAATGTCAAATAGAGAAGGTTTCACAGAACTTTTAAAAATTCCATGAATTTTGAACAAAATGCCGAACACTGTTAGGCATTGGCATGTCACAATAGGGTGAAATTGGAACATTCTATCATACAGTACAATCTTATTTGAAGACATTTCAACAGTGGTGCCCCGTGGAAGAGTGGACACTACCGAGAATTTGAACTAATTTCCATAAATGGAAAAATGAAGTTGTCGATGCTGAAACACAAATATGATTATGGTAAACATCTGTCTGTGTCCTTACAAGCTGGCAGGGATGGTAATAGTTCTCTGAAATACTATGATTGATTGAAAGAAAACTTGATTTTAGAAAGAAAACATTAACTAGTACTAGTACATTTTTCAATAATTCATCTTTTGTCTGTAAGTATCTGCTCAGTCTAACAAGCATTGTAAGTTCAGTAACTATCTTCCAGAAAAGTAGTTAATTCAGTGAGATTACATTTATTTTCCATGTAATTTATTTTGAAATAGTCTTTGAATAATTTCCCAGCCCTTCTGATGGATTTTGTATGAGTCGAAGCACGGAGACCTCTGGAGATGGTAGATGTCTTATGCAGAAATATTTATTGATGCCCGATGGCCATCATGAGAATCAAGCGGTGCAACAGGAACGGAACAGTGCTGTGTCAACCCAAGTCTCTCTACTGTCCTTCCTTGGAAAGCATAAAAACCTAAGTTATCTTGAGGAAGCTGCCCCGGCGTCTGTATTATGTTTAGGTTAAAGGTAAGAACTCTGTGTTCGGTCATGAGAGACACACTAGTGTCTTGTTTGTGAGCTTGCCTCACCTGGAGAAGCAGACACTTAACTCTGATTAAATGTGAACCTATTCATAAGATGACATTATATTAATCTTACACTCAGGGAATCAGGTATAAAGAAATTTCCCTCACAGGTCTGAACTCTGCAGGCTACCCTCTGACTTTGATACTTAGTGCTCACAGATGAGCCTCCTTTATTTCATTCAGATGGAGAAAGATGCTCTCTTGCACACGCTGCTGCACACTACGGTGAGGGAGGAATTTGGAAAAATTGGAACTGACAAGGACCTCCGAGATGGAATGCATGTTGGATAGGGTTTTCTATTGCCTTGCTTTAGTGTGCCACCTCCACAGACTCTCGGGTGAGCAGCATCGGTGTGACGTGTACTATAGAGAGGATTCTTTGTTTTGATTTTAAGCATGGCAGTGTTAATTATACATCCACTTCAATTATTCAGGTTTTAAAGAGGACCACTCGCAAGGTTTTGCAACCGTGCCCTTTTTAGACTTGTTATTTTACTGAGGCTGGCTTATGATGATTATAGAAAACAGATTTAAAGCAGGGGAATCATGAGAGAATTCTGCCATGTTGAAGGACAGGAGGCGAATCATCAAGTGTCAAAGCTAATTAATGATTTTCCTCAACTGTAAGCGGATGTCCCAAAAGCTTGTTATAAATAAAGTATTTAATAATTCTTTATGGGTTGTCAAATAAGTTAACATTATTTCTTCCATATATTTTTTATATTTATGTCTATAGTACACATTTTGAGCCGCATGAGAGAGCCTGAATGTTCGATAATTGTCCCCTACTTATAACATACATTTCAAAGGCGAAGCAGGTTAGGCAACGGCAGGTCACACATAAAGTTTGTCAACGTGTCCTGGGGCAATAGATGGTGCTAAAAGCTTAGTTACCTAAAAATCTGCACGCAGGGACAACTGAGGTAAGGACAAACATGCTATCAGCTAATAACATGTTTTAACAATGGTTACACTAGCTAAAGCCCCGACTCTGGGTAGCTATGGTTTGTTAACTCAGTGACTAAAGGGCCCAAAACTGGTTTCTGGCTGGAAAAGAGTACAAACCGCAGTGTCAATCTGTGAGAATATTCACACAGTAGCTATCAGCATCTAGCCAAGTGTAATATGTTACTTACTTTAGTTTAGTGGATTTAGTGGTTGTATAATTTGTGACAAAGAATATAAAAGTTTGGCTCAATCGCAAGACTTGCAAGGTGATGGGGGATTGAGTCCTGTGTGAAGCCTGTTTTTAAATTGAATTGATTTATTTTCTGTAAAAAGTTTATTTTATAATGCAACTCTCTGTTTTCTATTGGTCAACACATCACCGGATTCGCCCAACTGCGATGATTCCACTTGAAATTATTACACTGCAGACTTTCACCAGTAAAATGCTGCTGCTGTGTTAATGTTGCAGTCAGACTCAATTTCACAAAGGGAAATATCCAAATGATCTGTGGCAAAAAGGAGATGGGACAGGATTGATGTGGGTTTGGTCATGCTTTCTGGAGGTAGCATGACAAGTATTCTAACAAAAGCAATTCACAAATTGTAAATTATACAGCGTCTTAAAGACAGGTCAAGGTGAATTTAGATGGATTCAAGTCTTCAGACTTTCGCACAATGAACATTTTCTTTGCTTAAGTTAATTGTCTCATCGCTTGGCAGTTCTGTCTGATGAGAAATTATGATGCCACTGATGCCAGTGTTTGGTAGTAGAATGATGTCTTCTTTTTTAATTAAAGTCTTACCTCTCTTCATTTGAATTGAAGAATTGTCACCTCCAGCCAATTAGACAAATAAGATCTGGTTAAGGTTTTTAAAACTGCTGTCAGGATGAAGATGAACAAAAATGAAAAGCACTACATGGTCTAGACAAAAAAAAAATATATATATATATATATATATTTAAAATGTTGACAGTGCTGATAGATATTTTGTTCAACTTCCATATGCAAATAAAATATGTTTTTCTTTAAAGGTTCTCTATATAACATTCAGGTCATTTACATAACTGCAAACTACCAATTTATAGTGTAGTAATGTCTACCTTAGCAGAGAATTAAGTCACAGTCCCTCTGTGTGTGTTGTAATACTTTGGTTTTTATTTTCTTTGTCAGCCGTGTGTGCTTTTAGCTATTGGTTGCTACACGTTACAGTTGATTCTAAAGTGTAGCACCCATCCTCCAGTTCCCCCTCAGGGGAACGCTGTTCGCTCTGTCAGCATTGTTGCTGTTGTTTGCGCTGTAAGCACTGTTAGCTGCGAGCTGCCAGCTCAGCTGTCTCCATGTTAATAGCAGTGTGGAGGCACTAGATATGCTCTGAATTTAGAACCTTTTACACCCCTGTTGTATTATCTTACATGTCCAGAGACTTTTTATTGTCCCCTATCAAGATAATTTTCCCTATGAAGGAAGTACAAAACGGTTTAATGTTGTTTTTTTGTTTTTGTCCCTGCCTTTTTGGGAGAAAAATTACATTTTAACTCTGTTCACCTCATATTCTAAATCAAATTGACATCCTGCATGTAACACACGTTTTTGCACATATTAAAAGCTTTATTCATGACCGTGTGCTGTACAACTCATTCATCCTACATCTAATTAGCCTTTCTGTGGATGCACGGAAATCTTTATATTGGTTTAATATCTCATCCATCTTCAGCATCTGCCTGTTACAATCAAGGGATGATACAAGGCTCCTTTTCAGAAAAACGGACAGTGAATGAAGAGGAAGGAGATCCGTTTGTAGCTCAGGGTTACTCTGACAGACGTGAATAATTTTTATTCGGCACCAAAATTAAATAAATAAACGCAGGATATGGGCACCCATGTACAATCATTCAGAAATTGTCAAGGATAACACAATTAAGCAAGCATGCTTGTTTTCATTGTGGTCCTTGATGGAATGTGCTACAAGTAGTCGTCAGCAAATGACTGTGACAGCTCATACATTCAAAAAGACTAAAAACTAGACGAGACACACCATACCACAATAAGTGAAGAAAAAAAATTACATTTGCCAATAAATACTCAAAATGAGTGGATACTGCCACACATCTCTGAAGTATATGAGACAATACTTTCTGTCTCTACACCACTTTTTTATTTTCCCCCTGTGCTTTTGAACCTGCCGCTCCATCATCCTTCATGGCTTCATGTAGCCTTTTCCATAGTCTCTCTCTCTCTCTCTCTCTCTCTCTCTCTCTCTCTCTCTCTCTCTCTCTCTCTCTCTCTCTCTCTCTCTCTCTCTCTCTCTCTCTCTCTCTCTCTCTCTCTCTCTCTCTCTCTCTCTCTCTGGGGTATCACGACAGTCAAGCTCCTCCTAATGGGCTAACTGTCTGTGTCCCCAACATGACTGTGTGGGGAAACACTGGCTGTTATGTGGGTCAAACGTGTGATTATTACAAACCAAATCTTTTCATCCAGTTGGTCATCCTGTTGCCCTAGAGATCTGCACGAGGCGCCGATGGACCTGATTTATTCTAGTGGGTGTAGTAATAGATTTTTGGAATGTCCACCTAACTCGGACGACTCAATCGCAGCGTGCCGGCCATGCTTCATTGCCTCGTCTCATATCTCATACCAACCAGCCCCTCCATTGCTTTCCCCCTCCTCTGCTAGGTTTCTCATTACATTCGTGGCACTCCTAAGGAAATAATACAGAGCTCTTCCATTGGTCTCTGTGGAAAAATGCATTTCCTTTCATCTAGCTCTATCTGTACATGCAGAATCCACATATAGTACCTGTCCTATCAAAATGTGTATGCAGCCCCCTCTTCCACTCTTCAGGCTCCTTAAATAGGCTATTTTCTCCTCTAATGTTGTTTCCCCTTTCCTCTTCTCCTGTATTGATTGGACAAGCTTGCTGGATCAATAGATTGCTGTAGATCAGAGCGATTGCTGCTCGGGCGGGCTACCGCATCTCCCCGCATTCAACACGGCCTCCCTATAAACCACTCAGAGAGCCTCTCATTTCTCCGCCAAGGTTATGAAATAAACGGCTGATAAAAGTTGACGGTGAGGCTTGTTTGTTTTGACCGATGAACAGGTTAACTCCTCTGGCATTGTAGCAAGCCTTCTGCGAGTGCTCTGGGTCTCACCTCATTGTGGAGCAAATTACCTTGAATCTATGGTCTCTTTATTGAACTCACAAATCCTGAAAGTTGTTAGTGCCACAGGGCTGAAGAACAGAAGGGACGATGTATACTAATGGCTCCATGATGCCTGTTTTATTTTTTGTGTTGTTGTTGTTGTTGTTTTTTTATGCAGTTGAGATATCAAACCATCAATCACGGTGCTGTTCTATTACACCAGAAGTTCTAACCTTACTCTCGTTTTTTACTTGCTTTTCTTTTCACTTTGTATTTTTGACATTTGGCCGACGTTGCATCCGTGAAGTACCTCCACTCTAATTTGTCCTGCATTCATCCTGTATAAATCATCCTTCAAATGAAAACCTTGTTATTTCCTCAGGACTTTTTCCCTAGTACTTTTGTGAAGAGTTGCCCTACATATTTAAAAATCACATTTACGTGGCATTGCGCTAGGGATGGCAGCCTCTTATTAGTTGGTTCAGAAAAGCTTTCACTATTTCTATGAAACTTTATACATTGTCCACAGTAATGTTTTTTTTTTTTTTTTTAGTGAAATATCTTAATGACTGAATTGATTGCTATACAATTAGACATTCATGGTGCCCAGAGGATGGATCTTAACTTTGGTTGACCTCTGACTCTAGTGCCATCAGCAGGTAAAGGTTTTCACTAATCCAGTGAAATATCTCAACATCCACGAGATGCTTTAAAGACTCATGTTCCCAGAGGATACATCATAAGAACTTAGTTTCTTTTCCTATAGAGCCAGCATGAGGTTTTAAGCTGCAGTTCTTTTTATAAGTATTATTTGTTTGTCACGCCTCTCTGTTAATGAAGGCAGAGTTTCAGGGGAGAGAGAGAGGGAATGATGACCTGAGTGCCCCCCATAGCTGCAGCTTTGAGTGGAATGTCTCTTTGGATGGATTTCTCACATTTATAGCACCGTCTCCAAATCAAAATTTCAATTTGTCCCAGCATATCTAAAAACATTTAGCTCAAAGCAACAATATGCCTATAGGTGAAGTCTCAGGAAAATGAGGGAATGATGCACAACCATTAAAAAATGCTACCGGGTTTCTAACCATACAACGCTTAATGTATTCCTTTTCAGTATTTTTCATCCTGTCAAACTTGCAAACGATTTACTTCCTTGTAATTGAAGGCCGTACCTTTTTTAATTTTATGGAATTTTTAAGATCAAAGGTGAGGAGAAAATGTGTAAAAGACAGTATTTATAATGCAGTTATTTTACTGTAGTTATTCGAACTCCTCATCTCCATCTATAAATTCTAATAATTCCCTGAGATAATAATTGGCTCCATTTCTGTGTCTGCTTGTACTTCCTCTTCAACTTCTCAGCAGTAGGCGTGTAGCAAAAAGCCCTGTTTGTTTGCTCACTTAACACATCTATGAACACCTTTTAGTGAAAACCGTGCTAAGCTGCTGTTTCAAGTAAATGGTGCTGTATAATCTTGTTTTCTGTGTCCGAGGAGCATTGATAAAAGAGTGCCTTTTTTATCTCTTGGAGACCTTGAGACCATTATCCACACTTTTATCCCAGCTTGTTTATACTACTGCAACAAATGGTACTCTGGGTTAAATCAAAGTTTGCTGTCCGTGCTGCAGCTTTTCCAAAATGTAGGGGCGATGCAAGGCTTCTAACAAGCTTTAAGGAGACTGCCAGCATATTCCTGTTTTAGACTCTCTCCAGCAGCTGCAACCACATTTTTTTTCTTTTACTGAAAACACTTTCGTTTACCTTTTTGAAGTTAATGCAAAATGTTCAGTTTTGTTCCATGTGTTTTAGGTATTATTCTATAATCTGTCCATAAACTAAAGGGCACAATTCTTTGTTTTGATTTTTTAAAATTATATTTTCTATTTGAGTGTAAATGTAATGCTGTTACTGCTAACCTGTGTCCCCTGTGATTGTGTAAACCACTTGAAAACATGAAACCCCTCGTAGAACACTTGGCCTTCTCCCTCCAGCATAGCATTGCAGCTAATCATGACACAAAGATGGCCCTCTGCACACTCGTCATCAATCATAGTTTTTTTTTTTAACCACTACCAGCTGTATTTTTCTGCTAGAGGGATACTCCAAGACTCCAAAGCCAACTCTGACACAAGGGAGAGGTTTTAACAGGGTAGAATTGAACAAAGCATTATTATTTGTATTATGACAGCAAATGGTTCATTTATTGTGGTAGCCAGCGTTGATTAGGTGTGGTCTTAATGAGGCCTCATCCATCTTTCTTGTTATGCAGCCCACAACTACGGTTCCCAGCGCCTCCACAGGCATGAACTGCAGCTCTGTCCATTTTAAATGACTTGCTTCACCCGTGCTACATGCTCTGGGACATTATGCAAATGACCCATCCCCTCGCCAGCAGCCCCGACTACTCTCTGCCTGTAATCAGGCATGATTATGCACTGTTGGCTGCAAACGCTTCTTCAGCAAATAAATTGACAATGACCATTATCATATTCGGACTGGGGGAGACGAGGTGAGGGCAGAGGGGCGGGCAGGTGTATTATATCCAGAGATGCACAATAGTCCATTAAGATAGTTGCGTGTTGGGTGATGCTTCGGGTTGTGGTGGCGAAATGTCAATTAAAGGGAATTTAGCTATTGAGTGGGTTTGATTATAATCGTGAATAAATTATGATAAACTTTTTTCCATTTTTGGAAAGAATCTCAACTTGCTATTGGGGGAATATCTTTCCCAGTTGTGATGTCTTTAGTTCAAACAGTTGGCAGCAATTCTGGAGCAAACACACCTGCAGGAGCAACGAAACATGACGATCATGCTTGACGTAGTTCTGTCACTGTTGTGTTGCGAAGAAGTCAGTTTGCATGGAAGTGCTTCATCAATACAGCACGATGTTCATTTAGTAAATTATGGTCCCATTTACAGTCAAATAGTAGTAAATATCAAACGACCACTGCAATCAGCTACTAAGATGACTTTGACATAAGTTTTAAAGTTGAACTTGAACAGCTTCAAACCAGAATCCAGATGGATCCAGATCCAGTAAGGTTGGTGTTGCTGCTCTGACGCTTGTGTTAATCAGATCCACCCTTCGCTCCTCTGCGGTCCAAATATGGTCACTTCCTTCACTGGTTGCAAAACGTCCAATATGGAACGAAATGGTGATTTCATGATGCCTACATCCACTCCTATACAGACTATGCTTAATACTCACCATCATGTAGCTTTTAAAGCGTTGGCTGGACTGGAGTGAGGGAGCGGCCCAGCTAACCGGTGTGTGCATGTAGTGTTTCTGCAGCAGCTCACACAGCGTGACTGTAAAAACTATTCGGATTGGACTGACAACGCTGCTACTGACAGGAAACTGGACTTTTAAGCACATGCATGTACGCGTGTGTGTCCATCCATCATAACCCAGAGACGGCGAACATTATTACTCTGACAGCCAAACTCCAGAGCATGACCAGTCTGGAGTTGGTCATATTGTTGGATGTCAGGGTGAATTGTTGAAACACATGCTGAAGTTCTTCCAAACTGGGTCAGCGAACCAGTGAATCACCACTCTGCATCTCAGCCCCCCAACCCACATCTTCCTCCTTGTTCTAACTCACTGAAGAAATAGCCTCGTTACCTTTCCCCATTTGCTAGGTTTCTTAATAGATTCATGGGACATCTGTCCCAGGAATATTGTCAGGCTGCTTAGTGTCCTGCACTTTTTGTTACTTGGAATATTGGTGATCTTACATTTCAAGCTTACTCTGCTTTGCACTCGGTGTAATTAAATCTGGGTACCTGCTCAATGCATAAAATCCAAACACCATCTCATGATTCTAATAGTAAGACTTTAAATCAGGATACTGTTAGCATTGACGGCTCTGAAGGTTTTCTTTTTGTCGTTTTTTCAAACATCCCACAGGCCCAAATGCTGAACGGAGTGTTATATAGAAAGCGGAACTAAACTTGAATTCAAGTCAATCATTTCCTTCTCTCACTCAACGAATGTCCTGGTGTGTCGGGTGGGGGGGCCCAAAACAGGTGTGTAATCTACATAACCCAATCACCACATAATGACAGCAATTACATGCACACTAAATTGTGTCGATTTAAAATCGGAGCATATTGCTTGTTTTGGCATCTTCTTCCCGCTTCTTTTCCATCCACGATTCATTTAGCTGAAGCTCTTTTCCAGAGCAACGTCCCTCGAGTATAAGTTGTGCATCCTCCACAATACAAGGCTGGTGGTCCCTGATCGCTGCAACAGTAATTGAGCATTCACAGGTATCAAAAGTGACAAACGTAATTGTTGGATCAAAGTAATTGATTATATGAATTACCAGGAGCCACATGATGACGTTATGCAGGCCAGGGGGCAGAGATGAGGTGATTTAATGAATTGTCTTCATTGTTGTTGCTAAATTCCTGCTAAATGCCTTATTTAAATATTTTATATTACTTTTCTTTTTTTAAGCCTTTCTAAAGAGTTTCATACAAATATTTTTGTCTCTCAACTGTGCCACTGTGAAATATTTACACTTAGATTTCGGTTTTGATATGCTCTTACTGTTATCAATGATCTAATCTTACCTCCATGTGCAACAGAGAGGAATTGAAAATAGACGAATGCATTAAATGAAGATGAAAACCACAAAAACAACTTTGTGTTGTTATGTTTTGTGCAGTTCTCATTTTCTAGACTATTTCTAGCGATGTTCTTCCAAAAAGTAAGAAAGACTTATTAATGAGCCGCATCACTGTGGTGGGTGAAGTGTTTCTTCATTACAGTGAACATGGGAACTGTAGTTCATCTTGACTCAATTACAGATATATCATCCTGGTGCCATAAATACACACAGGACACCAAAAATGCATGAATCCACAGTTGAAAATTCCAACAGCATATTAGGGCCACTCTAGGGGGAAAAAAGGAACACTTTTTTTTATAATAAAGAATCTCGCCCCCCTCTCTCGCCTCCGTTTCCTTTTGGCATGTATTCAGGTGTACATATAGCCAATAATAAATTGGATCCACTAACACCGGATGTTTGCCAACATGTATGACAACAAGTGACGGCTACTGCTAGCATTTAGCAACTGCTCGATCAATTAGCATCCATAAGGTGACAATTTGGCAAATAAAATGAACCAACAATTACCATCAACAGCCATCACCGTGAGGACCTTAGCAAAGCGTTGTCACACATTGTGATGTATTAATTAAAAAAATTAATGCAATATTCATGGGGTTTTAGCTAGCATGAATACCGGATGATAGCATCGTAATTAAAGAAGCAAATTTGATAGTTTTAAGTTTTTTTTCTCAGAATATTGCCCACCTCTCTCTGCTCTTTTTTCCCCCTACAGTGGCCCTAAAACATCCCACAACAACATGATACTTCTAACAATCCCACAATGCAATGCTCCATTTTTTACACTTCAACTGTCGATGTCGCAAAATAATTAGTAATCTCAATTTACTGCTCGCTATATAGTAAATGTTTGCTTGTTTATTATGTAGTTCCTGTTCCTGGTTGATGTTGGGACTTTTGAAATTCATTCATTTTGGAAAACCATTTGTGTTCTAGTCCTGCTCTTTGTGAAAAAGTGTCCTGAAAATAACTTTTGTTATGGTATGACCATTATAAATGAAATTGAATTGAATAAGTGGATGAGTAAGTTATTTTCGGAAACCGTCCATGTCTATTCATGGGGTTTGTTGGCAATAACAGAAATACTGAATAGTGCCAGCTTTATTATATATATTTTTTTAATAGAGGTTTGAGGAAGCGATGGTTTGGCAGGTGAAACAGGAGGAAGACGGGTGGAGCAGAAGAAGAAGAGGCAGTCAGGGCTGCTAATTGCGTCCGCTCAAGGTTTTTAACAGCAGGTCTGCAGGTTAAACAGCAGCTTCACTCTGGAGGCTGTCAGGACGGTCCGGTAGGGTTGCAGATGATAGATGAACTGTTGGTGGACCATTAAAGAGAGCTCATCAGCAGCACATGCATAGCAGGCTCTTACCCACTCCATTGCTGGTACAGATGACTTGGCTGGCGGGACAGTAGCATCAAACATTTGCTGCCTTTTGCAACGGCCATCTGTGTTAATATGTAACTATGGGTGGATATTACACTGTCACCATAAAGGGCACAGGCTTATTATATTGAATAAATTGCGGGGAGGTTAGGAAGTAACCAAACAGATGGCACTTGCAGAGCCCACTGAGCCAGAGCAACACCTGTAGCTGCTTACAGCCCAGGTATGATTAATCTAAAATGGGGTTAACAAACGAGTATTAGGAGACAGGGCAGTTGTATAAACCAATATTAAATAACGAATAAAAGACGAAACGAAATAAAGAATCTCGCTTTAAAGGCAACATCTGTGTGTCTCCACACTTACTGTGTGCACTTGGAGGTCTTTGACACGAGGACATCTAGGTCAGCATGTCGTATCACAGTAGCATGCTTTGTTGTGCAGATGGAGCCTTTTATCATGTTAATACTCTTCATATTGCCGATAGGGGTGGCAGGGTACTCAAGTGCTGGGAGAGACAGACATCCATCACTGCAGCCTGCTCTTTATCAGATTCTGTGGTCTGAATTAAATTTGGGACATTAAACTCAAATATATCCAACTGCGTCTTGGAAAACCTGACTGTATGCACCTTTCCATGGCTAAAAAATGACAGACGTATTTAATACATTGGAGCCATTGGAACTTCATTAGTCATTCCTGTCATTACCCAACATGTTGTGCAAGTGTAAATGGGCTAGTCATATCGCGCCCGTGTACCTGATAGCATACGAAAGTCGTTAAAATAGGGCTCTGGTGGGACACATGATAAAGCTCTTCATTTTAACCTGAGGTAAAACAAAGTTTAAAGTCACAGCGAGTGAATGTACCATCTAATCCCTCATTTTAATCCCAGCCTGGAGAGAGCATCAAAATGCTGACAAACTAATGATGTGGTGAGAGAATAGCTTGGAAGAAAAATGCATTCGCTTAACTCGTTGTTAACGGTGATGTGAGGCGGCTGCTAGCAGACGTAATCCAACAAGCAGCATGCACATGGATGGAGAGGACGTGGTATGTTTTTGCATCATTTTCTCACATCATATATTACATAACAGCTGCGTGCTCTGAGAGGAGAATAAACGCATAATTGTGATAATGTAGCCATAAATTGAGTTCCCTAACACAGATAAGTTGGATTTGAGCAATATTATAGCAAAGACGAACAAAGTAGTTCTTCTTTTATCCCCGACGGGTATCGTTTCCAAAACTTAATAAAGTAGATTTTTTGCATTTACCAGCAAAAATACAAATAATTCATTTTTACAATGCCTACCTTGTGCATGCACCCCAAAAATGCTATAAAAAATACCCCAATTGACCCTTTGCCATAAAATACAGTATCCCAATATATGACTTGGAGCATTAGTAAAACCATAAGAGGCCTTTTCTAAAGACATGCACAATGATTCTATTTAAATGAAGGTTAAAATAAAAGGGTAAATAAGGGGCGAGGGAGCATTTAGTCAATAGTAAACAAGTCATTAATCATTCCACCTCTTCGCAGGATCCTCATATAGCTCCACTGTAAGAAATGGGTCAGTTTTGGCCCCACAGCAGCTGGCTACAGTTTTAATTTTCCAGAGAATAGCAACACCCGTATACTGCGTTGGTTCCGAGAGGTTCTAGTATTGGGGCTAATTAGACCAATCATCCTTCATCTTAGTTTTCCATTTGATGGGTTTTATGGCAAAACTGCTTCCACGGTTTCTCAACAGACATTCACTCCAGTTTTGAAGAGAAAGTACATTGCTCCTTGTAGATTAGTAAATTGACTGTTTTTCCCGGAAACTGAAAGAAATTGCAAATCAAAAACTAAGAACCTGCCTGTTCTTTCCAGAGGCCCCCCGTAGAGACATGATGCACTTTAAGAACAGGTTGCCAATTATCCTAGAATAGAAAATGTGTCTAAGAAACCTGGTAAATGACCATTTTAAAAGTAAAACAATGGATAAACAGGCTGTCTGGCTGCTTTCTCGGGTCATTTACAGGAAGAAGGATGGTCTGCGCAGGTCTTTGTCAATTCAGAACAGCTGATCATCATTTCTCAGCCAAACTAATGGCATGGGCGAGTGTTTGAGGGAAAACAAGTACACCATTAACATATGAATGTGCTATGTTTACTGTCAGGAATTATTAATGGTGGCTACATCTAAAGCCTTAAAATGTTCATGAAACGAGCTTGGACTCTTTGATGCATTGATATGAAGACAGAGACACACTGACAGAGAGGACCGTTAATTCCCTTTTCACAGGCAGCAGCCCCAAACAAGGTAGAAAATAAACACTTCATTTACAAGCTATTTCTTCACTTATAGTCACCAACTACATCCATAAAATTCAACGCAATCAAAAGACACTTAAACTATAGACATAGAAGTGGACGTAGGCAGCGTGATGTCACGCATTGGTTTGTGGACCTCCGTTTTGAAGCCTGGAGGTCGGCATATTGGTCGTTGCCTTTTTTTTGGTACCAGAAGTGAAGAGACGGAAAGTGTTAAAGCTGTAAGAAAATATGCACTTCTCCCTAATATAAAATGAAATTAATGTAAAATGTGTATTCTATGGCAATGTAAAAACACCTGGTAAAAACCCATTGCTGCTTTCCTGCTGAAGAAAGTAATTCTTGACTGTGTGTACTTTCCTGCAGCATTTGTAATATCCCAACACGTGCACACTGTAAGAAAAAAACTGTGCAGTCACACTACACAGCCTGTCCTCTCACTGCACCGTCAGTCCAAATGTTCACACAAAAAATACTGCTTGAATTCACATAAAATGAGACATCCTGACTTTAAAAAATATGGTAAAAAGATGTAGGAGGAATCTGATTACTGACTAGCTGAATATAAAAAAAAAAAACACAACAAAAAAGCCAACAGCTAACTGCAGTCTCTTCATAGAATTTCCACCAATAGCCTGGTTTGCCGGTCTTTCCTGATTGAACCGTCTTTTTAAAAGACAGCACCCCAGCATTGCAGAACGAGGGCGGTCTTGCATATAACGGCGGCCACGTACAAGCAACTATCAACGTTTTAATGCTTCAGATCTACGCTTTGAGGTCGTTAAATCCGCCGCCAGAGTGTCGCCCTGGTAACAGGTCTTCACTACGTCACGTCTTTTCCACCCGGCATGCTCGGAGCGTTTAAATAGAACGCCGTATCACCTCTGATGCGGCTGTCTGACTACCTCTGTTGGTGTCTCAGAGGTAACCGAATATTACACCTCGGCGAGGGTTTAGACTGACCATGGGGCAGAATAACAGCGGAACACTCCCGCAAAGAAAAAGGCAGTCTAAAAGGGGCTTTTGACTTCTTATCCCTACGATGTCTTATAATAACAACAATGGCACCTGACTGATTTCAAAAGCTGTAAAGAAGAAAATATTAGAAAGTGAAAAAGCAATGTTGTATTATTTATTTGACTGTAACATATTGTGTATTTAAATTTTTTGTGCTACAAAAATATCAGATTCAGTAAAGCACACTCAACCTGTAGTCAAGTCTACTAATCTTTATGTTCGCTATCTGTCTCACAATACAAATGATGTATCTGCCAGGACTGAATAGCGCCACATAAAGACCTGGAATATGTACTACAGCATGTTGAGTCTTTTACAATGGATTCGTTTGGACGCAGATTTTCTTGAAACGACGCCAAGGAAAACCATGGAAAAAAACGTGTGCCTACATAAGTCTAAATATGTGACTGCATGCAAACATTACAACTACTCAACAACTACTCTTTAAATAACTGTGGCAGTTAACTGCGATCATTTTGTGTGGAATTTGCTGCTTTCAGGAAATACAGGAAAATATATTGATGTTTGAGTTAAATGGTTTATGTAAAACTTGTGCCTCCTATTATTTGAACATCCTGAAACCGCATTGAGAAAAGGGTGAAATTCAAAGAGAGACTGTCTGAGTCCATTAGCATTTTCCACTTGTTTAATGCCCTTAGAAGAAAGGATTTTTGGCATCTAACACAATAATAAATAGTTAAGAGTGCTCTTTTGCTGTGCTGCCTCTTTCAAAGTTTGCAGCTTCCTGCACTTCCAAAAAGCTTCTGGTAAACCAGCTACAAGTCATTTGGACTGAATCATCCAACCACAAAATGTCTGTATTGGCGCTAACTTGATCAAATGATCTCATTAATATTGAACCGTAACAGCACCTTAATAACTTTAACATCTCCTCATAGCAGTGAACAGCCTTTTAGCTTCACAAATGACTCTGTGATTGGACAAAACATGCTGATATGCATTTTTTGGAAGAGGGGTTATTGGGCTAGAATAGCATTAGTGGTTTGATGTAGCCGGAGGGGGAGAGCGATTTGTTATTTGTAATAATTACATTAAGCAAGTGATACTGGCTGACTTAAAATGGAATAAACATGAGCGCTTAATGGACCCCTACGTTATGCTTCCCATACCCATTTCATTGTTCTTAAGAAATTGGGCTTCTGAGGATTCATAATTACTTGTTTTATCCTTGGCCTAGCTTATGAAAGATTAAAATTACGTTTAAGGCGGGTTTCTGCCTGTGTTGCTGCAGAAGTGCTTTTTTATGCCAATATCTGGGGTACTTATCACAGAAACGGATATCTCGTGAACGGGCGCTCATGGATCCTCACAGCTACTCTGCCAGATTTGTCAGCGTCAAATGTAACATCTAAACTCTGCTCAGACATGCTGGGCGAGTGAAGCCCAGAGGAGCCCTCTAAAGAGGAGATCGAAGGGACCAAACGACAGAAAATAAATGGCGTGGAAAAACATGGGCTTATGGTAAGTCTACAGAGAAATGGTTTGCTGGCTCTGTGCCTTTTTAATATCAGTTTGAATTAGAATGATACTATTGATTTTTTTTTTGCAAGAGCGGCCTGACAATACGCCTGTAGCCAGTCCTCGGAGAGTGAAGAGACAGAGGCAGAGAAAAAGGCGACGGGACAGAGGGAGGCATGGAGGGAGATAAAGAGGAACAGGCAGAGGAAGACAGAGGGGAGGGACAAAGGAAGAGCAAGAAGCAGAAGCATGAGTGAGGGTCTGCTTGCAGAAATAGAACGACTCCCCAATCAATTGTGCGTCTGTGACCCTGCTGTGAGACTGCAGGGGATCCCTCAGCACGAACACACAAAGGAGAGGTCGTAATAGGCCAATACATTAGATAAATGGCATTTACTGCTATGGAAACGACTCCGACCTGGCTGGAGGTTGCCCACCGTGCTGGCAGCAGGTTTGTATTTATAGTCTTCTCCTGCATCTCGCTGTGCAATTTCTCTGGCACCCTACCACCACCCCCACCACCACCTCCTCCTCCTCCTCCTCCTCCTCCTCAGCCTTGTCTTCTCTTTCCTTCTTCACCTCCCTTGGTCTCAGTGATTCTACATCTCATATCCTGCCACCCACGTGTGCAGCCACTCCTCCTTTCCCTCAACCTGGTTCTTCTGGTCCATGGTGTTCCAGGATGTTGCCGTTGGCATCACACCACTTTCTCTCAGTGCAAGAAATGGCCCTCTGTGTGTTGCCCGGTAAACCCCGGAGGGCAGAAGCAATCCTGAGGGGTGAAGATCAAACGAGTCAAGATTGTGTTCAGCACTGTGGCAAGGACGTAATTACTGAGCAGTTTATTCATTTGTGACCAGTCATTAGATTGCGATATGCCAGTTGGCTGCAGTTGTGATGAACTGCCTTTTTTAAAAGGCGTTTTAATGAATTTTTAGGCTGGACCGTAGAGGGCCAAACGTATAAATGGCTCTGTGGCTGAGTAAAGGCAATTTTCCACAGAGATTCCGCCATAGGGATCTAAAATCTAAAGGATCTAAAAGATAAAGAGTTCCCCCACAGCAGCTGTAGCTCGAGTTAGCTAACATTAACACAGCAGCCGTGGCTAGTGTTAGCTCGCTTGCAGCTAGTGTCTAAACTGTCTAACTTCACCCCAAAGACAGCATAATTCAAGTGAAGCATTGTGAACTTCATCAATATGTTTACATGATTCATTGGCTTGTTGCATATGTTGTTGTTGGATATAACGGTCTTTGATGGTTTAGCATTTTTAATAGCGTTAGCTAACACTCCACTGAAACCCCTCACCAACATGATATTTTGTCACCACAATACTGTTTTTTATTATTTTATCTGACATAACTGCTGCTAATACCACAATAACAAAGCAGGAAGGAAATCATGTGATTCGTCAGCATCATCAGCAACAGTGTTGCCTGTGACTGACGGACAGGCTGCAGGTTGTAGAGACGGTTTGAGTTGAAAGAGACATGGATTTTAATTTGTGTGGTGTTTGCTAAAATAATAGTTGGGGTTGAGAAGTTTAGACATTTTTTTTTACAAAAACATCCTATGTATATTGTTACACACCAACAATATGTATGCTTTTTACACACATTGTGAAAACTTGTATCACTTTCTAAGATAAAAAACATGGTAATGAATTCCACCATTGCTCATTGATGCACTGTCCTCTGTATTAAACTAGTTCTACAAGGAGGCAACAGAAAGCGACCCTCCACTGACTGTCGAGTGGAGTACTGATTTCTAACCGGAGAAAATGACAGCCAGCTGTAAAGTATTTCTGGGAAAAAAATATTGGCATTGGTAGTTAGCAATATAAAAACTCCATCTGCTTCCAAAAGAGATGGTGTTGATTTCGTTATTTTTCCATTAACTCATTAAGTGTAGTCCATATTTTCTTACTGTCTAATTTAGCATCTTTAATCTTATTTTGAAAGTAGATCCTTTTTTTTCATTTTATCCAATTCCTTAAATTACGATAGATATTCCACTGTGATGCATCACCCGATTTAATTGCCTCTACCTTGGCTTTGTTCCTTTGCATCATATATTCTTTGAGTTCTTGATCCAACCATGGAGCCATTGTGTTTCTCACAGTTAGCCGTCTCACAGGAGCATGTCTATCAATTATTGGCATCAACAAGTTGCACTTAAAAGTTTTTCCTGGCGTTATTATAGAGAATAGCATTAGAAATGTAGAATTTGCTGGAACAGGTAGCAGTAAAAGAAAATGTTGTTTCTGCTTAGAATGCAGGTGAGATGAGGTAACGTTTATACACTCAAATAATGTCACGTCTCACTTTGGGAGTGGAAAAACAATGACATTTTTTCTCCTCCAGCCTGACTATTATTCCACCCCCACAATGACAGGGGTTTTAATTGCATCCTGATAAGTGCATTTTAAATTAAATTTTAATGATTTAGGATTCAAGTTGTGAGTCAAGCCTCTGTGAGCACCGACATCAGTCGGATAGGGTGATGCATTTTAAAAACGAACAGATTTAGAGATGATCTTACAGTGTGACCCCTGGACTGAAACAGCTTTGTGTTGCCATAGCAAAACAATGTTACAAAACTTAGATGACTGCCGGTGGCGTCTCAGCCTTCTGAAGAAATAAATCAAGTGGCACACAGCCAACAGGTGACTGATCTGACATTGATTATTGTTTCAGAAGGGTGTGGAAATAATTTCCGTAGCTGACTGTGATGTGGTTCCCGGGGTCACTAATATGAGGAAATTTTCATCTAGAATAAAGATCTGTCTGTTTCCATTTATCCGGATGCCTTAATTTCACTCTCACTGACACCCCTATAAAGATTTCATTCTCCATTGTGTACAGAAAAACACCTCCTCCTCTCTCCTCCACACTCTTTATTTCCCATCGGCAGATGAATAATTAATTCCTTATTCAAAGGAAAAGGGTAAGCAGACTCACAATATTGTCTAAGAACAAGTACTTGTGGCCCACAGACCATTGTCACGTCCATGTCTCCCAGGGGAGCAATTCCAACACAATTTACAGAGCATGAACATTAGACTGTCAGAACCAGGCCAGAGCCCCCTGCCTTCCCACAACAACAACGCCGGTCAACTAATGCACAGGGGAAGAGACGACCTGGTGGAAGGCTTTGCTTTCAGGTAATGGCTCTTAGCGACGGCTATTCATTAAACAGAGTGTCTGAACAATGGGTCTCTATGTAATGCATCTGCTTTACACATCCTGCATTATTTATGAGCGGAGAACAGCTTTATATTCAGAATGGGTTAAAAGCTTAAAGATTGTTGAGGGACTTGTTTTCATCCGACGGGATGCATTAAGTATAATGGTGAGCCGCTAAAGGGACACTGATTAAAAGGTACAATGACCAACTTTCTCACAATAAAGCAACTGAATGAAGTGAATAAATAATACACATCGTCACATTGTGATCAACACTCACTCTGCGTGTTTGTGTACAAGCCCACCCCGTTTTGCCTAAAGGCGTCTGTATGCCCGAAGCCAACCACTTGTCCGATTGTGTCTGAAGGAAAAGGTGTTTTTATTGAGCTGTTGAGCCACGTTCGAAAGAGGTATACAGAAGACGTGATCATTGTTCAAATGGGGACGACAACACACACTTTAGGACACTATTTCCTCAGGGGCATTCATGAGGTTGCCCTTGGTTGCTCACTTTTGCACACCCGGCTGAAGCTGCGTGAAGTGGGCGTGCTTTTTTGGATTGTCTGTTTTGGAAAGGTGGATCTGGTTTCTGACAACTGATGACTGTCTAACAAAAAAGTCAACCTCCAAGAAAAATCTATCTAATTGCAGAAAAAAGACATTATATTGATAGTGACCAGTAATATGTACGTATTTCAAACTGTAGTTATTGACAGTGTGTTACCGATAAGTGTTCATAACAAACAAATTGTTTCATATTTTCACAAAATAAGATGTTATAGTGTATCTGAAATGGAAAAATGCCTCTCTTACCCTCTTAGATCACCCACATATTGTACATATATATATATATATATAGAAAGAATTTTATTAAATAAAAAAATATGATTCATGATTACATCAGCTAGTACCAACCAAGTGCCGTCCTCAACTCTGTGTTTAACCATCAGTATTTGATTAATGATAAAATTTGAAAAGTCTGGAAGAGCTGCACAGTTTGATTATTAAATCCCATTTATCCATTCAAGCTAACCTTCATCTGCGACTGCATGGTTTGAGAGCCTTCAGTGGATAGTATACGCCAGCAGCCTTTCAGAGTGGAGAATCATTTTCTTACTTTTTCTATAATTTTCAAACCTCATTTTATATACTTGATGATTTTTTTTAATCATCTAGATTTGGCTGGCAGGTTGACACATTTTTACGTGGTGTGACAACCTCGGAAGATACATTTTTCATATTTAAATTATTCCATGGATTAGTGTCGTGCCAGTATATATTATATTATAAAACATCAGAAAGTTTTGTCATTTCTGATTGAAAAATCACTTCCAAATGCCACCTTTCAGTCTTTCAAGTGCATTCATGAACAAAGCCTGTATTCTTTGTGCAAGTGGCGTCTCTCTCTCTCTCTGCGTTACACAAGAAACGCATTCACATTCTGCCTCAACATGAAGCCATTCATCCAAGTTTTAATACACAGATATAACCTTAAAACTAAATGCAAGGATAATGGGCAGTTTGCACAGCGCTTCCATATTCAGAGTGCGAGAATGCAGCTCTCGACTTGGCTGCTGGTTGTCTGAGCTTTCTGGATGAGTTTGTTTTAAAAGTCAAACCAAAGAAAGATCTAGGTTTTACTGAGAACTGTACTCAAGTTGTGTGGACAACATGATTAGCAGCATGTTGGTGTATTTATAACAACTTCACTATACAGCTATATGGAATACTGTAATATCATTAGTCATGCCAACAGCATGGCTCCAGGGAGGGCCGTGTCACTTGCTTGACTGAAATATCTCAACTGTTGGATTGATTGCCATGAAATCCTCTGCAGACGTTTGTTGTCTAATGACTCATGGTATTGACGTTTGTGAAATATGTTGACACTCACTGCATAGATTGCCATTAAACTTTGTACAGAGATTCATGTGCCCATAGAATGAATTCAAATCACTTTGCTGATACCTTGACGTTTCATCTGCACCATCGTCGGGTCAACGATTGTACATCTCATTTGTGTTTAGTGCTGATTAGTTCACGTTGGCATACTAGCATGCTAAACTAAGATGATCATTATCTCTGCTTAATATCTGCATGTCAAGATCATCATTTTAATAAGCTCCAAGTAAAGCTGTGTGTAAATACAACCTCCAGGAGCTACAAGCATGACAGTAGACTCTTGCTTTTATATACTGAAATACTTTTAATCCATATTTTATTGCCATGACCTGTCAAACTTTACCAGGATAGCCATTCTAAAGATATTACCAATTTTGGATGGGTAACTCTTTATTCAATCCACATGTACGGACGGAAGTGCATTATCTCAAGATCACAATTTAATTATTTTGTTATCTCGAGAAAATGAACTTTTTTTAATCTCCAGATGATCAACTCTTATATTGAGAAAACAAAACGGTACACACTGTCCCTTTAAAAAAAAAAAAAAAAAAAGGAAACGACCCTTTTGCTTTGTCAAGGTAATTTATGTAAATGTTTGTTACATTTATGAGTAGGTGGACATCGGCTCCTGAGCCTCCGTATGTAGTGTAGCTTCTAAAACACCCCGCTGCACATGCAGAAATCTGGCCCAACAAACACGCATGTATACAGTCGCATACGGCCCCTGTAGAAATTCACACACACACACACACACACACAGTAATGCACACACAGAGCTGGCATCTATTTCCGTGTTCGCGGTACAGACGGGGATGTAGGAGTGATTAACCGAGGTGTGTGTGTAAGTGTTAGAGGGGTGATGGTGGGGCTAATCGTCAGCCTCCTGGTAAATCCCGTCCTTTGTAACCTCTCACTTCCACCTATATCATCACCTCTCAGCTTCCATCTGATTGCCTATATGGATGTGTTTTACAGTGTTAATACAATGTCACACACATTCGCCATATTGTATATTCACACACACAGATAACAACAGAAGTATTAGACATCAATGTGCAGATAAACACGCGCACCGTTCAAAATGGATGTGTTTATTCTGTATGCATGTATATTGTGCTCAACAGGAATGCCTTGCACTGTATCCAGCATTATCCGTTAACCTAAATAGCAAGACCCACTTATGTTTGTCTCAGACAGAGAGTTAATCACACAACGTAATACATAGTGAGAGCAAACAATTTAATAATCAAATTATCTGCAAACACCAATTAGCAGAATCCGAGCAGAAATTGGGTCAAAACATTTAATAGCGTGTAGGCTTCATTCATCATTTTGGGAATGTGTTATATTCAAATATGAACCAATTTGCTGATGTGTAAGAGGCCACGGTGCCTGAGTGCAAGGAACAAAAACGTATTTTATTCATATATTTCATTTAGAATATATTCAAAAATCCAAACCACAGTCTTTGGACAAAATAACCCGTTAGTCGTCCAACACGGCGTAGCTCAGGAGTATCCCCATTGTTTCCTCAACCAGCAGTGTGTATGTGAGCCTACCTAATTGGACACTCCAGCTCTGGGTCCTACCCTGAGAGATGATTTTTCACGTCCTACAACCAGGCATGCCAGATGTCTGACAGTGCGGTCTATCCCTGCAGGTGTTGGGGCCCACAGGGCAGCCGCTCCATGAGATTCTGGTCGGGCCGTTCCCCATGGGTCAAGGCTGATCACAAGACACCCGCTCCCAGGTCTGGTTCCAGAAGGGGCCCCAGTTGTGTCTGGTTTCCCATTGAGCTGTTGTCCTAGACGGAAATAACAAGGTGTCATTTCTCGTTTCTGTCGTGGAAAATTGTGTAAAATGACCTCAGGTGCCTGGAGTGCTCGAGCTGCGAAGAAACATAACAAGCAATTACAACTTGAACCGATTTAAAGCCAGAACTAATACATTGTGAATTGACCCCCCTCACTAAGTATACCCTTCGAATGCAGTCTGGCCAATCTAGGCTTGCTCTAGCATCCAACAACTTTCTGGCTGTGCTCCATAAGAGTTTCATACAATAATTATTTTTTGTTTATTTCAAGCTACTCCTGATTAAACATTGTGCTTTTGCTGCCTTTTTAACCTCTTATCACTGCTGAATCAGTTTGACATCCTGGATATATCTTCCAAACTCATATCGTAGACCCTTCTGTTTGCTTTCTTTCTGAAACCGCCTTTTCATTTTTCCAGAAATGTGATAATATTTCTTCAGGGAGTGACAGTTTGAGCTCCATTGTAGCTCTGACAGCTTGAGGGAGTCGGGGCTGAGGGCCATTTAGGGAGTGCAGAGTTCAGACAAAAATCAACACCGGTAAATAGCAGGATGATGTGAAGTTTGTTGCAGGTTTTTTTTCAAACAAGAATGAATTTCTTGGATGCTGGACCATTTGCATTAGAACACAAGCTCCTTTCAGACACAGGAATATGTTGTTCTCACGTCTCACTAAAATAAGAGCCACTTTTATGTAAAAGTCACGACGGCAATCTTAGTAAATCGGTCGAGTAGCATCAACCCTTGAACTAGGCACGAATCTGAATTGAATGCCACTGGATTAAAAAAACGTAGCTCATGCAGGAAATAAGTAATTAAATGCACAACTTGCTTACCTCATTTAAAGCACCACTTAGCGTGACTTCAGTAAGTAAAACGTTTTTAAACCAAAGCAAATTATTTTAGAGGTACCCCACTCTGTTTTCTTGTTAACAAATACAAGTCATGTTAGCATTTACTTTTCTCACCGAGATGCATTGTGTGTGTGTGTAGTGCATTTCCTTACTCATAATATATTTTAAATAATGTGCTTTTGCTTGCTACTCTAGCAGTCTTCTTCACAGATTTTTATTTGTGCATATTTGCCTGAAGAGTTTTCTAGTCTTTCCGACCACTCGAAGCACTTTACACTACATGTCTACATTCAGCTCACACACACACACACACACACACACACACACACACACACACACACACACATTCACACGCCAATGACGAGGCTGCCCATCAGGATCTAGCTAACCCATTCATGCACATTCATACACCGATGGCACAGCCTTCGAGGGCCAATCTGGGGTTCAGTATGTTGTCCAAGTACACTTGGACATGCAGACTGGAGGAGCCGGGAATAGAACCTCAGATCTTCCGATTGGAGGATGACTCGCACTACCAAAGAGCAATAATGCACCTGATGTGAGAGAGGGAGTGGGGACATTGCATTGAGTCGGAAAGAAATGGCCGATGGTTTACAACAAAAAAGGGTATTGCGAGTAAAAGCATAACTTTCTAGCGCTGCTATAAAAAAACTCAACAGGCTAATTTGAAGTCAATGAGGAGATTGGTTAGAGAAGCGAGGGCAATAATTAAGGCTTCAATTAGAAATTCTCACTGATTCACCCTGAGAGAAGTAAATATGCTTTCCTCCATCATTACTTTCCAACTCACGGAGGTTCTCCAGCGATGCCGGCGCTCCCTCCCTCACATCAGATGCCAAACGTTATGAAAGCATTGTGGCTCTTCCTGTGATCGCTCTGTCATGTGTGACTCAAGCAGGAGGCGGAATTTACATTTCTTACATCTGAATGACAACAGGGCATCACTTAAACAGATCGATGAAGCCAGGATGTTATGAATTTCATGTCTGAGCGCAGCATGTGAAGCAGAGAGAGTAAGGCGTGACCGATGTACCGTGCCATATAACTGACATATAACCACAGCGTGTCACATTCTAAACTATGAATAGTAAACATTGACTCGTCTCAATAATTTTTTTTGGCTTGTGACATTTGGATCATCAGATATTTATAAGATAAATTCGAATTCTGTCTCCCTCACTCACTTAATGCGATCATCTGAAAAAGAAATTGTGCATGCAGCGTATATGATTCACATATATGTTTAAGTTGGTATCATTTGAACTACAGAATGCATCAGTTATTACAGCGTTTTCTGTGGTGAGCTATCACCCATGTTAACGTGCAACAACTGACAAAATCTAAATGTGTAAAATCTAGCGGTGCACGGCAGCAGTGAGTCACCTACTGTGGATCGAAAGATTTTGGAAACGGGTTTACTGCAGGGTTAAACATAAAAATCACTTTCCAAAATGGGAAATGTCGAGTGCGAACGGCAGCTGATGTGCATCGCGTCTCTGTTTGCAAGGTGCTGTAGGCTGATGAATAATTGAAACTGTGGATGTGCAGCCACAAAGTGCAGCACTGGGCTGGCTGTGTTAGAACCTGGCTGAACAAACCGAGAACAGCAGGAGAGTTTTAGCAGGCTTGGCTGCTGCTCTGTGATGCCACCTCTAGTCTGGCAGGGACAGATCGCCATGTAACGAGCCTCATTAGAACACAACTCCATTGCCACATCAAAGGCTTCCCTTTTTTTTAAATACCAGGAGTGGGATCACAATCCTTGGGATATTTCAGCACCTACTCCATCCTCAAACCGTCACATCTCCCGCTCTGAGAGCAAGAGGAGGCAAAGTCAAAGTTTTGGGTCATTTTTAGATCTCTGCTGCTGAGAAGCGGAGGCGGGCGCTGATTAATACAGAATTATGTTAATGATGTGGAGGATTGAGGAAAGGGCAGATGAGGCTTCTTATTATATCCCTCAGCTCAGGTGATGATGGATCTGGGCTGCGCTGCTCTCTGGCTTTGGGGAAGAGACAGAAGACGGACTTTTTCATTTCGTCAAGTCAGCAGGCCTCAAATCAGGAAGATGTTTTTTTCTGCGCTGATGCTGCCATCCTTTATTTTTTTGGTCAGGGCTTTTATGCTGGGTTGTAAATATCTCAAGAAAGAGAGTATGACCTCATTTCCACCTGATCTCCCCAAAACACAAACGCACACATGTGCACCTCCTCATCTTTTCTGCATTACTCTAATTGGAGCTGAGACGATGCAGGCTTCACCCCCCCTTCCTGCCTCTGTCTGTCTTTATCAGTCACCCACCCTGTTTCCATGTCAGCCACATTTATGTCTCTCTGCATGTCTCTTCCTCTCTTTCCGCTTGTCAGTTTTCAGTTGACTTCACATCAACTAGCTGTTTTTTACAGCTATATTTACTATAGCTTACTATATTTTGATATTGAGGGTAGTTGTTAGTTTGTAGTGGATATGACTGCATACAGGCCCACTGGGAGAGAAAGTTAGGAACTGAAACTTCTCCCTAAAGACATCCGGGGACTCAAATGGAAAGCCACTTCCCAGTTGGATTTAATTTCTCTCTCTATCAATATATTGTCCGTGACTACACTTTCATGTCCCCCATTCAAGCTACACCTTAAACTAAGTACAAAGCTTCCATTCCCCAGCTCACAGTAGAATATACGCACGCTAGAAGATATTCAAAAAAAATACATATTAGCAGCATTTATGCAAACAGCTGAATACTGCTTCCACCATGAGAATATATTAAATTACACCTCCAGGGATATGCATACACACTACTCATTTCCAGATGGAAAGCTGAAGAAAAGGGTCAAAAGGCTCCTCTCATGCAACACTGAATCAAAAGTGGTTTGTTGAACATTGTTTTCTCGCTTTGAGTCCACCACACGCAACAACTCACGCAACAGTGAGAAGTCAGTCAGTCATAAGCACTAAAAACCATACCATGGGGAAATAATTTGTCAAATGGTTAATAAAACTGGCTAAATATTTATTCTTTGACGGTGGATGTCCACCAAATGGCCCCAAGAATGAGTGACTGAGCAGTCCAAATGTTTCCTAGCCTATTAGCTTGAGCAACACATGGAGTTCAGATAGCAAGTAAAGCAGTAGTTGGTCAGTGGAAGCCTTTCTCCATTGTTTGTTTATGAGAAATTATGCAAACCTGTTATATTGTCACAGTCCTTTTAAATAACAGAAAATGAAGGGATTTTCCATGTTTAAAATATCAGCAATGTAGCAAGTTTATATTAGTTTCTTTTTATTCTTTGTCTTGACTTCATTTTATAACAGTACACATGAAAAAATGGAAGAAAACGCCAAGGATGACGGATGCCATGCAAACCGTAAAATGAGAATGAAATAAATTCAAACAATTCAACAAACTAAAAATAAGTGTATGAGCTAAAAGTATTGAAAAATCCTCCAAAACAAAATTAACTTTTTTTAATGATCATGAAGATCTTCTTTTCTCTGTCCCTCAGTATGTTCTCTCTCTCTCTCTCTCTCTCTCTCTCTCTCTCTCTCTCTCTCTCTCTCTCTCTCTCTCTCTCTCTCTCTCACTCTCTCTCTCTCTCACTCTCTCACTCACTCTCTCTAGATCAAAGTAGTTGCGGTAGTCATTCCAGTGCTGTTTAATGAACATATTTCCAGTCCACCCACCTGCTTATTCAGAGCCGCCCACATCAAAGAACCTAGGAAGAACCTTGACTGTTGCTGGTGATGAAGACGAGGCCTACCGCTCTGTTACTCCAGCTCTGCCTCAGGCTTCGGCTCCAGCGTCCGTGAGTTTCTCCTCTTAATGTCCTTTCTGACAGTGGAGAGGTCCGGAGCCGTGATTAAGACTGTTTTTGTACTCCTCAACAGATTTCTGAGCTACCATTTAACTCTCTGGTGCATCAACCCAAGTTCAATTACAATAAACGAAGGGAAACCTGAATAGTTAGCATTAAAATTGGAGGTCACGTAGGGTTTCATAATGGAAAGAGTACTAGGAACATCTGACTTAATCAACGGAAGTCCAGTCAAAATAGTAATTAATTAATCACACAGAGAGCAAGTCAAGCATGCTAAAAGGGGAAGTGACTGTCTCAAAGCCAGAACTATATCATTGGTGCTGCCTTTCTAAGATGAAAAGCACTTAAAACAGAGAACTGATCATTCAACGCAAGACAGTCTGATTATGATCAGCTCAATCACTAAATATATGAACTCAAAGGTGACTTTGCTGGTCACAAGCCTGCCTATACTACTAACCAACTAACCAAGCAATGATTACATAGGCTTGCGTCGTCTAATAGCCTGCTTGAATATAAATCTAGTCTTCATGCTGAGTGAACACTCTTTCTCTGGCCTGAAGTAATAAAAATTAGCCCAAAATGTCTTTTTATAGCTAAGCTCACATGCAAACTGTCCCACCTATCTTACTGCTTTGTATTGAATTGTATCTGAACAGTTTTCATCCTGCTCCCCTGAAGCTGGTACTCCTCAACGCCTACCACTTGTTTACTTGATCTTGTTCTTTCTAAGTTTACTAGGGAGGGGGGGGGGGGGCATTATCCAGGTGATTCTAAAAAAAACCTGGACCCCAATTTGATCAATAACTTCAGACCATCACAAAACTCCCATTCTTTCCGAAACTAAAAACTTATTTTAAGAAAAAGCAGTGGCTCAGCAATGTATGGCCCTCAACCAATAACCTGTATGAACCTCATCACTCTGGCAACTGAAAATTCCACAACACAGAAACTACTTTGATAGAAGTGGTAAGTGGCTTACTACTCACTACAGCCTGTTGGTGCTTCAAGACCTCAGTGCAGCTTTTAATACAATTGATCATCACATTCTATTATATAACTAGAAAGTCATAGTGACTGCTCTCTCCTGGTTTAGATCGTACTTGTTTAATAGATTCCACTTTGTTTTACAATGTTGTTCAGACCAGAAGGTCAGTTATGATGTTCCACAGGGGTCTGTGCTCGGTCCTATTATTTTCTTTTACATGTTGCCTATTAGGTCGATTTATCAATACTTACAAAGTAGGCTCACACTTCTATGAAGATGATGCAACCTACTATCACCATTAAGCCTGATGACTGTAATCATCTGGTGAAACTGGAAGAATCTAATAAATTTATAAAATGCTAATTCTTCATCCAAAGCAGATCAGGAAAAACAATCTGTTTCCTCACTCTGAACCTAGTGGGTCTCACAATTTCACAAAGCCCTGTGTCCTATTTGATCCCCATCTCTCCTTTCATATCAACAATATTACCAAGAATGCATACTTCTTCATAGGAAACATTGCCAAGATTCTTTAAATCAACTATTACAAAACTATAACATTTACAAAATACTCCTGCTAGATTAACCAAAACTAGAAATGTTATCATATCACCTATGATCTTATTTCATTACATTGGCTCCATGTACTTGCTACATCACCCTAATAATACCATCCATCGTCTACCGCTTATCCTGTATTCAGGGTCGCGGGGGGGAGTCGATCCCAGCTGTCATTGGGCGAGGCAGGGTTCACCTGGACAGGACGCCAGTCTATCACAGGGCCGACATGTAGAGACAACCATTCATGCTCACATTCACAGATACGGGCAATTTAGAGTCATCAATGAACTTATTCCCATCCTGCATGTCTTTGGACTGTGGGAGGAAGCCGGAGAACCTGGAGAGAACCCACGCTTACACGGGGAGAACATGCAAACTCCACACAGAAGGAACCCGAACCCGGGACCCTCTTGCTGTGAGGGGAGAATGCTACCCGCTATACCACCATGCAGCCCCTTAATAGTACCCTTTTCCTAAAATATCACATGGACTTTCACCATCATATTTATCACCACCAGTCAATCCTTATATTCTTCCTAGGGCTTTACAATCTCAAAATGCCGGTGTCCTGACTATAACAAAAACACATAAAATCCATCTCTTACCACGCCCCCCCTTCTTTGAAATCACCTTCCCACCCAGCCTCACTCAGTCTGGAATATAACCATACATAACGAGCATCCTTACAGTTCTGCATATTTTTGCTACTATTTTACTATGTGTTGTGTTTTGTCAATTCTTAACTTTCTTTAAATATATTTTTGTAATGCTTTGTCTGCAGTTCATCTCAGTACACATTTGTATTTGTGTTTTGCTTATGTTGTTCATTGCTGGGTTCATTATATCGACAGCCCTTTGAGGTCTATGCTTTGTGACATTGGGTTATGATAAACTTTGACTTGACTGTCTTTTGTTTACGTCTGAATACTTATCTGATCAATTGATTCTTTTTTTACATATTTAACATGTAGCGTGCTGGTTTCCGTGCCGGCTTGTGTGGATATGACAGCTGTCACAATTGTCATCAGCAGAGCTCAGGATGTTGAAGTGGGGTGGTGGGAAGCTCACACGTTCCTGAGGAATCTGTCATGCTTAGCACTGCTCTCAGAAATAGCAGTAGCATGCCGTTTGACTCAAGCACCAGTGGGACAGATGGCATTTCTCATGAATCACCTTTCCAACATGTTTGTGACCAGATGGTCAGAAAGAAACAACAGAAATAATAAAACTACAGCTCTTGTGAAATTTACAGAATTTCATGCAGCAGTTTTTAAAAAAAAAAGTTACCCAAAGTAAAGTTACGTGGGCGCGACACTTGTTTTAGTCTCTAGTGACTCAATCTCTGACTTTTAAGCAGCTAAATGTGCCACTACCAGCTAGTTGCTTACTTCTGTCTGACACATAGTGTACAGTGCATTCATCAGAGCTTTTTTTTCCTTCTGAAAACAGCTGCCTGCTGGAGCTGGAAGGCGGTGAAGCTGAACTAAAACAGTTAAGTTGTGAGCTGAATAACGCAAACCGTTAGCTAAAGCACTTTAAAGCTCAGTAGAGCTGAGGGAAACTGCAGAATTGGATGACAATGTTTCGTTCATTACGAGCCCCTTCCATTTTACATATAATCTGACAGATTTTTAAGATAAAGTTATTAATTAGCGCACTTTGAAGAATAGTAATGCACCCAATTTAAATTTTCTGCAGAAACAAAACAATTGGTGTGAAACTCCATTAGCAGTCATCCTCTGGTCTGCTAGCGATTGCTTAACCCCACAAGCGATGCTGCAAGTGCCTCAGCACGTGTAGTGGACAAGCCAGCATGCTCTCTACACAGAGAGGTGCCGGCAGTGATGCAGATATTTTGGTGCCTCCCTGGAGCTGCAGCGGGAACACGATGATAGTGACGACCTTCTGTGCCAGAAAGGATGCGTTTAGGACCGGCTCTCCCACCCCTGACGAAAGAGACTCCACATCACCCCCTGGATGACACTGACAATGATTCCCTTGGCTATGTTTGTGCATTCACAGTGATATTATTCTACTACTCCAGCGTCTCTTCTCGTAAGAGGATTTTTTCAAAATGTATCCTTCCCCGACTGAAAGCAACGACAGACTGCAAGAGCTGTAGACCGTGGTGAAAGCACCTACAGCTTGTTTTCCTGCCACCCTCCATGCCTCAAGACAGGTGACGGGAGTGAGACCTGTCTTTTGTTACCCCGGTCGTGACTGACATATGGGAGTGGTTGGGACTGTTGAAACCGTTTCACTGATCGCCCCATAGATATGTCCAGTGTGAAGTGTACATTCTTTTAATGAATGTGGGATACAGAGCTCTAATCACAACGAGAGGATTTGCAGTGTAAATGGATTTGCTTGTTTTTCATGAGTCAGCTAAATGACAATAGCCTATAAATGTGTGGGGGGAAAAAAACAGAATTTTTGACTTTTTTTAGTGAGTAGTCAAAAACGCCTCTGGGGGAATTTAGTCTTGGCTATGGCCATTAATATGCATCACATCGTTACTATATGAGGTTAATGAACATTTCTTCAACCTGCTACATGCTGTTCCCACTGTGAGCCAACACTGCCAACACCAGACACATATTGCATAGGAGAAAACGCAAAGCAGCAGGAAGTCTCGAGGAACACGGAGATGTTGAGTGCTCACTAGGGCTGCTATCATGGATCATGTGATGGCCCCTGTCCTCTGTCAGAGGCCTGGGTATCACCACAGGAAGTGTTCCTGGATGTTCAGCTCAACGGCAGGGGCGAACAGCTGATTGTGTTTGTCTGCCGGAGGCAAACAATTCATCCCCTTGAAGGACGCCGAGGGTTGTCAGAAGGAGGTGAAGGTGAACTCCCATTTCCTAAAAGCAATCAGATGAGCTCAGTCTTTGTCATCGCTCTGTGGGAATGCAGTGAGGCACAGTTATACTGCTTTAAAACATATCAATGAATCATTTCACAGTAAAGGATTATTGATATAGGGAAAGTAGCACAGAAATTATATATTCACGTTGCTTTGTGTGAGATAAGGCAATGTCGTTGATATTGATTTTCATTTTGTTGCCATTCTTCTTGTCTAACCATTGAAAATGACTCGGCGAGCAGTCAGTGACAGGCCTCTTTGAGTCTGTGGAGGAGCTTCTTAATGTTTGGATTATTCCTCCCACCTCACATCTCAGAGGAACAGAATAATCAAGCAAGTCAGTGCACACATGCAAAGCTGCACCTTGTACCTGTGCAACTGTGTAATCACATTTGGAAACTTGAAACCTGACACATGCTTGACACAAATCGGTAGTAAAAGTTAACTCAGATTTCATGCCCTATTTAATGTCTTATTAAAAGCCATAATGCTTCTTTTATATCCTGAGCTTGTGAATGAATCTGTAGAGATGGATATTAATGCTGCTAGGACCAGGGCTTTAGTGGAGGCTAAGCGCACGTAAACGCTGTTTACGCAACTTTGGAACTAGCGTTTCGAACCTCCAAATAGCGTTTACGCATATCTGACTGTGGTTTTATTTTCGTAAATTAGTTTTTCCACATTTACATTTACATGCCGTTTACGTCTTCTCAAATACATTTGGTGTAATTTTAAAATTGGCTTCATTTCATTATTTGTATAATTTTTGTGCTGCATTATGGTATGCTTCTGTGACCCATCACTGCCTGTGGCAGCGATCAGGAAGCAGCAGATTTTCTATATTGATCAGTGGCTGTTAAAATGGATATGAGGTGATTTGTGAAGCGTCCCTGCAGTGTCTCACCTCCTACAGATACAAGCACCAGGCCTCGATTACAAAGTAAGTCCAAAGAGCAATACTTCAACTTTTTTAATGTTGTTTTGGTTTGCATAAGATGAGGCATTCAGTCGGTGGCAATGACATTACTAATATTGTGCACAGCTCTTTGCTAGCGAGTTATGTTAAATGTGCTGTACAGCGTGGAACAAAGCTTAATTTTCTCTTCCAGTGCAATCTCGGGTATAAAGTCACAACGAGCAGGTGTGGACGATGTTGGTGCATGTCATCACTTCGTAGGGAAATAATGAACAAGCACTCTGGCAGGACGTTTTTTAAGCGGGAGCTCCCCGTCGCCCTTCTTAAGATGCTTCTCTAACGGAAACGTGTGTGAATGTGGAGCTGCGCTGCAGCACTTAATTACACATTCAGACATGCTTTTGTAGGTCTTTTGATCAGCCGGTAGGCCAAATAAAGTGACATGCTGCCTAACAGCTGTACCCAGGGCAGTATTTTACAGGCAGGGGTGAGACGGGCAAGGGGTGAGACGGGCAGTGTTGAGACGGGCAGTGTTGAGAGAGGAGGGACAGGAGGTCAAAGAGAGGAGGAGAAAGAGAAAGGAGGATAGTAAGAGGAAATAAAGAAAGAGGCCCACCAGATAGTAGAGAAGAGGAGAGAGTAGGAAAAGAGAATGAAGTGACGGATGTAGGATAACCTGCTCTGACCTTTTTGTTTTCTGTATGAGGAGTTTTGTTTTGTGCTATTTTATTTTGATTGAATAATCAAATAAACTACAATAGTTGATAAAATATGTTTTTTTTTATCAATTCTGGAATCTTCTTCAACTCTAGTTTTAATAACGGAATTGGATGTGGAGACTGTGTGAAGGCATGAGAGAGCACTCAGTGATGTCCTTGGTACAGTCTAATGCTCGCACATAGCACACATGTGCATAGGATAAAAGCATTGGGTAATAGACTGCAGGTAGTATCCCATTACTTGAACAATGAACATTCAACAACACAATATCATAACCATAACCAACAATTTTGACACTGATGACACCAGTCTGTTATGGTACAAAATAAAGGCCCACGTTGCGTGGTATATCCAGGTCTTACTGCATCGTGGTCCATCTGATCACAGATCAGACCCACCTCTGATTTACCACTACAGCCCTGGCTAGGACCATGGGTTTAATTCCTTGTACCATTGTACCATTCCAGCTGTCAACCTGGTTGTGTAGAGCCCCTTTTGGTGTCTGGTGCAGACGTACAGAGGCTCCATGTCTGTCCTTTTTTCCACTTAAGAACTAAAAGTGAACTGAGATCTGTAGTATCAACTGCTGAACTAGAGATGCTCATACATGCCCTTATCTCCTCTCGCACCGACTACTGTAATGCGCTTTTTTCATCACTTAGCTTATCTGCTCTCACTTATTTACAGGCCATCCAAAAAGCTGCCTCCAGACTCGCATTACCCCCATACTCAAATAATCTTCACTGGCTCCCTGTAGCATATAGGATCCACTTCAATATTCTCACTCTCACTTACGCGGCTAAACATGGTCAGATGTGGCGGATCTACTTAACCCTTCTTGACTTCTCAGGTCAAACATGGTACAGTTTCTGTCCATCCGACGCAGGTGCCTTAATGCTAGTGGTGATCATGTGTTCAAAGCCATTGCGCCTCAACTATGGAAATGCTCTGCCTGCCCCCCTAAGGGCCGCTGATTCTGTAGACTTTCAGTTGAAGACATACCTGTTGAGGCAGGCTTTTGGGTAAATGTACTGGGTCTGCACTATATGCATAATGTCATGTTATTGTGTACTGTGTCATGCTGTATTTAATTTAGTTCAGTTGTATTTATAGTGTCATATCACAAGATAAGTTATCTCAGGACACTTTACACTTTGAGGATGTATTATGCTTTGTGCTCTTGTATGATCACTTCTACTATCTTGATTTCTTCTTTTTATTTTAGTATGCCGTGTTAAAGTTGTAAGATTTGAGATTTGTTGCTTCTAGCGGCCTCTTTGGCAGTAGATGTAACTGCAGGCAAGCCTCTGGGACCTCATCTCCAAGAGTTCCTTTGGAAACCGAACATTGTCCACTGTATGATGTCAATTGTGACCCTCGTTTTCCCTCGTTCGCAATCACTTTCTTGATTACTTGCCCTTCTTCACTTCGATTTGCTTTTTGTTTCTTTTTCTTGGGACTGGTTAAACGGTCTTCTTTCTCTGCCTGGCGATCCTCCATTGTGAGTGAGCAGTAATGAAATGTAGCTGGCTGCGCCGGTCAAACACTTTAGACTAGAGGGAGCCGAGCTGATAACATCCATCAACAAAGTTGCTGTGACCCAAGTAATGACATTCACGGAAAGCCAAGCCCATTGCCCTC
Organism: Chelidonichthys spinosus; assembly: GCA_029853015.1. Classification (NCBI taxonomy): domain Eukaryota; kingdom Metazoa; phylum Chordata; class Actinopteri; order Perciformes; family Triglidae; genus Chelidonichthys; species Chelidonichthys spinosus. The sequence goes on along the minus strand of CM056821.1, from coordinate 7,043,757 downwards.
TCACCACACTTAGCAGGCGAGGGTTTAAGTAGTTTGTTGTTCTTTTCACTGATACTGCATATTGTGGGGTCTGTGTGTGGGAGTCAGCAGTGCAGCACACACTTTAGCCCAAGTCAGTCCCACTGAGTTGGCTGCCATACAATATCTCTCCTAATATAATAGAAACCAATTAACTGAGTAGGTGGCTTTACCCAAATCTTGATTTAAAATGGAGCTTTAATAAAAAGAGTTACAATGTGGCAGCATGCTTAACCTGACTGGTGGCAGAGATATGATAAGGAATGTAATCCCTGAGGCGAGAACTGATTAGCTTATCCAGGCAGTCACAGCTAGTGCAGAATGAAAATGGCTGCCGACATTTTTTTATTTAACTCTTGACAAAAAAAAAAAAAAAAAAAGATGTATACTATATATATATTTGTTGGTGAGTAAGTTCAGCGTTCAGAGTGATTATTAATGCCCATCGTGATCTCATAGTCATGTATAATACTCCATTATGCATCATGTTTGTTGCTATGAAACATGCCCTTGCTCCTCACACAGGCTTCTGTTTTATCCTTGCCAAAGTGCCTCAGTGTCAATCAAACACTGAATATAAAATGTAATGTAAATGGGACTGTGGTAGCAAACCTCCAGCTGGCTTGTTTGACTTGGCTGGCCGGCAGTCTGTTGTAGGTACAGCCATCTTTTACTCCTGCAGGCTTCATGTTCGCCTGCTCCTTGTCAGTGTTTATCCATGGATTACACCTTGTCTGCTTGTCTGCATGTCGCACTCCAATTGCTGCCACGTCTTCTTGCTGAACAAGCATCTATCTTGGATGGGCACAGCGGTGCAAATGAGGAAAACAGCATCTTTTTATACAAAAAAAAAGGATTTATGTGAAAGGTGTTTAGGATTTAATCCTTTTTTTTTTTTTTTAGTTTTTCTAAAAATATAATTGTGTTCCCATAAATTTGCAGGATAACATTAAACCTCTCCGCTCAAGCTGTGGATTTTAATGTGTTCAATGGGAAAGTATGTGTCACTCCTTATGCAGATCTCTGTTATAAAGGTCAGGGAAGGTCAGGCTGGGCTCCAACCCACCAGCTCTGTATCTATCTGACTTGTTTCCATATTGATGACTCCACACTTTTGCCTTGCCATTCTCCGTAACAGCCAGCAGATCATTCGTTGACAAACAGACAAAAGAATCAAACCGAAAACAAAGGCTCCTTGGTGGAGGTGATGATGGATGAAGAGTTACATGACTTTTATTACTTTTGCAGGAAGCATATCAAGGAACAAGCAACTTTATTTCAGTTTTGGATTGTCGCTCCTCTAACACATGTAACTGTGGGTTAAGTACTTACTGAACACGCCGTGACAAATCTCTAATTCAACTTATCTTTGTAACAAGAAGTCATGCCACCTCGGAATGAATAAAGTAATTACTTTTTTTTTTTATTTCCAAGGTGTAATATCAATGTATTCCCTTCATTTAATTTGGTTCTGGTCAGGCTCATTTTGTGAACATTAACTGCACACACAGCCTGCGCTATGATTTCATCAGTGGCTGATTGATATGAATTAATCTCCTATATACATATCAGTCTATCTGTCTGTCCATATGTTTTCGTCCTGCTCAATGTGTTAAGTGTCCTGAGATCACTATTGTTGTGATATGACACTATAAATAAAATTAAGAAAGATGGTACGACAAAAACTGTCCTGTTGGTGGAGGTACGACGGAATAAAACATGCAATTCTCCAACAGGAACAAGAAAGTCTTATTCAAAATCATGCTGGCTCAAATTATGGTTCACTTTTTTTAGACTGACAGGCCTATTACTTGATGAAACAGCCACTTGACAGAGACTGTATGCTGCCAACATGCACATCGATGCATGGGGGGCTAATTGCCGGGAAGCGCGGCGGAACGTTGTTTGACACCACCTGCTGCGCTGCAAGTATACGGAGGCATCAGACTACTGAAGACGCTCGCTGACAGAGAACCAGGTCACCGTTTTATTTTACGAACCGCAAAACTTCTCAGCCTGCCATTATTAGACTTGCAATGATAGTTCTTTAATCTGGAAGTGTAAGAAAACCTTTAAGATCTAATTTTTTACTCTAATAACATAACCTCTATTACAAGAAACATACACTAGAAGGAATTAGACGTAATAAATATTTCTATATTACTGGGGGAAATATATAAATGCTAAGCAGGGAGACGTGTTTGTACTGTTGCAGCCTCACATATGAACGTGATTAAAATAACCTCACGCATGAACTTAATTTCACCCTCAAGCAAAACACTGGTTGTAACGACATAAAGGAAATTAGCGGTGGCAGGGTTGCCCAAGGGTTAGTGATGCAGTGCTATGAATGAAATCAGCTCAGATGCACATACCTGTAGGCCGAATGACTGTTGGTAGACAAATACTAAATAATGTTTTCACTGCTGCTTTAAGCTCTTTGTAATGTCCAAGTGAAACGGAAAGTAAAGCTACTTTAGCTTCTGTACTGTAAGTATGACCCAGTGATATGGGACATATGAGAATGTACAGTTACAAGAGGATTTTAAATTGGACGGCTAAAAGGACAGGCTCAGAATATAATGATTCACACGGTTTCCGATTGATTAATCCCTGGATGTCATATTGAATTTGGTCGGCACTAGTTTACGTAGGCATTTGTCATATTTTGTTTTTTTGAAGAAAAGATGATTGGATTTTGACATAAAAATGCTAATTAACTGTTTATTTTTGGGATAGATGCACAGTATGATTGTGGATGTGATCTAAAAGGGTCGGAAAAGCTTTTTTTTTAATCCCATCCTGACTTGAAGAGGCATCTTTAGCTGCTTAAAAGCATTTGAGGAATTAATCGATATTTGTACTTCAATAACTCTTCCTTAGTCGCTTCCACACAGTTTTGTTTTCGTCCGTGTCATGTGTGTCTGACAGAACAGATGGTTTCCATTTGAATCAATACAGCTGTGAACACGGACACACATTTCAGGCCTCATTTCTATTTACTTCTGCTTTACGCACATAACTACAGTGATGCGTATTGAGCTCTGAGTGCTGCCACAACATGGGTGACCTACACTCAGTACTCCTAAATGCCTCTAACGCATCCAGTGTGCTGACGGAGGACTGAAGCCGCTTCTGTGACACTGATTTTCTGTTTTCACCAACGCAGCCTGTGTTGTGATTGAAGCATCTGGACCAGATCCCAACTGCAGGGCCCAGCTATGAAATGAATTGGGTTCTTTGTTGGATGGATTATGAGATAAGGGCCCCCTCGCCATCCATATATGATCTAGTGGTTGGGAACCGGTAGAGAAATAAGCCTACAGATTATGATCATGAGTCCACCTCTTTTTAAAATAACTTCCTAACTTGTACTAGGTTTCCGAAAGCATCAGGGTATGACTTAAATTGAATATGCTACTTACGTAAAATAACTCCGTTAGATAACTGACATAATCAAAGTATGGAAGTCCACATTATGATAAAATAAATCAGTGTTGATGTGATTTCCCATGGGATGCGAACAGCGGTCTCCTGGGTGGAAGTCCTGTGAACGTACGACCTCAATTGCACTGCCCTGTCTGACACTGAAACGGATGAGTTTGCCTTGGAGTTAGTTGAAAGTCTGGTGCACCCATGCAGATGCTAAAGGGTGCTGTGTCGGACCCCAAGGGCCACTGACTGAGTGTCACACTGGGAGTGAGAACGTGTCGTCATGACAGCTTCGCTCATGTGACTAATGCAGAGTGAACGTTTAGGCTATTTCTTCAGTTTGTCCTGCACTTCATACTGAGATCTTAATGGCAGTCATTTCACACAGAGGCTCTGACTTTAGGGGCCCCCTGACTCTGATGGACCCTGCCAGGTGGGTCCTTTGGACCATCCAACCATTGGTTTTGTTGCACAAGAGGCTCTCTCCCCCAGCATGGGGATTGCTGAAGTTTTTCCTCATCCAATGTAAGAGACAAGAACAGGAGTTGTGATATTGGGCTAAATAAATACCGTTTAATACAATTGAAGCCAGACCAGGACTGATGTTTGTTGCAGGAGAATTGCATCTGATTTTCTATTTTTTCACGTTTCAAATGAGTGGAGCTTTTAAAGAGATTTCATTGTTCTTTTACATAATGCATTTTCTAATTTGTGACCTTGTCTCTTACAATATATATAAATGGAGGCTTATTATACAACACAAAAAGAAACTTTTCTTTCTGATGTACAGTATTCGAGAAAATCCTCCGACGACCACGTAGGAAGCTTATGTTGTTTAAAACAGGGGTGAAAATCTGACAGCAGCCATTCTTTGGGAGCATTATATTTGTGTAAAGTGATGGATGTCTCATTTTGGCATGAGCCTTGAAATTGCTAAGCTGCCCGTACTCGCCAGTTTGTCCTGTCGCTCTCTGTGTGTTGAAGTGTAGTAAAGGTGGCGGGAAGCACATTCTTACCTGTACACCTGTCTCACTAACAACTCTGAAGTCGCATTCTCCCACTGACTGTCTTTGCTGTGTTTCCAGTTGTTCCTGCCTTTAGTTTCCAGGAGTATAGGCCCCTTAATCATTGTAGAAGTGCCACTTTTAGCTCAACATTTGCCAAATTGCTCCTGTACTTTTGGCTCCATCCACAAAAAAATATCACTTTTCACCAGTGGACAAGAAAAATATCAGGACAAGGCAAACGTGTTGGTTTATCAGCATTCAAACATTAAAGTGGACATATCTGTCGCATTTGTGCAGGAAATGAAGGAGCAACCGTACAATAACAATAAAAGCACACACTCAACACCCTCAAATAGCCAATTTCCTTACCTCCTGACAGAGAACGAGGCCTATTCTGGGTCTCTGGACTTTATAATTCTCCCTCTCATTTCCCCACAGTACTGTTTGTTCTCTCAGCTGCCTCCCTGCCAGCCAGCGCTGCCTCTTCCACTCCCCTGCTCCTCCTGCTATTCTGGCCAAGCTAAGCCACAACTGTCCCACATGCCACGTCTGCTGGATGTGTGAACAAAGCTCGGAGGGAGCGGGGCGAAAACGAACCTCTTAAGTGAGTCGGACGCAGTCAGGCAGGACGACTGGAAATGTCTTCCCCTTTGATTCCTTGGGGAAGAGAGAGATGGGAAACAAATGGAGTCTGACTCCCTTATTTTCTCAAGGTCCTGGAAATGACCTGCCGGTGCTGTGGAACGAGGGCCGGAGCCCTGTTGTTCGCCGGCGAGCCGTCCGGCGGTCTGTCAGCCCGACACAATAGAAAGGGCCCCTCAACCCTCCCCTCTCTTCAATCCCAGCCAGAGCTCTCAACACAGAACTGACAACTCAGTCGGCCTGCTCACACGGCGGTGACCCGATGTGTAATTGGTCGATAGAAGTCGGCAGGCGTCGTCTTGTGTGGCTTTGCGGGCGGTGATGACTCGTTGTCGGCGCGCTCCCTAACTGGCCATGCTGCCGACGTACGTACACGCCTGCTCAGAGGGAAATCTGAGATCCTCTGGGATAAAAAGGGGATATATTCTCACAAAGAAGTAAAAATAGTCAATGAAAAATTAATGCAACAATAACGGCATACATGCACTCACATTTATCCAATCATCCCGCAGTGGTAATATGTACACAATAGGAATATCAGCGGTTTGCAGGGTGGCTGCCAACGGGCTCGGCCCATTTGGCTCGCAGTTATCACAGCGCTGCATCTCGGCCACTGGATAGCTGATTCTGGCCGACGACACAGGATTTCCATCTTAACGCACCACAGCATTATGTCTGAATTCAGTGTTGTGTTCATGATCCAGATCCCGAGGGAGGGAGAGAGAGAGAGAGAGAGAGGAGAGAAGGGTAGAGGTTCAAGCACATACACATGATGTATGAGTGCTGCAGGAATGATGGAAAGAACGTGGAAATGGGTTTTATTCTACAATACAAAAGGCATCAGTACGTATCTCTCTCGTCCATTTTAAAGCTCAATGTGTCTTAAAAAAGGTGGTTGCTGACGAGTGGCTAAATGAGACTACAAAACACCAGGACAGAAGACACAGACCCCTGCTGTGATGGTTGATACACCAGGTTAGAAGAAAGTGAGGCACGGAATCATGTGGCCTGTCGATCCTGAAGAAATTGACTTCAAAACACAAAATGGTGTTTAATCAAATCAGTATACTGACTCACAGCCAGAGAGTCTTCCTCAAGGACATAGATGGGAAACATGGCTGATAATTGGCACAAACCGACTGCAGAATTTATTGAACGCATGAGATTACAGGGAGACAAGGTTTTTCAGGGCCACCGCGCTCTCTCACTAATTTGCAACAGCAAATGCATTTAGAACGTATAAATATGATGAAGTCAAAGAACTAAGTTAAAGCTGCTACGCTCGATGGTTTCATTTAAGAAAAGAACAAAGTAAAGTGGGAGGCATCACTTGTAGAATGATCACCCATCTGCAGTTTTCCACAGCTCCTTTAGCTCCTTGTTTTGGGTTTTTATGGCCGACAACGTTCACCACTCTCATCGGCGACATTTCAAGATGCTGTTTTAAGCAAAACATGTAAAAACCCACTGTATGGAGCAACTAGCTAGTGTACATAGTGGCACCTTTAGCTGCTAAAAAGAGTTGGTGGGGACCAAAAAGAAGTAATATTGTCCTTAAATTCATCATCTGGCCAGAGAAATTATTCCAAATGAACGCTAATGTTGGATGTTAAGCAACTGTTTGATAACATGGTCAACATATGAACTTAAAAGACAACGTGTTTACAGCTTGCTTGTAATGCAGTTGCCAAAAAAATCACTTAATTCGGACGGTTCAAACACAAGTGCCCTTTTTTCAACACCATCGACTCCTTTTTCCCATTTCACACCTGGATCTGCGCAGTGTGACCTCAGTCGTTTTGTTTGTGTTCTCCCTTCTGCTAGCCGAGCCATTAAGGTGTTAAACACATTACCAAATGGCACCTCGACGGGAGGCGCGTATACGGTGCGGACTCTTCGCTCTAATTCTGCCCAGCCCAAATTATCCCAGCAGGTCGCACATTTGAATACACAACCTTATGCTCACAAACCCACATCGTTAAAGCATTTCAGGGATCGCTTCACTCCAATCACACAGCCAGTGAGCTAATTGTGAGCCATCTAGAAACCACTTGTTATTCATTTTGTATATTCTTTCTCTCCACGGTGGCCTCCAGGAAGCATAAAGGGCAGCGCGGATCCTGGGGCGACAGGAAGCAAACGTGGAGACTTTTTGATTGCGATGTCAGTAATACTTACGGCTGTGTTGGTCCATTGCAAAGAGAGGTTGTCAGCTGAATATCCACCCAGTTTAACGTTATTCCAGGAATCAGGACTGCACTTGAAATGATTCGTCATGTTCCGCTCCACAGTGGCACTAGAGCTGTGAAAGATTCAGCGACGCGTTTCAATCGACAAGGTTTGTAGGACAATGTGTTCATTATGTTTCTGGGAGGTTTGAATGCTGAATAATATTTTTTTTTTATTGTTTTGATGGTTATTTTCCCCCCCAATACAATGTTCAAGCATGTTCACTGTTTGTAGGGTCACCTGTTCATGGTCACATTTATTAAAGTACTAGTAATCCAGTTTAACACCACCATCTAAATTCAAACCTGCTGTCACTTTTAAACTAATCTTAAAGTGCATATTTTTCCTTTGTGTCTCGTAAAATAAGAATCATGCACAGCCTGATTTATTTGTTGTGAAAATAAAAATGAATGAATTATGTGGGAGACGTCAACCTCTATCCTGCTCTCCTGGGCTCCTGGGTGCTCGTCGCCCTCGTCCGAGAAAGGGATCCTCGTAACTGGCGCCATTCTCCTCAGAATCGTTGCTGGAAGGGTCAGGAAGAAGGGGTGGCCGAGGAGGTCAAGGTCTGGGGATGCAGCTGGTCCTTGTGGGTTGGTCTGGATGTTCTTGATGGAACTTTTTGATGAGGGCCCGATCCAGCACGTCCCTCGCTGGGACCCAGGACTTCGTTTCGGGACCGTAACCCTCCCAGTCCACCAGGTATTGTGTCCCTCTGCCGCGGCGATGGGACCGTAGGAGGCGGTGGAACATGTAGGCGGGACCCCCGTCAATGAGGCGAGGGGGAGGCGTCACAGGAACCAGGGCACTCTCTCGAACCGGCTTGACATTGGAAACATGAAAGGGATCAACAAGCATGGACCGGGGGAGCTTGAGCCGCACAGCCACCGGGTTGATGACTTCCTGGATCTCGAAGGGCCCGATGAACCGTGGGGCCAGCTTTTTGGACTCCACTTTCAGAGAGAGGTCCCGGGTAGAGAGCCAGACCGTAACCCCTGGCTGATACCCCAGAGCCTGGGAGTGGCGACGGTTGGCGGCAGATGCGTAGCGGCTCGGAGGAGACCCTGCAGGCTCGGTGCTGAACCTGGGTCCAGGCCCGCATTCATACTAGAATAATTGTTGATCAGCATAAACTCGAAATCTAGCTGAAAAACTTCATAATGATAAACAAGTTTCCTAGTCGCACGTATTTGACACAATGTAACGTCATATTTGCAACAATTTGTGACAAAAATAGTTCTGAAACGTGAAGCCAACGCTGATTTATCACCTCGGTAAACATTGTAAACATTGTAAACATGAATTTAAGGTCTCAATCACTAGTTTGAAGTCTTCTTTAATACAACATGATGTTCATTTCGTAGGTGATGGTCCATGTAGAATCAAATAGATGATAATTAATGCAAATATAAAACGTTTTGCTAATCATATCAGATTTGAATAATAATTAGACATACACGATTGCTCGATTCAAGCCATCGTTCTTAATGCCTATTTAATTACTGAAGTTTGAAAACTCTTTAAACTCTGTGTGTGTATATGCTAATTACTTTCTCTAGTATTTCTAAATGAATGCAGGGTCAGTGCTAGAATATGTGCATGGAGGAACACAGGACCAAGAGGAAGTTACTGACCACCAACCATCCGTCCAGCAGGTCAGTTACACAAGAGAAACCACAGACAAAACCACAAAAAATAGTGTAATACCATTTTAAAATATACTCTTATTATACAGTTCAGGTTTTCATTGATGTGTAACATTGATTAAACAAAAAAAAGTCTTAATTCTAAAGAAGAATTTTCCTGTTTTGGGTGTCCTAAGCCTTTTTGCTTCAGGCACTCAAATGGCCGGCAGCTGCCCTGAAAGTAAAGTAAAATAAACTGAATCAGAGTGATTCTTTTAATTATTTCCCTTTCAGAAACCTGTTCAAATTATTCTCTACTCTTCCATGGCTGACAGGCAACAGGACATTGCTGCTGTCACCAACTTAAACAGAGTGAATGACGCTGCGCTGTCGGGGTGCTTCTAATTTGAAACGTCTAAAAACCTTTGTGCCTTGTTCAAATCGATCAACGCTAGTGATGTAATTCCATTTAAAATAGTCCCGGGTGATGAATTGAATCTCTACACTCTTCTGACCATAACCAAACTTGATTAATCCATTTTTAATCAGTTGGTGGCAGCGAGACGCCTTGACGTTTCATTTAACCGAGGCTGACGGCTGAGACAGTCATGCCTTTGTCAGATGAGTCCTGCTCACCATCGAGTCCGCCGGTTGGTGACAAAGGAGAAGGCCGGAGATTTTTCTCATTTCAAAAACCCATTTGTCACCTGGTTCGGTCTGCATGGGCACATGAGTGTGTTTTCTAACCACGTTGGTGTGTTTGTGCAGGTCGGTCTTAAAGAATGGCCATCTAAAAGCGACCTGCTCCCTTCAGTCACGACGTGGGCGAGATAACAGTGCGGCTAAGGAGAATTGCATCTAATTATAAATTCCAGACACCGACTCCCCCAGCGTCTTCCTCTTCCCAGTGGCCACGCTAGGAAGAGCAACACTTCAAGATAAAGGAACTTTTGCCCTTGTGTAACTAAATGCAATACGAGGCCCAGTGATAAAGTATCCATACTTAATTGTTCTATTATTAAAGGAAGATGTGGTAAAAGGCGTGAGTTACACTTAAGAACTGTGAATTCAGGGTACTTTACTTGGGTATTTTTAGTTCATGCTACTTTACATTTACGGTACAGTTCAGATGTTAATATCATAATTGTTACTCCAGCACATTTATTCCACATGTGTTACTTTACAAGTTAGGATTTGACATAAACACACACAAAAATAAACAGCAGAAATGTATTATAAGATACGATGCAAATTTTGCTCAACAGCATTAACTGGGCCAATAAAGTGAATCGTAAAATGATTGCAACAGTGATAAGTGGAGTACGTAATCTAAATCACTGTATCAGCAGTGTTGCCAGGTTGGGTGGTTTCATGCCCAACTTGAGCAGATAAAATCGTTTTTGGGCAAAAAAAGGTAGCCTTTCTTAATGTTTTCACTCTAAATTGTGGGGAGCAGGTCAGAGTCTATTGGTGTCCACGTAATTATTAATTTTAATCAAATGTTTCAGTTTATTTCATATCGATTAATGGCCGTTTGTTTCGTTTTTTTGTTGTTGTTCTGCATTGTGATGTCAGCAGTAAGTTAGAAATGTGGTAATACTACTACTTCTACTATTACTTATAATACAAATTATTTAATTACCTTGTATTACTGAGCATGTGCCTATCTGGGCAGGTTCCTTATTTGTGAGGCTGACATTGAGACAATAAACTCACATTCAGGAGTTGACAGACTTCCTTTGTTTGGTGTTCTTTTTCTTCAATTTAATATAATTTTATTCCAAAAAGTTTCCTTTTTGTTCTTGTTTCAGTCAACTAAAAAGTAGAAATGAAATACATTTCATTTGTGAAAAATGTATAAACATTTTTTTTACAATCGACCTGTTTCTTCGACATCCTTTTGAAAAAAAAAAAAAGTTGCATTCATTTAATCTATTGTTGTCAATCAGAATCCTGATTAAGATTCACAAACGCACGGCAACTATCCTCGTTAAGGACCTTTATCATGATTACACATTGTCTTGGTTTCTATCTGAACCTGTCCCCTTTGAAGAAGAGGGCAGATGACTCACGCCGGCCTGCTGTGCAAATTCATCTGGTTTTCAGACGGGGGCTGGTTGCAGTTCAGTGTAATGCTACCCGGTGATATAAATTCACAATATGTCATCAAATCCACCAAGAAACATGAAGTGTCACCAGTCTGAGGGGATTACATCCTTCTTCTTACCGCAGAGGCACTGAGGGGTGTAAATCTCAGGTCAGGATTACAATGTGTAATGCACCTTGACTAATTGACTGTAGCATTTTGAATGGCAGCATCTGAATAGAGGTGAAAACAAAGAAACTATAGGGGCTGTAGTGGAACACAGTGGGGTGCATGTATTTACTGTAGCTTCTGAACCGCTGGGCGTGTTCGCTGCAACTGGAGTGACTCGGAGAGAAAAAAACATTCCTCCCATCCTGTCACTCTGAGGCTTTTCTTCTCGAAATCCTCCTCTTCGTCCCGTCGTATTTATCCTCTAACCTCCCACACACGTTATCAATTCTCATTTTGCTTTCCTCCTTCAAATGTTAAAGAATATAAAAAAAACCTGTTGTCATGCACAGGAGCCTCTTCAAAAAACAGAGTTTTACAGATTCCCTGAAATGTTGCACACTATAAAACGTTTGTCACTCCTCTCCAGCACTAGGCCTTTTTACACAGCTGTAATGGCGGAAAGGCGAGTCAAAATATGTTGCAAACCCCACCGTTTATATTTGCTTTGCGGTGTAACGCCACAACGGTGCATTTACGAAGCATAGACGTCACGCGACTGGCGCTGCAGTTTGACGTTAAATGATCAAGCGCAATCCGATTATCTAAAGGCACACAAACAGACGAAAGGTGAACTTTTGCCCGTCTTGCATATTTACACGACTCTTCAACTGCAAGCAAAGTTGCTGTGCAACATGTGGATGCATATAATGGCGGCCTCGTACGAGCCAACTACCTCGGCGGCTTGAAGCGTTTACAAAGAACGCGTCTCGCCTCTGATGCGACTACCTCCGTTGGCGTCTCAGAGGCGTAACATTCTGTCACCCCTTTCCATCTCGGTTAGCCTTTAGACTGACGGGGTGAGAAAGACGTGATACTCATTTAACGGCAAAGGCAGTGTAAAAGGGGCTACTCTCTCATCGGGGCAGGGATCTCACAGTTTGAGTGACATCTTGACACAATCTGTCCGCAGGAAGAAGAGTAACGTTTAAATATGAATGACTATAAATTGGTTCAGTGTGGAGAAGTGTCATGTCTCTTTATAAAACATATGCGCCTGCTCCATGTTTTGGACACGCTTTCCTTTCTTCCTGTGAAATTAGTGAGATGAGATACAATAGAGACAACGGGAACTAAATGAATGACGTCTGTGACGAATCAATTTGCCGAAAAGTGAGGAGTGAGCGTGGACTTTGTGGGAGTTGAAACCGTTCAACCAGAGTTTCTCTCTACCATGTGTGTATTGATAAAATGCTCCTCTGTTACGCTTGAGAAACACGCAGGAGAACGGATTCCTTAATCTCTTAAAACAAATGATTATCTTAGTAATGCAATATCTAAATTTTCTAAACTTGATTTTTTAATTTAATTAAATATTTTCTTTTTCCAGTATGGTCCAATTAAGGTTTTAAAAATCTTTCCAGAGCATTTAAGCTGTGCTAGATGTGGCCAGAAATGTAGATTAAAACATTCAAAAAACGTGTCAGCAGATTGTGAAGAGGTTACAATGTTGACCTCAAAGACCGATTGTGTTGCAGAGGTATCTAGTGAAATGAACATGCTAACCAGCTAGCCCCGGCCCGTCCTGTCCTGTAATACCACGTGTTCCTTCAGAGGCGATAGTGAGTCACTAGCTGTGTCCTAAATCAGCAGCCACATCCTTCAGTGGCTGCATTTGAAGACCGACTGCATCACAAGCACCATTATATTACAGATAGCACTTAACATTTGTATTATTTGTTTATTTCTTTCATAAAATATTTACCTTAGCTTTTTATTTTCTTCAAACCACTTTGATCACTGGGTCCTTAATCCGAAATCCAACAAGGTCGGAGTAGGAGCGTCAAAGCAGTTTGACAAGCTTCATAGCGCTTTGTGTGCACGTCCGGCAATTTAAAACAATAGATTGTACTTCAAAACATGCACGTCAAATGCTTTCGTTTGGGCCTTGAGCTCCGGTTCAGACAGCACAAAGCAGCACCGGAGGTCTGATCCCGGGCCCGACGCCAAACGTGAACATCATAAGACAGCAGAGTAATTCTGACTGGTGTTTCAGTTGTTTGGTTAAATTGTGCGTATCCTTGCCCTGCTGTCAGTTCCCTCTATTTATTGGGAACATGTGGCTACATCTTACACATCGCACCTTTAAAAAACAAAACGGAAAAGACAACAGAAATATTTTACACAACAGAGACAAAGGAACAAATTGAGACACGAAGCAAACTGCATCAACCAATGAATCGGCGGTGTCCTTCAGCAACTGGACTAGTACATCCAGTGTTCAAACAGACCATAATCCTATATTTGATGGAAATTTGACCTTGATGGAACTATGATCAGCTGATGATGAGCAAAAGTTCAAATTATGAGGCAGCAAAATGTTCTCCATTATACCGTACGTTGCGTTTGTCCAACTCTGATGTTATTGCTTTTTGTCACTTTGGAGTTCTTCCATGTGATTATCCAGGGAAGGTCGAAGTCTGTTCGGCCCCATCACGCTGCCAATTACAATCAGTCTCGAGCTGTCGGCCCTTGGGAGCTTGTCTTCTGCTAGTGACCACACAGGGCTGATCCTCACGAGCAGCTGGAGGTTAAATACCTTGCTGATGGGTTTGCTTGTAGTAGCTTTTGAAGGTGGAGGCGGGGGAAACACCCTTCATTTATCCAACCTGCTCAAAAAAAAAAGATTCACAATAATGACTTCTTAGGTTGCAGGCCCCGGGGCCTAAAGTGTTACAGTTTCTTGTTGTGAAGTCACAAAGCTTTGTCACCTGCTGTATCAGCGATCATGGTGAAGTACGATCTTTACCTTTTAGAGAAGATGTGCTGTGGCTTGTATGCGCTACTCCAGCTAATCCATAACTGCTATGGCAACGTCATCACTTCATTGGAAACTACCACTTGACCTTCATCTCCTCTATTATAACTAACACATACTGTAATTTCAGGGTCCCTCTTGTGCACTCTCAAGCACTAATCGACTTCTTCTTCTGCTCTATCGCCGTTATGATCAGCACATGATGTCAAACTCTTCCCAGCAAACAGATGTTATCAGTGAGATGTCAACTCGTTTCCAGGATAGTCCAGATATATGAAACCTGGAAAATAATGTGTTATTTTGAGGCTAAGAGAAGTGAGTGGGGGGGGGAAACGTCAAGGATGCCAGACCACTGGGAGAGTTGGATGAGAATCTCGACACCACACTCATGTTTGTCCAATCAATATGAAGCTGGAGCCTGTAGCCGCTTAGCTTAGCTTAGCTTAGCACATACACTAGGTGGAAACAGCTGGTTTAAAGGTCACAAAATGCCTGCCAGGCAGTGCCTCTAAAGCTCACTAATCAATACATAAATTGTGGATGCACAGGGACTACTTCTTGGTCGTTGCGCGTTGACTTCCCGGTGGTCACTTGATGGGGAAGACTCTCCTGGTGTCATGGAAAGCATATGTTTTAAAATGGCGTTTTTGTAGCATCCTTCAAGATCTGATGACTGGATGAAACAACTAAAACTACAAAGGGGCACGTCAGTTGTGGTGCAGAACTATTCACAAGTAAAGAACAGTCTAAAAGTCACAATCTTGCTTTACCGTCACAGACTTCCCTGTTGGCAGTCTGTTAAAAAGCGTTTTGGGTCTGTGAACACCAACTCTGAGCAGACAACAAAGTCTCATTGCAGCACTTAAGAAACGGTTCGTTGGGAGAGGGATGAACTGGGAGAACGATGCCCTGCTTAACTTTGAGCGCGTTTTGGTTGCCGTGCTTCTGTAAAACAGACTCGCCCATCCCTAGTCTCACTGGTGTACACCAGATCTGAGAGTGTGTCGTCTTTTAAGTTGCTCAGTTTGGAGAGATGGCAGAACACTCCGTCCGCTTAATTAGTCCTATACTCCATGCTCTGCTCATGCAGCCCTTCATCTTCAGCGAGGCCCTTTGAAAGCTGCACAGTCATATTGGGTGTTCCTGATTGATTCTAGCAGACCAGCTGAGCTGCTAGAGAACTGAAAGGAGGTGGATGTCACGGCAAACACACATTTTAAATGAGACGGGTTCTGCTCACGGTTCACGAGTCAACTAAGGATGATAATTGATTGAGCAGGAAGAGGTAAAATGGAGGCTGCACGTCAGGCTGTGGACGGTCTGGCTTCAGGTTGTGATGTGAGGTCTAGTGATGGCTCCCAGAAGGTAAATGGAATAAGAGAGTGATGGCTCCACTCTTTTTCATTCTTTTTTTTTTTTTGTTCATCTTCATTCTTGGAAATATTTCAAGGACAAAGGGGAACATCAGGAAGGGATCAAGCGGCCGCGTGGCATCTGAGGAACCAATCACTGTTTGATAGAGCTCTGGATGACACTTGAGCGCTTTCATATGTGCTTGGTTCTTTAAAGATGAGACTTCATCTCAGATAAGGTTAGAAGGATTATGACAGGTAGTTGTTACTATCAGCTGCCCTTCTGCCTGAAAAACCTTTCAGAGAGGAAAACGGATCTTTCAAACCAAGATTTCAAAAGAACTTTAGAGGATAGACAAAAATGATTTAAATTAAATAAAACTTAAATAAATAAATAATGTAATATACATGCATTGTATAACACTGTATAGTTCTTAATAACATGGTAAAATGAAAATACTTTACTCAAAAACATCTATAAAATAAATATATATTCCATATTGATGCATTTAATTCAATAAATATAATATCCCATAATGCATTTAATGAATTCATTATTTTAATGTAGAGAAATAAATGTATTTTCATTCGACTTTTAATAAATTTAATTTAATCATTTATTTAATTCACTTCATTATTCTTACACTTTTGTCACGTCTTGTTGTAATATAATAATATGTAAATGTATCATAATAATGTATGTGTATGTATTGACTTATATAATGTACAAAAAATTAAAATTACGCTCCACAACTAAACTGCACTCTCAATTACATTTCCAGGGAAACATGTTTTTTTTTTATTTTTAATCTGGAACGGATGACCAAACAGTCTGAAACGTTTGAAAACTACATTGTTAGGTTTACTAAAAAAACATCACAGTTTGGCTTAAAATGACGGAATTGAAACAAACAACACACAAAAATACTTTGTTATATTTAGGCAACAAAGTACTCACACAGGACACGAAGAGCAGTCAACTGGGTGAAAGTCCTGTGTTTGTTGCAGCTCACCACCCGACCCTCCTGCCTAGACCTCTGCAGACTCAAATTTCTGATCCATCGAGAGCAAACGTAATTCACAACGGTGTTTATTCCACAACGTAGTTCACAATGCAGTTTCGAAGTGTGGGAACGTCGTTTTTGGGAATTCATGGTCTGTGCAGGGACGTGAGCCAAATCGACCCAGACCTGATAAAAGATGCAGTTCACCTCCTCCAAGAAAAGAGCAGCTGTTAATGGAACTTGAAAAAAATGATCTAAATGTAACAATAATCCAATATGTAGAACTGGGTTGCCAACAACTGCACGCTTGGATTCAGGTATCCACTCCAGTGAGTGCCACCTACTCTTGCTCTTTAAGGTTTACATATTTAATTGGCTTTCAGATGGAATTAGCTTTATTTCTATTAGGAGTTGAATGAACATGCTTGGGGTATTTGGTGGGGGGATTTTATAATCGCATCGTCTCAAAATTGGTCATTATAAATCAGGTTACTTGTCAGATCATCTTACATTTAGAGGTAAGTAGGTCCAGCATAATGTTTGTGCTGTTTATTACCAGGACATTGATGTAAACATACATTATTTCAATGGAGGGGTTGGGTGCTGTTAAAATGAAAATAAGTTGTTTGAATATTAAAGCACCAATGCAATTTTCCATAATGGTGCTTTGCTCGGCTCCCTTGGATAAACAAGCAGGAACAGCATTCATTTAATGTGATTCCATCCAGTTTGCCTTGATAATTACATTTGAACATTAAATCATTTTCCTTCCATCCTCCCACCAAAGTTGACGTTTCCTCGCCCTCCCAACCTTCGAGAATCCAACCCAGAGACCAAACGGAGCCATGATGTTGGATCTCTTCACATTTCTAATTAACACAGGGCTACTTCCCATTCACTATATCATGACAGGCTTTTTTGTTTTGTTTTTGCCACCTAAAACATCAACATGGCTGGATATTGATGATCAACAGCTGAACTGCTTTTAACTTCAAATCTTAACGAGTGTAGAGGAGGTTTCCAGTGGGAATACATGCAGGTCTGTTTACCATATAGTAATACAAATCTGTGAAATGAGCAATTAAAAACACGGCATTATTGGTCACATTGAACGCTCCATATTAAAAGCCTCTGTACACTTTTAGTATGGTGGCATCTGAGGCGTTTTCATGTTTTGTCAACACAAAAATACTCTTTAAAGTGAAACAGGTTCCTACAAAGTGATCTGAATCCTAAACGAAAAACAGAAAAGGTGTGTTTTCATATAGACTAAACCTTCAAGTCAGTATTTAGAGTTACCTTTTGCACCACTTCCAGCCTTGAGGCTGTGTGGATGAATCATTTATCCTCCATTCTCCTTTACAGACCTGCTCGGGCTCTGCCAGGTTTCATGGAGGACTCTATACTCTCACCATCTGAACTTTCCAGGTGTATTTAAATCAGTTAAAACCCATCGACTCCACTGTGAGGATCTCCATTCCAGCTAACTGGGACTTCTAAAACCAAATGGTTGCACCAGTGTTTATTGAAGCATGTCCCGGATTAGATATTTATGCAACACATTTGTCATTAATTTATGGTGAAGGCTTTATTTTTGTGATCTGTTTTTCCCCTATTGATTGGTGATTAAACAAATAAAAACACTTCACAGTAGGAACCTTTTCATGCATCTTTATTTGGATTGAAACACTTTTTAATATTTATCTCCAAAGACATTTCTCAAATATTTTATAAAATTACTTAATAAATTATGTTGGCTTTTATTGACCTAATTCTCAATGCATTCTGTATATTTAAAGATGTTTTTTTTTGTAAATGGTATACGTTGTAGGCTATGCTATGATTGCGTTATGCCTTGTAGCTCCCCCGTCCGCTCGCTGTTGGTTGCATGCCGTTTCTGCAGGTGTCAGTATGACTGTAGCCAGTAGGAGGGACTTGATGCTCCAACTTCTCATTTTGTGTCTGTGCTCTCCAGCCAGTCGTCCTGGTCCTGCTTGGAGAGAGACGACGGCATCAGCGGCACTGCATTCCGGGGAAACACCATGCATCTGAGGCTGAAAGGACGGCTGGAGCCTGACATTATTTCGCTTCCTTTTCTTTGATTTCGTTTTTTTTTCTCGTCCTCCCCCCCACCCCCTCTCCCTTTCACCCAATCTCTGACGCGCAAGGACACTACAGCATCCATCCACGGCAGAACCGCTCACATAGAGCCTCCTCTGTACAGACGCACCACCATCCTCCTTCCTTCCTTTCTCCCTTCCTTCCTCCCACTCTCCTCTCTCCTGTTCTGTTTTAACCCAGAGGACGTCGGGACCTCTTCTCCCCCCCTTTGCCCGGAGACATGGATCTATGGTTTCATTCGATCCGGATTTGCTGGTGGAGGGTTTTGTTTCTGATGAGTGTTTTCCAGGACTATCTGAGCTCCATGCTGGACTGCCCGCCGACCTGCAGCTGCTCTCAAATCGAGATATATTGCAATAAGTCCGACAACGGCAGGTTTTTCCCTTTACTCGCCCTGCAAGATACTGGGAGCAATGGGACCAGTGTTGACATAGCAGAGTTATTCAAAAACATCACCACTATGTAAGTATATGCGGATTATGACGTGCGTTTTTTCTTAAATCATCAATTGATCATATTGTCAGTGAGGCGTCTGCGCTTCCAGGCTGTCTGTTGCTTTCTCTGTCGGCTACTGGTCAGACTTGTTGGCTGATTATTTCTCACGTCGGGACTCTTTTTTTTTTTTTTTTTTGCACTTCTAAGTGATCTTTTATGAGAACACCATCTCTGCTAATCAGTTTCTCGCGGAGGGTAATGCGTTTATTCTGCGCAAATCAAACTACTTGATCTTGCGCCTTTTTTTTTTTGTGCTGAATGTCGGATTGTGTGTGCGTGTGTGTTTGTGTGCGCGCGCGCGGGGGCGCGCTCGCGCGTGTGTGTCCTCATAAAGTTGCTCCTCCGCAGCGGCTCCGCAGGCCTGCATGGCCAAATGACAGAAGGATGTTGCGGACAACCTCACATTACCCATTCCCTCCATTCCCCCGTCCTCGTGTTCGCCGACAGATTGTGCCAAATGAAACGGAAATAAATGGCGCAGTAAGGTCAACCAGCTACATGGCAGCATCCAGCATCCTCTGAGACAAACTTCAGGCTATTATATGTGCAGATGACGCGGGGGTCTGGAGACGTGGGTGTGGAAAACGTCACTTGAGATGGACATGTAGCAGGATGCTCTGGTTTCAACGGCGTTTGCTTAAAACAGAGGAGCTGTGACGACGGCAGGCTTTTTACGCACGCACAAACACGCAAACACACACACACACACACACACACACACACTACCCTACATGTTCATCCTTCCCCCCGCAAACACACACACACACACACATCTCTTCCCCTTGCATCGATCCTTCCTGCCAACATCAAAGCCGTCTTTCTTGAAAAGTCAGGAAGGAGAAATGAAACCCAGCCCGGGCCTTAAAATCACACCTCTGGGGTTGATGAGGCTGATTTGCATAGAAAGTAAACATCTCCCCGTTATCGCTCAGGAATTCCCCGCACGGCCTCTCTCGTCGCGTCGTCTTACGCCACAAAAGGACTTTTTCCTCCCATCACTTCTGCTATCCCGTTTACCCTCTCATCCGTCGGAGGCAGACAACAACTTATTTGGTGACACGGTTCATCGCGTCGCAGTGCCACTAGAGGGTAGCCTGCTCCCCTCTAATATACTGCACCGGGGAACCAGCGCTCGCTCTCCTCACTGCACGGGAGTCATTTATGTGACTGTTTTGTCAGAGGGGGGGTTCAGTCCAATCAGGCACCCGGAATAAGTGTCACTTGAAAGCTCAGCCACATTAAAAGCAACAGGACGGCTAGAGATTAAGGTTCAGAGGTCACAGCAGCACTAAAAAGTGATGCAGACATGCATCTCTTACCTACATCCATGTGAGAACAATGTTTATAATAAGCACAAAGCCACACATTGATTTCCCCTTCTCTTTTGCCTTTGAGACAACCCAATGCAATTGACCAGGACTAATTGTGCATTTCATGGCCCCTCAGCACGGACGTCGACCTCCGCTCAGCAGCAGCGGCTCTATGACAGCACATCATAGCTCCCAATGTCACATCAGTGGATCTGATAGGAGTTCATGCATTCAAAGCACACACACACACACACGCACACGGATTTGTTCACCTTGTGTATCATCTCATACCCAGCTGTTCCCCTCTATGCACGGGAATTATTTTAAAAGCACGATTATGCCACCCAGTTAATTATTTGTCTCAAAAGAATAGCATACTATCACTTGCAGCATATCTAATACATATTGTGCTAATTGAAACGTATAAATGAACACGTCTGATTGGTAATTGCGGTTAATTGCTTGATGCTAATATCTAATCTGGCCAGAAGACATAAAGTCTCTTTAAAGATAATAACCCGGTAACCATAGTAATACAGAGCAGTCGGCGATCGAGGGTGCGCGCTGCCTGCAAATTGTCCTCGGCCCTCTCCCTTTGAACGGTGTTGTGTTAGATGCATGAGTTTTTGCAAACGGGAGGTCTGTTTCACTCATCACAAGGGGAACTGGGGGCGATGGGGACAATTTATGGAGATGGAAAACCAGAGCGAGGGGCTCCTAGCAGGAGCAGCGGGAGCGTAGGCCAAAGAAAACGGCCAAGTCCAGATAATAGTTTTCCAGTTCTCTCCCATTAGAGATTCTTCACAAGAGGCATCACTGTTTGAAGTGGGTAAGATAAGGCCTTGCTGTGATACTCAAGCAGGTGGGGGGGCGGGGGGTTCTCAGAGCAGCTGAGGCGTTTGACAGGTTTA
Organism: Chelidonichthys spinosus; assembly: GCA_029853015.1. Lineage (NCBI taxonomy): Eukaryota > Metazoa > Chordata > Actinopteri > Perciformes > Triglidae > Chelidonichthys > Chelidonichthys spinosus. The sequence goes on along the minus strand of CM056821.1, from coordinate 7,022,539 downwards.
TGTAAGTGCAGCTCTGACTTCAGGTGCTGGTTTCTTTGCAGAATCCAATCAGTTTCCACCTGTGGTGATGACGTTTTGCCTGAATTTGTTTTTCCCGTTTTGAGAGTGATTTGTAAGAAGAGAGGGGCTAAAGCATCAGAGCAATCTTCCCCGTCATACCTGCATTAAGATTACAAAATAAAATCAGCCCTCTGCCCGCCTCGTTTCCTCTGCTCTCAAGTACATCCTTCCATTCAACTACTAAATGGCACATGTTCACCCACATCTATGCGTTCGCTGTAAATGCTGAGCTATTACATCAGTCTGTGACAGTTAGTAGGTACAGCTTTGATGGCGTAATAGTAGTAGTAGTAGTCATTCTAAATCATATAATTATAAAATGGTTATATAATGCAATATCCCCATACTTATTCGACAGGGACTCTTCTGTAATCAAGTAGTCATTAATATTAACATAGAAAAATGATTTTTTGTTGTTTCATCTTGTTCAGATAACAAAAAAATATTGAAACACCGACTTCAATCGAAATATGCTGTACACAAAGATAAAATACATTTTTTACAATCTTCTGAAAATAATAATAATAATCTGGTGAAAATATGAGTTTAAATGAAGTACATTTTTTTATATCCTACAATTTCACAGGAAAGTTGGAGCTACTTTAATAGCGACATTCTGCACGATATTCCTTATGCCTATCATAATCTTCTCGGGATTTATGGATTGTCAGTTTAAAAGCCCCCCTCCAGACATATCTTAAAAGGCAGGCTATTAAGACACTGCTTTGAGTAATAATTTGCGTCTGCTGATATAGTTCAATTACCTTGTTAAAAATCCTTAGTTCCACTATACTCGGCACAAGAAGAGCGTAATTGGCCGTTGTGATGCCACAAAATCCTGCCCCAAAGTGGACGTCTGATGCCCTCGCTGTCTGCGGGAGCAGCGTGTGATGGCTGCCTCGCTCCGCTGCTGCGTCTGTTATGCATGTGGTTTCCACACAGACGGCCCTTCTGCTTGCCTTCGACTGTTAAAATTCATATTACTGTGAATGAAAGGTTAAGAAGCGTGTCCTCATTTGTAAATTATTGTAACAATCCAAAAACATGTTGATTCATGGAGCCATGCAATCACTCCATTTTCCACAACGCTGTCATGCAAATAGTAAAAGGTTATATGAAGGGATTCTGTCCACAGAAATACGTTAGAGGGCTTTTCTTTTGAAATCACGACAAGGAGAGTTGGGTTCAAAAAGCAAGAGGTTTCCATGACGCTCACACGATGCTCACGATGCTAAACTGAGATTACATGTGAGCACAGTGAAAAAAACAGGCACATACATCGTTCTGCAGCGTGGCTCAAAGATCCGAGTGGAGTTAGAATTAAAACACATTTTTGAGTGGAACAATCAATGATTTTTATTATGATAGCGATAGCAGCCCCAAAATCTAGACATGTTGCAAACATCCAGCCTTGAGGACAGGATGACGTTTGGGAGAGTCCATCTCTGAACCCATTGGTCATCGATTCTGATGGCGATTTAGCCTCCGGGGCCAACGAGAAATATCTCTGTTAGCCGGCCGATATCCGGGCCATGACTTCCTCTTCGATGTGCCGGTCATAAAACCAAAGCCCTCTAAAAAGTCATCGGTCGATTATTCTCCTAACGGCAACCAGAACGCCTCAGACACCAAACATCCTGTTGCCGACAGATTTCGCATTCATATATGCAAATATCTGTTTATAGAGGTTGTGGGAGCATTGACACACTATAAGAAAATCAACAAATGCATTTTTCCGGAAGAATCCCAGTAGCCTTTATTGTGCCATGTTGTCACTCAAAGTGTGTATCATTATGTATATTTGATTTGGCTGTAGCATGCATCAAAAGAAATTGCTCTCTTCAAATGTGAATTTTAAAAACAAGTCCTCTATTTGCCTTTGAAATTATGTTTCTCTTCCAATAGCGTCGTAGTTTCAGCTTCTGTAATGCCAACTCTTTCTTCAATCAAGGAGATTTATGTGGACTTGCGAAATTCCCATCTGTTTATCTGCTACTGATACTTCCACACTCTAAAATGGTTTAGTGTTGATCTTCCGAGTCACAGCTAAGACATTGAACCGTGAACCAAAATAACAAATTAGTCTCCTGTGGAAAAGAGGAAGGGAAAAAAAAATACAATTTCAGATGTAATGTGCCATAGAATAGAATCATGGGAAAGGGTGTGATCTAACAGGACAGGCAATTTTAATCAAAGCCGTCTCATCCATCCGTCCACTGCCTTACTGGCTGCATATTTTACCAGCCATCATTTTCAACAATTACCTCAAAACTCTGGCTCAGTGCCAGTAAAATGTTGTGTGAGATCCCCCCTCCCCCCTTCTAAATGTCTTAAAAAACCTCTGTTCCGCTTGAAACTATCGATCTGTGAACACCTTCACATACACATTTTATGTGAAACCTTCGAGCAAGCCGATGCTGCTAAAGCAACCTGTTTTGTACAGGAATGTTTCCAAGGTCTGCTTATCGGTGACTTGTGTGGGATGCAAGTGTCCCACGGCTCTGATACCTTACTGCAATACTTAAAGAGCCAGTGTGTAGCGTTTACGGGGGTCTATAAACAGTATGTATATACAGTATATATAGCTCTACGATAGCATCTCACATTCGTATAGAGACCAAGCCAAACTGTGAGTGTAAACCAGAGATGTCTGTGGTACAAAGAACAAGGTTGCTGCAGTATTTATGCCTAGATGATGTAAGTATTTGTTGGAGCAGCGACAGTCTTAGCATAGCCTACCTCCGATCGATCCAAACTCCGTTCAGAAAACAAGCATTTTGAAAATTGTTTGCTTGTCATCTTGCGGACAGATCTAATGAACTTCTTAGAAATTGTTGTCATTATGTTGTTATTTTGGCCTCATTTGGTCCGTTATCTCAATTAAATCACAACACCACCACTGTGTGATGTTATGAGCTCAGACAAGACAGCGCTTGATTACCTGGCGTTACCTGGGACCTCCACTACATTTACAAAGCAGCAATATTGAAGAGGTAATTGAGTAACGTGAATAAAGACAAGTGATACTGAGGTTAAAACTTCAAAAATCCCCTTCCGCAGAAACTTTATTGCCTTTAGTCTTGGTGAGCAGCAATTCAACAATGGAGATAGGGGCTGAGCCATGAAGCTCTTTAAAGGTGATCAGTCCCGACTTTATGCCACAAAAACTGCTGGAACCTACATTTTCCAGAACATATCTCCATATCTCAATATTTTTTTATTAGGCCCTCTCTTAATGCCCAATGTCTTTCAAACCCCACATCACTTTCTGAATGATATCATCAGGGTTCATTTCTGAAGTGAGCTCTTTATGGAGCTACATTATCCAACTGTCCCAATTACAAATAAACGCCCAAATAAAGGCAAAGATTGGACCAATTAATGGGAAATGCGATAATCCGACGTTTCAAAATGTGCTGTAAAATAATGTTTCTTTCTCAGCCTTGGGATTTTTTAAGCATTCATCACATCAATGTTTAAGTTAAAGATGCTGGAATTTGGCAGCTTTTTGGTGGAGATATAAAGGAGGTGAGAGATGCCTGTGACTGAAAAGCAATGCATCATACTTCCTCAATATGAGACATAACAGAAAATCAAAAGCAATTTCTTCGACATTTGATAATGTAATTGATGGGTTTAATTGGTAAGCTTGCTAGCTAAGACTGGGTGGGTGAATTTTGGATATTTGGATTAATATCCTTTGTGAAAATAACTGACAACTTCCATGGTTTCAGGCCCAGTCAGCTGGAACCCAAAGGATTTTGTTCTGCCCCCTAATCTAGGATGTTAGACGGATGTGTGCACCCCCCATCCACCAGCACTCCCACACTGCAACAGTCCTAGCCTCCCTGCCTCACTACTAGTATATGTATTTATTTCCTCACCTCCTCCCTCCTGTTCTTCATCCATGTCTTTGTCTTTGTTCCCTTCTCTCTGCTGTGTGAGGTTTTGATGTCAGGGTTTCAGATGCCCAGCTCACCTGTGTCTGTTTGCCCCCCTTTCACTTTGTTACATTGATATTTCTCTCTGGAGTTTCCAATTGATTGAGTTTTTTTTTTTTTTTTTTGCTCTTTAAAGGTGATAGGTTTTTTACAAGGCTGCTGAGGTTTCTTTGTGTGATGTGCAATTTTTCCAGTGTGTTAGTATTATTCGTAGGCATAAACAAATTACATCTTAAACCTCACTTACTCGCTACCACGGTGGTGTAGCTACCAACCTACCGACGCTACCGCCGATACCACGCTGCTGTCGCTCCGTTGCTACTAGGATAATGTTGCTACCATAATAGCCACTACCATGCTACCATCACCAGATCAACCCATCACTCCTCCACAGTCCAAACATGGTCACTTTCATTCACTGTTTGTAAAAAATCCAATGACGGCGAAACTGCAGAAACCGAGGCTTCAACAGCTGGTCCACAAACCAATGGGTTTCTTATAGTATACAGTCTGTCATCATACAGAATATTTTAGAAATGCAGCACGGATGCAACAGGACTTGTTTTTATGGCTAGAAAGATCAATCAAGGGAGTTTTGAGCTTAGTAAGTAGATTTTTTTTCTTTTCAAATTCTCAAATGTGAAGGCCATGTAAACACGGCCCAATAAAATAGTGTAAAACTGGAAAAATCTTAAAAATAAGTAAACAAGATTAAGAATCTGGCCAGGGATTTTATTTATTTAGTTATTTTTTTACATGCTATATTGATTCTCTGTGATACAGTATGGACACATTTCGTCATTACCAGTGCGCCTTAGGAAGTTACAAAGAGTTTTGGTAAGAAGTAGCAGAATACATGATGAGATGGTGTGTGTGTGTGTGTGTGTGTGTGTGAGAGAGAGACAATTTGCCTCCTCAGCCACTAACACCACTACTTTGTATTTCAGAAATGACTACATTAGCTGCTTGCCAATGCGGGATGTGTGCAAGGAGGGAGACATTTCTGACGTCTGCCTCTGTAGTTTCACAAGAGAGCTTTTCACATTCATTAATTATTGGCGTTTCTTGGGCTATAAAATGACTCGATGAAGCACTTCTCTTATGGGGTTCAGGTGATCTTGACAACCTTTCATTGCGTCTCCTGTCCCATGCTGTGTCACTGTCGGCGCCGCGATGCCGTTCAACCGCCCATGACAGAGCTGCTAACACGCGTCCTGCCACTCACTCCTCACCCCCCTCCCTCCCTCACCCCCCCGCCTCCACATTGCCAGGCTCACCCCCCAGGCAGTGCACGATGGGTTCTTCTGTTATAAGCATATCATCAAGTTTGCATGAGCCTGTCTTTGTGGAAAGTAGGTCACGGCTGCCATCCGAGAATTAGGAGGGAGTGCGGCGGTTTGGTTCAGATCCTCTGCATGCCGGGATGCTGTGAGAAGTCCCGGCCGTGAAGACTGACCCAGCTTCTCCCACGCCCCCACCACCTCAGCTTCCGCATCTGCAGGCAGGCCCCGCGGCCTTAAAAGATGCATACCAATGAAGCACCCCCCCCCACCTTAACAATCAAAAGATGCATTGAGGATCGAGGGGTGAAAAAATACTGAAGGCGCTGCTGTTTCACCCAGGATTAGAAAAACCCTTTAAAGCCTTGCAGCGGCATTCCAGGGGCTTTCTGTTGACATTTTCTTGAGCTTCTGCTTTTATACAGCAGATTATGAGTCACTGCTACTGTGGGCAACAGTTTATCATGTCAAATTTGGGAGATTGAAGGGAGAAGGGGGGAAAAAATAATTTAAAACCACAATTTGTTCCATTCGTGGCATGAAAACGTATAAAATAAACCAGAGTAAAATATTTCTCTTGCGCATAATCCGTCAATTTACATCTATTTTCATGCCTTTTTATTTTTATTTTAATGTGATTGCTCACCAGTGAGGAGTTATTATCAAGTAGTAGTTAGATATCTACTGATGAACAGACAGTTTTATGTCTAAGATCAGGTAGCATGAGCTTTACAGAAAGATTATTACAGTTAATCATGTTTAAACATGATATCTGTAAGCTCCACTGAAGGCAGCATTATAGTTAATTCCTTCTCCTGCATCCGCCCTCTTCATAATGTGTGATGGTTTGGAAACACTTTTTTTCTCTTTTTTTTCTCATGATCCCTTCCTCTCTCCTCTCCGACGGTCCATCTCTCACACACACACACACACACCATTCATTTCCCTCTCCCAGGTGAGAATATGTCTGACCTCCAACACACAAAAAAGCCTCTCCTCCTTTCTGTCACTAATAACACTCCTGCTTATTATTCACGTGGAACGCTTTGTGCAAACATCGATCATCATATGTTACCAAGTGGGAGGAGTCACCCCACTGTCCTCCATGTCAGCGCTGACTGGCATAGCGCTGTGAATAATGCAGCTCTCTCCGTTCTCACCAAGCTCCAGCCATGTTCTCCTACACGGGCTGCATGTTGATGGATGCTTTTCAGCGGCGTTCTCGCTTTCTTTTTCGTGAAAAGGGAAAAACATTAATTATTTAAAACCAAGTCCAAAGTGCTTCAGCGAATGCTTGTTCATTTATTTGCACCTGTATTCCGTATAATACCCTGCATTAAAATCTTGCTTCAACGCGTTGTCAGCGTGACCTCCGATGGCTCGTATTCGCGATCACTCGGGGGGGACGGAGCTTATCTCAGCTTTGCACCAGACTATTCCTATCGTCTTTCTTATTAAGTTAATCACTTTTAAGGCCACGGCATTTTAGCGCGAAGAAAAAAAGAAGAACTTGATTTAGAAACCAGGAAAGTGTTTTTTCCGCCTTTCTTTGTTCCGACAAAAGCAAAACAGTGCGTTGCTCACGGTGAGTTGCCCTCTCCTGCCCTTGTCTGTCCATCAGCTTTCCATCTGTACAAATGGGCGAGCGCTCTTTGAGGCAATGTGTGCACTGGTGTTTGGGCCGTAAACACTCAGAATGAATGAATGGCTCTACAATCGTGGCTGTTTAGCTGTGACCGCCGACATCATCAGCAGTGAGGACAGCAGGAAACATTGCAGCACAATGCACCTTCATATTTCCTAGAAACTAAAATATATATATATGCTCTGAGCAGCCTCTATTTATTGATCACGTCCATGTCTGTATTTGCTCTGTTCTGTGGACTATTGGTGCGTATTGCACTACATCAAAACATGATGGACCTGGCAGGCCATTCAGCTACACTCACCGATCATTCTCAGTGAGCCAAGGGCTCTTTGTGGCACTAGTCAAGAGCACCAGGAGGGTTTTTTAAGGTCCCGCCAGAGCTTTTGCGTGGAGGCATATGAGAACACATTAACCGTAAATGGTCCACTGGGACTCAACTCTCCTTCCTACTGGCTCCCTATTGGTGCAATGACCTTGCTACTCCGATCACAATATCACAATCAATCTTCCTTCATAAGCTGAGAAACTCATCTTTTTAAGAAGTACCTGACATCACCTTCTCCTCCTGCTGATATATCCGTCTTCTCATGCCCTCTCCTTGAAGTTAAAGAACCATTTGGACACTCTCTAAGTCCACTGGACTCCACTTTATAAAACCACAACGCTCCTGTATGCACAACCTTACAATCACACATCATAGTACAGCATGAATAATATCTATGATAAATGAAATATGAGCCTAAACATTATATATGTAAAGGCACATATTCTTGCTAAGAATTAGCTGACGAAAGTTGTTTCAAGTCTTTATGCTACGCTTAACTGCTTCTCCAATTCCAGTTTGTAAACATAAGAATTATCTCAACCTTTTTGTGTAACTAATCAAGAAAGAAAATAATTGCTTTTCCCGTGAAACAGTTGCTTTTGCAAATAACAAAAACAAAAATGCAAAGGCTAATTGGTTAAATGTAGGGATTCTGTTTTTTATGTATCTTAGTTGTTTCAGTCTTTAGTATCACTGCTGGCTAATGTAAAGTGTCTTGTTTCAAGATGTCTGGGTCTCTCTTAAGATGTCTGACATTGCTGCATTTGACATTTCCCTGCAGATTTCACTTCTCCACGAAAAGCTGTAAGCAAAGTCACTTTCAGTCTGATTTGAGTTAATTTGTTCTCTGCTTCTCAACCCCATTTTTATGTTACTAAAACTAAGAAAGATTGAAGGGGTGTTCTTGCTTTGAAATGTTTTGCTGAATTTAATGGTTTGTTCGGCATCGAGAGAATGAGCGTCACATTGTTGATGCAGTGAATGGATACATTGTTGTAACTGCTGCTGTGAGTCAGATGTTCTTCAGGGATGAAGGAGGCTGTGAAAGCAGAGGCTTCGACATAAAGACGTCTGTTGGTTTTGTCTGACTAAATTAGCTTGCCTTTTGCAAGATTAATATTCGGGGACACGAGGTTCATTAGCAACTGAGATAGTTTAAAGTAAAACCATCCCAGTAAAAGTCACTAATACGTCATGGTACGAACTGAATATATTTTTAACATTCAGTTTTAATTTTGTTAAATTTCATTGAGGAGCTAAAATTGATGCTAATACAAAAAAAAAATGACTTTGAAATTCCTTCTGTGCACAATTGAACAATGCTTAAATCACTAGCAGACAAACTTTTGGCAAATGATGACCCCAAACAGACGGGATCGAGACTCCGGAGATTTCAACAAATTTCATCATCCCGTATTTCATGCACTTCATGAAGCACAGAGGTTGGTTTATAATTCATTAATCACTTGAGGTCCCCGCATTATGGGAGTCAATGTCAATAGAGTCAACAGGGCGAAGCAACAACTGCCATGAGTGCATGTATTACTAGTCAGAGTGGCACCTTTGCTAGTTAAGCTAATTTGGTATTAGCCTCCTTCTCTCAAACTGGTATCTCTTCTTTGATGGAAAAACTGGCATGTCAGTCAGGGGAAGTGACTTGTGGCGGCAGCTGTCTACATTTGACACTGTGAACTGGAGAGGCTTCTTATTTCCAGAGGAAGCCATCACCTGTCAAGCATCACTAATGTGTTTATTGTTACTGGAAAGATCAACTTGTTCCCCTCTGGTTATTCTAGACAGGAGGCAGTAGGAGTGTCAGTGATTGAACGTTGTGTGGTTTGGAGATTTGCGTTCTGCTGAAGTGAAGTGTTTAAGAGCCTTTATGTTATTTTTCCTAAATAATTATTCCACTTTTGTATGTATGTGCCTGGACTGATAATGAGCCATATGGGCCCCAGGGCACAGACACATAAAATGCCCCCACCCTTTATAGTAAAGATTGATGGACGCACAAAATTACTGCAGTGTGGTTTTTAGTTGTTTTGTGTCTTTGTAGTTGTTTTGCCTCTCTTTGTTGTCTTTTTGCATCTCTTCACAGTTATTTTGTTTCTCATTGTATTTGTATATATTTTCTGTTGTTTCTCCCTCTTTGCAATTGTTTTTCACGTCTTTGTAGTTGTTTTTTTTGCGACTATTTTTTTGGGCCAATGCAGACTGAGTGGCAGGCTCTGGCTCAGAGGTAGGGTGAGTCGTCCTCCAATTGGAGGATCGGCTCATCTGTGCCATCGGTTTGTATGAATGTGTGTGTGATAGAGTAAAAGTGACTGAATAGCTAGCAAGCTAGAAAAGCGCTATAAATGCAGGTTTACCATTACATTTAAGATCCAGTAACCTGTAACCTATGCATAAGTTATACGTTTAAGTTTATCATCCATGATATGTTCAGTAGCACTTCTAACATATGCACGGAGAGGTGACTGCCAACTGCCAAGGCTTTATGTCCCAAGACTGATGAGTTGTCCTCAGGTTGCACCATCCGTCTGGACAGATTAGTCACTCAGGCCGTCATTCTAAAAAAATACTGTGTGTGTGTGTGTGTGTGTGTGTGTGTGTGTGTGTGTGTGTGTGTGTGTGTGTGTGTGTGATTTCCTGAGAGAAGCAGTTACTTAAATGTGAGCATGAAAAGAAAAAGAAATTCAAATATTGAACAACTTTGCGCTCTTTTTCTCCACATTTCCATATTTCCTTCTAGAAGTAATTGGTTCACACTCTAGACTTGTGTGAGGACTTGATTTTATAGCGTTACACATCTTGGTCAGAAAACAAGAAGACACATTTGGGAGGAATTTAACAAGAACCTTCTAAGACTTCACTGCTTGTGTTTCACTAAATCTGAGAAAGTAGATGTTTATTGATTTGCCCATAGAGATAGAGCTGTAGAGGCGTTGATTTTTTATTCCCTGTGTATTGTTTTGTAATGAAAGGATTCTTCTGCCAACAGGTCAACTGCATCTATTCTGTGGTCCAGATTTTTGAATAATTATTAGGACTGCATCAGCGCATGTAGGCTATCAAAATGAAGACATTTTTAAGATCCAGTAGATGGATTTCTTTACTGTTCTGCACATCTGAAATAATTGTTCAAACGTTCACGAAAAGCACAGGAATAAAAATAAAAACAACTCCAAATGTTTGAAATCTTTGTTCGTTAATATTATGTTGCAACCTGTCAATCACAAGGTAGCCCCGCCCTAAAGCATTCCCTGCTGTCTAATAATCTATTAAATGAACATCATGCTGTATTGGAGAAGACTTGAAACTAGAGATCGAGACCATAAACTCATGTTTACAATGTTTACTGAGATAATAAATGAAGTGTGAATTAGGGTCATTTTCTCATAGACTTCCCTGCAATTGGACTCCTTTTTGCAACCAGATGAGTCGCCCCCTAATGGTCAGCAGAGAGAATGCAAGTTTAAGGCACTTCCGCTTTGGCTTCACTTTACAGAACCGGAGGTTGCCTCCTGATCTAAATTAAAGGAATAGCTCTGCATTTTGGGGAATATACTTTTTTGCTTTCATGCCAAGAGTGAAAAGACTGATAAAGCACCATTCTTGTGTAACAAGGGGAAACAGCCTGACTATCTTGACCCCAATAAATCTCACAAATTAGCATGCTTTATGAAAAATATGACACGTTGCGTGTTGTTAGCATGTTGTTGCGTTAGTGTTTGCCCCTGCTTCCAGTCCTTATGCTGCACCAATCGACTCCTGTCTCCAGTTCCCTCAATCATCTTAACCAACTCTCGGAAAGAATGCAAATAGGTTTATTTCCCGAAACATTTATTAGGAATTACTATTCGTTTAAACCAGATTGACCTTTTTTTTTTCTTCTGAGGCCATTCCAATGGATTTGGAAACAAAGTCAACAACGGTTTCATTACATTGTTGCAATAATACACCATATTTTTAAGCCTGTACTCGCATACTGTGCATTGTACCTGCATTATTAAAGGAGCAGGGAATTGTTTTTAAAAATGACCCCAATTACCAAAAAGACAAGATTTTATTTTATGAAAACACTTAGCCATATTCCTGTTTTCACAGTACTAGAAGTCCATTAAAGGACAGAGTTGTAGCTTTCTGCTGGTAAAACAGTTGGAGGTAAAACATAACTTGTCCCCCGATAGATTAAATATAGTTCTGTTGGAAAACATTCAACGTTATATAAAGTGTTAATTTCCCGCCACAGCAGTCTACTTAAAAATACTCCTTTTGTCTATTCAGCATGGCAAATAAAGGTTTTATGCAACATCTTATCTTTATCATCACCTCTTTGAGGTGCAATTTTAAATAAATGAAACCTTTGAACACAAAAGGTCTTTGATCAACATGATCGTGCTGGTTTTTCTTTTGTTTTCACTCTCCTTTTACACCTCGCTGGGTGTTATTCCCCTTAACAGGACACCTTCACTCACTGTCAACCCTGTTATCCAGTGTCGGTGTTCTTGCAAAAAATGGCATTCTGTTATTTTGACACCTGGTTAAATATCACGGCGGATGAATCTGACTCCAGCTGTGCGCCCTGCTCCTTTGCTGCACATGTAAGTTCCCCCTGTCAGAGTCCTTCGTCACCATGGAAATGCTAATTTATCGCAAGCTCTAATTAGAACAAGGACTCAAGTGGAGAAGTGTCACACACATGATTCAGCTTAACCTTTTGCTTTGATTTCCCTCAAGCCTTGTTTGTGGTATTCACAGAAAACAACTCTGTTTGCCCCCGGTGGTGCTGAAGCTATGTCATATCATTGTGCACCTTTGTGATAGTGTGTTCGCCGTCTTTTTATGCCTCACGTTGATGCACCTGTTTATACACGTAATCAAGTTATTGTGTTGCTGAAGCAGCGCCGTACTCACCTCTTGTCTCATTACTGTGATCTTGCGATCCCTCCGCACCATGACTCATTGAACCGATCATCAGATACTGATCTCACTTAAAAAGATGAAGATTCAACTTAATATTATATCAAATCCATCAATTTTGTCTGCAACATTTAGGTTAACGTTAAATCAACTGTCCACACTTCTTACTTCTACCAGATGTCCATCCCGTTCAACCCCATCTCCTTATATTCACCTTAAAGGAGCAGAAAACAACTATTTGCTGTGTACAGATATAGAGGAGTAATGTCCCAGGTTTGATTCCCAGGTCGGATTCGGGTTCCTTCCTCTGTGTGGAGTTTGCATGTTCTCCCCAGTGTCAGCTTGGGTTCTTCGGATTCCTCCCACAGTCCAAAGACATGCAGGATGGGGATAGGTTCATCATAGATTCATTCAAAGGTGTGAATGTGAGCCTGAATACAGGATAAGCGATAGACAATGGATGGATGACTACCTGAGCAGAGATATCTGAGATTCTCCTTGCTTTTTGTACATAGCCTGGCCCGTCACGTGTGCTTCCTTATATATGTGTGTGTGTGTGTGTGTGTGTGTGTGTGTGTGTGTGTGTGTGTGTTTAAAAATCCCCAGCGATTATGTTCATCTTGGACGATTCAGCGCTCTTTGCAGTACAGGCAGAACGTAAGGGTTCCCTGCACCTGTTCACACTGCATCACTGTGTCTGACTCGGTGCTGCCCTACGGGACGGGACTTACCTGAAGAAACTCCTGTTTTACCAGATGTCCAGTCTGCACCTGCAGTAGATGTAAAATGTGTCATCGGTGCACCTGAAATGCATATGAATATTCACATTTTTACCACGTTTATTATTTGCACTTATTGCAATGCCTTGCAGCCAGTCAGTCCTAGAATCATCGGTGTATAATCAGTGAACTGGCTGCCCAATAGAAATTGCTGAGCAGATATGTATAAACTGGCAGTAAAATTATTGTTATTGTATTGAGTGGTGTTCTAGGGAATTAACCCCTTTTCCTTTTGAATCTTGTAAATCTCAGACTGTCATCAAAATGCTGAAATTAACATTTAATGACAGTTTTAGTTTCCTGCGAGATTCCATCTCTATGTTGTTACTGACAATATCTGCTAATATTGTTGGACTTAGTGCCGCCCTGTAGGGCATTCACAAGGTAGTCCAATTAATTTCTGTGCTCACTTTTTATCTAACAAATAATTATGATATTTTAATGAATCCGTTATGCTCCTCGGGGATAAAATAACTTTGGGCTGTAAAAGTAGGCACAGTGATTCATCATTCAATGTCTCATTTTTAGTACTTGGTAATGAAGTTGCTAAATCAGAGCCATTTAACCAATACAAATGCACCAATAAAACAACCATATCATCATAAGAAACCATGAGGTCAAAGGTCAACACGGATGATGAAGAGCTGCCAGATAAAGCAATAAAAAATGAAGAGAGAAAATGAAAAAAACAATCTTTAAATGTCAGTTTTCACTGTAAACTGGAAGATAGAGACTTCTTTCTGAGCAGAATGCTGCAATGGAGTGCAGTGGAGTGGATCTCAACCTAAATCCCAAATTACTTTTCTCCCCTCAGCTGATGGGACTGCCTGGATAAGGAAGGTGAGACGCTGTCCGTTTAAGTCCCTTAATGTCCAGAATTTATATTAAAATGGGACAAATGCTCTACTGTAGTGACTTAAATGCTGCAATTTTGGCAACTCTGAATTTGACTGTTGAAATACAGAAGCGAAGGAAGATAAATATCAGAGGCGAAGACATAGTTAGACACATTTAACCCAGTTAATTCCTCGATTGCATAAATGCGATATTCGTCACATAATCGTATAATAGAGACTCTTATCAGACTCTGTTAATGCTAATTAAACTATTTATACCGGCAGGATTATACGTAGATACTTGAGGCTCACTTTCAGGACAGCGAACTGATCTCAGCTTCAGATAGAGACAGCGCAAGTAGAATGTATATATTGTGACATAAATTCAGAATTGGGACACAAAGAGTCTGGTAGTTACAAAACACATTTTCAAATGTGTCACTTTAGCCGATGTTTACTTAATTGATGTGGCGTGTTCATGAATAAATGCTTTTCACACGGAAACCAGAGACAGTCCATTCAGAGCACATTTAACGTGTACTCGGGATGTGAAGTAATTACAGAGCAGAATTATCGATCAGTCCCAGGGATCCCTCTTGCCTGGTTTGAAAAGCCCACAAAGGTTATCTGGACACGGCAGGTATCCGAGGAGTACGGCCTCTTCACTCCCCGGCCCTCAGTCCAAACCGTCACTCATATTTCAATCCAATTCCAAACATTTCAAACTTCCTCCTCTCCGCTGTGACACCCGGCCTTTTGAGAGTGAATTTTAAAAGAGGATGAACTCTGGGCTCGGCTAGTCAAATCAATCTAGTCACGGTGGAGGAACGGGGCGCTTCATTACTGGGAGGGCTGAGGAGCTCTCCGATCAGGCCTCTAATATCGCTGTGATCCTCTTCCCTTTTCTCACCTAATTGAATTCTCCAGGAGAGATGCCCCTCAGCTGCAGATTTATCATATCCTGAAATTGGAGGAGACTAGCTGCATGAAGGACGTGCGCAGAACATTTAATCCACTCCTCTTGCTGTAATCCGAGCGCCGAGATCTCTGCCAGGAGTTGACTTATCCCACTGTGGACCACTGGCCTTAAGAGAGGTGCCTTTTATTCAGCATCGGCCCGGAGGAACAGGAGCCGTGGCAGGAGGCGCACGCATGCATATCAAATAGCGCTGCCTGTCATGTACAGTACGACCACCATTAACAACAGATGGCATCATAATCCGTTATCAAAGCCCTTTAAACGCAGCTCATTGCACAATATGTCTCTCTGCTTCAAATCCTCCTTCTTCCTCACCTCTAGTTTCCTCTCTCTTTAGTACTGTGAGACATTTAGCGTCTCCTTTTCCTTTCCTCTCCGCACTGTAGCAATCAAAGGTTTTTGGACTTGAAAGCAGGAGGATTGTTTTCCAAAGCCACTTCAGCAGGAAGATGGTTGAATGTGGCACAAGGTGTCTTGTTGGCAGGAAGATCAAGTGTGGGTGAGCAGGTGAATCATAGAGGGGAGGCAGGTGTGGAGGAACAGTTGGACAGAAAATCTGCAGAAGGTTATTTAAATTGTTGAGGATCACGTTCCACTGGCAGATCCCATGACTAACACCATCAGGAACTGTCTGTCATCATCATGATTATTATCGCCCCCGGGAGGATCATGCTATCAGGTGTGTGTGTGGGTGAGTGAGTGCCTTCTATAGTATAATCAGGAACATAACCACATGTTCTATACTTTTACAGTCTTTTACAATTGTGTCTAGTGTGTGGGAGAATGCCCAGTTTGAACGAGATCTGATGAATACCACTTTAGTAATATTCATGTCTCCAGATGGGATGTATTTTAAGTATACTGCATATCTCTGTGCTCCCACATTTGCATGCAGTTTATGGCATACCTGGCAGAGGTCCAGCCCCGTGCGATCACTTATTTGATTAAACATTATCATGCCCAGCAGGACAATGGAGCCAGTTGGAACTGCTGACAGCGGCAGAAACAATTGTGAATCATGCTAAGGTTTCATTGTGGTAGTTTGGCAATGCTCCTCCTCGTTAGCTTATCATGGGGAGTCACCTAAATAAACCAAAGGAAGCGTAGCTGTGATAAGAATCATTGTGAGTATGTTTTATTTGTCCATTCTGGGCTCCTGTAGATACATGAGGTCCATATATATACAGTTAATTGATAACTAACAAAATGAAACAACACTTATTTTCAGGTCATTATGCACTAATTGGCATATATTAATGAATATTATATTCAATTTCTACCAATAAATCCCCCTTAATCACGTGTTTGGTTCATTGTCTAATGGTTTCACGTTTACAAGCTTCCCTATTCTGTCTAACAGAACAGATTGGATGCTGTTTCATTGGTAACAGATAGTCACTGAAATCATTCAGAGTATTTCATTTTGACTCAAGTTTTGATTCAAATGCTCCAAAACTCTGCTTTCACCGGACTTTCACCGATCAATTCTAAAATAACAAATCTACCGTTTAAAAAGTGAATGGAACACTTAACAGCAACAATTGTTCATTTACTCATATAGTTTTTTGAGAAATAGTTGTTAACTTAAGCTGCACCTGTCAATATTTTACTAATGGCTCAGTCAATACATAAGGAGTTGTTTGTGTGCAGTTTCCCTCTGCTTTACGGAGCATTTTAGCATTGTTTAACTTGTTGTTTTGGTTTTATTGGTGCTGTATGGTGTTGTTATCAGCAAAAAAGCTTTGCTAAACTACGCTGCCTGCTCAGCACCAAACTGCAGACAGACACAGTTAGCAATCAGTTGGAGAATAGTGAAGCACTTGTTTCTGCTGCCCCCATGTGGCCCAAAAATCAATTATTACCTTTCGACCAAAGCAGACTGACTCCTCTAAATATTATACATGCCTTTATAAATCTATGAATGACACATTTACAGGGTGCTACTGCACTTTTTAAATGGCCCGTTTTTAAGATTCAGAGCATTTAGTGGTATAATGATAATTGTGCTTTGACAGTGTTGACATACTCTGATTATTAGGCAGCACAGATGGAGGTGCACAGTGTTCAAAAAGACATCCGTTGATGTGCAGATCCATCGCCTCCTCACTGCTGAGTAACTCCAGGACGGAGCTGAATTCCGAGAGGATCATAGCCTGATGACACTTGGCAAAATGGCACACTAATTATAATCATTTTCACTTTGGGCAGAAAGGCATGAGCTTAGTCATGTGCGAATAGTTGATACCTTTCAGAGCATGGACCAATGCTCCCACAACATTTAGCCCTGCCAAATCTCCGCTGCGGATTGGCTGGGTCTGTAGCAAGCAGTGACACTCAGAGGCTTAGGTGGTTTCCACCCAGGGCTGGATCGGCAAACCAGTGACACAGAACAGTCTGGGGGCAGCCGTGGGACGGTATCCTGGCTGGGAATATTAGCAGCATTAAAAACACTCTGTGCTGATGGCTCTGGCACGACTTCAGATCAGCTCAGCTCTCACCGAAAGTTATTTTCCCCTGTACAGAGCTGCACACAAACTAATTCATTTAGCAGAGTCTCGAATATAAATGATTAAGTATCAGGGTTTCATAGTACGTTATTTTCACCCAAGAGTGTCAAAACACACACACACAGACACAGAATATATGATATTCAATGTGGTGTAAAAGAAGAAATATTTGGCTGATCGGTCCATCCCTCCCCTAGAGGATCGGTCCATGGCAACCTTTGATAACTAAAGCAATCAATTGAAATTTCATTCCACTCTCTCTCTCTCTCTCTCTCTCTCTCTCTCTCTCTCTCTCTCTCTCTCTCTCTCTCTCTCTCTCTCTCTCCCATGGATTTTCAGTTGCTGGAAAAAAAAAAGATTGGTCTCCATCCTTAGTGCTGAATCCATCTAATGGAATCATTTTTAATATAGCTGTAATTTGGTCAATTTTGCCTGTCACTTTAATATCGATATCATATTCTCCAGCTCAAAGTCTCTGCTGTTAACGTAATTGAGACAAATTGTCACAATTTGCCCCGGTTTTCCTATTTTTTCCCAGTAAAAGTGCAGTGGAGAAGAGCAGCGTGCCGATTCGTCTCTGTGATGTTTCTATCTGCCAATAGGAAGCTGAATAATAATAATAGTAATTTCACTTTATTTGTCAAAGGGAGATGCACAGAGCATTATTTGATGTTTTGTCACTAACACAGGGATTAAATAGAAGAGGAAAGTTATAAATACCCCTTTCCCCACCCCAACCTTCATATGCACAGCACCTGCTGTTAGACTATTCTTGCGAGGCAGTAAAGCTTCTCGGTGTCAATCAGTGTGTGTAGCTGTGCAGTCGTGAAGCAAGGCGGGGCTCCGACAAGCCTCTCTGGAGTAAATAAAGGGGTACCAAAAAAAAAACTACGCTGCACACCCCAGTTGGCTTTGTATATTAATACTGTTGGATGCTGTTTTATAAATCCGATTCTGACCAACAGATGGAAGGCGCATATCATTTCATAGGCTCACACATTAGAGAAGGAAGCCTGTACATCTGTCTGCCTTTGCGTGTGATTGCATTCGCATAGAGGTAACGGCTCGGGTTTGTCTCCGTAAGAAACCAGAGGGATCGTAACACTTGAATCCCTATTTACAAGCTTTGAATGCCAAATGTTCCTTATGATTGTTTTGGGGGAGGACTTCTTCCAGTCTACCAGTTGCAATAAATGTTGAGGGAAATAGCTTCCTTTCCCTTTGATTTTCATCGCCGCTACTGTCCTTTTAAATGTGTCTCCCAGTGCCATATTTGCAATGCAGCCTGCAGGAAAAAAAGAAAAACCCAGGTTATCTGATTGATGTTAGGCGTGTGCTTTAATCTAGAGGAGTGCTACTTCGCCACCGCATCCCAACTCTGAAGTGTTTGGGCTGTAGGAGACTGCTGCTCTGCCTCTATGAAAACAGAGAGGGAGGCAGAATGTAGATCAATATCCCAGGAACACACCAGAGACATTCTATTTTATTAAACATTTTCCCATTAAGGCAGTGGTGCGAGCGTTGTAGATCATCCCAACAAAGTCGTAAATCACAGACAGACAGCAGTATTGAGCGGAATCAGAGGAGATTACCCAGAAACAGAAGATATTTGCTGTTTGCGCTACTGGGAGCTTCGTGTATCTTGTTCTTATATTACCACGTTTCCGCTGAGGGATTGCCTCAGTGATGGTATAGCAAAATCATATCGTGTTCATCACAATACAACACGCATGTACGCGTCACTGAGGTCACATGATGTTGCCCATGAAAGCCATGCGAATGTTCCCACCTGATCTCATTGGAAGGCGAATAAATATGCATAGGTTTGCAACAAATCCACTTGGTTAGGTTTTGGGAAAAGCATCATGTTTGGGCTTAAGGAGTCACATGTTACGTTAGGTCAGTTGCAGTTTGCACAAACTGCATTGAAAGTTTGTTGGTCCTTAATCCAACGAGCTAGCGAGGAGCAGCGACGGTCGAGAAAATGAAAAGAGGGAGCGATTTATGAGGATAAAGCAGTGATTCAGAGAAATATTTTCAGAAACAGCCACAAATTAAAAAATTAAAGAGAACATAAAGGCTGATGACCCGGTCTCTGTTGATACAGACACCACCAAACATCGAAATGATTAAGAGAGATTCTCTTTGTATCTGTTTATACATTTTTTTTTAAAGATAATCCTGTATATTGTACCTTTAAAATAAGTATGTAAACACTAAGACATAAGTACGGAAAGCATGAAACAAACATCACAAACTTCCCTGATCACGGGACACAAACACTGATCTCCTGGTTAAAAGTCCCATCCACCTC
The DNA here is from genome assembly GCA_029853015.1 of Chelidonichthys spinosus. Classification (NCBI taxonomy): domain Eukaryota; kingdom Metazoa; phylum Chordata; class Actinopteri; order Perciformes; family Triglidae; genus Chelidonichthys; species Chelidonichthys spinosus. Next base: position 7,002,947 of record CM056821.1, on the reverse strand, counting down.
CCCTCCCCCGCACCGTTAGTCGTCTTTCTCACTTTTTATACATTGTCACTCGCTCTGAGCGTCACATTTGTATGCCGGTGCATTCACACTGCAGTGCAGCCTAAAAAAAAAAGAGATTGGCACTGTTATTGTGCACTAAATTGCTTACAAATTGTCGCCTCATTCAAACGCCATTTGGTGAGACTGAGGCTGACGTTTTGCAGCTGAGCAGCCATTTGGAGTAAAGCTGGGATCTGCCTTCCTAAAGGTCTACTAACAACTGTAAGCTCACCAATAAGACAACTACATGAACCCAAACCATAATTAATCACTGAGAATGATCACCTGAATGTGCAGGTTTTTTTCAACATCTTTCACCTCATTGTTTTGGCTTTACATCCCACAACTTTAACCTTATCCCAGCAGCTAGCTGAATCAGCCTCCTGCCCAGAACAAAATAACAGACGGACAAAGTTTGTGACTAGCTGGAAGATTTAGTCGCTAAAGGTTGTGAGATTTCCCTAAAGACATCCCAAGTCTCCATATTTTTGGCAGCCTTTTAGGTCGTATCCTGACGCTGAAGGTTTGTTCGTGGTAAACATTTGGTTAGTGTTAGTGCAGAATGTAGCTAGCTGATAATCACGGCCTACGTGAGTCGAACCGATGTAATTCCAGTGATCTCCGTTGTAAAGTTGAACAAACATATTTATTCTCCACATGTCCAAAAGTTTACATCCACGGACAGAATCAATTAAACATGGCGAAACCACGGTCCGACACGGTAAGAAAACGTGCGTCTACTCAGCTAGCTCATTCTCACGTTCTCTTATTTTTACAGCACAAGGAGCAAAATAAACAAGCAGCGCCCTCTACAGGACATACACGGTTATTAACTCAATGTCAATATGCCTGTTGACTAAAATAATTATTACTCAAAAATAACCATATTCTTATAATAATAGAATAGAAATAATAACAAGATATTCTTGTCCCATACAGTAAGGATTAGAAAACACATGGTTTAGTTTAAAATAAGTATGCTTGTGACTTAATGTAAGCTACGGATGCAACATCATGTAACTCAGTGGCAGTAATGTAAAAAATGTATAATTAACTCAAGTCGTGGTTTGACATGGGTACACGGTACGCTAAAGGACACCTGTCAAAACACATATCAAGACACCGAGGGCCACTGCCCTAGCCTCGGTATCCGACGCCCTGGAGTGAGACCAGTCTGGAAGGAGGGTAAATATTGGATGAACATCACTCCACATGAAGGCAAACTTTGCTTGGAATGTTTTTTTTATATTTTTCAGTCCTTACAGCAGCTCTTCTCAGCATCTCTCTGAAACTTTCCTTTTGAGCTCCTGCCCCTCCCTCCCAAAAGGCCCAGTCTGCTCTGATTTGTCAGCTGTCTCACTCTCTTGTGATTGGTCAACCGCTTAGTGTGCTTTTCAGAAATGTCCATTACCACAGCAGAAACCAGCGTCTTCTCAACACGGTGACTGCATGTTCAGCTCCGCTCTTACTCGCCATGTTTGAGGGCGTGACAAGCTAGCAACTGGGCCGATATGTATATAAGTGGGCTAAAAAAAAAAAAAAAAAATGATATCCACTTTAAGAGAACACAACCAAATGTTTATATTACGATACATTTTAGGCAAATGACAATGTTGATAGAGCACACTACAGCCTGGCATGAAGGAAGGGACCATTTGTGGAGTCGGTCTTCAAAGCAAAGCAAAATGAGAGAATGAACATAGACAGTACTGAGCAAGACATTTCCCATTTGCTCAAAAATCAAAATACTTCTTGGATGTCCTCAAAGCTTGAATATGACATTACTCTTCAGACTTTGAGTTCTGTGCTCGCTCAATAGTTTTGTCACTAATCAACTTCCATACATCATCAGCAGTTGCTAAGGCAGAGCAAATAGCTTCTCATTAGCTTTTAATCCAGACCTATCCCATTTATGACATTAGAATTGATCCTTCTCTTCTTTGGAATTCTGCTTTCGTCCTTCTTATTTATTATTTTCGACGATTTAGACATGAAAAACATTTTTTTTTTCTGGTGCTCATATTCACAGGCACTCAGAACAAGATAGCAGGTAGGGGTTCAGCGTGTTGCCCAGGGCAGCTTCGACACAACAGATGGCTGTTGCTGGGACCGAATCTGTTACTGTTTGGTTCCAGGGTGTTGTCCTCGAGCACTGAGCCACCCTGCCACCCAGTTCAGATTGTACTTTGTTGGAGGCCATTTTCTAAAGCAGATGGGAGGTGGCTGTAATTATATAATGGGAAGGTCTGCCTGCACAATTTGTTCTGATAGTATCCTCATTTCCTTTGTGCTTATCAAGTCCTGTCATGTCAAATGAACAGTGAGTCCTTTTAGAAAATTGCTATGAAATACTTTACAGAGAACACATAGATAAATGCAGATAAGAGAGAAGAGCCAGACTTTCCCTCTGCTCTTGTTGTCAAGAAAAAAAACTCTCATCCCCCTTTTCTCCATTGCTCAAATCTCCCTTCTTCTGTGTGATATTCATTTTGACAAAGCAGCGATTTCAAAATTATTGCTCTCACTCATTGTAAGTGCGACGAGTCTGTCTGAGTGAATGCCTGAAATGTAAAATGTGAGCATCTGCATCATTTTTCGAATTAAGCAGATCTTTTTTGTTTTTGGGCCATTTTATTTGTGCGCCCTTCAAGGATGAAGGGTGATGAATAACAGGACGGAGCTAAGAATCTTTGTTATTCATATCCATCTTTTTTCTATAGCAGTCTAATCCGCATGCATATTCAATGTGCCGCGGACAATCAGACGTTCTGAGCCGACAACATGCTCAGGTCCGCGGGGAGGTTGTTTCTGCTGTGCTGTTTGTTGACAGCGGCTTGATGAAAATGGGGATAGTGCTAAATTTGATCACAGAGCGTAAAGTGGTACTGCAAATGAAAACATTTTGTGCTCACATAAATTAGACTTTTTTTTTTCCAAATCACAATATTGCATCAGTATCTAGCGAGGGGATACAATATTGTTGAAATGATGTCCCATTGCCGGTCACATTGCCTTCTGTATTTAATCACATGTAGATGCCACTTTCCTGTTAAAATGTTTCCAATGAGGACAGGAACAGCATAAAACTGTCAGCTATTACCGTGCATCAAGTTAGCCTGAACAAGTGCGTAAAAAAGCACTATACTGCTAAGATCTAACCGAGCCTCAGTGCACATCGGCTCTTTTAATATGATAGGAAACTGCTCCGCTATGTCTTATTTGGCACTTTTGTGGAGCATGTTGCTACTTCACCTACAGTAAGAAAAGTACTGAAGTTGAGATGTTTTATATCAAATCACATTGAATTCATATTGGGCACCTATTTCAATTTCAATTACCTTTTATTTATAGTGTCATATCACAACAGAAGTCATCTCGGGACACTTAACACATTGAGCAGGACTAGAACCACGCTCACGATTTTCAGAGTCAATACAATTTCAAAGTCCCAACATCGCCCAGGGGGAAGCGTTACAGCGACAGTGGTGAGAAAAAAACTGCCTGAATAGGCAGAAATCTCGTGCAGCCCAGGCCTGGGTTCCAACTGCATCTGGTGTTGGTAGTAGTATAGTAGTAGTAGCATTAACAGTAGTGGTGGTATTAACAGAAGCAATAGTATCAACAGTAGTAGTCCATGGCAGCAGGCACAGCCACACCAAAATGGATCCATCCCAACCATATTTAACAATATATGCAAAAAAAATAACCTATTCCTGTAAAATATAATATGAGGAGTGCTTACATAAGCTAGTAGGCCTACCAACACCCGAACAAAGATGTTGCTCGTCGACTAGTAGTTATTAGTACAAGCCTTAAGTTGACAGTAGTCGCACGTTTATGATATCATTTATTCATTTTTGGAGGGGGGCATCAGAAAATTTGGTTTTGAGTTACAGGGCTGAGAAATAATATTATAAGTAACATTGTTTAACATTGCCGTAATAATGAGCCTTTTAAAATAATACATTTACAAGTGCAGTAGTGTACGCATGAAGCGAGCCGCCTGTTAAAGGAATACTTCACTCATTTACATGAAGCTTTGTATGGTTAGAAACCCGGTAGTCATTTTGCATGGTCATGCATCATTCCCTCATTTTCACCATAAACAGGAAATCTCCGTATTTCTATTCTGAAAAAGACCCTCCGATGATGCGAATATCGTCATTTTGCATCATCGGAGGCTGCGTTGGTAAGGAACTGGAAACATGTTCACTCCTTTTATGATAAAAATGCCGCTCTGCGATCTGTCCACAATCCAGTCGGTCGGCAGTATCTTGTCAATTTCTACGGTTAGTTTTCTCTTCAGATTTTTCGTGGTCGCGCTGTCATCATCGCGCAGCAACAAGTTGTGAATTAGCATCGGCAGCCTGACAGACGGATGCATTAACATCCTGCAAGAGCAGCTCGTGAAGGTGATCTTAGGCTTCAGAGCCCGAGACGGTGTCTTTTTTTTCTGCGACTAACCAAATGAAAACTTGTCGTTGACTAACGTTCAATCAACTATTAGGGGGCAGCCCTAACCAACACATTACTAGAATTGCCCTTCTAGGTCTGAAAAGTTCATTTCCTTCCTCCTTTCATGTAATAGAGCCTGAGACCGCGGCAGGACTGAGGCTGGGAGGCAGAGTTGAAAGCTATATATTAGTGCACTAGCTCTATGGGCCCAGTGATGTGGAAGATCCCCAGACGATCCCCAGATGATCTATACACAGAAGTTAAACTCTATTTGCTTCATGTGCTGCTGAGTGACTTTCATAGAAATGAATGGGGTCACGCTGTATCCTGTTCTCCATTTACCCATAAGCATCCATTTTTACTGGTCCAATTAAACGTGAAGGGTTTGTTTTCAAATCCTTTTGTAACTGTGTAGCCCTCAAATACGTCACAGACGCTAAAGATGCTCTTCACCGAACTAAGATAGGCCTAATTTCCTCATTAACTCATCATTAGACACATGCCATTCAAACTGGTCTCTTCCAACCTTCAGTAACTCTGGTTTGGTTGATATAAATACTTTCTTCAGGATATTCAGTGTCCCAGTGAGGAGGAAAACCTTCATGCAGCTCTAATGGCTCGCTCACTAAGACTGCGAAGGGTCATACCCTCCGGCCGTACCCTCCCTGCTGCAGCCTCAGCCTCGGCCTCTCTCCCGCTGAGGCGACACAAGAATGTAACATCCTCTGCACTCATATTTTGGCATGCCATTTTTCAGCTCTTATCGTCGAGAATGGACATTTTTGAGTGGCGCTGCCTCTCCTCAGCTACCAGCTTATCACGTTGCAGTTCTTGCTCACCTCGAGTACGTCACTGGGACACAGAAGAACAAGAGATTTTGCCGCTGAGCCCCAGAGACACGGGGAACATCAGGAATAACTGCAGGCGTTTATGCACACTATACACCTGACTCGGATAAGTAGAGGAATTATCTGCAAACTTTCCTTTTAAGGGAAGTTCGGAGGCCACGGTTTTGTACTTAGACTACTGCATTTTCTGCTGAAATGCCGTATGGAGACATCAATCATTTTCAGAAAATGAATAGAAAAAGATAAGACCTTTCTTTCACCTCAGTTACAAAACTCTTTTACTGAAAACCTATAAAAAATATAAAACCTATAACCTCTTTGGTCCCAAGATGAAGAAAACATCAATCTGGGGCAGAAAGTCGGTGACACAGAGTTCCTTTGGAAATGGAAAGAAGCCGATTGAATGGCAGCATCCATCCTGGAGGATACGAGGGTTTTTGTGTCAGAGACTGTTTACTAGCATTTGATGATGTGTGTGTGTGATATAAATATAGTATTTTTATTTATTTATTTATTTTTGCTCCCTATTTCTGTGACTATACTCTCTGGTTGTTTGTGTTGTAGCATCTATAGTTTAAATAGTAGCCTAACATTTAGTCGATTGCTTTTATTTTGACATTTCTTTATTAGAGGAGCGACATCCTTTAGAGGCGGGTCAAACGTGTGTCGAGTTCTCATTGGATAATTGAAATACTCAACCATATTGCTGTGTGTGTGTTCAGGCTGCACACATACTCAGGCTTTTTGCCAAAATGTCTGGATTGAATGAAGTCTTCCAGTAAGTCTGCTCTTGTTGCTGTTACTCTTTTCTTTTTTGGGACTTGAGACTTATTTACTTAAGACGTGTGACGGACTGGAATGCTGCTAGAATTGATCCAAGATTGTTTCTGAATGAAAAAGATAATAGGTTAAAGCCCTTGAAGCTATGAACAGTCGTCACCCACTGTTTAAGACGTTGGCAATTTAAGTTTAATGAGGGGATATTTATTACAGTTGACCTCTTTCCTCGGAATGATTCACCACAGCACTTCTGTGAGTAAGCAAAGTCTTATGAGGGAATCTGACACGTCCACTCGCAGGTCATGAGAACGACTCGGCTCAACGCTAGCCTTAAGTCAGCAATGTACGCAGCCAAACATTCAGGACGGATAGAAATCCAACTGTATTCTGTTAGATGTTGAACTATAATGGCACTGAGCTCTTGTATCGTTTAGCTGATCCCAGTTCGACCCATTGGACGATCTGTGTGAGAGAGCAATGTGAAGGCAATACAACGTTGGTGCTGCTCTTCGTTCATGAAAGCGACTCATCTGTGTGTTGGTGTTAGTTTGCAGATTGTTGTTAAGTTGCATCACATTAGTAATCTGTGCTTGTGCATGCAAACAAAGATGCACCTAACTTTAAGATGGATTTTGGGTGATCTGACCTGAATCGGATAGCGCTCGGTTTGGGTCTTTGACAACTGAATCTGGTTGAGAAATAAAGTGAACAAACCAAATGTTTGCTCCGAGTTCAGATGCCCCAGACCATTTGGAAAATACAAGGCTCAATTTCCTGTAACTCGGCTCACATTATGACCTGAATTGTTGGCAATCTACCTATAATCATAATTTTAAGACTCATTTACTGAAAAAAAAAAACCCTTCCTGAAACGACATCACTGGTGTTCTCTTACTGCTAACTGCTCCCACCTGCCAGCCTTCATTAAAAAAAAAAAGCCAACCCGGTAGGCAACAATAAAGTCGTGCACGGCGGGATCCAACCAACGCCGGTTACATTTGGCAGACCCATATCCTCCTCCCCACCAAAAGCAGGTGATGCACCCCAGGGCGCAATGCTCAAAAAAACAGAGTCTCAGAAGCTGCCTCATCATTGTGCACCAGATGTACAAGAGCCAAAAGATATGCTGCAGGAGCCAGTTTGCCAAAAAACAATTGCAGGAATGTTATTTTCCTGCTGTTGTCACAAAATACAAACTGCTATCTGATTGCTGGAACTCATATTGAACGATGAAGTGTGAGGGCAATTCAAATCCTCGGCTTAGGCTGTAAGATTGGGAGGCGGTTCTATGAGTCTGGATGGGTATTTATGTATGCGTCTCCGTATCAGCTGCAGGGGAAAAAAAACGTTGGTATGTGTGTCACTCTTTATGTTCAATTAATTTGGAATTTGACATTTAGGATGGCGTTCTCTTTGGTGTTTAGTGATATTTTCCTCCATCCAAAACAAAGCAATGCAGCCTTTGCCGTCGACCGCTTCGTCTCCTCATTTCCCCGGCCTAATTGAAACCGGTGTGCCCTATGTGTGATGCCTGTTTCATTTCCAAACCATAACAAACAAATCATTTACCAATGCTCTTTGTCCTGGAGCAAATTTAAAGGCACCAGCCTCACTTACTTTTATCCCACCACATAAATTTGCATCCCTGGAAGTCTACTGATAGTATTAGAAGAAGTAAAGTCATCAGCGGTATTTATTTGGTCTGGTCCCCCTCACGTAGCTTGAGCTTCAGAACCCTTCTCTTCGCAATTAAATCCATCAGAAGGCAGCAACGAGCACTCCGTCAGAACCGTTCCAATAATTGCAATCCAAATCAATATGGATTCAAAAACATTGACGACACGCAGCTAGTTGTCGTGCAGCTCGGGACTGACTTCCTCCTGTCGTATCTCCTGATTTGTTTCCTTCCTCCTCTGATGAGCAGGAGCCTCTCATTAACCATCATCTCTCTCTATGTTTGCAGACACATAGAGAACTGGACCGGATTGCAGACACTGAGAGACGTCGATATGGAGCTCTACACTGGACTGCAGAGACTGTGAGTGTTGATGCTGATATCTGGGAGGGGGGTTCTCCTATAGATCAATCCATTATCAACCGCTTATCCTGTTCGTCACCGGGAGGGGGGCTGGAGCCGATCCTAGCTGGACAGGTCGTTAGCCTATCACAGGGCTAACACAGTCACATAACCCAAACAACCACCCTCACTCACATTCACACCTACAAGTCATCAATTCACCCACCCTCATCCTGCATGTCTACGCGCTAACATGCGAAGAACATGCAAACATGCAAACAGTGCTCACCACCACATGTTCTCTCTCCTATAGATGAGAGCAGTAATTCCGCCCAGAGCACAAGTGGCTGCAGCTGCGTCAGCGGCGGAAAGGCATCGGGACTTAACGTCCGATCCGTCTCGGAATGTGACACAAACGCGGGCTAATTCTCCGAGGAGATGACGAGGCGTTAGTCGGGGCGTGCGGAGAGACGAGGGAGAGAAGGGCGTGATTCGGATCCAAACGCAAGCTGGTGTTTAAACAGGCTTTTAATGCTCGGCAGTCACACGCCGGTGGAACATCCCCTTCGCTTTGCTTAGCCACTGATCAAATAATGCTAAAAAGCAGCAGGGGAAATTGAATTAAGGTTCCCTGCTGTAGCATTGGGATTTTTTTTTTTTTTTTAATATCATCTCTTCACTTCCTAAAGCAATGTTACGCTGCGTTCCTGCTGTGCTGCCGTACACTACGAGGCCACATCCTTTACGTTCACCCTCCCACTCCTCCCACAGCCGCTGACTCCAGACCTTCTCTTCCTCTTAGATTCTCACTCTCTGCAGAGTATCCATATTCTCCCTCGGCCTCCAAAGTCAGTGCAGGCCTCTCCCCTGATCCCCTTGATCCCCCATCAGGGAGGCCAAGTGCAATATCTCCACCACCAAATTAGCATTTTTCTCATTACCACCACTTCTCTCCTGCTGCCCTGTCTGGGGATGCTTGCTCCTCCCTAGCTGAATCTGGGCCTTCCCGGGGAACACTGTTACCTTGTGTTAGCCGTATGGAGGGATGAGGGGATTCACCTGGTTTTCCATTTGATCTTAATTATCTTTATTTGAGTCAAAAAGGTTTGCAAGAATGACTTCAAACAAACATTGGTTTGTTGGATATATAATATAACTGTAATGTTCTTCTCCAGAACAAGAAACTGAATACATTCCTCAGCTGGTCATATATTCCATAAGGAACACAATAGATTGCCATTGCCTTTGTACAAGTGTGACCTTAAATCAGCTGTATGTGAATTTTTAGCACACAACTATTTGCTATGTAAAGAGATGCTGAAATAATGGCGCCCCTCTGTGTGTGTCATTGGCCTTTTGGCGCATGCCAGTCCCTCCCTTTGCAACTGTCCACCGGGCATTTATTAGGGAACTGAAGCCCTTTTCACACAGGACTAGTATTACACGGAGACCTCACATAATTTAGATTTAGTGTCTACATGTTTGCAATTAGAGACATTATGCAAGAACAATGGTGGAGATTCTCCTTATGTGTGTGATGCAACCCGATTTTTAAATGGAGTGTGATCACATGCTGCCATGCACGTCATCCATTCTATCATAAATCTCTCTTCTGTCTGTACCCCAAAATGCAGCTTCCATCATTTTTAACCAGGAAAGAGGTGGGAAAAGGTCTGAGATTCTGTTACGACATCTATTACATAACATACCTAAGAAAAAACACCATTTTCAACAGTTCGATGTCCATTCTTACCTTCATACCTTCCATTTAAAATACATCAACATGATTAAAATCTAATAAGATGGAACCAGACACATCCCTGTTATTTCGATGCATCATCTTGCTCTCACATGTGCTTAAATGTGTCCCTTTAATGTCCAATCTTTGCATTGAATGTTCAAGCAGATATATAAAATCTTGACTTTATCTCATGCCGACCTCTCCAATATTTTTTCACAAGCAGCATTCAAGTAAAAAATATTTCTAAAAAGTGCTTTGACCTTTCAGTCGGTTGTGTGGTTTGGAGAAGTAAATAATAAAAAAATAAATAAAGAAATGTTTTGGTCTGGCCTCTAAAACTTTAAAACTAAATTAAGACTCACATTAAATGGTGCAAGCTTCAAATCACTGCTATTTACAGAGATGATTGTGTTCAGCTTAATCGTTATTACTGCTGTGAGGATAATAACCAAACCTCAACAGTCATCCTTGTACACTGTTGTGCTAATTCGTATGGAGTGAAATAACAGCGAATGTGTATGAAGCCATCAGAAAGATTCCAAGGGCCTCAAAGACCCTCTCAAGGACCCTTAAAGGTTCCGGATCCCCACTTTTGGGAACTTTTGGGTGATGAAACGCTGCATCCCAGTCGAACACCACAGAGACGTGATCAGACTTCTAGAAGGTAATTGGCACCAACAGCTGGGTATAATCAGCCCGCTGCGTTATGGGGCGCTCGCTGATGATGTCAATGACTTCTTTTGGAGCGAGAGACACATCTGTGATTACAACATTGGAAGTCATCGCCATTGTGGCCCAGTGCAGCGGCTCCCAAACTGGGTCGCCGGGAATTCCAGGACTCTTAGAGATAATCCCAGAGGGTTCCCGGCAAAAAAAAAAAAAGAGGCTTCGTGTAATTTCACAGATATTTCGCTCCAACACAATATGGAAATGTGTCAGAATGCCTGCTGTAATCATGGGTTTCGCTCACTTTTACAGTTAAGACGCACACGTTCACAAATCTTTCATCAAAGGGTGGTTCAAAGTGAATTCCTATTTGGGAGCCAGCTCCGCAGGGGGTACACATGCAGACTGAAGTTGAAAAGATTAGAATAGACGCACAGACTTGTTAAGGTGGACCGCTGCAGCAGAGGCTGAAAGATGTAAAGGCCATGTCTGGAAATGTGCCACGAGACCACCATTTTGTACCTTTAAAACTAGTTTATGTGGTCATGGCGAGCACCGTGACAAGCACCCGTAATAAGAAAGGAAATGGGGGGGAAAGATTCCATTGTGGTGCCGTGTGCATGTGTTTACATGAACCCATGTTAGAAATAAAGACATGTCTTTGTGTAGGTGCTTTCATCACGGTTTCCTCTGTATTTTATCTTATCTTTTCCCCGTTTCAGAACTATCATGAATTGCAACCTGAGGGTGATCCAGGCTCGGGCGTTCGCTCAGAACCCACACCTACGCTACATGTGAGTAAACATCATGTCTTTGACAACCATGTTTTCCCTGATTTGTTGTGATCTGCAAAGCCCGACAGCTTGCAGGGTACGGCTGCAGAAGAGTTAGTGTCGAGCGGAAGATGATGCGGTTGATAGAGATGGGCTTTGGTAAAAAAAAATAAAAATAAAAATGTGGCGCTACCATTCCGGAAAGCCACGCATCTTAAATGAGACATCCATTATTTGCCTTGGATAATTGGATTCCTATCTGCTCCCGGTTCTTTGTGCCTCGGCAGAGCAACGTGCCAAAGACGCAGTTCTATTTAGTCTGCACTCGCCAGATGGACAATTTGTCCAGGAGGCCGAGCATCAGAGAGCTGTGTGAAGAGCAAAGTAATTTCTTTAACAAAGGCTGATGTGTCACCGTATGAAAGCCTGTTATTCCCCAATTTTCCCGGAGTAAACACGGCGAGGAACTCAGTCACAGTCTTTTACCTGAACACATTGCTATTTGCAATTTCCAGTTGTCAGCTGAGAGGCAGTTTGGTCTCTCTGTTCTCCCACGGATGACTGCTGTTACATTTAAATCAGTCCACTTTGCACTGCCTGCGTGTGCGGTCCTGGAGAGGAGGGAGAGATGGCAAGCGGTAGTTCATAATATGGACGCTAAAGTTAAGTCAGCGTTTGACATTTGAGGAGTTAAAATAGAAAGGTCTAGTCTGATTTATCAAAGTCATTGTCTTATGAGCTGATTTTCAGGAGCATGTGTGTTCATGAATGTACACGTTTTTTGAAAGTAAAGTTGGTATCGCTCGTCTCTTTATTGAGTTAGGTGATTGGTAGAGCTTATCAAGCTCATCAACATTTAATGGAAGTTATTTAAATCCCCCCCCCCCCCCCCTCTCTTTAATTGTCTCACCATAAGACGGATTTACTCGTGTTAGTAAATCCGTCTTGGATCCATCAGATGGATTTACTAAAACGAGACCGAGAACAAATAAATTAGTGCAACCTTCTCACCTCTTCCTCCCTCCGTCTTATTAAACATTATAGCTGTGCAGCAGTGGTAATGCTTAAAAAGATCCAAAACGTATAAAGGAAAGGATGCATTACTGTGGAAGATATTGCAGCAATCCCCCTCAAAATGATTCCTCCTTAAAGCTCTCAAACGACATATGATGAAATGCCGTTCAACAAACGGGAAAAGAGGAATCCAGAGAGTTCGCTTCATCCTCTCACATGGAGGCATTTGCATGGTAACCAGCGAGAGCCCCACCCCTGACAGCCCATGACAGGCTCCTTTTGTGGTCTCATTAATGCAGATGGACTGTTGCTAGGTGACACCGAGGATGATGATGTCAAAGAAGATTAATTATTACGCCTAAGCTTAGCCTCAGAAGGCCGACCTCATTGATGTCTGTGTCAGACAGGTCTGCTCGGCGCCCGGGCCGTCAAATGCTCAACTGGTTGCTCCTTTTTTGTTCGCCGGGAGAGCAGAAGCCGTTCTCCTCCTCCCAGGGAAACACGCTAAACCATCTGACTGCAATCAACCACCCAGTTCACATTCTCTGCCGTCGCGCATGGCAAACGCGCACATTTGTATGTGTTGCACGGCAATTGTTCAATCACAGGTTAGCAACTGTAACTAGGCACAGCGGGCTTGTCGCGTTGAAGCGGTGTGCATGGCTCTGTAATCATATTTGATGATAGAAATCAGCCAGACCAACAAAGCAAACATCAGCTGGTTTTAGTGATCGCTCGTGGCGACCGCACACAACGTTAATGACGGTGGAACGTGCGTCCGTGTACTGATGAGCTGCAACGTCAGTGCTGTCTTGCGTTATTGCATTCTCCGGAGAAACATCAAGCTACTGCAAAGTCTGCAGTGGAGGTGGGGGCCCCCGGTCATATCAGCCTCTCATAAATGTTTTATGTAGGCTGCCTGAGCCAATCAGAACTGTGACTTTTTTTTATTGTGAGTCCTATAGCTGTTTTTTCACATTTGTGTCAAAATGTTCACTAACTCTACATCCTGCGGATGTGTCCTTGAACAAAACACCGAACCTGCTATTTTCTGCTGAGATGACTCAGACGAGTATCAGCTGAATGACATGAAGGTAAATATGTATTGTGCGAGGCAATAACGCTCCAGGCTCTGATGAACTCCCCGGCATTAAAGCTGTGTAACGCACACTCATGACACAAATATTTGAGCAGCACTCTGAATTAATGTGCTTGCAAGATGCAAACAGGGAATCAACACATTTTATTTACTCCTGCTTTTCTGGTGAATGATTTAACATTAGTGTGACAAGATTCCAAGACGGCAGTTAATGCACAACCTAGTTGGCAGGACGAAAAAAGTTGGAGGTTGAATCCACAATTGGTTAGGTTTAGGCAACAAAACAACTTGGCGAAGGTTAGAAAACAACGTTGTGGTTCTTGTGAGAATTAGAGGGCGATGACACGATGCTTGTTACATGGGAACGTACATCAGGGTTTTACATGGAGGCTCCAAGCACATAATGAGGGCCACTTTTGCTGAAAATATTTCTGTTCATGTAATTCAATTTTGATAATTATCTAAACAACTGTTAAAGTGAAATGGCATTGGTGCAACCAGCCATAAATGCACTACAGACTTTAAATTATCTTCGAGATAGTTATTATTTAGATAGCTTGAGTTGTTTTTCTTTTCAGAAAACAATCATCCACTTCATGACAACGCTGTCAGCTCTCGGTATCTACCGATTAATCTGCTTTTTATCTCATTCAAACTACCTAGTCCTGCTTTTACAGATTCTCCTTCAGTTCATATCCAAGTCGCATACAATCATATTTCTTTAGCTTTTTCCGTTTCAGGATTGAGAAATATCTGCTGTTGCAGATTCTTCAAACTTTAGAAAACTGTAAATTAAATTAACCAAAAGTGAAACTTTTTTTTTTTCTAGTGAAGCAACTTTAAAATATTTCTGCGGTTTAAAGTCCATCTTAAAATAGACAACTCATCAAGTAAACATATTGCCGCGTTGGTCGCAGTGGCGCCGGTGACTCAGCAGCAAATCCCATCAGGCCATTATTGTTGTGGCTGGAGAAAGTGATGAAACTGCCTCGAACCTCTTAAGTACCATAAGGGGACATTAAAGGAACAATCAGTAATATTGTGCACAGTCTTTGCAGAAAATGACCGTACGCAGGGCCCGTTAGTCCACAGAAATGTCAAGCTGCCTTGTCTGCACTCCATATTTTATTTCACGTATGTCCTTCTGCTCTCTGGACGACCCCCAATGTGTGCCGCCAAACTTTTGCTCTGTTTTCTTTGGAGAAGGACACAGAGCGACCGACAAGCGAGACAACGTGGAAGAATGGTTCGCTCGGTGGTTCCACATCTTAATTCCAGACCACAAAATAATACCATAAAAATAATAATAATACAAAATAATAAGAGATTGTGGAGCTTCATTGTTATAAGTAAAGTAACTGTTCATATGTCATTGGGGACTGCTCCATGTCGGCCTCCCCCACGACTTGTTGGTCCGAGGATCGGTGATGTGACCTTTCCCGGGGAGGTCAGGCAGGCGGAGGAGGCGTGCCGGTGACAAACGATCACACGATGCAGGATTACTCCCCAGCACTTACTAAAACGCAGCACTTCCACGAGGCTTCTGGTGAGGAGGTGCATCCGTAAATGTTTCTGTCCTGTAATAAGTGCGCGTGTACTTGACCAACGACCTTTAAGCCCGACTCACTTTGCTGGAACTCGCTGCTTGCTTGTTGCTGGGACCTTAAAGGAATACCGTATTGGCCGGTATAAACTATGCCAACCATTTTCCTTTCTTTGTTTCAGTAGAAGTTATTTTGAAGAGTCAGAGTGATGCTGTTGGGAAAGTTTGTTAGTCCAGGATAAGTTCTAGTCCTCGAAGCCTTTTTTTCTCTCGTAAAAGCGAAACATTAAATACTTCCCGTCAATAAATCACATATGGCTGCCTCACACACTCGCCTGTCAGACTCTTGAAGTGGTCAGCACGATTTTAATGGCGATATTTTTCTCTTTTTAGCTCCTCATCGTGACATTTTGTGACAGCTGTAATTCTTTACCGACTGACGGACGATTTCATCTCTGATTCGTTCTGCAATAAAGACGTCAGCAGGCTAGTTGGACTCGTTGTTGCTGTTAGGAATTTATTTATTACTGTGGCAGAAAAACATTATCACACGCCATCAGAAACTTGAGGTAAAAGTGGGCTTTTCCCCTTTGATGCGGGCTAATACCTGAGTTTAATATTTTGTTAGATATACATATTGGTTTTCTGGCTCGGGATTTGATGAGAGTCTTTATATTATTGATGATTAACAGGGAGCTGACTTTAACAGGTGCTGTATCAATGCCTGACAAAGATCTCTGTTTGATCGGGAGCTTTTGTTTGATTCAAGGCTTGTTAGCACTCTAATATCTGTTAATTTTGTTTTAAAGAAAAACACCTTCCAACGCTATTAAAGCTTAAACATCACTCAGTCGTTTAATCTGTTAAAAAAGAACAAAAAGTTGTGGTTTCATGGGGAGTTGAGTGCTGAAACTTTTTTCTTGACCAGGAGCAGTGACTTTCAGGAATCTGCTCTCTCCAGAGTTTGGTGTATTTTTGCCCTTCGGATGGAGCCAGACGAGCTGTCTTTGTTTTAAGCCGAGCTAACCGACTGCAAATAAGCGTATTTCCCCTGATATAAAACTTGTGACTCTGATTAACACTTGAAGGACTTAACGGAGACTGGCCAGCGTCACTTTAACGATCACTTCCTGTCCCGCCGCTCCCTTTGATCCTCCATTTGCCTGGGTGTGAATGCCACTGTGTTCCTGCTCTGCTACTATGACATTAATTCCACACACACACACACACACACACATTTATCCTGCACTCAAAGTATCAGGTGGAAATGAAGTCAATCAACAAAGGCGTTGGTACAAGGTCTCACGCTTTCAACTCATCTCTGTTTCCAGCCTTCTATTTGATGCCGCTGGCCGAGCGCCGCGCGCCTTGCTTGTCCCCGCCTGTGTCAAATTAAAGGTCAGCGTCTGGATGGTGTGGCCACTCTTCCCTTTATTCCAGAGCAGCCGAGGGAGAGGCCCAATAAATCTGGAGGGAACGTTGTCACAGGGGAATCGGAAAGGTCACTCCCCACGAAGAGAAGCGAGTGGAGAGACTCTCCCTCATTAAATCTTACCAGCTCCGTCGTTCTTTCTTTTTTTTTCGTCCTAAATGTCACTTTCATACTCGGGTCAGTTGGCCGGCTAGCCTGAGACCACTTATAATTAGAAGTCTGATTATTCTCTGTTTACCTTGTCGGGGGGGGGGGTTTAAACTCCCTCCTCTCTCTTTGGCATTCCTTTAACTAAGACTTCCTGTTCTCCTTCCTTCACTGTGTCTTCTTTTTTTTCTTAAAGAGTTCCTCCTTCAGGTTCTCCATGCAACCTCTTCACTTCAGGCGGCGCCTGGCTGGGAGATGAAAGAGTTCTCCAGATGACACCTGGGGTTTCTGTTGTGTTCCCACCTGCCGCTTCCACCGGCAGCATAAAAATAGAGCGGGTGATTTCAAAGGTGTAAATGATTGCTAAACCCACACTCACCGTGTCAAGCCTCTTTCATTCACGTTGGAGGCGGTGAGCTGACGCTCGATCACGCTCCAGTATGTAAGCTGGAGGTCGTCTAGCCAAACATGGTGCCGTCTTGACTCGTTGCCACTGAAGGGACTGAAATTGAGACCTTTTTATTTATGAGTCCTGCAGCCATGACACCCTGTCTAGTGTAGAAAGGTCATTGGTTAAGTGTGTATTAAATGTTTCCTTGGTCTCAAAGGGAGGAAATCAATCTAAAAAGTGCATGCTGATAATGCTGTAACACTTCACTGTCGAGTTGAGGAGGCAATAGCCCTGTAGTTAGAGAAGCGGACTGGAACTCTTCTGGAGAGTGGCCATTTTGAAACCCAGACAAACTGGTGAAATATGCGAGGAAGTAATGAGGGAGCTTTTTAAGAAGGCGCTTCATTAGGAGACGCTTGGTACAAGCAAGTGTGAGTGTATGTAACAGTATGAATATGAAGCAGGGGGCTGTAAAGAAACAGCTCCTAAGTCTTGGCAGTTTAAAGCTGTTTTCTTTGAAGGAGGTAAAGTACAAGTCCTGAAATCAAAATCTATCAGTGTGATTCATTAATGCCGACAAAATAAATGTTGGGGAACAGAGAAAACAAGATGAGGAATGCCATTAAAATATATGTACTTCTCCCAGGAGAAACATCTGTGTTTGGATTCCTATAATGACATCAATATAGAATACATTACAGCAACTATTCTGTGTGCAAAGCTGTGAAAGTGCATTCAGTAATATACGGTCCAGGCTACCGTTAATGTCTAGCTTCTTTTTTTGGGAGCCACCGCAGGACTTTTGATTCCTTAAAAAATGCTTAACGACTTCTTGTGAGTCTTGCACAGCAAGACGTATCGCCACAGCGCTGCTTCTTGGTTTGCTCTCCTTTTCAAACCAAGCGCTATCGTTAAGCACACAATGCAGCGATGGTGCCTTGCAAAATAGAAGGCGGGAGGGGAGGAGACTGCTGGCCAATGTCAGACTCACACCTGCAGTCTGCATCCAGCGATTTAGACCAATTCCTGTCGTTTTTCCTCAATATAGCCTCCTCTTATGCTCAGGAGGACCAAACATATTCATTCCAGCAAGCCTTCATTTCCATCAAATAATCCATATGCATCACTGAGCTGAGTGCACGCTAACACGGACGCTGCATGCATGCGCTGCATTGCAGAAAACCACCCTTGAATCAACAGCAGGTTGAGCTCCCACTCACACGCGGCCCACTCTGCGCTGTGTGGCCACATTCCTGCTTTCCCAGCGTGTTAAATTGAACATTAGATTTTGTAGTAGACCGCCCCCGCCATTTTAAAAAAGAAAAAGAAAAAACAAACCCTAACCACCCACAATGCACCACATGAAATCACTCTCCGGTGTGGGAAACGGACCATCAAACACGTTGTTGCCGTGCCAGTTGCTGTGTTGCTAGAGTGGGTGAACCACACCGGTGTTTGATAAGGCAGACTGCTTTGGCTTTTCAGTTGGTTTTTCTGGAGTGGAGGGTAATGGATTTTTCTCATATGATTAAAAAAAAGTGAGTTTTTCATATTTCAACGAAAAAAAAGAAAACAGCAAAAAAATAAAAAAATAAATAAATAAAAACTGCAGCTCAACGACAGAGAAGAGCACATTAGACGCGGCAGTTAAACAGGGCATGTAGCGAGGCTTATTTCCCAGACGTGGAGGTTTGAGGGAGCGAACAAGCAGTTCAAATTGAATCAGCTTATTCATAAATTTCTACTGAGTTCAAATTTACATTCCGTCCTCATGCTCCGGTGCTCGGATGTGTGTGTGACTAATCTCACTGTAAACACAAACACGGAGGCTTGCCACCCTCCAATAGCGGTGTCATGGAGCTTGGTGTCAGCCGGCTGCATGGACCACAGGGAGGAACGCTCGGCTGCTCGCCTGGCCGCCTATCTGCCATCGCTTGACCACTGGGACTCTCACTGGGTGTGAATGGAAAGCATCAGTCCGTGCTATAGGTCTATATGGTGGTTTTTATGTATAGGATGAGCTCCGTGGCCTGAAGATTGATTGGATAAGAGCTTAGATAGACTGAGTGTGTGTGTGAATACAACTAGTGGTCAGGAACAGTTAGACACATTGGTTAAAATAACTCACCAATGTAAAAACTGAGATCTGAGAAGAAGACATTCCCAAAATGTTGCTAAAAAGTGTTCAGGCGAAAAGGTGGTAGACGAGCTCACAGTAAAACTTACTTTATTATTTTGAAAGCAATCACATAACTTGGGCAGAAGTTAAAGTTGAGTAACGTTTAATTAATAGTTTTCTCATCCATCTTGGTTCTTGTCCAAATAACTTTCACTAACCTACGGGGTTAATTAAAACTGGCTGCTTTTTAACATCCCCAAACCTGATAAATACCAATAAAATTAATGTTCAAGAAAAGAAACAGAACTGCTTTTTGAGTCTTTCTACCTCCGAGTGGTCCAAAATCATTTAAAGCGATTTAAAGCTAAAATTATTAGATGGAAATAATAGTGTGTGAGTGTGAGTGTGTGTTGCTCGGTGTTTCTTTAGGGCTTTAATTACTTTCCCCGCTTCACTCAGTCAACGTCCCAGACAAAACAAATTGATGTTGGAGTGATGCATGGCTATGAAATGCGGGGACATTCACACAATACATAATAAAACATTAGCAATGTTTAATGATTGTCATACACCGTAAGCGATGCATTACTCACGAAACGCCATCCTCTGCTTTGACAAATGGTTATTTGACACTAAATCAGACACAAGATCGTACGCCTGAGTCAGCGAGAGAAAACCAACGGGAAAGGTTGGCAAAACACAGACGGATAAACTGGCTCAAATCGAGCCTGGATGGAAAAGTGACAGACACGACAGACTTGGAGATTTAGAAATAGCAACTGTGGCAGCGGTGGATAACGACGGGGAGGACGGGCACGAGACGGAGGAATTAGGCATGAAAGCGCTGGGAAGGGAGAAGGAGGGCTTCACTGCGAGGCCCATTCAGGGAGACTGAGAAGGGCCGGGCTGCGCGGGCGATCTTTACATCCATAATCACAGCAGTCTAACGGAGCCTAATGCTTTATGACGGCTCTGCCGGTCCTGAGACGACAGCGGTGGGTGGTTGAGGGTCGTGGTGAGCCACGGGAATAATGGCTTCAGTTAATCTGCAGCGCAAGACGTTCGCTCTCAAGGGACTCCATGTCAACTGGCGTGACTGGATCGATAGCGTCTGTAACACTGAGCTTCATCCCACCAGCATCAAGTTCAAACCTCCCAGCGACAGTTCACTGCATCCTCACCTCGCCGCCTTCCCTTTCCTGGCGTCGCTTTTGATCTCTCGAGTGTTGAACAAGCCAAGGGGGGGATGATCGAAACAACACTTTCTTTACCTGAGCTGACAGAGCGGCTAAAAATAGTGTGGCTTTCATCTCGGTGACGGATTGGTTTCAGGCGGCGTGCAGGAGCACCTCTGCGGCGCTCCGTCCTGGAGGCCAAGATGCCGGAGAGCTTTTTTGAGTTGTGGTGCAGGGGTCGAACATGCCATGTCATCGCGGTCCACTATCGCAGTGTTAACTGGGAGCTGGAGCAGCAGCAGCAGCTCCTCTCTCCGGCAGCCAAATCCCACAGGCCAGATGAGGCTTCTCTGATTCCTGAGGCAGCACTTTGCCCCGGCCTCCCTTCCCCCCCTCCTCACACTCCCACCCTCTCCCGTCCTCCCACATCGTTCGGCACGCTGTGAATTGACAGACAGTTGTCTGGCCGAGGCCTGACATTCGGTGTACACAGCGCCAGGCCCTCCGACACAGGCGCTGTCAATCACACGACACTGGCAAGGAACCCTCCGATTGTGTTTGGACACGAGGATGAGGATTTGAGCCGAGCAGATTGCTATTTACTGTGCCACGGGGGGGAGAGGATCAGGCCTTTTTCTCCCCAGCAATGTGGCTCCGCCGCCTGGCCTCTGGATGGAGCCTCCGGCCTCTCATACACTATCACTGTGCGGCGCCGTGAGACTCTGATTTCCCTGAGACACGGACAGTGAGCTGACGTTGATAATGTGAAAAAGGAAATAGGTTTTTTTCCCCTCCTCTTCTGTGTATCCAGGGAAGCTGATAAGATGGCTATTCTAGGCGTTGGAGTTGGCTTCTGTTTCCCTCTCCACACTTTTTCATTATCAAAGATTTTTTTGGGAGGGGGGGGCGGGGGGGTCTATATAGTCATGAATAACAATTGCAATCTATTAAAACAATTTTGGCCATAATCATTTTACTACTTAATTGTTTTTAAAGCCAAATTGTGAGTGTAATTTTCAAAATGCGAAAGGAATTTTAATCAGAAGCTGCATAATGAATAAAGTCTTGATTTCATTGGCTAGAACGAAAGCTGCCGCCGACAAATTGACTCGGCTCTAGTTAATTAACGTTAATTAATTTCACCCCCTGCGGTTTGGCAAAACAACAACAAGGACCTGATTATTTACTGGTGAATGTGCTCTCTGCTGGTCAGCGTCTCATCCATTTACACTCGGACTGAAATGGTTTTCTTAAAGAGGAAGCCCCACTGTATCGTTTTGATGATCTGGCTGTGCTTCATTTTACCAACAGAGAGGCGAGTTTTAATTTCAGACAGGTAGAATAGCAGGTAGCTCTGTGGTTGTTGATGTGTGCAGAGGTAATACATTTACTTGTTGCATTAAATGATGACTATCAGCCTCTGAAGAAACCTTCAGAACATTTGGCCTCGTTCAAAACAATATCATCTAAGTTTTTTTTCTTAAATGGATTCTTTAGAAAGTTCCCTAAGAAAGGTCCACATCAGATTCATGACATCATAATGATAAATCCCACTCGCATCCCATCGAAGGCGTGTGCCAGTTGATCCTTAATAGCCTAGTGAAATGCTTTGCCAATCCCCATAAAAGGGCATGAGACTGCAGGGCCGTGGACAGACACAGGAAGTGAGACATCCAAAAGGGCGGAGCACAGGCCTCCAAACGAGGGTCTCCTGCAGGAAGTAAAGGCCAAATGAGCTGTCAGATTCATTAGCATCAGTACTGGATATAAAATAATATAAAAATGCTTTTACTCTTTAAGTGTTGAAGTGTTGCTGTGATGTTGATTTAATTTAAAAGACTTTCAGTGGAAACCTCTTATATCGATAAGCCTGGTGTGGGTCAACTTAGTTATTATAAGTGCATTGACATTATATTTATAAAGTAATGACACAGACCGCTTCACTATTTACTTAGCTATTATTGACTGTTGTCAACACTTTTTAATAAATTATAAAAAAAATATATATATTATTTTAATTTAAATCTGATATTATACAGCTGTGGATTAATCAGAATATTTGTAAAAATTACACTGTGAGAGGGTTTTAAGAAGACATTTCCTCTTTACATTCAGTATATGAGGCCCATATTAGACATGACCACCTATTTGATCATTATCATAAATGGCAGACTAAGTAGCTGTTATCAATAATAATTGAATCAAATAAATTGATGTAATCTGTACCCACTGGGTTAAATTTGTCAATTATTCTAAATAAAACAAGGCAAGATTATGTAGAAAATCACTTTGACTGAATTTAAATTGCAATTCTGATCAGAAAAATGCAAGATATATTTATAGATATTTTTCTCTGATCACTAACACAGTGAGTATTACAGACTACAACGGTGTGTCATGATTTCAAAGTGTGCTTGTGAAGTGTGTTTAACCTGGATTGTTAGCATGTGTGTCTGCTGGTTTCGAGGACACACGTCCTTGGTCGCAACCGAGTGTGTATTGAGACTCTACATTAAATGGCTTTACAGTCAAGATGGCGATTGATCTTAAAAATAGCCTCCGCATTTCACAGAAAAGAAAACGGAAAAACAGTATTTGAGCCTCATACGGCAGCTGCGGAGATGAGACAGCTGGAGTCAGTGATAATTCTCCGAGGTGCTAACTCCCTGCCTCTCTCCAAATGTGAGACACTCTGAAGCGATGTTAGCAATCACGGCTTAAGACTCACTGAACCCTCTGATAATCAGTCGAGCCTTCTCTCATAAATGTCACAGAGTGTGCCGCGCTGCACACACTCACATTCTGCTGTCATTATTACTGTCCACATCAGAGCTTTTTTTTTTTAATTACACTCCCTTTACTTGAGTCTTTTTTACGGTCGTGTTATCCTTTTTCTTAAGTAGTCTGCATCTTTCTCATTCAGGCAATTCAATCAGAACCACGTTGGCCACAAGAAATGAGAGGAATGTGTGAATAAAATAAATTATTTCCGCTAGTTTTCATCTCAACACAGAATCAGATATGCCTCACGACTTTCCCTGCCACACAAACGGCAATAAACATGGTGATTAATAGACTGGATGGCTGTTCAGTCAGTCCTTGTGAAGGATGAATTTGTCACAGAAGCGCTGATTGGGCCTTTTTCACCTCCGTTCTTGTCCCTCGTACCTCATAACACTGGAGATGAAATGGCACATGGCTTCGGTTACTGGGAGCCGTTGAGAGTTAGCATTATCTGCTAACATTAGCTGCACTCAAAGTGGGTTGTGAACAATGAACTTCTCAGTTACTCTACCATCTTTTTCCCTACGTAGTGAGGTTTGTTTGGTTCAGGAAAGTTTGTTTTAACTGTTTCGGCCAGTAATACTTGGCTCCACCCTCTCGTGTCACTTCTGGTTGCAAAAAACCAAGATGGCGGCAGCCACAATGCCAAACTGGTGGCCTTTGAACCATTCCGATGTGAGTTTGATGCCATTTACATATGCATATTTAACTATTTCTTGTTGTTGTTTGTTTTTGGTTCGGAGTATGTTTTTTTGTCTGGCAAACACAAGCAAACTCACTCAGTGCTGAAGCGTGAGGGCTAATCCATTGCACCGCCTCCGCTGGACCAAACTGCTCCATTTTCTATTCAGCATTTGATATTCGACCAAGTTTTCCAGGTGCAGATTTAATACAAACCATTCAGCTCTGCCGGCCATTAAATCTGTTCCGCTAATGGTCCAATTAAACCTGAATAAGTTGAGGAAAGGCTATGGCACTTTAATTAAGTCATGTCAGTGTAGAGTGAAACATTGGCATCGCACTCCTGGGCTCCACAGTGGCCTCGCCGGCTAGCTCAGACTGGAGAGGACGGCTCTGGTTTGAATGTTCCTGTGCGATGATGAACACTAGCTTCCCTCTTTGTCCTGCATAGCTTGAGGCTGCTTGCTTCTCAGCTCTTTTCACTAATCCTATAGATGCTCAGCACATTAATCCAGGTGGGGTTTTTTTTTTCATGAAAATACCACGGAGCGAGAAACTAAACAACACAGCATGATGTAGATGGAGCAGGAGGTCAATAACAGGCCACCATCGGGGAATACAGCACATCTGGTATGGTTGACAGGTATTAGATATTGATTGTTCCTTTCCTGCTTATTGGCCTGTTTTCAGTATTTCCTCAAGAAATTGACTCCAGAGGGAGGAACTACTAATGTGGTCGACCAGCCTGTTTGAAACATCTATTAACTGCATTTACTGAAGCCTGCGGCTTTGCACAGAATGAACAATACTTGGATTCATGATGCTGGCAATGTTGCTTCACCACTTTGATCCAGGCTGAAATATCTAAACAGCTATTGGATGGATTCCCGTGTAATTTTGCACACATATCGGTGTTGCCCAGATAATAAATCCCAATGATTTTGGTGATCCCTTGACTTTCCATTTAGCATCACAACCAGGTGCAAATTTTGATATTTGCAATACTTTGGTTTGTGGCCAAATACCTGCAAAACGAATGAAATGTCAGCATGCTAACATGCTAACAAGCAAGTGTGTGAGACTGTTGCCAAAAGCACCGCTGTGTCTAAGTACAGCCCCAGACAGCTTCTAGCTTGAATTTTCTTGTTAATCACTGTTCTCAACATAAAAGTGGAGCTGAGATGGAGATTCAAGAGTAACTAACTATGTATTTCCAGGAAAGGCAGGCACAACATAACGTTTGACTGATCCAACCGTTGAAAAGATTAACTCACAACCTTCTATAGCTCTGTCCTACTAAAAGTTGCAGATTGATTTATGGATAGATGTCATGATATTATTGGTTGAAATGAGTTGGCACTTGCTGATGTAACCGTGCATCATATTTTTCTTATTTCATTCAGCATATAATGTTAAATAAGTGCAAATGTGATATCTAAAAAGATTATGAAGGCATTTTTAACATTCATTAGAATTATGACACCACATCAAAATTAAACCTACTAATAGATCTGTAACTCCATCCATATAGGCAATGTGCATAGCAACATTTAAAAGCAGGACAGAGAGCACTTAGCTGCCATCAACATCGACTGATTTATAATCATTAAACCTACCAAACTTTCATCCAGGTGGTTCATAAGCAAAAATTAGACGAGGGAGCTACGCAATCAGATGCTATTGTGCCAATGTGAAGCTACCCCGTGCTGGTGGCACTATTGGGGTCTTGCTTACTGAATGCATTCTTTCTCTTCAAAAGTTTACTTATTATCTGTTTTTACATTAAGGTTTCTCAACATGAACCTTCCATCTCTCTTTCCCTTAGCTTACTCTTCATTAAAAACCGTATTAGTATGCTCGTAGTCATCAGGTTGTTGCATTCAGTGGCAAAGGATACTGAACTTGGAAGCACAGAGTTATCCCTAATAAGACGTTTGGCGGAGTGCTAGCCAATGACCTAAGGGATACTGGGAGGCCCGGCTGTCTGAACTGTCTTCACCGGACCTGGATCTGCATGGCCCGCGGCCCTCCGTCTCCAGTTGGGCGATGGGAATTAAGATCTGGCAGCCTCGGCTGGGTCAAGGTGGCTTCCTGCTGTCTGAGACTCGCAGGGATGCCTGGCTCGATGCCAGCCACGTCGCCCCTGCCAGTGTAACAGTACCATCTGGCCTTGCTCCTCCTTCCACTCAGCCCGCCTCAAAACAAGTCAAGATGGCAGCCCCAGGTGGCTGTGCATGACAGCTATAGCAGAGGGGATGCTGGGAGCTGCTGAGAGTTGTTGTGTGGTAGTGGCAATCATCCAGGCAGGCCCGGGCTGGTGTTACAGGGTATAACCACCTCAACACCTTCTGAGCTGCAGGACGGCGATGTAACAACCTGCCGGCCCCTCCACCACGCAGACCCCTGGTTGGGGATTTCAAGTTCGCTTTGGATCAGCTGGAAGACGCTGGCAGACCGCCTGCACGATTTTAAGCTGCTGTTTTGTCTTTTGCTCCATTTCAGTTCCTTTAATTTTAAGTTCTAGGACAAACTTCAGTTGTTTCTGAAGGGGAGAGTGGCAACCTTCATGAGGTGATACAAAATGTGTCAGGTTGGGAATCAGCATGAAGAGCACAATCCAGGCACTCTTATAACTACGGGTAGGACATTATTAAAGGCCTTATAGTGGATTAATCATTAAAAGTTTAATTTTTCATCAGGGCATTAAACAGACACACCAGATGTTACCACACCTAAGTGTGTGTATGTATTTGGTCCGCATACCTCTTCCATCAAAATAAATTAGACAGAAAAATAAAATAAACTATCAAACTTATATTGTATTCCTGGCAAGTCTGCAGCACACACAGGTTAACAATAGGCTATATTATCAAATCTTTCCAACTAAATCTTTTTTTTTTTTTTTTTTATCACTGAAGTGTGAGGAAAGCTTTTCCAAATCTGAAATTCAAATGAACGTTTTGGTCGGGCTAGCGGAGGTTGTTGCTGCCACGATTCAATGCGCAATTAAAAATACTGGAAACCATGTTAGAAAGGGTACACACTCACATTCGTGTATATGTTGAGAGATGGTTAAAGAACCTGACAAGCTTCATCTATTAAAATATATATATACTGTATATTTATGTCACTGAGTTCATAATATATTATTTTGAAGTGGCTGTAGAAAAACACCATCTGCTATAAACTACATCTTAATATTTGATATGTTGCTTTCATGGCTGTTAAATAGTGGATTGCTTCCTCTGTAGAATATTTCAAGCATGCTAAACTATAAGGAGCACAGCTGGCTCCAGTTCAGCTAATTCACTAAAACCTCGTATTCAAATCACATTAAACCAAATTGTCTGGAGTGAGAATGGCTCAGCGGTGGTGTTATTTAATTAATAGTGTTTGTCTGGACCATGTGGGCGGGGTGAGCCATTGAATTGAGAGGAAGGAGTAAATTAAAATAGTAATGTGTTATGAGATATTAGTCCCACAAATTCTGTAATGTGCTCCTAAATAAGTGATTGAAAGCAGCATGAATGCTGTGAGACAAACAGAAAGACATTATGTCAATGAGGTTTGATAACATTACCCCATGATACATGTGGTTGCTTTCATTCGGTGCAATTTGATTCCACCTATCAACAGGTGCCGAAGTGGAAATCAATGTGGCACGTCGGTCTCACTCTGCAAGCACAATGGCTCCATTATAACCCGGCAGCTCCGTGGCAACTCTACATGCCCGCTGGTATGTCCTCCATATGTCGAATGTCGGCTTGAGACGAGACTTAAACTTAAGCTGAAGAGAGGTTTCCCAAAAGCATCATAGCTCAAAGTTGCTTGTGACGTTCAAGTAGGGAAAAGGAAAGTACAACTAAATTAACACACAAATTCATTCCAAAATTGATTTGCACTATTGATCTGCCTCTTCCTCCCATCATCTTTCCCCTCCGTTTTATCTCACCCAAAAATATTAATCTCCTCTGGCTCAGACGCCATTTTCTTGCAAGCGTATTTCCAGCTTCTGTATCACCTCTTTTTTTATTTATTTACTTTGATTTATTTTATGGTGTATGTTGTTCGCCAAGAGCTTAGACACACTAATTCAGAAATGATTGCAGAACGACATTCACAACAGATGACGCTCAATGTGTAGGATCTGCCACTGCTTTGTTTTAGTTGTAATATGAGCTTGAGGGGAAGGTGTGCCTCGAGCAGCTCAACCAAAGTTTGCTTTCCGAAACTGACTTTCATTCAATTCTCAAAAGTAACAAAAATGAAATTAAATGGAAAGGGGAGTTGGGTGTGCGTGACCATATTCAGGCTATGGTTACCTTTTATGATATTTCAATAGTCAGTTTTATGCCTCCTATTCTGCGTTTTGTACATCCTCTTTCATATTTTTTTGTCTTTGACTGTTTGCATGAGGAGGACACAAGTGGGACAGATGACATAAAACAATAGAAGTGTCAACGGTTCTAGCTTGTGCAAGAATAAACATTTCTTAATATAGCAAGACTGTTTTTGTTAAGGCTTTAGTCAACATTATAGGTTAATGTAAAAACCATTAAAAGAATCCATATTTAGCGTGGTACTCGTTTGATATTCTGCAGCTTTCGTCCTCACAGAACAGGGTGATAAGTTCCAGGTGTGAGATTGCAAAGGTTGAACTGGTTCCCCAAATGCGACGCTTCCTCACAAGTGATGTCATCATCGTTGCCTCTTTTCATCTCTTGTCCCTTCATCTTTCACCCTTCTCCGCTCCCGCGGCGCTCGGGAGGAGTTTAAACCCCTTGCACCTGAGTCGATGTGATTAACTCTCCTTCCCCGCTTCTTCAAACCACTGCTCATTACCGGGGACGCTGAGGAGACGCCACTCGGCCACAGCCGCCCCAATGTGCGATGCGTGGCAAGGCGGCGGTGTTGTTGTTTGGGGGGAGTGCAGGGTGATGAAAGGATAAATGGATCCTCCGGGCTAATGGAGGGAGACGGCCCAACCTGCAGCCCACTGAGTGGAGCCAGCTGTAACCGGGCCGAGAGGAACCTCTCCGACAAGGCGGCGGAGCCGTTTTTCATGTTCTGAATGTGGCCGTGCTCATTTTACGCTGGCGAGAGCGGGAACGATACGGGTGTCACCTGCTAGGGGTTATGTTGCTTGAAACACGAGGTCTGTCCACCTGAAATGATCATTGTGATTCAGCTCACGGGGCCGCTGCGCTTCGCAGAGGAGCTGCCAGCTGTGCAGATGTTAGACCTGGAGACTGGTTGAGCTGACAAACACACTGTTCACTAAATCTCTGCTTATATTTACTGACCATTAAGAAGGAGACACTTTGTCTTTTGCAGAATAAATTGACTCACTGCTGCAGAGAAGGCATTTGATTTGGCAACATTTACTGCCACCTTGTCAATAATCACTATAATTATTTTCACTTTGCGCCACTAAGGTCCTTTAAACACCTCTTATTTAGTATATTTCTCTAGAATGGGACTACTAGACCTGAACACAGTTATTTCCACCACTTTAATCTGCTGTTATTCTGCTTTTCTGAGCAAGTCTCAGTATTATAGTGGGAATTGGTCATGTAATTAATTCTGATTGACTGCAATATTATTCATTTTAATGCAGTTCCTTGGTGAATTTTAGAAAATGCCTCTCGTTGGATTACTATGATAATTTCCTTTGAATAGAATTCCAGAAATGCTGCTCGGCGTTAAAACCTTTGCAGTCGCTGGTTTTGAGATTAACCCCTTGTTGTGTTTTTATTACAGTGCTCTTAACAATTGGTGTGGCTGCCTGTGTGTAAAGTTTAATTTGATCAATAAGACTGCAGATTATGATGGCGTATTACGGCCACTGAAGGGGGGAAATATTCTGAGATTAAAAATTGCAAATTTGCTATTTTATAAAGTTGCAGATTTGCTATTCTATTACCATGCTAACAACTGGTATCTATGCCAGCTAACTTCCCATGAATGTCGCATTTATTTTTCTAATTAATACATTACAACGTGTGACAACGCCTTGCTAAGGTCTTTAGGGTAATGGCTGTTAATGGTTATTGTTGGTTCATTTTACATGTGCCACATGTCATCTTATGGGTGTTTATTGATCGGGTGGTTGGGCTAAAATGCTAGCTGTAGCTTTCACTTGTTGTTCTAGCAACAGCAAACATCTGGTCAAGCAACGTGTTTACTTCCTCTAGGACCTCTATAATAAAGTAGCAAATCTGCGACTTTATAAAGTATGAAATTTGCGACTTTTTTATATAATAAAGAATATCACCCCCTCTCTCGCCTCCGTTTTCTTTTGGCTTACATTCACGTGTACATAAAGCCAATATAAATAAGTTGCTGGGATCCGCTAACACCGGATGTTTGCTAACACCGAACGTTTGCCGTTGCTAACGCTAGAATTTTAGCTTAACTGCCTGATCCCCCCCCCCCCTCCAAAAAAATGTCCATGTTATGTGTCTGCAGTAGACGTCCAGGCTGTGGGTGGCAGGCCATCACTTTAAGATAACAACACATTACCTGAAGATGCTTAGACGGTAAATCTTCATTCCCCACGCCTCCACCTACATTTCCATAAATTTGCATTGTTGTTGTGTTAGTAAGTGAGGCATTGGAAAGTTGAGTGTCCTTGAGGCCAGTGTTTTTGAGCCGTCAAGGAGAAACCGCTCTTCAGATTCAGTTCTTTTCTTACGGCTTCGTTTCTTTAATGAAAGGGGAAGGGGTGAAGACAGCCCTCATTTCATGCATCAGATTGTTAAAAGACTTGAAGGCGATAAAGCGTGTACACTTGACACCTTCGGTCCCTGGCTGTTTGGCTCCTACACGTTACTGTATATGCAGTCAACAAGCTGCTTGGACATCATACAGGAAGTGTGCACTGAGCAGAGGCTTTCACAAGATGCAGTTAAGCTCTCTGGCAGCATGGAACAGTATTATAAAAAGACACAAGCCTGGCATGAAAACAGATAGGTTTGAAGAAACATAGTGTTTATGTAATGGATGGCTCTTATTTATATTGTATAGGTCTGTCTCTCTCAGACAGTATCTGTGTTTTGTCTCCTGACAGATGCAATTAAAAACATTCTTGCTGCCGTTTTTCTCCCAGTTTCCACAGTAACCAATACTCACACATTATGGCGAGATGCGAGAGGCTACGTTACATCACAACCATAGAAGGGAGGCTTGCTTATAGTAATGGAGAATCTTTCATTAATTTCAGAGTGCGGGCAGCCTGCTATGTTGGCAATGGCTCACACTGACATTGCATTGGCGTTACATTCCTGATACTGTAAAAGCAATCAAGCGCAAGCCTCAATAGCTGATTGGTGCATTCATCTCCTTACAGTGCATTTAATTAACTCAAGAAAAAGTTGCCGTTAGTGTATTGATGATGCACATGAAATCATAAAATGTAAAGTAATGCCTGCGGGCTTCGATGTCCAATTCACAAAAGATGACACATTTTTCAACATGACGGTCTACAAACAAGGGGGTCATTTGTAATCTAATGCTGTTTATTAGTGCCTGGACTGTTATTTGTGGCGATATGGAACCCGCTCGCTGCTATAGAAGAAAAACAGCATTTTTGCTCCTGGATGATATACAGCAGTTGTAGGAAGAAACTTTACTGCAGTACTTTACTCACTTTGCAGGAGGGAATTTATTAAACTTCTACTTGTACTTTCACAGGAATTCCATTGACAGGAATATTGTACATTCTACTCCACTTGGGTTATTTATTTGACAGATTTAGTGACTAGCTAATTTATAGACTAAATTTCAAATACAAATCATAAAGTAAACATGTATACGATGTATTCTTGCAGATAGAAACTCCCAATGGCAGTAAAATGCCACTTAGTCATAAATGCACTTATGGGTGATACTGTTTGTGTCATGCTGATGTGGCCATTTTCCTGCATTATAGTCATTTTATGGATTGAACTCACCCTCAGTTGCATTCTGTGTTTAGTGCTAATTTAACAGATGTGTCCATTGAACCTGATAACATATGTGTAGGGTTTTCTAAAAAATAGGGTTTTCTAAAAATGTGTAAAAACATTCATTTTTATTTTACTGTTTTATAATATAAGTGATGGTAAAAACATGCAGCATAGGCTAAAGGATAGCCCTTTATACTCTTTTTCGAATGCGGAGAGAGTAGGACTTCATTTCCCAGAAACCCCTGTTTCCCGTTTTGCAATACCTTTGTTTAAATTAATTCTGTTCATGTATTAATTCTGTAATTCATGTATTATATTGTTTAAAAATATTTTATGGCCTTTAAAACTGATTAAGGTTTAGTTTTCCTGTTTTAGGAAAAACTTGTTTATTTCCGCGGGAGGAAGTCTCTAGAAGTTCTCCGGGACAGAGACGAGTGGTATTTTTTCCTCGGCAGAAAAAGAAGCCAATGTGTGGAGACTCGAACTTAAAGTTGGCCCAGATATTGCACTGCCTGGAGAGACTTTATCGGTCAGAGGACTCTTTTCACATATCTCTATCGATTGTGTTTTAGTTTACACTACGGTGATGGGTTTTTCTTTTCTCGAGCCGCGATAGCGTGGTCTCCGTCACTAGCTCCGACATTAGCGCTGTGGTGAGTTAGCTCGGTGGCAGAGAGCTAGCCTGCTTGACAACACGGACGCGAGGAACGACATTCGTGCGGGTCGTGAGGACGGAGCGGACTGCGGACGAGGTACAGCAGAGAACGAGGATGTGTTGCTGGTAGCCCGGGCTACGGGAGTCGTCGCGGAGCTGTCTGGACATCGCTCTACGGCCTGGCTGGCTAACGCCATATTGCATCTGCGACGGGAGGTTGCGTGAGTAGGCCTACTTGACATTGGAACGGAACCGAGAGACGGGACTGTTTTAAAGCAGACTGCGTGAACTGTCCTGGTTTCCAAGTTTAAGTGACCGGATAAAACTTAATGTGCACCAACGGTACGAATGGGCCCCAACGGTTAGGGAAAATTATCCAAGCGCTTGGGTTAGTTTTTTTTGGGTGGTAGCATTATCATTTCTTTTCTATTTCTGTGTGAACATACTTTGGTACAGGAAATGTTGTTTGTTGGTTTCTACATATTTATCCATGGCTGAAGCATTCTCCAGGTATCATTCCAAAGGTTTAAAAAGGTTTACAGCAAATAAATGTTTGTGTCTTACCTTTACATATTGTTCTTGAACATTCTTTCAGAATAAACTACATTTACTCGATTTCTGAGGGCTTACATAATTTTATGCTAAGGCATAGCATAGTGAGTTTTCAGTGGAGGCACCGCGCTAGTTACATGACACCTTCTTTGGTTTCTCACTCAAGTCCCTTGTTCAATTCGGTAGAGAAGAACCACAGCGAATTCACCATCTTTAGCTGAGAACCTAGGACCTGTTTTATTCTTATTGGATGTGACCTCAGTGTAGATTTTAAACACTAAGGAAACAGGGGTTACATATGCAAATATTCAGCTTTAAGCACATTTATGCAGAAGCCTTACAGAGCTGAAACAGCATTTGAAGAGTATCTCTCGTCCGCACTGTGATGTGATCATGTTGGGATACATTTGATTTATCATTGAAGTTTTTGATTGATTGATGGATGGAGGTCATTGTATAATAAGTTGGAATTGGTTGGTACTAACTGATATAAGCGGGCTCACAGCCTCACAGCAAGAGGGTCCAGGGTTCGATTCCCGGGTCGGCCCCGGGTTCCTTCTGTATGGAGTTTGCATTTTCTCCCCGTGTGAGCGTGGGTTCTCTCCGGGTTCTCCGGCTTCCTCCCACAGTCCAAAGACATGCAGGATGGTATAGGTTAATTGATGACTCTAAATTGCCCATATGTGTGAATGTGAGTGTGAATGGTTTTCACTCTACATGTCGACCCTACGATGGACTGGTTACCTGTCCAGGGTGTACCCTGCCTTCACTCAATGCTCCAGCCCCCCCGCAACCGTGAATACAGGATAAAGCAGTAGACCATGGATGGATAACTGATGTGTGTCATGTTTTGTCTTCCAGGAATAAAAAAAACCATAAGGTTTTATTTATTGGGGGGCATATTTTGTACGAGATACAATATTGGGTTCACGAGAACGAAACGAGATTTTAAGAAAACTACAATGACAAAATATATGACTGGACCAACAGACTTTAATTTAACAGAGTTGCACATGCATTTTGAAATATTTTATTATAACTCTTTACATCCATGATGTAAGCATGATCTTTTAATAAACTTCTTCTTTCACAAATTTAAACTAAAACTAAAATTTATATAAGTTAAAATAAAATAAATAAAATTAAATATTTCTTTTTCCCAAGTGTAAATATGTGCAAAACCAAATCAAAGTTCTACTTTGTCAATACAGAGTGCAAATAGTGCAAACGGAGCCTGACCAAGTATGTCATGAACAACATGCTGCAACTACAGCATCTTCAGCATCTCTGACATCGCAGCTGTCAAGTGTATCAATGCTTCGGGAGTTTTGTCTTATCTCTGGGCTGGTGAGAGCTGCTGCTATGGCAGCTTGCTGCTCAAGGTAACGAGCCAGCATATCCAACGTGCCCGTGATTTACTTGTGTGATGGCAATTGTAGCCGTTTCTGGTTCTGCTTGGACACTTTCACCGCGGTAGCCGTTGAACTACGATGAAAAAAAGCAGTCACACGTCTCACCCGCCCGAGTAAACGAGTGACGTGGGGAACACCGAAGCCAGCTTGGGTTGCAAGATTTATAGTGTGTGCAAAACAGATGTGCGACTTCAATCCCGCGTTGCGCACGGCCACATCCATATTCAGGGCTCCAGACTAACTTTTTGCATTGGTTGCACTGGTGCGCCTAACTTTTTTTTTTAGGTGCACCAGCACAAAATTTAGGTGCAC
This sequence comes from Chelidonichthys spinosus, assembly GCA_029853015.1. NCBI lineage: Eukaryota > Metazoa > Chordata > Actinopteri > Perciformes > Triglidae > Chelidonichthys > Chelidonichthys spinosus. Next base: position 6,968,366 of record CM056821.1, on the reverse strand, counting down.
CCACATTTTTCATCGTGTCGCCTTCAATGCCAAAAGGTCACCTTTTTATTGCTCTCCTTTTACATAATGACACCCCCCTTATGGCCTAGGTTAACTGCAGCACCATCAGCACCCAGAGGAACCGTTTTCTCCAGCCAATCTGCACACTGATGCCCAAGCGCAGTAAATGCTTGCTTTGTGGCACAATAAAAAGATCATACAGGTCACTAGCCTATAGATTGCAAATGGAAAACTGTTTATGTGATCTTAGCCTAGCCTACTTATATTTTTACTTAGGCTATTCATTTTTAATAATAATATTAGGAATAGGCTACTATACAATTTCCTATTCATGATGTCTCATGCTGTAATGTGGGCCTTCAAACACTGTGCATGTCCATGCTCCACCTCGACATGTCCAATTAACATGTTGACCGGCCTCCCTTTACGCAAAATGCAGCAGTAGACAATAACGCACTCCTTCGTAGAGACGTCTGTGTCTCCGTCAATCATGAATGACGTGTACGTGGCGTTTCCAACCTCAGCTGTCTTGTTCTTTAGCGTGTCGGCATTTTTTTTCATCAGAATAATTTCTGACTTAAATTTAGTGAACGGCAACTCCTCCTTTGCAATATTGTATGCGACGTTTAATTTTATAATAATTTCAGATTCCTCAGCGGAGCTGATCGATACAGCCTGACGCTGAAATGCAGCTGGATGAGGGGACACTTTATTAACACACTTATCACGGCATGTAGTATGCTTTTTGGACATAATGCGCTTTTTCAATGTCTCGAAGCAAAATGCTGTTGACTCCTCCACAAACGCACTATTACCGGACAAATTCTGGCCGCACTCCCGACAATAAATGCAGTGCATTGAGTCCCTTTCTTTATCGTACATCAGACAGGGAAATTGCTTCAACCAGTCCTGTCTGAAGGCGTATTATTGGGCTTTTTAATTAGTCTCGGGGCGAGGCTTTCTGCCTCTCTTCATTTTCAAAGAGAATCGAAGCGCTCAGAGTACCTGCTCTGCTCGCTCGCATTGTTCGAACTGACACAATTGTGAAAAGGACCACAGCCAATCAGAGGCAAGGACCCGCCCGAGCTCCGTCTCTTATTGGTTTAGACCACAATGCCATCAGGAGAACATAAAGAGATACTGCGCTTATGATTTTTTTTTTCACTCGAGCAGCGTTAGGTGCACCAGTGCGACCTACTATTTTTTTCAGTCGCACTCTTAAAAATTTTGGTCGCATATGCGACCAAAATGGTCGCACTCTGGAGCCCTGATATTACCTGCATTGTCGGTAACAATAAGCGATGCCGTGGTTGGGTTTTTTGAGCTCCCAGTCAGTAACAGCTGTCCGTAAAACCTCAGCTATGTATAGCTCAAAAATCTCGCAAGACGGATTTTTAACGCGACGAGAAATATTGTCGACTTTAATCTCACGAGATCTCGTGGTACGAAATCTTGTCACGCCCCTAATATTTTGTTAAGGTGCAAATATGACCAGTGATGTGATCTAATAGGGTTAAAAAAGGCATTTTTCCTTTCTAAACGTTTCTCTTGGAACTTTGAAGTTGAGCAAGTCTGCAGTAAAAACTTTGATTTCTACATAGGTCACCCTGCAGCTTCTGACAGATGCATGCGATCCCCTCGGTCCACATCTAGGTGATAAGAGCTTTGATTGCACAGGCCTTCAGTACTCCTGAGAGTTATGTCCATTGTCTTCCAGCTCCCATGGCTGTTGCCTCTATTATTGGTGGAGATAAATAATCATTGTGGCAAAACAGACAGAAACAAGGGCCAAGCCAGTGGCTCGATAGAAATGCTTTAATTAAACAATGCTTAACCTGGATCCCTGGACTGTGGGATTACAAATGGGCACACGTAGGATCCCAGTGTTGCAGTCTGGTCTGGCCTGGCTGCCCTGGATTTGAATCGATTTTGATCACTTCTCTAACACCTTTGGATTATGACTAGGCACAAAGTAATCGTCTTTATTTTTCTGGATAAAAAATTACTGGAGGCCAATGTTGTTTGAACCCAATATCCAAAATGTTTGGGTCTTGAGATGTGTTATTACCTTTGGCCAAACACATGGGGAGAGTACTCTCCCATTACGGAAGCTGACATTTCACTATTTAGCAAACAAATACCAACACGGATGTATTTGCTATGATCATGCTGTGAGTTGCCTGCTTGCCGGAAAAGCACTCTGAGAAACAAGAAAGGCTGAAAATGTTTCCACAGTCATCTAGAAAAATACTCCCGGGTGTCCTTATTGGTGTTTTAATCAACTCTAACATTTTATCGATTTCAGCAAGAGGCATTTCATAAAGCAACAGGCCAGAGTAGGTTGGCAGTGTGTACCTTCAGCTGAACAAGCAGCAAACTTCTCTCCATGGGAACCATGAATCAGAAAACACTCCTGCTTTCTTTTTTTTTGTACTGCATTCCGTCTGAGGCGTCATATATTTCATATCCATAATTAACGAACACAATCTGAATTATGGCTAAAAGATTCACGTTTACCTGTGGCAATGCTGTCAGCCCATGGCAGCTCTGTCCCGGCTTGTCTCATTAGATTGATGACGTTTTTCATTACATTACACCGTCGATATTAACATCTCCATCCCTATCTGGAAATAATAATCAGAATCGTGGCTTTAAGGCTTCGCTCTCTTGTGTCTCGGAACGGTGACTCACACCTCTACCTTGCAATCGGTGGCGTAGACGGATGACTGTGTACAATTATTAATTACAAACTGACACCGCAGATGATATTGCGGGGATACATTGCAGTTCCTAATGCGCTAACCTGACTCTGAGCTTGGATGTAAGGTGCCTTCCCTGCTGACTCATAACCGACTATTTTTCACTTCATCCCCCTTTTCATTCATCTTAATAACCCTTCGCTATCACCTAATGCTCAAATACCACAAAAAATGCTGTTCAGAGATTGGAATCAGCCAAACAATGCTGCTACACGCGGTGTAATTTGATAGTGTTATTATACTGATAACAGGATTCATTAAGACATACTGAAAAGGCAGGATTAAGTCTTTATTAAAAGCAATCTTTCTTCGTCATTCACAGCTGTTGCTTGAATGAAAGTTGCAGCTATGACGGGTTGCTAATGTTCATTTTAATGAGTCACTATAAGGCCTTTGTTTACAGAAATGATCGGGCTGAAGGTAAAGTCATCTAGTCTTAAATGGTGATTGATTCATGTAGCGTTGCTTTTTCTGATCCCCTGACCTGTCTTGTGTTGCCCTCGTCAGTTTAAAACTAAGACGTATGACAAAACACCTTCAAACTAATGACGGATCTTCAGCTGTACTATTTAGTGTGAATTGGCTAATGTTAGCATGCTAATACACTAGACTAATTTGTTACTGGCTAGTAATCAGCATGTTAATGTGAGCATGTTAGCCTTAAGCTTAGTGTGGCTGTAGACACTTAATGACCTGCATGTTCAGACCAACCCGTTCTTACCCCCAAATCCTCGAATACCGCTGCTTTATTACTGCTTATTATTACTTAGAATCTGATGCCAACACGCAGAGGCATCCTTAAGCACCTGTATGACACGCACCAGGCTTTCTACTAACTCCAAATAAAACCGTCCATGTCTTCACTAGACCAAGAGTAACTGAACCCAAATCACGATATTTTCCTAAATTCCTCAACCAGATAAGTAAACCTAAAATCTGAGACTGTATCCATGCAAGGAGAAAACAAAAAACATGTTTCCTGTGAACAAGGAAGTTTATATGAAAAGAGCAAGCGGAAACTGAAATGTCCAAAAGTGACACGAGGAGGAACGTCATCGTTGGAAGGGTCACTGCCCAGAATGTGTCGTTGTGAAAGCACACCGGGGTGCATTTAGAGGCGACACAAATGCATACAATTCAATGTCAGTGGATAGAAACGAGATGTGCATTGGCCTTGGGGGGATATAAACTGAAAATCATCCACAAGAAAACAATTAACTTTCACAAAATATTTGTTTTCATGCTTTACACCATAACACTGCCATGCTGTTTCTCATCCTTCCATTGCACGTTATCCAAACCGTTGGACTCATTAGAACAGCTGAGGGTTATGTACTTTGCTCAAGGGTGCTTTGATAGAAGTTCCAGTTTCGTGTTGTTTAACCCCGATCGGATGTGGAGAAGGAACAAACGGGTTTAAAAGCAGATGAGAGGAATTGTGCTGCGAGATTTGCACGACATGTGCAAGCGTATACCATAACCAGAGGATTTTCCTGAGATTAAAGAATCAACTATTTTTATCCCTCTTCCCCAGAGCTAACCCTACCTATGCTCGGTGCAGATTTCGGGTGAATAATATTCTCAATTATAATGAAGCGGGTGGGTGTTTGAAGTTTCTCCTTGGCTGTTTTGACGAAATGAATTCCATATGGTGCCTCAAACACAATTTATGGATCATCCTCCCCCACTGATTCCAATGATTGAACTGCCTAAGGGGAGAGATTTTGAGCACATTCACTCTTATTCCTTTATCAATAATACCATGCAAGCGTCGTCTCACTGAAGCACATCCATCAGTGGGATACATCAGTGAGATGTATTTATTCTTTTTCATAAATGATTCACAGCTTTTCCTCGTGGCGGATTAGTGGTAGACCAATCTGAGGTGTTTTGATAGGACAGGACATTTGAATGGCAATATAAATATCAGTAAGGGATGTTGTTGATGGAATAGAAAAAACTTTATTGTACGGCCGGGGAAGGGACATTATCCTCCGTCTCAGCCATGAAATAATTCCCAAATATTTGAGCTACACCGGAGGGTAAACAGGAAAACCAGTAACTGGAGGTTTACCAATGATGACAGGTGTTTTCTACCTGTGTACTGGCCCCCAAAGATGTTGCACTCTGTTGCTTCTAGTACAGGGATGATAGTCCATGTAAGGCATGTGTAACTAGGGAGGGATATGACTAAAAACAAAACTTCATGTGCTTTTGTTTGTGCAAATGATCCTTTTCTTCATTCTGTTCCACATGTTGACATTGATTTTTGAGACATTTGGGTAATAACTGTAAACCAATAAGACATTCACTAGACTTCTGCACTGCATTTTATTCATAATGTGTCCCCAGCTTAGAGTTTGCCAAAATCATCTGGTATTTCTTTTAACATAAAGGAGATTATTTCATCTAGTTGTTTCATCCATTGGTCATATCACTGTTTTTCAAATGAAGATTTTGTGCATTTCATGCCATTTTTGATAGCAGACGGTACAGAGATACAGGAAGTAAGGGGAGACACAGAATGACATGCATCGAAGGACACCTGGGCCACAAGGGCTGGAAACTTAAGTGTGACTTCGGTGTTTTTCAAACTGACCCTATTTTCCTGTTTTTGTGACCTATTTCTCAATAGCGGACAGCAATTCTTTGAAATTGGTCCAGTATTGAGAGAGAACAAATCGAGTCAATGACAGCCTAATTGGGTTGCAAAGTTAATGTTGACGGCAACTCCTCACCATCAATGTACATCCACTAAAAGTGCTTGTTTTTTTTCACCCTACTCCTCACTCGTTTCAAGTCTCCCTCGTAAATGATTAGGGGTGGGAATCTTCTACCATCTCACGATTCGATTCCGATTTTTGGGGCTACGATTCGATTTAAAATCGATTTTCGATTCAAATAGATTTTCGATTCAAAACTATTTGATTCATAATGATTTCTGCTTCAATCTATAGGTGTGCAAAGGATCCTCATGATCTACTCCAGTCTGCTTTGCGAGAGAATGACAAATGGAGACATTAAACTGTCTGTTTCACATTTATTACGTTTTAAACATGTATCTCTGCTCAGATGGATTTATTACAACTGTTAAGTAACAACAATAAGAAATGCCTCTTTATAAAAAAAAGAAACAGTGCAGTTAAAGATGCTGCCTTTTTAAATTCGAAGGAAAGTGCCTTTTCCAAAAACAGTGTGTGGACCTGCACAACTGCTACTCTAAGTAGCTAGTTATAAAATAAGTTGGGACAAAAATAAAGTGCCTCTGTATAATATATATAATAATTTCTTTTTACATGGAACACAACTGTTGTACAAATGAAAAACATAAATATTTCTCAGTAGCTTTAAGCTCTCGATGTCCATGCATCACATGTTAGTGCCACTCTGGCGGTTTTGGTCAAGGCACTGGCGACCTTTATTTTAGTCTCTTGGTAAAGCTGCGGCACAGCTGTCTCAGTGAAAACCTTGCGTGATGGTATAGCGTACCTGGGCTCCGCTGCCTGCAACATGCAAATAAACCCCTCGTTCTCCACCACACTGTAAGGTCGTAAGTCTTTGGCGATGAAGCAGGCGATAGACCTGGTTATTTTTTTTGCCCGCTCGGAGTTGGCAGAGAGTTTGGTGAAGCAATGCAGTGTGCGTTGGTCTGCAGCTGATGGCTGACTCTGTGCCGTGTCCATTAACTCTGGGTGATGCCTGGTGATGTGAGCCCGCGCATTTGTGGTGTTCCCGAAGTGTTTAATCTTACTTTTGCAAATCCTGCAAACTATGAAGCTCATGTCAAGCTCGGTCTTTCCAGGCATTCGGTAAAAACCAAAATGAGTCCAAATCTTTGCCTTCAACGAGGACGGGGCCGGTTGAATCTCTCTTTCCTCCTCCATTAGTGTAGTTTTCTCCTTGTTTTGGTGGTTTCCGCGCATGCATGTGTTCAGAACAGGCTGCGTGGTGATGTCATGACGCCCCGACTCCCGCGTCGTTTCAAAATAAAAGTCGACAGCCAGCGGATTTTTATTATTATATATTTTTTTAAAAAAATCGATTTTGGTACATTTTAAATCGATTCTGAATCGGAGTAAATGATAATCGTGATTCTTATGAGAATCGATTTTTTTGCACACCCCTATAAATGATGGTCCTATTTAGAGGAAAATAGATGATAAAGCAAGGTATTCTCTAGGGCGTGGCCATTTGATCGACAAGTCGCTACCACTGTGTTGTTGGGTCGGGAGTTGTTTGTCTTTTCTCGTTTTCAGTCAAGAGTTACATGGTTTACACCACTCAGCATTTGATTGTACTTCTCGTGTCATTTCTGGTTGCGAAAAGGCCAAGATGGTGATGGCCAAGTGCAGAACCTGGGTGATGCCACTTATATAACCCTGTTTAGCATTCTCCCTCAACACTGAACCACTTTTAAAAATTGTTGTCTCCATTAGTCATTTAGAATAGAAATATAGGACCCAGGTTGTGTAAAAGGGAATCACCGTTTGAATAAGTGCTATTAAGTTGTTTAGTAAGAAAGTGGTGAGCAGCTACTGAGGTCATGTTGAGACATGTTTATACTAGTTTCCTGTGGAATTTTATATATATATATATATATACTAGGGTTGGGCGGTATGACGGTATTATACCGTGTGACGGTATAAAAGTGTCCACCGGTAGAGATTTTGCAATACCGTTTATACCGGAGAAAGCGCAGATGTCTGCGGCATCGCTCTGAGTCACTGTAATTACACTGCCTCGACACACGGGGCACTGTGGGCATTGCAGCAGACAGCTTGCGGAGAGTGAACGTCACAAGGAAACGGAGGCAGCGCGACCCACCCAACTCTTTCCGAAAAAGAGCGCTACGTCTGTTGAAACTTTTTCGGATTTAGAAAATCCGACAACGAACAAAAAGCGATACTCTGCGAGGAGTGTCGCGTGACTGTTCCTGCTGCAGGTGGAAACACCGGTAACCTCTTCCACCACTTAAAGATAAACCACGCAAAGCAGTATTATGAGTCTTTCGCCGATGGCACCCCGTATGACAATAAATCACGTCGATGGAGGGAGATAACGGAGGCCATCACGACGCATACTTTTTCTCATTTGTTATTTTGATTTCTTATTAAGATGGAGCTCTGTGTTTACATTTGCACACACAATATAGCTTAAGTTAAAGCTGGAGTTCAAATGTTAACCAGACATTTCCACATTCTTTGTGGCTTATTGTTTATTATTATTATATTTTCTTTAAAATAATGTTATGCTGCTGTGAGAAAATTTAAATAAAAGAGGAAAATGATCAAATGCGACAGTATGGTTATTTTTAAGCCATTAATTGAATTTACAGGGGGGGAAACCATACCGTGATATATACCGTTACCGTGATATGAAATTATTCATACCATGATATAAGATTTTGCTCATACCGCCCAACCCTAATATATACACATATTAGGGGTGTGCAAAAAAATCGATTCTCATAAGAATCACGATTCTCATTTACTCCGATTCAGAATCGATTTAAAATGTCCCAAAATCGATTTTTAAAAAAATATATATAATAATAAAAATCCGCTGGCTGTCGACTTTTATTTTGAAACGACGCGGGAGTCGGGGCGTCATGACATCACCACGCAGCCTGTTCTGAACACATGCATGCGCGGAAACCACCAAAACAAGGAGAAAACTACACTAATGGAGGAGGAAAGAGATTCAACCGGCCCCGTCCTCGTTGAAGGCAAAGATTTGGACTCATTTTGGTTTTTACCGAATGCCTGGAAAGACCGAGCTTGACATGAGCTTCATAGTTTGTAGTTAGTTCGGTGATCAGCTGATCCGAGCGTGATCCGCTCCCTCGCCGCTGCTGCGGTCTCCAGCCGAATCGCTGCCTACGCCTCCACAGCCGTAGCCGAAGTCCGCCGCCCGAATCGCTGCAGCCGTTCCTCCAGCCGAAGCCGAACTCCGCCCGTACCGCTGCGGTGGCTCCTCCGGCTTTTATCGAACCCGCCCGACTCGCTGCGGCTGCTCCTCCTCAGACCCAGACCCTGGCAACGGCAGCTCCTCCACTCGTCCTCCCACGATAAGGCTTTCTCGGGCAGCAAAGGCCCACAGCTCCCACGCCAACAGTTTCCCAACGAGTCCAATGGGAACCGGGTTTTGACAAAAATGCAGAGGCAGCTAACTTATGGCTACTATTTTTCACAAAAAAAGCACTTTTATTTTCATAACTTGTTTTTCTTAAAGCTACTGAGAAATATTTATGTTTTTCATTTGTACAACAGTTGTGTTCCATGTAAAAAGAAATTATTATATATATTATACAGAGGCACTTTATTTTTGTCCCAACTTATTTTATAACTAGCTACTTAGAGTAGCAGTTGTGCAGGTCCACACACTGTTTTTGGAAAAGGCACTTTCCTTCGAATTTAAAAAGGCAGCATCTTTAACTGCACTGTTTCTTTTTTTTTATAAAGAGGCATTTCTTATTTTTGTTACTTAACAGTTGTAATAAATCCATCTGAGCAGAGATACATGTTTAAAACGTAATAAATGTGAAACAGACAGTTTAATGTCTCCATTTGTCATTCTCTCGCAAAGCAGACTGGAGTAGATCATGAGGATCCTTTGCACATCTATAGATTGAAGCAGAAATCATTATGAATCAAATAGTTTTGAATCGAAAATCGATTTGAATCGAAAATCGATTTTAAATCGAATCGTAGCCCCAAAAATCGGAATCGAATCGAATCGTGAGATGGTAGAAGATTCCCACCCCTAACACATATGGGATGATACTTTTGTGTCCAATGCAAATGCAGGAAGTAGAGGCAGCGGCTGGCTTATAGCTCAATGAAAGGTAAACCTGTGAAGGTCAGGGTGGTGGGTGGGCATAGAAATCAGATTTAGTGTCCTTTCTCTTTAAAGGCTTTTTTAATTCTTTTTATATGAATCACACTGACATCACTTTATTTTTAACCTTAGCCGTACCTTTTATCATAGTTCAGTGGGAGTCACATTCTGCAGTGCTTATACATTGTCTACAAGTAGTTTAGTTTGAACAGACTACACTTTTTAAAGAATCCGAGCAGCAACTGGGAGCCACATTTTGCATTAGCTCTTAACAACACTCAACAACCCTATAAGCATTAACACATAGGGTGGGGGTTTATGAAAATGCAGGGACGGGAACGTTCGTATGTGAATTGTGTTTGAGTGAGTTCTTTGTCAAAGGTGGTGCCTGCAGATAATGTCTTCTAAGGGCTGAAAACATGAAGGAATAAGGCTCAGGATATGAGAAGAATGTGCAATTTTTCAGCCTGTGACGGAGGCATAGCCGGTATAGTGGTATGCATATCAACATACAGTACATTCGGTATTTCTGTGCGCATTCAGGCAGGATACATGCAATAGGTTTCATCTGTAGGATGGTGCATTGGACCAGTGGACAATGAGATGCATAGTTGCAGTGGGTGGGATGAAAAGCATGAAATGAGTTCAGGCAGACACGTACAGAGGACCAGGCGGTGCATGAGCAGACCCATGCAGATGTTATTGGGAGCTAACACATGTTTTTATAGATGACCTTCCGACTGTATAGGAAAGTCTCAGGGTGGTAATAAGTTCCACCTCTGCAAAGGATGGCAAGTCATTATTTTTAGGAATACCTTGATAAGCGGGAAACGCTTTGATGTTGTTGGCACAGGATCAACATAATAAACATTGAAGCACCTTCGAAACCTGAACGCTCACATTCAGTCTTCTTGTGGAGAGTGTTTCCAGGTAGAGAAGGATGGTTTCTTGCTGGTTTGATGAACAAAAAGCTTGAATGTGAACTAGACAAGACTGCAGGCTGAATCACTGTTGTGTTGCATTAGTGAGAGAAGCAGAGTGTGTATGTATTTTCATAAAACATGCATTTAATGTAGTGGTGTAATTATACTTTTAAGTTATCAAAAACACAATATTCTCTGAATTATACACCGCACTGCCAGTTTCCTGAGACAAGAGATGGCCTAGATCAAAGTACTTCTTCCTTTATATTATTAATGCAACATTCATAAACTGCACATGAATGCTATGTAAGGAAAAGCTCCTTCTCTAAAATGTCAGCCTTCCAGGGCTGAAGAAAAACAACTTTCTTTTAAGATTGACACCCATGATATTTTATAAGTTAGACGTCAAATTTTAAATGCCGTTTTTTCTTTTCCTTGCGTCTCAAGCTCATCTGTGTTCCTCGTAACATTAACAAAAAGGGCTCGGAGACTTTTCAGGGAATTTCACGCTGTGGAAAAAGAACAGAGCAGGGGACGCCATTCGTTTATGTTTGCTGCAGCAAACATTAGCTGTTTCTGCTCAGCTTGACAGATGACGACTAGATTTCACGACGTCCACACTGCTCATCCGTTGCGACACCTTGCTCCGTGGCTGTCTGGTTCCCCTCCGCATGGTCCTGAATGTCAATCTGCAGAGCTCCCCCACACTCAGACAGTAGCTACCAGTGATGCTGCACTAATTAGCCAACCCTCTGGAGTAGCCGAGCCCTCCCAGTGGCATCTGTGCCAAACAGAATTATTAAAGAAGGAGGGAGGAGGAGTCGCGCCTCCTCTGCAGAGGAGCAAACACCCGGGTTCAGTTTAGCATTCACTTCGTCACCCTCTGGCTGGGGAGCCGACGCCGTCATCAATATTAACACCTAGATACATCCGTCGCCCAAACGCACATTTTTTCACCCCGATCTAATGAAAATTTCATGCGAATCACATAATTCCTTATTCAAATGAGCACAGTCTGGAGATGATCTGTGGTGGCTCGGTGACGGAAAAAGGAATTGGATGCTGGTCCTGTGTCTGTTTCAACAGTGTGTCTGCTGAGTGGGTATAAGTCTTACCAGGCCTGAAAACAGAGCTGCCTCTCTTCCAAATAGATTACTTTTCAACATCAACCATTTTTAAATTTAATAATCAAAAATCAAAGCCCCCCTCCTCCACAGCGCTTGGCCTTCCTCACCTCCTGTCTTTTGGCATTCTGTTGGCTTTGATGGCTTGTTTGCTGATTTGTTGATACATTTATTAATTAATTTACCCTTACCAATCCAATTTTAGCTGACATTTCTTGCCGAGAAGCGAAGGATGACCTTTGAAAACAGAACACTTCCTGCCAGAGATGTGAAGGAGGTCTCACTCTCTCCTCTCCTCTCCTCTTCACTTATCTATCTTCAATGAAACCATTTTTATTTGGCGCTTAAGGCTCATGAGTATCTTTTAAGTAGATACCTTGGCTTTCACAAGTATTAACATGCATTTTATTAGCCTTTGTACATTTCAGTATCTCTATGAGCTTAACATAAGAAACTGGCATAAGTGAAGACAATATCTGAATTGAACAATCATGTAAAGACTGAATTAGCATGAATGCAATTAGAATGCATGCTGGAAACAGCTAGCGCTGCTCCCACCAACAGTCACAGCGTCTCCCTCCCAGCTCCTCTAACCCTCACTAAGTAATACCCTATATCTCCTTTGTTAATATGTACAAATATCAAAGTGTTAACATTAGAAATGTAGTTTTATGCTAACATAAGCTAACTGGCTGCTCACAGTAACTTAGCATCCAGACATGAAAGTGTTCTTATCTAACTGAGTAAGAAAGTGAATGAACATGTCAACCTATGGCTTTCAATGTGTCCATTAAAATGTGATGTAATCAACAAGAATACTAATTTGTTTAGCATTCTTTGTTGTTTTCTAGCAACCTTAGCTAATGTTAACTGGACAGCAAATGGCATTTTTTTTAATCCTTCACTGAATGAAGGGGAGGCAGATTAGCGAAGGCCACTGTCACTATTTTTGCAAAACGTATGCATGCATGCAGCAACATAAGTGAACACATTTAAATAAACTGACATTTAGTTGTACAGTTCAGATCAGCCTAAATGTACTCCTGCACATGTAGCCTGGGTGTTCAGCAACACAGAGGAATCCTGCTTTTGTTAGATTTGTGATCTTTGGTATTAAAATCTTGCATTGCTGATCTTTGGTCCTTTTCTCCAGAGACCCTCAGGGATCCTTGAGGTGTTTCAGGAGTCCTGCAGGTGCGGGGTCCCAGGAGTTCTAAAATAAGGAAGGGCTTTTATCTTTGAATTCCCTCATGCAGAATAATTTAAAGGCCTGATTGCAATTATGAAACAACCAAAACTTCTGATGAGGCTCTGTGGCCCGATGTGCATCTGTTTGGAAGTCTGGAGTCTAACTTATGTATATTAGCAGATCTATATTGAGGTCCGTCATTTGACATCTGTCTTTTTGGAGATCTGTGGTCTAAATGTGCCTCTATTTTGGGTGTGATTTGACGAAAGTGTTGCGCGGCACTGCTCTACATCACCTAATGAGCTGCTGTTTGCTCGCCTACCTGCACTCCCATCTCTCCGTAATGTATTCTTTCCTTCAGTGTATAATACAGCCCCCTAGGGATCACATGTTTTCTTTGGGAGGTTAAAATTTCATGCAGCTTCACATATTCTAACACATGTCCCCTGTATTCAGAGCAGCGATGCATTTGCACAAACGTATACATTTCAAGGTGACAATAGTGTGTGAGTGATTTTGTGTGCGTGCAGTGTGTGTGTGTGTGTGTTTTACGTGTGCATGTTCAATTGCATGTCTGCATGCGTGATATTACAGGAAATAAGAAAGACCTGCAACATCCTGAGCTGCCTGTTGCCATGGCGACACTTCTGGTAACAGGAGTGTCTAATAGGTCTTCCATACAAATTAGAGTAGAGTATGCACTTAAATAGAAATGATTAATAGACCATAAATATTTCTTGCTGTTCAGGTATATATTGATCCATAATGGCATTTTTTTTTATTTTCTACTCTCATCTTATGTTGTTTATACCATTTATTTGAATATGTTTGATGGGGTTCTTGTCTTCTGCCTTAATGTTACATCTGTCACACATTGATATTGTCATTTTTCTTCATACACTAATAGTTTGTGTCACTCATGATGTTAAACATGCCTCCTGATATATATTCTCATGCTATATGCTAAATCCTGGGCGTGTCACTTCAGTAAGTGATTGAATGTATGGCTCCTCGCTGCCCTTATAGATACTGTGAGCTGTGATATGAGGTGTCGTGTTCCAGTAATATGCAAAGCATGTGAGTCATTAACCGAGCTCTCCGGCAAAGCCTCAACGAACGCAGACGATCAGATAGAACGTTACTGTTTCATCTTCCTCTCATGATAATGGGATTTGATAGTGTACTTTATGACAGACCGCTGTGTTAATGCTCTCATGGAGATGTTGTATCTCTTAATAACTGCATCAAGAAAATGTCTTGCGTTCTTATTTAAACTGATTCCCGGTTCTGGTCAAATCACTTGTAGGTCTCTGGCTATTTACTATTGAATTTAGTGGCTTTCTGAGCCGGAGGGGTTCCTTAAGTCAATTGAATTATTTGACTTGAAAGCGGTCAACTTTCTTTTATTGAGTTGGCTGAGCCCTGAAGCTCCACACAGCCAGGCCTGTTTCCCTTTCTTTGTCAATAGCACTTTGCCTTATTTTCAGCAATTAATGTGGACCTGTATATCCAGCCCCCGATGCTTATTTTATTCTGTTTCATTTTAGTGGAAATTGTTTGATTTCACGGAGAGATAAAACGTTAGAAATGACCCACAGAAAGATTTGCTAATTGGGTTTGTGAAGGTGACGTGAGTGGTGAGGAAACGGGACGAGACAGAACAGACGTGACATCAAGCAAGAGACAAGAAACAATCCATATAAGATTAATTTGTTTAACTTTGCCTGTGTTTTTCTCTCTCCTCTGCAGAAACTTGTCAAAGAATCCTCTCACCACTCTGTCATGGCAGCTCTTCCAGCACCTCCAACTCTCCGAGCTGTAAGTCTTCTTCCCTCGTCTGATCTCTCTCGCTGGCTTTTGTTTGTATTTTATTAGAGCAATTCATCATCGCTCCCCGCACACTATCTGCCTCAATACAAATTGTCTTTGTGGCGTGCCATTATAATTCCTGTCTTTGTTGTACAAAACCTCCAATTTGTCTGAATACATGTACGAGACTGAACCTATAGGCGGCAGAGTGGAACTGTGATCTTATAAGTCATTTGTTGACTTAATTAAGGCGCACAAAGGAAATGTAATGGTCTGGTAGGAGGAGGCTGTCTAACCCCATTTGCTCGTCTGTTATGAATATTTTAGCGATCATTGTGTTTATGGAATGAGTTTGCTCTTTCACCACCAGGAAGAACATTGCGATGCCGACACGCTTTGTAATTTACCCGTCATTTACGCCTGTCAGCACTGTCCATCATTTGAACCTTCGCAGGCCGCCGCTTCCTGCGCCTCCTGGCATATAGAGCTGAGGTATAGCAAGATGTGATGCGGGACTATTTCGAGTAGGCCTCCTTATTGTGCTATTTTCAGAGGCAGAAGCGGGGCAGGTCCGCTGAGAGGACGGCACAATGCTGATCCGGGGTAGTCCCGCTGCTGTGCACTCCCGGCAGCGGAGCAGAGGGAAAGCCCCTACTTATATTAACATGATAGTTTTGCAGTTTTTTTGGGCATTTAGCTTACGCTGTCATGATCCCGAGGAAAAAACATATCCCTCGCACACATAGGACTCGCTGATAGAACAGAACGCTCATTCTTATCCATCATGTGTAGGCAGCGACTCTCAGTGGACCCCATACCAGTGTTACACAAGTGTCGTCTCGCTGTGGGCCCTCAGCAGAGGCAGATGGGTCTCTGAAACCTTCACCGTGCCTGTTATTGGGTTGTGAATTTCATTCTTCACTAGACTGTACAAGTTCTGTACTTTGGTCGTCTCACCAGCTGTCAATTTCTGTTCCTGGTAGGAGCTAGTTTGGCCTTTAGCTTCTCTTATTGCTTCCGGTCCTCTGCATTAAATCCCATGCTTCTGTATGGAAGCAACATGCTATATGATGTATATATTCAGTGATGGGAAAAGGTATTCATACGGACAATATCACATATCAAGGTCACAGAATATAGCTTTCTGCTTTATATAATTAAAGTTGAGCTGGAATGAAAAAAGTTATGCCCCCAAAAATCTATTTTGTCATGATTTTATAGCAAAATCCAATAATTCTTTCTTCCTGGAAAATATATTATGACGTGTGCTTCGTCAGCTAGTGCCAGCTCGTCGACCAGTAATATCATGACAGATCTAGAGAAGGTCGTCAGCTAATATTTTGATTGATCAAATCAAATTCCTCCTGACATATAGTCCCGCCTGCGGATCCTGTTTCGAGATACTCTTGACATGACGTCATGCACTTCCTTGCACTGTTCACGATTAGGCACATTTGAATGAGAATCTGTTGGTGGGTTGTTTAACTGCCGATCCATTTAATCCTCATACAGCTCTGATTAAGCTCCGTGTGTGTGTGTGTATGTGCGTCCACAAGTCTTAATAAATAAATCAGTGTGTTATCTTATTATTTGATTATTAATGTATAAATAGAAGATGTAATCATTTTAATTCAGTTTTATACTACAATCATGTATAGAACGTGCTGAACATTTGTGTCAGGACTTTTTCACCACTAAATATACAGTCATACACGATGCAGCTGTCATAATTTTTGACAAGAAAACCAAGATCAGAGCACTCAGAGCCAATGACGAGCACAGTAGAGTTCATTACTTTACATTCCTGGACAGACCACATTGCATGCAACACACTAAAAATAACTATAGCGCAGATCCTTAACCGAATCACCATCACAGCACGATTTGCTCCGATGTGCAATCCTATTTCTTCTTAAGCAACCATTTTAGATGCGTACAAATGGTGTCTTTGTTGTTCTACATGGAAAGCAGGGCCGAGGCGATGCCCATGTTTTCCCCAGTGAATGCTGATGAGGAGTGAGGGTTCATGTCTATTCAATTTGGTGTGTTTGGTTAAGAAGTGTCAGCCGGAGTGGCGTGGCGGCACAGACGCGGGCCGAGGCGCCGCGCACGAAGGAAGCCATGTGGAATCAGGCCTCGTTAATAGGAAATGAGTCACTCGATCATGGGCAGAGTCTGCCGACATGGCCCTGACATCATTACTCTCTCCTCGCTGTCTCTATGTGCTCACCCAAACCACATTAGCTTGGTAAGTGTCAATCATTCAATTGTGCCAAATGAAGCGCACTCACCGGGTGGCTATTGCCTTTAATTATTAGTATAATACTCAACGTGGTATCAATGAGAAGTGCCCACCCGTGCTGCTGAAACCACACTGATGTTATGTAAATAGAAGAAGATCAAACCAGCTGAAATAATTTCCGTTTTATGTGACGAAAGGAGAGCATGGACCTATGCCATGACGGCCGTGTTATCTCACTCACTCTAGGCTCTGTTGTTGTAATTGTATTTCATGTTATTTAACTGAGTACTAATTTCAAAGCTGCAACATGGTGACAGTGACCTGCGATGAATAGGTCAATAGGTCAGCCCACCCCCAACTGAGCTGCTGGTGCCAGGAAGTGTATCGCATCCATTACTTTAAATAAAAGAGTTAATTCATACTAATGGATGCTTATCACACAGGATAAAACAATTTGACGTTCCATCCTAATCACCGTTAAACAACATGTTGTTTCATAAAAGCATTGTGATTGGCCAAGCTTGGAATTAAAGTGTGAAGTGCTACTTCACACACAATCAATTAAAAGACTTTGCGCTCCATAAACAAAGGCATTTAGCCGTTCAAGAATAGTTTATTTATATACTTGAACATGAAGGCCAGAGTTTTTTCTCACCTTCAAGCAGCTCAATCATCAGCTTTCTATTGTCCACAATTAAAACCCCCACTTGGTAACATGTATGATGAGGCAACAGTGAAGAAGAAAAAAGTACTTGCTATCAGTCAATGTGCATTAAGTCTGTTTTCCCCTTATCACACATTTCTTATCGGGGCTCTTCGAGTGTCGCCGCAAAACAGGTGCTTTGTTTCGTAGGTTAGTTGCACAGACGTTTCACACTCCCTTCAATATCTTAATATCAGTGACTACGACAATACTATCAGCGAGATCTCAATAATCTCAAGTCTTTTGTGGCTCCTGTGAAAAGGCCCCAACATCGCATTGAAGCTTTACAAAAGACGTCTGCTGTGTGCTGCCGCTGGATGAGACACAGATAATCGCCACTTCTTCTGTGTTTGTGTGCCCTTTAGCCAGAGGACCAGAGCTACTGCAGTGTGTTGCTCAGCACAGCCAATAACAGACCTGAGAACAGCAGCAGCAGGGAGAATGTAGTGCCGACTTAATGCTAAATCTGCCGCTGTGCCATCCAGGGTGATGTTATTGGATATTATTTGGAGCAGAGCAGTCGACAGCACCAGCGTCTTCGAGGAAGCTCATTTGGTCTGGTCAACCAAAAGAGGAAAATATTCCCCTTCTTTAGCAACTGAAGCGATCTGCCTGAGGCGATGTGCATCCCCAATCCCTTTATTCTGTTAGCGCGTCTTTAATCCTGCCCGTCTGGGAAGCAGGGGCCGACGCAAAGTCAAACATTCACGCCTCTCCGAGTGCAAAATGAGTTTTCCTTTGAATATGGATGAAATGTGAATAGATCAAACCTGTAATCTTCCGATATGACTGCCATTGGATTATGATGAATTAAACATTACATTACCAAGGGCCTCATGACAAGTAAATTACTAAATTTTAACCTTCATTTTATTAGGGTCCAATTGCACTCAGGGCAAACTCTTGCTGAAATGACATGACATTTACACTGATGCTTCGAAAACATCAAAGACTGACTTGCAAGAGGTAAAGGGAGTATTATAATGTTAAATGTAGTAGCAGAGACGGGATTGTCAGTAATGTTAGGCACCCAGCAGCAAAAGTGAACTGTAGTCCATGAGCTGTGGCCTCAGACTCAGTCCGCAAAGCCGTGAAGCTTTTAATATTTTATTAATATTGAATTTGTTGCGTAACCAAATTCGATACTGCACATCCGAAGGACCCGAGCAATGCATGTGGGAGGTGGTTATTGTCTCTTAAGATATGAGAAGGAAAGCAACAGCCGTAGCCAGAGGAATTATGTTTTCCGATCGTGCGTCCGTTCGGTCCATTCTCGTGAACACGATATCTCAGGAACGCCTGGAGGAAAATTTCTTTTCGGCACAGACGTCCAGCTGGACTCATTTAGCCATAACTTGTGAATTTATATGCTAACTGACGATTTCACACAAATGTCTAATTCGATATAATGATGACATTTTTGGACAGGCATACATGTCGGAGGTACTTTGAGTTGTTTACTGATTTTATATTACTGAATGTTTTTTAAAAAGGTGAGCTCACCACAGTAATCCCTTTCACATGAATTGTGCATGGCTTTAGACATGCAAAACACATAGCAGTAGAGACCGCATGGAATACATCATGGCATTAGGCATGTAAAGTAGGGCCTTCAATCACGTAAAGCAGCAGTGGATGGCATTATGTTAATAAGAAGCACCCTCTATTTTAACCTGGCTCAGGCTCTGTCATTGCAAATTGTATTTTTATGTATGTTTGATGGATCCTTAATTTTTACGCTCCGGAATATCGAGTGTTTTAAGACTCTAGATGCACCGATGTGGATTCTCTGAATGTGACTAAAGCCACTTACAATTATTTGTGTTTTTGAGATAATATTGTGCCTCGGCAGGCAAAACAACAGGGTTAATGGACAAACACTGGAAAACAAAATTGACCTTCCCCACCTGCAATAATGCACCAGTGCACCACTTCATGCTTCTGCTCAAGCAGGGCTTGATTGAAGCCACATATTTACCAAAAAGTCAAGGTTAGAAAAAGAAAACCAAAGAGTTGCACTTCACATGCTTGGTAACAAAACTAAATGGGTGTAGTTCCTCTTTTCTAGATCTCCTCGCTGACATATTGTTACAGGCTGATAGGGGATGACTGCTTAAAATACAGCTGATTTGTATTTTTAATTGTAATTATAATATGATAATAATATAAGTATACAATATGTAAACAAATATGTTTACACTAATATAGGACATCTGAAAACATCAGCCCTCTAAAAAAAATACCCACCAGAGGTGTCCGTGTTCAGAGTCCCTGCTAAAAAATCTTTTGACTCTGAAGATGAAATTGCCTGAAGCTCCGGCTCACTTTGTCCAGTATTCCTTCCCAGAGCCTTCCCTGACCTGACTCGGGTCTCCCCTCTCCTCTACATGATTGCAGTGCAGGTGGTGCTGTCGATAAGCCAAAGTCAGGTCTGGCTCCTCAGACAAATAAAGCCGTAGTCAGGCAGTGAGAGAGCCTGCAGCACCGGCCCATAGCCGAGCGACTGCAACCTGAAAGAAAAGCAATGATGGGACATAACGGTGATTTATTTATTTGAGGCACGCTGTTTTATCCATGACACAAGCAGAAGATACAGCGTGAGAATGATGGAGCGGGTCCAGCAACAACCAGGAGTGTGGTGAAAGCAATGATACACACTTAGTGCAGTGTGGTAAAAAGCAACTGTTTAGCAAATTTAGCTGGATCAGGGCAAAATGCTTATGCTGTAAAAGCTCCTGCTGGCGAGAAGAGTATTACATTTGACATTGGCTTTGTCAACTCCACATTTATTCCCTCTGATTGATTTTTACTGTTCTTTCTCCAAACTCTAATCGCTCCAGCCCTTGCTGTACAATAGGAACTGGATGTAATTTGACATTTCTGGCAGAGGGAGAACAACTGTGCAGCAGCGACGTAGCTAACATGCAGTTGAAGAAAAGAGAGCGGTTGATGGCTACATCTGTTTATTCAGCCTGTTGCCCATGAATACATGTCCCACTGTCAATCAACTGTTCCAAGACTAGGAGCCAATCTGATGGCATGACAGCTAAATTATCTCTTTTCCACGCTTTAATAATAATGACTACGGGCCACAATGTTAGATTGACAAGTGATCTCTGGGAAGTGAAGTGCAGAAACACAGCAGCAAACACGGCGCCTTGCATCCAAAATGGAGACAAAACACAGTGATATGATTAAAACTGAGGCAACAAAATCCAATTCAATACCATCAAAAGACTTGACTATTCAATAAGCTCTGTCCTTAGTTACTGTTGCTATGCATGTCAATCTTTTTCCCCGAGTACAGTGCGTACCACAGTTTACCATAATAACGGTGGCAGATTAAAATTCAGTGAATTTTGAAAGCATGCATTTTCAATGTCACACAAATCTCTTTTCTATCCAAAGGCTCTGTCAGTTGAAATAATGAGTGTGACTAGCAGCTTTTAACAGCAACTAACTTAATATTTAAGTATACTCGTTGTTGGGTTGATGACTCGACATCCAGCTGACTTTTTGTTTATGTCTCCAGCTGAGTTTCTGAATCTGTAAGAGGGTTTCCCATGATTGCGACCGACATGGCCACTGAGACCAGTCAGACCCTCGTTAAGAGGCAGTGACGGGACTTTACGGTGTATCTTTAGTAAAACCATTCAGAGACCTTCTGTAACTGCAGAGCAGCATATTTGCGCCCTCTTAGTGAGTTCAGTTCAGTTGAGCGGGGCTGACTAGTAGCAATTAAGTTTTCACCAGTGGAAATGACTTCAATGAAATGTAGATAGGCTTATCTGTAATTGAGTTTGAATAGAAGTCAGTGGTGAACGTTGACTGGTCCTAATTAAGTCACAGATATCTACAATGAACATTTCCACTGGTAATAAATGAATTGTTGACATTGACAATAAACATTTCAACTGGTGAGAAATTAATTGTAGATAATTAATCAGAATTGCTATGAGTCAGAATTACATTATTGATATGTTGGCTCAGAATGCTAATATGACGAAAAGCAATTGTTGATATCTGCAATTGCTATTACTGCTGCTGATTAAATGTTAAAAAGGTTTGCCATAGTTTCCTCTGTCACATATCGATTGGGTCTCCGGGTTCAGTGAGTCGGCAACTTTTCTTTGTGACTCACAACTGGGCCCTCCATGTTTATTATAACAGCATCAGCAGGCATCACTGGGGAGAGAATGAATCAGCTGAAAGATAGAAGGAGTCGGTCCTGGACTTCACTTTGGACATCACTGTGGTCATGTGCTTGAAACCACAAACAAGACTTGCTGAAGTCTCATGAATTCTCACGTTTCATAATGAAACAACGTCATCATACACATCATTCGATGAAATATGTCTTTGTTAAAGTGGCGACTGTCGAAATTCTAAAAATTCCTCAAATGATTGTAACGCATGACTTTTCAAAAAATCATACTAAATGAGAATTGATTTTAGATAAGGCTGCCTTTTTGGAAAAACAAACCAAATTAATTTGGCATTTGCCTCCACTTCAAATATGCATTATAAAGAATAGAAAAGTCTCTCATATTAAACTATGATACAACTATCAATAGGTTAGCTGCATGTCCCAATGGATTTCTACTCGGAATGCCCTTGACTGTTAAAATATAAAAAGTAATTTCACTGAACAGTTTTGGAGAAAATGAAAGGAAAAGTCAGGTTAAAGTCAAAATTCATTGCGACTCATAGAATATTCCTTCATATTTAAACTCTCATAAAAAATAGATTTAGAGGTTTGCTGGAAATCCCAAAAGAATCCTGTTCAGAATGACATTGACAATAACCATATACAATCTGAAAAGAATTTACTGTATGGTGTTGGAGAAAATTAAAGGTAAAGTCACTTTCAAAGTCAAAAAACACCACCGACAGACTTGCTTTCCCCAACATAAACCACACTAGTCAGGGATGGATTCACAAATCCATCTTTCTTCTCATTAATATGCACAAACGTGTGGATGTACTGTATATACGAGCAGAGCGACTAACGACACATCTTTCTGCTGAATTACCACAAAGCCAGGCATCACAGGAAATACAAGCTATACAGTCACGCCCAAGATCAGTCGCCCCGTGGTAAATAAGGCGATTTATTAAACACATGGGATTTGAAAACCTCAAATAATTCCTGACAACAGTAAAAGGAGAGGAAGCAGCGCATTCAAGCTGAGATCAAAGTGCGCGAGCAACAATGCGGTATATAGCTTATCGTTGCCTGTGATCCACGGCTCCTCAGCCAAAGCACCTGTGTGTATATTCCCCAGAAAAACAGCCTCTGGTGGTGATCATTACCTCTCCTCTGGAGTAGCGGGGTGGATCGTTAGCCAGCTTCAAGGAAATATCGTGCTGTTAGCACTCTGTATCTGAGGTCACACTGCTGTTTGCTTTTGTTCTTTTTCAAGTCTAATATGCTCTCCTTCAGACATTTATCAACTTTCATCTGTCAGTTTGCTACTTTTCTCCCCCTTATTGTTTGTTTTATACCTTGGTGAGATGGCGGAGTTGTGAAATCACAACCATGTGCAGTAGGCTATAGGCTGAGCGGTGCAGCTTTTGCTATTGAATCCCTGCTATTTTGTAATCGTGCAGCTGTGCGTTGGCCCTGATCAGCTCAGCCCAGAGGAATAGTTGGTAATGTATAGAGGTGGTGGTTCTTATTAACAATTAACATAATTACAGGATAAAGGGGGGGAACCCTGGGCCGCCTTGCTCTGGTGAGCTTTGATCCCCTGTGG
Source organism: Chelidonichthys spinosus (assembly GCA_029853015.1). Taxonomy (NCBI): domain Eukaryota; kingdom Metazoa; phylum Chordata; class Actinopteri; order Perciformes; family Triglidae; genus Chelidonichthys; species Chelidonichthys spinosus. The sequence goes on along the minus strand of CM056821.1, from coordinate 6,945,024 downwards.
TTCGACTTGCTCAGCATTTAATGAAAACCTTTAACATTGAAATTCTCCTCCGCACCGGCATGGAGGGAGCTGCCTGTCTGTGGAGTCAAATCTTCTGTGCTATGTACATAGTCAACATACAGTTGCTTTGGTGCTCGTTGGGATGCTCAATTTCCACTGGCGCCTCAGGCATGCATCACTTTTAAAAAAAAACTAGGGATTAATTTGGCTGATTTCCGTATTTATTTCTCAAAATATGTAAATTTTATCCCACTTTTATCCCAGCAAAATGAGAAAAGGCAATTCCAACTATTCCTCCAGTTCTTAGTGTGGAGAAGCCTGTGGAACTGTTTGGGCCGTCACGGTGGGAAATACGATGGTTGTGCTTTATTTTGACAAAATAGAAACATGGTGCAGCTCTAGCTCTAGTAGTTAGATTTATCCACATTGTGCCTGAGATGATAACTACAAAGTAGTCATGTAAATTGTCTGTGATCCCCTGTGAAGAAAATATTTTTTGCCGCATTTGTTGTCATTTCAATTCCCTCCTTCAGAACTACCATTATGCAATCTTTTTTCTTGTATGGAAACAGAAAAGAAAATGGTTTTGTTGCCGAGTGAAGGTTATGTAAACAAATGGCAGAATTGCTGCGACTGAACACACAAAGACACAATGAATATGTTCACTATATTTTATGTCATAAGTTGTTTTCCGACATAATATACTGAAAAATGCAGACGTAAAAGAGAGTCATGGATTTTGCATTTGATTGCAGTCAGTCTTGGAATATTTTTTTTACCTTCTTATGCCAAAAATAACCAAATGATCAGAGTGCAGCTGTACAGAATAACTGCTAATAATCATTAATCAGATCAATTAGATCTCGAATAGTAAAGGATGCTGCCATAAAGTGAACGTGAAAAGACTCTCCTCTAACTACAGTATCAGATACAGTGAGCACGTGATGATAATAAGCAAGATCCACCTGCAGAAATCTATTCTCATTACTTTATATAGCATGGCGGACGCAGCGCATACATTATTCATGCTTTCTGCAATATCTTATTGACCTCTGTCAAGGACATTTGGACAGGCATTCATCTTGACAAAATTGGCCAATCACAGCCTCCAAATTGGACATATGCAAAATGCAGAGGTGGCGAACAATGTGGAATATAGTGACACTGCTGTGAAGGCGAAACGCATGCACAGAGGAGCCTAATGATACCTGCTTGCTGCTAATACAGTCTGAGACTGATAGCCTCAACACGGCATTGATGACCTTTGACCTTCTCACATTTTAGTTGCCAGCCTTCATTGTTCTTCATCTCTTCTGTTGATTTGAATAAATCCCACTTCATTGAAATCTGTCTGTCTGACTGTCATACAGGTCTTGGTGTTTTGTATGAACAGCAGTGTTGGTCATTTTACTATAAAAAGTAATTAGTTACAGTTACAAATGACTTCTCCTAAAAGTAATTGAGTTAGTAACTTAGCACATTGTTAAAAGTAATTAGTTACTCAGCAAAGTAACTGATGTTATTTTTTTATGTTCTATAACGCCATTACGTTCTAGAACATCTTAAACATCAAAGATGTTAATGTTAACTGATTGAAGAATAAAAACACTATAGTATTTTAGAACATTTGGTATTTATTTGAACTCAATAGTTTGCAGCCTGCCATATGATAAAAAATAAATATTGAAAATAAAATTCACGTGCAAATTTAAGACACAAATGTAAACTTGGTTAAAAAGAAACAAAGGAAAACCTAGCCATTAAGTAGTGCAAATCTCTGTAACTCTATATTAGGCCTACTGCCCAATAAACGGAACAATCCCTACTCTTAAAGTTACAATATTAAATATTGAAAATAAAATAATATTCACACACATTGCATTCAAGCATACATAGCATGTGTTGATGTGAGGTGCCTCGTAAGATTGGAGTTGCTTGAGGCAGACGTGGATAAAGTATTTTTTCCTGGGCGTAGCTTGCATGTGACATAAACATTCTTGCCTTTAAAATCAATGAGTGAGAAGTAGCGCCGGTACTTCCAGTTCGAGAGCGCTACCTTTGCATTTCCCTGGCTTGGCGCCATTGTCGCTGTCTTGTTGTGTCTGGTAGTCAGTGCGTGCAGTGAGAGAGCGTGAGCAGGGCATGATCCGCCCACCCAGCCAATCATCATCGCATTTGCAACGGTGTCATCATCCCCCCTTCTGCTCTCTCCAGGCAGCTGATATGTGACACTGGCCAAAGCCTGACACCTTGCACTTCATTCAACCAAATTGTAGTAACGTGCAACTTGGGAAAGGTACTGAAAAGAATAACGCTAGCTTTAACATTAGTAACGCCGTTACGAACGCCGTTATTACCAACACTGATGAGCAGCCATTTGATGTGTTTTATTATTGACACTTACTTGTATTGATATTGGGAAGGATGTCGCTAATAAGCTTGAGAGCGTTGCATGTAATGTTGCTTTTCGTAGAGCTGCAGATTCTTTGGAGTTGAAGGACAAGTAGCTCAGATTCATTTGTATCACTATTCCTCAGGAGCACAACTCCTGTTATCTGGTTGCGTATGGGCCGGGGCGTGACATTTCTGACAAACACAGTAAGCGGTTGAATGATCACAAGAGAGCTGGCAAATCAGAGCAGGTGGGCTTTTTGGGTGGGAGGGGCAGGAGGTCAACCGGAGCGTTTTAGAGGAAAGGGGAGAAGAGCCTCTGCAGCACAACCAGGAAGGGAGAAGTGCTTTTTGAGCATTAAAGCATGTAAACATATTCTAGTAACCTGAAGTTGAAGTATGCAGCAGAGAAGGAGCATTATAAGTCGTCTTCGTGTGAGCGCACTGCTGAATATCATAAAGACTAGACTGAAGATTTCCCTGTGACAGGACGTAAATACGAGTGCGGTTCCAGTGCCCGACTTAATGCCTTGCACTGGGGCAACCGTATATGACAACATCCTGTGACTTTATAAATATATATATATATATAAATCATTATGTTCTTGCTTCCCGTCATAAATAGAGTTAGATTTAAAGGAGAGAACTGCAGACAATTGAACATAAAATGGTTTCATTCACAGGTTATTTTCACCTCTTGATGTAATACTGAAGCCTGGTAAGCCTCTGGGTGCCATCTCAACAATCCAAAATGGCCAATAGAGCTTTTCAGATTTTTGTCAACAGCTTTCAGATCATCTCTCTCTCTCTCTCTTGATCGATTCTACCACTGCACGCACAACCTCTTCTGTCTGTTTTCTTTTCTTAAACTATGCAATATCGCATATTAGATAACTGTTTTTAAAGGTGAGACATGCAGATATTTCAAAAACAGATATAGACGATGGCTTTGCGTTTCCTCACTAGAGGTTGGACTGGTGTTATTGTCATTATTGATAACGTTTGTCTCCTCAACTGTGTTTTCAGGCGGCTGGATGGAGTGGTGTTCGACTGCGGCTGCGATATCCGCTGGATCCAGCTGTGGCAGCAGAGAGGAGAGGCCGGGCTGCACACGCAGCAGCTGTACTGCAGGAACGGAGCCTCCAAGATACCACTGCACAACATGTACATCCACAACTGTGGTAAGAGGAGGAGGGGAGGAGACGTAGGAGGGAAGGTGTGATCTGCATTTTAAAAAAAAGAGGGAGGGGCGGCGTGGGGCGGGGAGGGTGAAAAGGAGACTGTCTGACGGAAGGAGATGGGAAAAGCAGGAGAAGGAATGAAAGCTGAAATGGAGGAAAGAGGAGAGGAGGGAGGGAGGGGAGGAGGTGTGACAGAGTTCAGAGGGTGAATCTGATGCGAGGAGCGGTGTGTTGATTCTGACAGAGGCTGTAGTCTCTGCAGTATTATCTCCTGGTGGTGACTCATCCTGGTGACATCTAATGTGTGTGTGTAGGTGAGGTGTGTGTGTGTGTGTGTGTGTGTGTGTGTGTTATCCTGCTGCCTCCTTTTGTACTAATTTTGTTACATTAATGAAAAGCGAGTAATTGATTTGGTGTGAAAGCATGTAGACACAGGCGGTGACAGGCATGTATTGACATAAACGCACGTGTGTCTGTGTGCGTGTGTGTGTCTCCGTGTGTGTTTTCAGACTTACCAGAGATCAGTGTGAGCCACAGCAGTGTGTTGGTGATGGAGGGGGACAATGTGACGGTGAGCTGCAATGGATCTGGATCACCGCTGCCTGAAGTGGACTGGACTGTCGGCGGCCTGCACTCCATCAACACACACCTGGTCCGCTACCACACACACACACACACACACACACACATAAATATGCGAGCAGCTGTGAATTCACTGTTATCATTATGCTTTAATGACACTGAAAAAATGACAGAATGGCAATGAATGAAAATGATGCCTAAATACCCAAACCGTTTATGAGACATACATTTTTATCTTTTTATGGACCATTAGCTCCCTTTGAGTCATCTGATGTCACTAAATCAAACACTGGCGATGGAAAGACGTCACTTCCACCCTGTTTAACATGAAATGTTAAATCAGTAGCCCAATAGTGTACAATTGCTCTTAAATAGAAGCATAGAAGCATAATGTATTAACTGTATGGTGGCGACCTGTCCAGGGTGGACCCTGCCTATGTCAGCCGGGATCAACTCCCGCCGCCATTATTTCCTGCATTGTTATTATCCGTGTTGTGTTGCTCTCCACAAGTCCCATTATTAATGCACTCAGTTATTATGAGTGAATCCGGGTACACTTTGACTGATGAGGTTTACACTCTTAGTGAGGTTTTCACAAATTTGGGACCAAAAACAATAATGTTGCAGCATCAATCATAACAACGCTAATTAAAAACAATTTTATATCGTCCAAAATAGCAAATTTGCCTCAGAGGGCTTTCCACTCAGTATGGCATACAGCACTCTCTCATAAACTACTAGTTTAGTTTTATTATATTTTGACAACCTTAGCTCAAGGTCACACATAATTTGCTCATTTTGGCATGAAAATGTAGATATTGAAATTTGATAATTCTGGGCACTTTTATGACTCCTTATCTATTTTGGCTTTAAAATCAAATTCTCCATCTGGTGGCGAGGAGATTATATACATTCTTCTGGTCTTTTAACCACATTTTGTCTTTTTGCTAATTTTACCCCAAACTTAATTCGGATTGCCTCTTATTTGATTTCCATCTGTGTATATAACATCATTTATGAGTACTTAACTCTTCATTGGAAAAAAAATACCTGTGATAATTAAACCAACATATTATAATGGTTTCTGAATAGCTTGCATATAGCAATGTAAAATCATAATTATATCTCTGTATACTGTCTCTAAAAATACCTTCTTTTGTAAGACTCACAATAATGAGCTAACTACTTGTTGCTATGACAGCTTGACATATATGTTCAGTCATTTATGAAGATTTAAAAAAAAAATCCAGGGTTGCATCAGGACAACATCAACAATTTAGTCCACCAAATAACGCACAGGACCTCGGCTCAACCCAGCTCCCTGATTGGCTGTGCAGCATGGCTTATTGTACTGTGATCATCTACCCCTATGCAAAATATTTTAGTGTGACTGAGTTCCTACCCTTATTGAGCCGGCTAACTAACGGACGGCCCCATGACTCACAGGCCCCCACGGACGTCGCAATAAGAGCACACATAGACAGAGAGGAGGCCGAGAACAGCAGCGTCTGTTTGTCATTTGCGTCTTTGAGACTTGCATTGACTTTTCAGATGGAAGTCACCTTAGCCTCAGGCTTGATATTTTAGGGTAGACAGATACAGCGTATCAGGATGAGTGAGGTGTTGGGGAACCTGGCCAACTGAAAGGAAGCATTTTATTTGCCTCTCTAAATGTGAAAAGCTGTGAATCATTGTGTCACATTAGTGCCAAAATGTACAATATATACAGTACATCACATGTTACGAGACCACCGCAGTGATGAATTACCACTGGTAGAATGCACTCATTTTACATTATCCTATTTCTTTTTAAACTTAATTACCTCAGTAATATAACTGTGCTTGCCGACTGTCAATCCTACATATAACTAAATGTCTGTTTTTCTCTGTCTTTGTCTCTCATTCTCTTGCCCTAGTCCAATGTATACTGGCCCAACATCCACTCCATCAACCTGACTCTTTTCAACATCAGCCGCGATGACAACAACTTCCAGCTGACCTGCATTGCCGAGAACGTGGTGGGGATGACCAACTCCTCCATCCAGCTCAACGTACAATGTGAGTTTTATTTTTCTCCTGTGATTAAATCTAGGGAAACGTTGGATATGCACTGCAGCGGAAATAAACGAGCTGAAGGCTACATGACTGTCTTCTACCGCGTGTACCTTGTTGTTTAATAAAAGAGTAAAACTCTGTATTGACTCAGTTCATATTGAACCAGAGTTGTTATATGAAGTTAGGTTTGTTGACATAAAATATACACTTATATTATTATTAATGCATTTAAATAATTCAGGTAATTTAGCATCTTGGCCCAAGTGTGAACCTACCGGAGTAATATCACCAGCACACCAGCTGCATAAGAAAAACTAAAAAAAATCATGCTTGATGACAAAGTAGAACACTTTTTAAAATGTTTTTCATACCTAAATGGTTTTCTATTTACATAGTTATAACGCCCCTTGGTTTGACTAATGCTAGCAGTGTCATTTAAACCTGGGTTACTAAATAAATGATCCGGGGTACTATATGTTTTTTGCATGTCACATTCTATGTTAATGCAACCATTAGCATATTTTTGTAGGTAAAAATGTCTTCCATACGTTTATTGACCCACAGATCTTCTTTCAGCTAAGAGTCTACAGCCATGCTAGCCGCTCTGTGAGGCTGTACTGTCACAGTGTTGCTAAATGCTAACACCAGCATGCTAACATGTTCACAATAACTGTATCAGGTATTAAGGTCAGGAGTATAAGGTTTACCATTTCATCATCTTAGGTGCTAACATAACTACAAGCTAACATTGGCTTTTTTGCACCAAACACAAAGCTGAGGCTGATGGGATTGTGATTAGCTTTACAACTAAAGCAAAGTAGGCTATTGGACACTTTTGTTATGTAATGATGGAGAAATTTACTACAATTCGAGTGGAACACGAAGGTCAAATTCCGTAGCAATCCATCCAATAGTTGACCAGACACACTCGGACAGTTTCATGATACTGTTAGGAGATATATGCTTCGGCAAAATCCATGACTATAAAGGTAAGTGGGGTCAGTTAGGATCAGCCCAGTGTGAACATCTGTACCGACTTACAACCTCCATTAAGCTTACAATACTAAATATTCTGACACAACAACATTTGTCACGTCTCCATCAGCAGTTGTGCTTCTCGGTATTCGATCTTATTTGCTTCATGGATGTTCTGAATAAGACTCTCATGCTGATATGATATATACAAATGCTGCGTTATGGTTGAACTTGCTAATCAGTGAAACCTGCTGGTGTAGTCATTGTTTGGAGGCTTATTCACATTAGAGGCTATCAACCTGTCTGGGGAGTGTCATGGTTTACAGCCACTAGTGTGATTACATAACCCAGTACACTAGAAGACATAACACTTATAGAATATACATACTATAGACGACATGTGTTTATTAAGCATATTGTACTGTATTTTAATTATTTAACACATCTTATTTAACACTCACACACACACACACAGAAACACACACACACAGAAACACACATTCTTTTTTTGTGATTGTTTCTGAGACAAAGTGAATTTGAGTGTAGGGAACACGTCCTGTAACTTATGTTGTTACTCGTTCTTTCACACAGCCCAGTGGTGTAGATGTTTTAACTTTTAGCTACATGGACAATCAGGTTTTTATCAATTATAAGCTACATTCATGTGAAATTCAAGGAGTAGAACAGTATTGAACGCCTCGAGAAGTGATACCTACTGGTCAAAATACACTATCACATGCTTTGCACTCTGATTTACATTGTCAAAACAAGAACATCTGGTTACTTCCAATTATTTTTTTATTACTAGCTAAATGGTTTCCTTGATTGTTCTTTGTATTATCTTGTTCTTCAACAAATAAACCTGCAGTACTTACTGTAGAACTGCTCTTGAAGTGAATAAAGAAATGTTGATTGCAATCTCACCCTGTTAAGTGAATAAACAGAGTGCGCCGAAATGTGCTACGTCTGCCACCTTTCCAAACTACATCCTGTTTCCTGTTAGGCGTAAGCCAAAAAGGCTGATGCATACAAAATAAGGGTATTCCTAAGACGTAAATACTTTACTAGTGGCCACGATCAACTGTGCACCCGATGAAATGCAGGTCGGCCACACAAACGGCCTCCAAACAGAGTATAATATCCATCTCAGCTAATTCCAATAGCTTCTTACAGACAAATAGTCAAATATCGCTTCTGGGAGTCTGTTCTCAGCAGAGTGATCACAGCAATTTCATATTCCTACCAGCTACGGCGAAGTTCAAGCTGCATGCAAACTTTATATTATCCATCAATCAATGTATTTGTCACATTAAATCGTACAAGGTAAAACTGCAGTGAAATGCTGCCCCATCAACTCCTTCAACTTGTGCATTAGAGACGAGTGGATTGCAGTTATATATCTGCGGTTCGGGCGGGTCGGGTCATAAAAATTAACATTCTGATTAATAGCGGATGGGTTGCGGGTGGATGAAATAATACATCATTAATGAGATAAATGGTAATTACGGTACGTTCTCTAAAATGTGAACATAGCAGAGAGCATACTGCTGTCTGAGAGCATAGCAGGATAACTTCATTGATTATATAAAAAACCAAAAGCTTAGTTATATTTCCTGTGTTTTCAAAAATGTCCTTTATGCATATTTCTCCTCATTGCATTTAGGGCTGCTCAAAACATAATATGTTCACCTGGATTCTGTGCTTCCATTCACAGGACAGAAAATGTCAAATGTTTTGGGGGAAAATATGAATTCCTCACTGGTAATCCATAATGTTCATCTTCTTCGGGCAATTATGTTTGTACACCGATGTCCAAAAGCTACCGTAAATATTTGGTAGCTGATACAAGCTGTCGTCTTTTAACACAGTAGATCTGCTGCTTTCGATTTTGACTGACATATAGGGAAGAGCAAACATCTTTTTCTGTTTAAATGCACTTTCAGCACACTGATCAATTCACTCTCACCAATCTCATGTCATCTACAAAAAAAAAAAAAAAAAAGATAAAAAAGCTCTGACAAATGGGTTGCAGTTAGAAACTAACTTGTAGGCATTTTGTTTTTTCCATCCGGTCCATGAACGCAATCTCAGGAACGCCTCGAGTGAATTTCTTAAATTTAGCCCAAACATGCACTTGGACATAACTCAAGATTTGATGCAAATTCTGACAATTTCACACAAATGACTAATTGGATAATATGATAAAGTGATGACATTTCGGACAGACATGGATGTTAACTGCAACTTGACTGCTTGGCGCAGACCAGCAGGTGGTAATTCTAGTTCCTTCAGGAGTTGACAGAGACCAAAACAGAGCTTCAATAAAAGGAGAGTGAATATTGGATTTACATTGTTCAGATGGCTATGACTCTAAATGAATGATAATGCTCTGTGGCTGGCAGATGTTTACACACACACACACACACACACCGTCTACACCATCCAAATCATATACTTTGTATGCTCAACCATAAACCAAACATCCTTAAATGCGTCCTTCAAAATTAATTTTGCAAAGCTTCTCAGTATACAAAAGATATTATGTTGGTGACAGATTTGTGCTCAATGAATGAAATGCAAGAGATGTATCGACTGCGCTGCCTGAATCATGTTGAATCACGGTTTATTATCCTGAATCAATAACAACTGGTAGCATTTAGCAAGATCACAATGGTGACATAAATTGTGTATAGACTTGGTTATTATTCACAAATTTCCCCATTGTTGGACTAATAGAGGTTATCTTATCTTAGGTGATGCTTTTTTAGTTCTGCAGCCAGTAGATCATAACAGTAATAGTCGCGCTGAGTTTTTTTGTAACTGGACAAAATCTGGCAGACCACAAAGCCTGTAAGTCATGAAAAAAACATAGTATTGAGAACGAGCTGGTACAGTATGAATGCTTGGAGGCTAGCCTTCCTTTGCATGAGATGTCTTTCATGGCAGCTCTGATGGATTTGTGTTGTAGACTGAAATATATATTTTATTAATAACACTGACGGTCTGAGAGAATAATTTACAAGAGGGAGGAAAAATCTCCATGAAGCAGCGCAGCCAAATTATGCAGGTACATTTAGAATGCAATGACGTGTTGCACAGTTACAAACCAAGTGAAATTGATGTAGCCAATTAGCAAGAATCATACCCTCCAGGCCACATGAAAGCTCAGCCTTGATCCGAGCGGAAAGAGGGAGGGAAAAATCCCCCCAGCAATGCTACTATTTGGTTACCATCTGAATGTCCCCATAAAATCCAGACCATGAATCATTCTATATATGTCAACTCTATGATAAGTTCACCCTGTGGATCGGCCCAGGGCAGATTGGGGACGGCCTGTATTCAACGCCACTATTTATTAAAGGTGTCTGACATGTTCTCTTTGTATCAAGCTTGCTGTTGTTGAGCTCAGTCTATTGTGGCTGTTTGGAATGCATCAAGCCACAAGACAGGAGAGATTTGTCATCAATTCAAACACTCCCCACTGAAGCAAGCGCTGCTATGGACCATGCTAGAATGACAGATTGACTTTGCAGCATCTAGTCTTCAGGGCTTCCTCCACACGGACACTCTATGGATATACATTTGCAGCCATTTATTTTCTTCCTTCTTTCTGTTGACACTCTCTGCTGGTGCTGCAAATTAACTTATTAATTTTTCACCACATGCTCCGATGGTAATTACATTTCCTCCCCTGTGCAGCCTATTGTCTCTGGAAATGTCATAAAATAGCTTAAACTGCTGCTCTGATTAGGGAGTAATCTGATTGACAGCCAAATTACCAGCCGTCAAGTAACATTCCCTGCATTCAAAGATGAGTTCCCCTTTTTTTTTTTAGCAAAAGTGTAATTAGCCACAATGCAAATTCAGCAAGCCATTGTTCTGCTGCTGCCTGGAACAACGGCAATTCTACAGCATTGTGTACTCACATAGGTTGCCGTGTTCTTTCCCTTTTAGTCCTATGGTATAGGCATGGTGTAGCTTTCTATTAAGAACAAGCCGCTAAGAAGAAGTTCTGTTCCCTGAGTAGCTCCACTGGTTGAGCAAGGCGTTAACCCTAATAATGAGTAATTAATGAGGAAATGTAGGTGATTGAATCTCTCGAGAGACTCTTCATAATACCACTAGACTGCTTCTTACAGGTTAGAATCTTAATCACAACGTGGTTCAACCCAGAGGGAATGAAACTCCCCCGTCACCGCCAGATAGGCCATGACGTCCTATCTGGCCAGAACATGGCATTTGAAATACGCCAACGGGGGTTACCACTGGATAACATTGCACAACCAGCCTTCACATTCACCATGCTCACTGATCAAACGCATGGAGCTATCAAAGCTTATCATCTATATGAGTGCCACAAGGATACCATGTTGTTAAGGACCAGCACAGAGCGCAGGAATGGCTGTATTGTATTGTATTGACTGAGACCGTGATGACAGCCATGCTGAAGGGAGAATGGATCGGTCCCTAACTGTCCATCAACAAGAGAATTTCTCTCTCTGTGTCTTTATGCTGCACAGCTATATACCACCCTCACTTCACGCCTGTCATCCTCCCTGCTCTCTCTTTCCTTTCTCTCCTCCATATCTCCTCTCTTTTCCCGGCTTGTGCTCCAAATCACAGCTCTGCATACGCCCCCACACCAGCACATTCACACACAAGCGCACTCTTGCCTTCGCCTTAAGTGCAACTGAATGACTTTGTTGTCACTATTGTCTAGCAGGAACAATATCACCAAAGCGGTTCATGAAATGACAGCATTCAGGCTAAATAGGGCATTCATCTTTTTACTCACCATTCTTTTTAACTTTGGAACAGCAGTTATCTTTATTATCAATTTATCTGACGATAATTTATAAATTAATGAATCCCAGCCTGTCACTGCATTATTGAGAAGTGCTGTTTGCAATACTGGTGTTGAAAACAAATCAAAGTTCAATGGGTGTCAATGGGTAATATTTCATATAAGTAACCCCTTATACAGACACTGCATTATGACTTTACACAGTTTTGTTTTTTAGCGCAACTAGTTTGAATGAAATAGCTCCACATCTATTATAGAGATTGCCATTAAACTGTGTACACACCTTCATCATCAGCAGAGAAGAAGTCCTACTGACTTTGCAGATTACCTGATCTTGCATTGTGCTGCAAGAGTTTTCACTTCTCTAGTAAAATATACCACAAAAATATGAAACATTGACACCAGATTGTGTACAGACATTCTTGTTAGCCAAAGCATGAATCCTACTGACTGATACTTGCATGGAATGTCTCAACAAGTATCAGATGACCATGAAATTGGCTTCCGACATGCATGACTCCCTCAGGATGGATTGACTTATTATGTGATGCCACTATGAGTTCAAATTTGTAAATTTGTAAATTCGTAACTCCTATACTAATGCATTTCATGCTTTAGTTCTTGAAGGTAATTCGACCATACAACCTAATTTTTTATCAGCCTTAGTTGTATTTTGTGTTTCATAGTAATAAGCAAATGTAAGCAATATCAGCATATTAACATTTTCATCATTAGCAGCAGAGGGTTGTTTTTATAGTTCATGTAAAATAAGCATTATCGCTACTGTCTAACAAAAAAAAGAAACATGACAGAGATGGCTTTGCCTTTTTCGCAGGCAGATAAAGCAAATGCCACCAATATTATTGAACAAAGGCGCATATCTATGGTGGCAATCTGAATCACTCACAAGAGCTCGTTAATTACTTCATCGTTGCTCTCTGTGGGGCCCCCAACTAATGGGCCCTAGTGCAACCACACTGCTTGCACTGTCTATATTTACGCCCCTTATTTTTACCCACAAATAAAACCTGGTCCCAAGTAATATTACTGGATGTCTGAGCAAAACTATGAAGCTACCTAATAGTGTGTTCTTAAAGTAATGGGAAATAGGAAATTTGGAGGATGCACAATCACAAAGGGTCATAGGAAAGGGAAAGTCTTTGGGCCAAACGACAAACTTCTGCCCTAAAGAATGTAATCCAACCATACAAATTCACAATTTATAGCCTGTAATCATCAGATATTTGGTATTCTTTTTAATAAATAAATGACCCCATTCCCATTTCTTGATTCAAGTACAGACTCATTGGAGGGTTGTCTGAATGGTAAACACAAATGCAACCACAATCTAGCAAATGTAAATAGGATTGCTCACACATGCCAATAGAAACTGCAGACTTCATTGAAGCCCAGCATGAGACAAAGCGAGGGTGTGTGTGTGTGTGTGTGTGTGTGTGTGTGTGTGTGTGTGTGTGTGGTGTGTGAGTGTGTGTGTGTGTGAGAGAGAGAGAGAGAGAGAGAGAGAGAGAGAGAGAGAGAGAGAGAGAGAGAGAGAGAGAGAGAGAGAGAGAGAGAGGTAGAAATGGTGGGTAGATTTGGTGGGGGGAGAGATGGGAGGGGTGGGGGCAGACACAGAAAGACTGCCAGGTAATACCGTCTGCCAAATATTTCCTTTTGATAATGTAGCAACGAGAGTGACTCATCACAAAGACAAATCAGTGTATAAATTGTTTATGAAATGTATCTGATGGTATTAAAGTGATAAATTGCCTCTCAGCTTGGCGGCATTTTGGATTCAGAGGTGTGTTGCGGCACGTTAGGAAAAGAGGAGCTTTGTGCTTGTGTTCATTCAGCAGAGATTCCTCCGTCAATTTCCAGCAGGAGGAGTCCCTCTATCTGTTTTGTTTTTCTCACCTCCCCGTGTGCTGCTCCAGTATGTAGCACACAGTAAAATGCTCTTTGTCACTCCGGGGCAAGAAACCTGCTTCCTAAATGTCATGCTGCTCATAACAAATCAGACGACTGCTTTTTTGTTTGTTTGTTTTTTTTGTTTGTGAGACTCTTCTGGCCATCGGGTGACGACGACTTTGCAAAAATAAGTCTGATTGTACGGAAGTATATGAGAAGATGACCCTACTTCTCACTTGATTATCTCAATAAACATTGTAAACAGTGTATGGTCTCAATCTCTAGTTTCAAGTCTTTTTCAATATAGCATGATCTTCATTTAGTACATTATAGTCCATTTAGAGTCAAATAGACTCAAATCTTTGGACTGTGCGAGGAAGCCGGAGAACCCGAAGTGAACCCACGCTTACATGGGGAGAACATGACTCCAACTCAAGTCTTGTGTGTTTAACACTAACTTTGTTTCAATAGGGGAAAGAGAACCTTAAGGTGGTCCGGGAACCACTCATTCTGCTCTTTTCCCGAGTGTCAGCGTGCCTTGAATGATTACCTGTATTCTGAATGACATGCTTTGTCTTCTTTTTACTGCAGTCCCTCCAATCATCATGAGGCTGGCTGAGCCCGAGCAGCGCCACGATACCTGCATCGAGTTCACGGTTCGGGGCTACCCCCATCCTAAGCTGCGCTGGTTCTACAGGCAGAAGGAGATTCTCCAGAACGATTACATCCGAACTGAGATGGACTTCTACCAGGACTATCTGGAGGGCTGCCTGACCTTCCAGAACCCAACGCACATCAACAATGGCAACTACACTCTTGAGGCCAGCAACCCGTTGGGGACGGTCACCAAGACGGTGTATGGTCACTTCCTTATGGCGCCGGGCATCGATGATGAGGGTGGGTGGATCATTCCTGCTTGGTAGCTATTCCTCACTATTGAGGAGTTACACACTGGCGGCAGCTGGCAGCACTGATGTCCCCATAATCACAATTGAAAGTGTACTCGTGGGTAAAATGTCATTTATACAGGGGTTATTAACACATTTTTACTGCCTCAACATTGTCTCCCTTCTTCTGGATTTAAATTAGAACAAAAGCACAGGAGAAAAAAAGAAATACTGCCAAGTAACTCCCTGATTCCCACATGAGCTAGCGTGGCCCACTTTTGCACAGCATTACGATTGGAACAAGTCTTCGACTAGTTGAATTTCTTGTTTAAACTACCTGTTGCATGAAATACAGCTTCCGTCCTAGGCGGAAGAACTATTGGGAGCCTTTAGTTTTTATTAAAATCTGGCCAGGGTTTAGGTTGTGAAGCTGATGGCTGCCGGCTGGATCGCAGCCAGAGTTCATCCAAAGTTCAGTCAGGTAGATTTTTCACTTGCAGTTCATCTTGAGTTCACCGGGGGGGTGGGAGGGTAAACCCACAAAGGCTGGCAAATTTCTCCTCATGGTAAATATTTGAAGGTTAATACCTTGTGTCAATTTATTGACATAGTGTGACTTTCTCTGTCTTCTCTTTTTGCAGAAATAGTGGATCCAGGTGAGTGTTTGTGTTTTCAAATTCAAACCTGCTATTTATTTGGTTTATTTATTTTTTACCTCTTGTTTGTTTGGTATCATTATGCACACACACACACACATGCCAACACGTCACCATCACTGTTAAAACCATGGAGAAATTTGTTGACTTTGTGTTGCATTTCATAAAAAGGCTGTTCAGCATTGCTGTTCAATTTTCTGGACCCTGATGGTATAATTAATCTCCAGGAAGGCTTTGCTATAAACATAGCCGGATGCTATATTCATTTATATGCCTTGCTCAAGGTTATCTCATGTTGTTGCGGGGGATCCTTCTTATTGGATCATTCCAGACTTTCAAGAGAGTGAAACTGCTTCTTTTTCAGGTTGTTTGAGGGCTCTAAAGCAGCCACTCAGTGGTTCGTGGTTTCCAATTCCATATATCAGACACTTCTCAGCATTTTTTAATTATGTACATCTACAGTCCACTGGTTGGTAAGCAGCTCTACTTGAGCAGCTGGGCTTTATTACGTTGGACAACCACTTGCAAAGCCATTCTATGCTTAGTTCCTGTTACTACTCTTTGTTGATAAGGGTGGCAGATGTACCACTTGAAATGCTTATTCATTTAAGCAACACGTGGTTGACAATTATAGCTGCTACTATGCTATGACGCTACCGCTGCAATTAACTACTAAGATGACTTTAACACTTAGCTGTAAACCTTGAATTATGAAGCTAACTTTGCCAACCGCTTCACACCAAAAGCCAGATGGATCCAGAAGGTTACCACTTTCCAAATATGGTCACCTCAGTCCACTGGTTGCAAAAAAAACAAACAAACAAGATGGCGACCGTCAAAATCCGAGATGGAGACTGCCAAAACGCCAAACTCAAGGCCTCAAAATCGTAGTCAACAAACCAACGGCTGAAGTGACGATGGCTACTCCCGCTTCTTTCATACAGTCTCTGCTATGAGCCCACGATATAATGGAGCCTTGGAAGTAATGCTGGGTTACTGCTATAGGTATTGTTACTCTCTCACTACAGGCCCGTGAGCGCCGCTTCAACATGGAGAAATCTAAGTAGATGCAAAAAAGGATGTAAGATTCATGCGGTATGTTACCAGGACACCCCAGGTTTAAGACTAGCCTTCCCTTACCTCCAACTAACCAGCCCCAGTGTTACGAAGCTAGCGACCCACCCCTTTTGCTGGTGAGGTGGGAATGCTTTCTAAGCACCAAGTGCAGTCAGATTGCTGGAGTGATGCTCCGACTGGCTCTCACACTGCATCGTAAATCTCCTGTGTGTGCAGTGTGTGGTTTGGCCTCGGGCTGTTGTGGCAGCCTCGCAGCGGACAGCTTAAACTAAATGGGCTGGTCCGATCTCTGACCTTCATCAGAGTCTTCTTCCATCTCACATTCCATGTGAGGGCCGTTCTTCCTAATCAGCCACGGATTATAAGGCGGGGGCATGGGTTGGAAATGGATCGACCTCGGCTGTGTGGCATTATGCCGGGCGAAGACTTGGAGTACACGCATGCCCACTTGTGGGAGTAAGGCAGGTTATGATGAGTGTTAGACATTACAGCGGCGGCGTGTGAGGGAGTTCAGCCGTGGAAGGGAGACTGACAGGCCGCTGAGGAGAGAGGAGGGAAGTCTGGGGAGGAGGGACCGAGAGGATAGAGGATAGTTAGTCTGTGTGTGTGTGTGTGTTTGAGTTTGAGCCGGTGGCGGCGAGTCTACCATGTGGTCATTAATTTGCCCACAATTACGCTCTGATGTCCTGGCTGGAGGCCTCAGTCTGGAGTTTCCCTGACACCAGTTCATCTCGTTTCATGGCTCCGTCTCCGTCCTCTTCTCCTTACACTCCTCGCCACGCTGCTGCCAACACTCCTTTTGTAAAGGTGCGGCATGTAGCGTTATATATGACTACTGTAGACCAGGTCCAGCAGGATCCAGATCAGTTGGGTCCAATTTTAAGTTTTAGTTGGTGCTGTATATTTTTTCAGCTCATTTAATTAAATCTAATTCAACATTTGCTGCTCTTGGCTATATGAGGTTTTTTTCAGGCTTGGGTCTGGCACATTTAAGGCTTTGTTAGGAACCGTGTGACAGGTCTCAGGCGGACTTGGGCATTTAAGGCTGTGCAGGTTTCTAATTGGAGGCTTTTTATCAGCCTCAACGCTGCATTGTTCATAGAGATGCTCCAATCACGTTTTTGTTAATAATTTTGTGTTGTTGTAGCAGCTGGTTAACAAGGCTCCACACTAACCTTTTTCTTTACCACCTTCCCTAAAAATACTTTCACTTGTCCTGAAGTCAGTGTAAAACAATCTAAACGTTATCCTTTTACTTTGTTATTGTCATCTGTAGTGGTTCTTTGTATAGGCACAATGCAAATGATTAGGAAATGAATTATTATATTTTTTATTCTAATAAATTCTTCCATTAGTAGTTTAGCTGCTCATGTAAGAAAGTTAAACAAGTCATAATCATAAGGCATAATTTAAAGCATTCAATATCTCTTTGTTATCGCTATGAAAACATCTCCTTAAAATGTATTCAAATTTCTCACCAAAAAGAAAAAACAAATACACATTTACATTTGAACACTCCAATACTCATTATTACTGAATAGAGCTTGAACACATCAGAATGGAACCTCAATGGAACCTCCGTTGACGTTAACTGCTTTGTTTTAGTAGCATGGCTCGTTAATTAGGCATCAGTGCCAATCTCCAGATTTCATATTTTTCCTGAATATTGGCTCAGCAGATCCCTCGGGGCTTCCCAAATTGTTCATCAACGTTTCCTCACATTGTGTCAACCTTTTATGTCACAAAACAGTCACAAGGTTCTTCTGTTTACGCCAATCCACTCCTGAGACGATGGATAATTACAGCTGGGAGATTTAAGATGGATTGAATACTCGGAGAGTTTATAGGAACCAGGAAACACACGAATGAGGAAAGAAAAATCATATTTTCAACCAGCAATGAGAACATTTATAAAGCCATTAGGCTTTGTAGAGATATAGAATATGATTATATACACTAGAGAGCACATCAGATCGCCTCATTCCAGCTTGTAAAACATATGCATTAACCTGTGTAAGTGTTGCTTACTTTTTAATGTGATAATAGGAACATAAACGGGTTCATACAGCCAACAGCAGACTGAAGACAACATGGCTCATTCTAGTGCATGCTGCAATAAGAAATCACACAAAAGTGTGAAACTCAGTTTAGAAAAACGATGACTGTAAATAAGTGTGGGAGAAAACCACAGCCATTAAAGGTTTATTCTCAGCCATTGATGCCTGTTTTGTGTTTTTGTGTTTCCAGTTTCTTCGACGCCGTCGGATGGTAATTCAGGCCGACCAGATGAAGATACTTTTGGGGTGAGTTTTCTCCTTAATGATGTTGATGAAACAGCTGCTTAAGATGTTGCCTCTGGACACGACAGAGCTGCTGCGTGCTTCGCCACAAATCTAAACTGCTTTTGTCAGAGGACCCTTGTGGGGGTTCGTACTGTGTGTTGACATGCAGCGCTGAGGAACAAAGTCTACAACACACCAAACGATGTTAGTCATTTTTCAAAGTTGTACGTTGGTAATGAAAGCCACGCTGGAGAGTTTTTCGGCAGATTGAAAGAGATGCTAACAATAGCCTGGTTAATGGGGGTTTTAACGTCATAGCAGGAGAAGCACAGATGCGTTTAATGATACTGATGATGGCGGGTTACAAATGTAAGCTAATTAGCCTGAGATGCTAACATTTGCAGCTCATGTTAGAACCGATAAACACACTGTTCAATGAATTCCTTACACTTTTGGTGCTCGTGGTTACTTCACTCACATGCTCGCCACAAAATAAAAATCCTGCAGCCATTTTTTACTTGTCATAGCAGGAAAACAAGTGAAACAAATTAAATCACAATGGCTCCGTTTAAATCTTGATCCGTTGATATATTTCCATTTTGATTTGCTCGGAAAACAACTGTTAATTTCATTATTAAACAGTGCATTTGAGATTGGAACATTAAATCATGTTTGTGATGATAATAAGCCAAGTGTTTTGTGTGAATAAAAAAAAAAAAAATGGCAGCTGTCTGTATTTTGATTAATTTCAGCATTTATTTGTTACTTGTCCAAATGAGTCAGAGTTGGACTAACTTGATGAGAAATAACTGGTTGTAGCGATGATGATGATGAGTTTGTGGCTCTAAAGTAGCTACTGCCTTTTTTTTTCATTTCCAAACACCACAGCGAGTAAGTCTGACTATAGATAAGGATCGTATTTAAATTACATTCTGTCAACTGCAAGAGATCGCAGCCGAGACAGGTGTTGAACTTTTTTTTCTCTCGGACTGCTGTAATCTACGAGAAAGCAGCAGTCACAGTCTAGTGGATTAAACTCTGATTTGCAGTATTTAAGGTGATCAGGAATCTGGGAGGATTATGATATGAACCCAGTCTGAAGCAGCGTTTCATTTTTTTCAGGTCTCCATCGCCGTGGGTTTGGCGGGCTTCGCTTGCGTCCTCCTCCTCGTCCTTTTTGTTCTCATCAACAAATATGGCCGGCGCTCCAAATTCGGTATGAAAGGTAAGTCTGCACAAACGGGCAGATAGGCCTGCAGACAACTTTGTTTTTTTGCCTTTCCGCCTGTTGCATCATTGTGCAGAATCCATTCCCCCAGCCTATCTTCTATTCAGAACCTTTGTTCATCAGAAAATGTACATTTGCAGCTACTGTGGAAGTCGTACTTCTTACTGCATGTTTACACGACTGTTACTACACGTTAGTCAAATTCCCAAGAGGATTTGTTTGGAGAAACATTTTATATTTTCCCCTTGTGGAAGGGACTACTCATAGTCTTGGCAACTGATGCCAGACCCTGGGATTTTGTGTTGATGCCTGCCAGCTGAAGGACATATACATTTGCAACCGCCCATACATGTGCACACCTCACACACTGACCATGTCTGCCATGTGGAGCGTTCACAGACGGGATCCTCAGTTAATTAGTGGACTTGGTGCTGTCGATCACACTGAGAAATTCAATAGGATTAACATGGCTTTTGTGCGTGCTGAGCTTTCATTTTGTGTCAGCTCCAGGTTTTTTTTGCTTCTGGGGGTTTGGTGTTGTGGAAGAGGCAAAAGACGTCGTAGCGCTAATCTAGGAACAGAGAGGAGAGGGCGGTGGCCGCTCTGGTCCTGTGATTCAGGTTCAAGTGTTTGCCCACCCAGCCGGTTTTGTTTCCGCTCCATTCTGTCGATTTCAAGCATTTGTCACTTTGCCCTCTTTAATCACACAACGTTGTTACACCGCGCCACCGTGACCCAATACCTCCAACCACGCATGTTCCCCCTTTCATACCGCTAGCGTGGTATAAAGTTGCATTAGCCGCCGCCACCCCTTAATTAGCTACTTTACAGGATTAGAGGTTCGTTACTTACCTCGGTAAAGAAGTCTTCGCTGTAATTATTTAGGGGGTTGGCAATTATTGCATTGGTCTAAAGCTGGCTCTAATCAAGGATGAGTCTCATACAGGAGTTAATGAGGCTTTGCAGACGTGTTTGTAATGTCATGGCAAGTCACAGGAATTTAAGCTGCACGAACAAACACAGAAGAGACAAACAATGATAAGAAAGGAAATTAAGATAAAAAGGCAAGATGTTAGAAAAGAAGAGATCACATAGAGATCATCATAAACTCCACGACATGAAGAGAGATAGACCCTTTGTGTTTACAGTCTATGAGATACCGTTTAATGGGTGAGACAGTTGCTCGCTAATGAGGTGCAGTAACTTTCTTATTCCTTTTTTTTTATCCAAAGCACTTTCATGCAGTAGATGTCAATGCATTTTACCAACAGAGTAGTTTGACATTCAAAATTTCAGACGAAAATCATGTAAAACTCTAGTTTATCTGTGGGAATCTGTAGTATGGCACGACCTCATTTTTTTTACCAAGCTTGGGAATAAAAGGAGGCACTTCTTCATATTGCTGGCAGCACTGAGGGCTTTGCATGTTTTAATGCTCAGAGCACCCAGCGTTACTGTAGGAGTTATTATAACTCTCCTGCAAAAGGGTGCTTGAAATGCAGTTTTAGGACTCTCCAAGCAGGAGCCATGAAGAGCCTAATTTATCTCCTTGATGGCAAAGTCCAAAGTTCTCTTGGACGCTGTAGGGAGTCATTTTTAAAACGGCATTGCATGGCTGTCTCACTGACCACCGCGTGGCTCTCCAGCAGCATACAATGCAATATGTTAAGATCGCCCGCTTTGCTCAAGGGCACTTCAACAGTTTCTGTCAAGAGACTGAGAAGCATTTCTCATACATTTTTTTTCTCTCCTCACGTTTTGTTCCCAGCTGCCTTGTTCAAGGTAACAACTAGTTTTATGAATGACTATGGTGGTGCAGTGGGGGGGCGATGTTTGGGGGTTGAGCTATGGCCACTGCGGAGGATTTTTTTATCTCCAGCTTTACAATAAGGTTGATGTTATGTAGAGCTTGTGCTGCAGGATAGTGTGTTACTGCCCTGTTCTACTGTATTGTTTCCAACATGTTTAGTTTTATAACTTCATGTACAGATTTAAGTTTAACTGAACGGAAAAAAATGCCTTTTTTTTTAAACCCTTTAGATCACACAAGAAAATAGATAAGATTTCTTTGTATTTTCCTATCAAAATCCAATGTTTATTTCCCCCTGGTAAACTTAATATCTGTGCTAAATCAGCTAGTTCCAACCACTATCAATCTTAAACTGGAGACAATTATGATTTTTTACAATTATCAAATCAAATTCCTCCCAAAGTTATGTCCCACCTGCCTGTTTCACTCAGACATACGTGACCGTACGGAAGCCAGATACCCAGATGCTCAACTTAAGGGGCTAAATTTGAAATGATGCTGCTTCACGTCAAAAAGAGCCAGTTGAGGTGGTTCGGGCATCTGATCAGAATTCCCTCCCTTTAGAGGTGTTACCGACACCTCCTACTGGGAAGCAGCCCTGGGGTAGACCCAGAAGATGCTGAATTATTTATCCCATCTAGCCTTGGAATGCGTCGGGTCCCCCCGGAGGAGCTGGAAAGCGTTGCTGGGGAGAGATCTGGAATGTCCTCCTAAGCCTGCTGCCCCCGTTCCCCGGCCCTAGATAAGTAGAAGCCAATGAATAGAGCGATGGATGGAAATTGGACATTCAAAGCAGATCTATAGCCTTCACACAGCTCTCAACATAGGGACGGCTACTGGTACAGTTAATCAGCGTCTAACAGTGTTCACCTGGGGGAGTGGAACAGGAGAGTGGGCGCTACGCAGCCGTAAAGATGTCGCTATTAGCTGTAACTACTAACTAGCTACCCAGCTAACCAGTGGGGCACGCTTACGTGCACTAAAAGGCCTGCATGGCAGACCCGGCTATGTTATCAAAGAACAGAGAAGCGACTTTCTACTCAGCTAGACTTAACCCCACTATATCTTTACATAGCAAATAGTATTCTGGACGTCACACAGAGAACCTTTATCAAATACGAAGCTTCAACATCAGCGCTGTTTGTCCATCCCCTGCTTTTCTATCAGGTAGTAGTTTGTATGGCCGTAACGTGAGTGCTATACATACGCCACTTCAGTTTTAATAGAGATGCTGCTCTCCTCACAGTCACCGTGAGTGATTGAAGGTGTAAAAGCCTTAAAGAGAGTTGATGTAAGAGTCGACTCTGGTCAGGACCTCACACTGTTTTATACAAAAGCCTGATTTGTCCTCTCTGTGTGTGTGTGTGTGTGTGTGTGTGTGTGAGAGAGAGAGAGAGAGAGAGAGAGAGAGAGAGAGAGAGATCCCCCTCCCACTCTTGTTCTGGAGAATCAGCTGGAAGGCCTGAAGAAGTCATTACCTTTGGATGGAGCCATAATGGATTTTCGCTCCACTAAATCACTGTGGCTCTTTTGGCTGTTTGAGTTTGATCACCGACCGTTTCTGGGCATCCAATAAAAACTCTGTTTTTTATTTATTTTTTTCTCCTCTTTATGTGACTGGAGGGTGTGTGTGTGTGTGTGTGTGTGTGTGTGTGTGTGTGTTCGTGTGTGAGAGGTCCATTCAATTGATTTGCTAGCATTTCAAGGCCCACCGCCAGGTCCGTCCACTGTCTGCCCTGCGTTTACAGCTCTGACTGATATACTTCAGCTCAGTTTATGTGGTTGTAATTGTGGTTTTATGAAAGGTGCTTTGACTGTCCGCATGTGTCCGTGTGTGCACGTGTAAAATGGACCTGCGTTGTAGATAACCTGTTGGTCTGATCAATATTTTCTCAACTTGCCTCCCAGCCTAAGTATCTTGCTGTCGAAGCAGCAGGCTCATCTTTTACAGTGATTCACACCAGTGGGTTTCAAGTGTCTTTCACACTGTTTTTTTTGTCAGCGGGGAATCAATAATGCTTCTTTAGAAGAAGACGCTCAGCATGTCAGTAATAAGTATCATGCTCCCCTGTCATCTTTTATTATGTTCTGGTAGAAAATTACCCCACTCCTGCTGCTGTAACTGCAGCCAATATACAACTAAATGTATATAATTTTGTCACCTTCCCTTCTGGAGGAAATCTCCTGAAAAACAGACATCCAGGCCAGACACTTTCCGATATTTCTATATATTTTTTTTTATTGAGCCTTATTTGGTGCATCGTCTTTTTTTTTTTTTTACAGTTGGTGCCCTAAACCTGACTTTAAAAACTGTAACTGACTGCAAAGACTCCGGCACTAAAGTGATTTTAAGCTTTTCTCTCGTTTGGGTGAACAAGTAAGCAGAAGAAAAGAAAATCTTACTGCCGATGACTTTGCAACTTACTTTACCAAGAAAGTACATGACATCAGCTCCTCATTCACGCCTATTCCCTCCCAGAAGACATCTCCCCCAACTCTCAACTCAGATGGTCTTACCAGCTTTAGCCCCCTCACCTCTGAGGACGTCCATGCACTTGTTACATCTAACCGCGCCACCACCTGCTCCCTTGACCCGATTCCCTCCTCTCTTCTCCAGGACATCTCACACGACATCTTGCCATTCCTCACCACCCTGATCAACTCCTCCCTCACCTCAGGTGTCATTCCAGCGGATTTTAAGACCGCTATCGTGAAGCCTCTCCTTAAAAAACCCACCCTAGACGCTACTGACATTCAAAGCTACAGACCTGTATCTCTTCTTTCATTCCTCTCTAAAACCTTGGAACGTGCCTCCTACAACCAACTGTCATCCTATCTCTTGCGGAAAAACCTCCTAGACCCTAATCAATCAGGATTCAGGACTGCTCACTCCACTGAGACGGCCCTCCTCACAGTGACCGAGTCCCTGCGAGATGCCAGAGCCTCGTCCCACTCCTCCGTTCTCATTCTCCTCGACCTATCTGCTGCATTCGACACAGTCAACCACCAAATCCTCCTCTCCACTCTGGCTGAACTTGGCATAACTGACTCTGCTCTCACCTGGTTTACATCATACCTGACAAACCGCACCTTCCAGGTCACATGGAATGGCTCTATGTCCAAACCCTGCTCTCTGGACACGGGCGTCCCTCAAGGCTCAGTATTAGGACCGCTTCTGTTCTCACTATACACCAGATCACTAGGTTCTGTTATCACATCGCATGGATTCTCCTACCATTGCTACGCAGATGACACCCAGCTGTTCCTCTCTTTTCCCCCGTCCTCTGACGCTCACATTGCAACTCGCATCTCAAACTGTCTGGCTGACATCTCTGTCTGGACAACTGCACATCACCTCAAGCTCAACCTGAACAAAACCGAACTCCTCTTCATCCCAGGGAAAGACTGCCCTCGCATGGACCTGTCGGTCACTGTCGAGGGCATCACAGTATTACCTTCCTCAACTGCGAGGAACCTGGGTGTAATCCTCGATGACCAACTATCCTGCACCCCCAACATCACTGCTGTGGCCCGATCCTGCAGATTCGCCCTCTACAATATCCGCAGGATTCGGACCCTCCTCACAAAGGATGCAACGCAGCTCTTGGTCCAAGCACTGGTCATCTCCCGCCTTGACTACTGCAACTCTCTCCTGGCCGGACTCCCGGCCTCTGCGATTAAACCATTGCAGCGTATCAGAATGCTGCAGCACGCCTTATCTTCAATCTACCCAAATTCTCCCACGTGACCCCCCTCCTCCGTGACCTCCACTGGCTCCCTGTTGCAGCACGCATCCAATTCAAGACGATGACACTGGCCTTCAGGGCCATCAATGGAACGGCACCCTTCTACCTTCAAACACTGGTCAAACCTCATGCCCCGAAGCGAGCACTTCGCTCTTCTACTTCAGCTGGCCGGCTGGTACCACCATCGCTGAAATCAAGCAAATGTCGCTCAGCAAAGTCCAGACTCTTCTCTGTTCTGGCGCCTCAGTGGTGGAACGAACTCCCGACCAATGTCAGGACAGCAGAGTCATTTGCCATCTTCCGAAAAAGGCTCAAGACTCACCTGTTCAGACTTCACCTTGACTCTACATAGCATGACCTACTAGCACCCTCCCTCGACACCCCCCCCCCCCCCCCCACCAAAAAAAAAAAAAAAAAACCTTACCTATAGCACTCTGATCTTAGCACTGTTGCTCTTGAAGTACTACTTTACTCAGATGAGGACCTAACACTTGTTCTATTTTTAGCTCTTACTTTATCGGCAATGATACGTCGTGGTTTCTTTGTTTCCTTCTTTTGACAAATGTACTTATTGTAAGTCGCTTTGGACAAAAGCGTCTGCTAAATGACCTAAATGTAATGTAAATGTAATGTAAAATCAAAATACTATAAGATAAGACAATGACAAGAAACTGAAATGTGACTGATTCTCATTGAACATTCTCTGTTAACTACTTTTGTCAGCACAACAATGCAGTAACTTCTCCTGATCTGATCTGGAAATGAAACCATTTTGAACTAATTCTGAGGGTCCCCATAGGACTCGGGCATCAATGCCTCATTGTGCTGCATTCTGGGTATTTCTGGGGCTCATCCACAATAGTTGTTGGCAGCTGCTGTATATTTATATAAGGAGCAGATGATGCGGTAGTATTTTTGGCTACTCGTCACAGCAGAGTTTAGACCAAAAATATACAGTGAACAAACAAAAGGCAGAGGTAACGCGTCAGGATTCTGTGATGAATGGTGATGACGGCATCAAGTGACATTCAATTTAGGGAAGCAAGATGCTTGTAGTTATTCATCAGTAGTTCAAGTTTTCTTATTCTATTTTTATAAAGCATTCAGTACGCTGGAAAAGCTGTCAAACTAGATAATACAATACAGTTGTATGGCATTCAGTCTCAGTATGTGTTCATGTTTTACAAAAGGTTGTACAATGATGATAGCAATCATGATGATAGCAATCATGATGATAGCGGCAAATACGCAGCTTCAGGTATTGGGGTCGGTGTTGAATAGGAAAAAGTGGTATTTGAACATCATTCAGATGCAGGTATGCAGCCTTTGTTACTATGTGGTAGAGCGAGTCCTCCTCCAAAGGGAAGGTCCATGGTTCGATTCCTGGCTCCTCCAGTCCACATGCGGAAGATGAGAGGAGCTCCTGATGTGCAGGCGGCTCCTCTGCCATCAGTGAATGAATGTGTGTGGACTGAATGTAGTGTAAAGCATAAGTGAAAAGGACTATAAAAAGCGCTATAGAAATGCAGGCCCATTAACCTTCAGACAGAGCCAGAGCTAGCTATTCACAGTTTTCATGCTAAGAGTTCGGTGTGGTATCCATCTTCTCATCTAACTCTTGACGTGGAAGCAACAAAGCATATTACCCAAAGTGAAACCCGCGATCACGGTGTTTACACTCAGGCCGGCTTCATTCACTGGACAAACTGCACTTCCAGGCCAGTGTGCCTGTTGGATAAATCACACACGAGTCTGTAGGCACAGAATGCTTCTGAAGGAAATTTGGCCCTCAGTCTTTAACCCTATTAAATACGGCCAGGCTGAAAGTGCTGACCGAGGCAAATGACTGACTCATAAATGCTGAGACACCAAGAAGGGAGGGGGAGATGGAGCCGAGTTAGACGGAGTGGCCAGGAGGCTACCTGGGAGTCAAGGTGAGCAGACGCTCTGCTCATTTAATCACATGGAGCCATCCAGCTGTTTAGTTAACGCCGGGGCCGCTCGCCGTTCAGTGCTGTCTGGACTGAGACTGGGACGTTTTTTAAGACACTCTCTCTCTCATTGGAATTCAGATTTGAAGCAACATTCGTCATGTTTTTTTTTCCCACATGCTGACAGACATGTAGGTAAATCACAAAGATGACTGGAACGCGCTGACACACACACCTGCTACGCTGACACACACACCATCACACACGATCTGTGCCCTGCAGCATCCTGCTCGACTCTGATCCAGGCGTGTGTGTCAGGCCGGCTTACCCTCCTCTCCGCTACATTACCTGAACCAGGCCTGGGGATGATCGCCCACACTCATACACACACACATACACACACACACACACACACACACCAGGGTTTACCGCATCACTGCCTCGCTTGGCCTCCAGTGGCCAGAGAGTGAGCCTTGCCCTGAGCAGTGAGACATGTCCATCTGCAGACAGACAGGCAGACTCCTGCAATGCGGCCGTACAAATGTCCAGAACATTTTCATTTTTCATTTCCAAAAATGTTTCAGTGAAATGTAATTAACATAGGTACATGTCACTGTTTCCAGTGGTGGAAAGTAACAAAGTTACTCCAGTCCAGGTACTTTTAAGTACTTAACTCTAAGTATTTCTACTTTGCTACATTTCAATAAATAAAAATTACTTTTTACTCCATTCTATTTATGCGATGCCTACTTTTCAGATCAACATTTTTCACAGGAAAAAAAAAAGGCATTTATGGCATAAGTGCTCCAGTTATATAGATGAAAAGACACATGGAGACAAAAATGTAGTGCATTTCATTGGAGCAGCCATTGCTATATAATTTGATGATATCACATCTAAAGCACAGGATTAAATATCATGCACCAGTTGTATACATTTTTGTCAATTTTACTCACTAAAAACATAATTTATTTCAACATTTATTTCCACATTGGCAAAAATATTTGAATGCGTTGATGATAGCATGTGTGTGTTTCAGTGGAAATCGTGCGGCGTGGTGCAACACCCTGGATGTAGTGGTAATGACAGAGAGCATGTTGGAAAATGGCGAGTTTTCTTATAAGTGATTCCGAGCTTAATCTGAAATAAACAGCCGTGTTATTGGAAAACAAACAACTGAATCCGAAGTGTAAATCCACACTAAGTCACAGAGGGCAGAGAGCTTCTAACACATTAACACTCTCACTAATCGTGCGCAGATGGAGGAATCTAAATGTTTGGCTCTCCTCATCCTGGACACACTGTTCAATGCACATTTCAGGCCCCGTTTGTGTACGCTACTGTATCGCTATCAAGACGTTTTTTTTTTCCTTCGGTTTTCAAAAACATCTCCGACATCAGCAGGGCACAGAGATACAGCTCCCCCCCTCCTGTCTTCCCTGCACAAATGGTGTTTGCCCTTTGCACCGTTGCTACAGCACCAGCCATCTTAATTGGCTGTAATTCATTCTTCTGAAAGCATGCGACAGATGGGGACTGCCAAGGAAACAGCAACAGGCAGGCCCGGGGAAGCGTTTCTTGTTATATCTCTTCCCAGAATAGACACAATGTACATTTCCACCGTGGCTGTCGTCATATTGCGGTATCTGCCGCCGATGCCGCAGATCGCCGGCGCTTTTAGTGAACCCTAAAAGGATTTAGATGCTGCCTGCAGCCTTTCAGCCGCAGC
Organism: Chelidonichthys spinosus; assembly: GCA_029853015.1. Lineage (NCBI taxonomy): Eukaryota > Metazoa > Chordata > Actinopteri > Perciformes > Triglidae > Chelidonichthys > Chelidonichthys spinosus. Next base: position 6,915,782 of record CM056821.1, on the reverse strand, counting down.
ATAATCTCACATATCGTCCCTTAGCTCTTTTTGCAGCTTGAATGGAAAACGGAAATACCAACAACAACAAAAAAAAAGGGGGCTGCTTACTTATTTACAGTATCTCACTTAGAGTTGCATGAGAGCCTTCCCTGGGAGTTTTGGCTGTCCCTGGATGAATATAGAGTGCAGGCTGGCCTAGGGTTATCGCTCTTCCTGGTACAAATAGTGTTTCTATTTATTGTTTTATTTTGTTTTGGACTTGGGACTGTCAGTGCAAGACTGCTAACAGCTAAGTGCCCTCTGTCCTCTTGGTGTCTCTCTGCAAAGCTGTGCGCTGCTCTGCTGTTCCACGCATTGTGAAGTAAGTCCAGTGGTCCTGTTGAATGCACTTTGACTCTGCGTTTGGAAGCTTCTTCCCTTTTAACACGTTGCTATCAATAGTTCAGGAGGTTGCTGTAGGTCTTCTGAGTGTAACAATAGCTTAAAAACGTCTTTAAAGTTTCAGCACAACGCAGATGTAGGAGTAGAGGAAGAAGCTGCACTCTTCTACCGCAGGCTTTCTGAGCGGCTGCAGCGGTTCTGGCTCCGTCCCCCATGGGGGGAATTGTTCAGAATATATCATCTTTGCTGCTATTTTTCAGTCATGGAAAACTACAAGAGCTAGCTGCTTGAGAGACACTTAATGAATACAAATGCAGTTGCACTGTAAACCATTTAAGAGGCAGAGCTGTCTGCGGTGCAGCTGAACAATAGGTCCATGGAAAGGCATCAGGGACAACGTCTACAACTCCATTCAACTACATGCTGTTTCAATTAGCATTGATCAGGAAAGTGTGCTTTATCTGGAGTAGTGACAAACGTTCTGGGTATCTAAGCAGTGCATCAGCGTTGCCAGTCCAATATTGTCGAGGAGCCCAACGCTTTAATCATTTTTGAATCTTCACACTTAAAACCGTCATTTAGCTCATTGCAGCAGCACAATGCTTCATTATTAACCCCTCACAGCTCAAGCACAGTCTTTTGTCGGACATGTGCTGTTGCCTAAATTACTTTTTATTTTCAGTGGCACATCCTGTTGGGGACATCGTCCCTGTGGGGGGCGCCAGAATTACATCCACAATTTGTTTTTACTCTTTATTTATTAAGAGACTATATGACGAATGGTCAGTTAGTAATATTTCATCAATAACATCGTGTGACGAACATCTGCTCCGGTCGCAAAAACTCACCGACTGTGTGAATACGTTAATAGTCATATAACATGACTTCCCCATCATAAGAGCACTATTAGATCTGATTGATTAGTTAAATGTGATAATGCGCTGATAGCTCAGTGGTAGAGTTACCGCCCCGTGTACTGAGGCTTCCTGCAGCGGTCCCGGGTTCGAATCCGCCCTGCAATCCTCTTTTAAATCATGTCGCCCCTCTCTCTCGCCCCTTTAACTCTCACGTTGTCCTCCCGCAATATAAGGCCCAAAAAAAATAACTTTAAACAAATGAATGTGTTGCTTAGATGTATTTTTTATGGCGTGATGTATGACAATATCAGCCTCATTCTTTCAGCTGCAATCCCGGCGGTATAAAACGGACTTGGGAGCAAATAAAATAAATATAAAAACATAATTCAAAGTGGTAAGTAGGCTGTACGCTGACACAGATAAGTCATTCCCTCCGATAAGAATCTGTATCTCTCATATGAAACATCGGTCTCTGAACACTAGCTCTCCTAAGTGCTCACAATCCATGCACATAATTCCCCCCCCCTATTTTCCTCCGGTGGTCCATTCCATTAATACCGAGCGGCCCCTTATCACATTTTACTGTATTTTGATTTGTTAAAGTTGAGCTGAAACAGAATTTCAAGAGTATCTAGCTTCCGTTCTGTGATGTATTTCTGAGTAAAAAACAGGAGCAACAGGCGGTAGATAACACTGGGAGACATTTGATTTGATAATTGAAAGCCATCTTTGATTAGCGCACAACCTTCTCTAACTCTCTGGACATTCAGGTTATTTATAGGCTACAAGCATACATTCATAGCGCTAACCTTTACTGTAATACTGTTGATGAAGTGAGTCAAACAATTAACCCTTTTTAAAAATGTTTGGTCGCTGAGGGCGTGCCACTGCTTTTAACAGCGGTGTTGCATGAACTCACATTGACAGTTGGCTAGCAGGGAGTTAAATTTGTATAATTAACTACCTGCCTTAATCTCTCTCTGACAGGAATTCATACGTCTATGTAACTATTAAGATCCTGCTTCACCATGTAAATCACATGTTCATACCCTTTTGTTTTTCTTTTCTTTTTTTGCGAGAGAAGATATCATCTCTATTAGCCCCGTAAGTAATCATAAACACATTCATTCCTGCTTTGAACTTTCATTCAACCTCCCAACCATACAGTATATCCCCTATCCTGGAGGACTTTGCTAATGATTATTGCACTCATATCTTCTGCAGTTTTACATGAGGCCTTAAAATAGACTCGCGCGGTATAGTGCTGATGAGTTTCTTCCAAGTTAATGAACATAAAGGGGCTCGGTCTCACCGGACAGCCCTCGGCGAACTCAGCTTGGACAGCACTCCACATCCTGCAATGCAGCGCCGACTGCTCCCTGTTGGCTCCATCGTGTCAGCAGGAGGTGTTTCTAAGTGCTGCCCTTGTTGTTACCATAAAAAAGCAACGTTTAAGCTAAAAAAGGATATATGAAGGTCGGGCTCAAATTGGACTGTTAGAGAAAGTTTTCTTCCTTGACTGCTATTACAACAACTCAGCGACCAGCTGACTGGAAAGACCGCATCCTGAGCTGTAAAACTAGACCACGAACAGGCTGGAATAAAGAGGTGAATAGCTCCCTCATTAACCTCCAGCTGGCTGCAGCTCCACTTTTTCGGCCCGCCACTCTCCTCCGGAAAAATCTTTTCACGTCACTCCAGTTTGGGATTTCTATTAGCGTAGGGTGACGCTTCACTTATTATACCACATTGCGAGAGAGGTGGGAAGGTGGATGTCAGGATCTGAGATGAGAGGCCTGCCTCATATTCTAAAAAGACTGAAAAAGAGAAGCACGCTGTGACCCACTTGTAACTTCAGTGTGAATTTGAGCCACCGGCCCGGCAAACAGCTCATATTATGTAACGGCCAAATGTAGGGTGCCGCATGCTCCCTCCTACGCTGGATCGCACTGTGATCCTTTCATACTGATGGAGACCAAATACCCACTACTGCACTGATATTGACTTCTTTGCTAAAATCAATGATAATGTGACGGTATGTCATTAATAATTATATATATATATATATATATATATATATATATATATATATATATATATATATATTAAATATTGAATATATGGAATGAAACCTGAATATTGCACATGCAGTGACAAGATTCAGCTATATTGAACAGTCACAGTACTACACTGTTTGGTTTATTCTACCTTTTATTATTTATTAATCCAGTGTAAGTACATACAAGGAAGACATTATATATTATTGTCCCAGTGCAGCTGCACTGTGTTTCATTATGACACTATTTTGACCATATTGGTATTGACAATATCCTTTTTTAAGTTATTATTGAGAGATAGAAAGGGGGAGAAGGGATGGGGATAACGTTGCAGAAAGGGCCGCCAATCGGATTCGAACCCGGGCCGCTGCGGCGAAGACTTGTCTTCTCTACATGGGGCACCAACTCTACCACTGCGTTATCCTGGCGCCCCACAGTGTTCTAGAATATTTTCAGCAGTGACGACATGCTGCTGGATGTTTAGCCAGCTTGTTAGGTCAAGCGTTCTGAAGTGCCCTGTAAATAAAATGCATCATACATGTATTTACAATGCACATGTTTTTAAAAGTGACAGTATTCTATAGTACTGCCTGAACAGTGAGCTGTTATAAATGAGCAGTGACAACATTAAAATATAAAATGAATATTATATGTAACAGCTCATACTATGTGACAGGATTACTCTATTATATAACAGTAAGAATAGTTTACGTACATGAGGGTGACAATATGGTGCCATTCCTTAGATGTATTATAGTGTTCGTTCTATACTACAGTGTGTTTAACTGATGGTGCTCTACTACGTTTTATGAATTTGTGAGCGCACTCCGCTGAGAGTCGTCTTCACTGTTCGACAAACATCAGCAAAATAACTGATGACAAATCACATGAAGGACTGCATTGACAAACAAGACATCCTCATTAGACGGGCCACTACAGAAATCACTGGTGGAAGCAACTACGCCACACAGACGTTTAGGGGCTTAATGAACGGACAGATTCATTAATTATCTTTTACGTTTTACGTTAGCCTCCATCGCAGCATGTCTTCATAAACCTCACAGTGAAGGTGTCAATAAGAAATAAGACCTAATGATTCTTAATTACTAAAATTCTGATCCGTTTAAATATGAATAGCTGTCTACAGACTGTGTGGGCTAAAAGGCACAATTCTCCTTCACTATAATTCACTACATGTCTACAGTTTAGTAGGAAAACTCATTAAAATTAGCAAGCAGGGAGATGGCATTATAATGTGCCAGTGGACACCAAATACTACAGTTACTACAGTCCAATTTTTCTCCAGGGATGGTGGAAGGGGGCATGCCCCTGGACCCCCCCAGACCCTCCTAATTGGCTCCTTTTCCCCACTACTCAATAACCTTGTGCAAGGTGGTTTTCATCACATGTTGCAACGCCACTTTTTGAGGGTATTTAACATGTGTCCTATTAATCTTAATTGATTTCTTCTCAGTCATTACACAGCTTTAGTGTTGTTAGGTTGTGGCATCATTTGTGTACAGCATACTGTGTAGCAGCTTCAGTATTGTACTAAAGTAGTGGTGGCTGGGGCTTAGAGGTAGAGGGGGTCATCCTCTAACCAGAAAATGGCAGTTTGATCCTCGGTTCCTCCAGTCCGCATGCGCCCTTGGGAAAGATACCGAAACCTCAGAAATGACGTGTCAGCTAATTAAACTTGACATGTAGCTTACAGTGCTAGAGTAAATGCAAGTCAATTTACCATTTAATACTAAGAATAATCCCACACTTCTTTATATTAACGAGAGAAAATACAGCGGATAGTGACAGGATTCATCTGCACAGAATTCATTATTATATATCGAATAATATTTGTTCATCAACAACGAATCCCAGCCTGGATGTCAGGACCCCCCAAGGTGGCCCTACAAAGGGGTTGTCATAGTGCTAACGAATGCTTTCACCTATTCAGGCCTCTAAAAAGACTTCAAATAAAACTCCCCTTTAAAAAATATTCTAGGGCATAAACTGTACGTACTAAATATGAAGCTGTCCTTCCATCAGTAGCACCTCCCATCTCCTGGTATTCCCATCAGCCTCTCCCCAGTTAACTCACCTCTGGGACCCGCAGGAGTACCAGTCTCCTCGTTTCATAAGGGTGGTTTAAGTTTTCGCTCTGGGGAGTAATTGTTGTGTAATCACAACTCGGGAATTAATTATTCATAGGAGTGCACACGCTGAGCACATACACACAAAGTGAATCTGCTCGAATGTCTCTTTCTACGTCTCTCTCTTCCTCTATTTGCGTTTCTCTCTCTCTCTCTCTCTACCTTTCTTTTGCTGTGCGTCTCTCTGTTGTCTCTCTTTCTCCGTCTATCTTTCCACACTAATGGAGTTAGCGAGCACAGAGGATAAAACAATTAAAACCAAATTCATTTGAACGAACTGAAGAGCAGGGAGCTGGTGTAGCTGACACTTCTGAGGCAAGACAAATTATCCTGCATGGCTGGTTTAGTAGCATTTTACAGTGGCCTCGTTCCACCTCATTAACCTGTGTATTAACCCGTAGAGGAGAATTGCTAGTACATAGTAATGCAAAATAGACTGGGGGTGGACTCATGGGTGGGGATGCTGTCTCTTTGTTAACGTTGCCCTGGACGCTTTTGATGGACTTACATGAGCAGCCGGTGAATGAATAACAAGTCGCCTTCCAGGCAACTCCATGCATTTCGCCGCCTGGCTTACGAAAGGCTTCGGAGGCTGTTAAGGAAATGCCAAGGCCATCTGCGGCGCTCAAAAAAAGGTGTGAAATGAAGATGGAGAGTGTGTCATGCAGCGATGAGAGGTCATTACTGTCTCCTCAAAGGCAGCAGATTATGTCAGTTTTACAGGTCACAGACTCGTGGGTCACCATATTTTTTGTCCCCTTCGTCCCTGCGACAACTTCACACTTGGTAATGAGTCCAGAAGTGTCGGGAGTTCAAATGTGCATTAAGAGATGCGGCGCTCAGGAACAGCAGCTAAACGGGTGTCGCCGGCGGTGATTAGATTGCAGCCAGTTGGCATCCGGATGTTGTTTCTCCTGGCATATTGTCACTTAATGTGTTTAGGTGTGGTGTAATGACTGAATACACTCTGCAGGGGGTGCGTCTCCCTTGCTCAATAGCATTGTTTTCGTTTGACTGGACTGTCTGTGATCCAAGAGGTCCACCTTGTGTTGATCAGCTGAGTGGGGGAGCATGGAGGAGGTCACTAGTCTGTAGAGTTAAAAACTTCTATATACAAGCAACTTATTCCTTAGACCAACACATTTCGGCTTGTGGCCTTCACCAGGGTCATTTATGTTCTTGACAAGACCCTGCTGACCTGTGACCTGTCTGTTGAGGACTGGATTTCCATGCAGGGAACCATATATGGCTTCAGGAATTTAGCTGCAATTCAGACAGAATCCAGCCCTGTTTTAAAATAGTGCATGGGGTTGTTTTGGTGTTTAAGGTATAATGAGATCATGAAATATGATCAGTTTGAGTAACAGTTTAAGGAAGTCAAAGGCTCATCAGATCCCAAAACGCTGTACTGAAACACTGTAGGCTATTCATTCAAATGAGAGAGATGTGCCTTAGACTGTATTTAAGAAGTGAACGTAGCCATGGTGACGTCACCCATTGGTTTGCTTGACTTGAGACCATAATCTCATGCTTGCTATGGTCACTGAGATAATACATCAAGTTAGAAGTAGGGTCAATCATCATCATGGACTGGTCAGCAGAGAGACTGCAAGGTTAAGACAATTCAGAATTGGCTTCACTTTTCACAACCGGAGGTTGCCGCCTAGGTTTCTTCACACAGGGCTGCTGTCTTTTCGAACAGAGCCTGAGCCAGTAAGTTATTTGGGTCCTTGACGTGACTTTTACTTGAACGACTGCAATCTGATTTTATGCAAGCACAAAGCCAGGATGCATAAATTCAGGTACAATATAAATTTCATCAAGTCATGTGCTGTCTCCTATCACCAGTCTAGTAAGAACCAAACTACTGTACTGTTTGCACCACTATTAAGGAATATCATTTTACAGTTTTCATTGTATATAGTGCGGTTCATCAGGACATTAGAAGGCATCTTCTGATCCCGTCCATCTTGGGTTATGTCCAGTTGTTAATGAATTGTGTCCTATGTCCACCTGATTTCAATGCAGTGTGTTCATGCACATGTTTTTCAGTGCTGCACCAAGATTTTCATGAAAATGGATCCTACTGAAACTTTGACCTCTCTGTTAGAGGAATGCTTTATTTTTCTTTTTACCTCCATTTAGGTCACATCAGTTCAGCAGTCATTGTTTAATAATGAAAAGAAAATTAGTTTCAACCTTTCTATTCCATTTACCCAGCTTCTGAGAGCCTTTAAAAAAACCCAATGAATGTTTTAATATTGTATTGCAGCCATAATGTTGCGTTCCAGCTGCTTGGTAAAGTGGCTTTATTCCTGTGTTTGGGCTTCATGGCAGCTAACTGGCAGGGAGATAAACTCCATGTGCCCCAGGGGAGCGTGGTGATGATGAGCTAAACAAACAGGCTAACAGCGATACAGCGGTACAGAGTCTGCTGAACGCAGCATGTTCTTTATGTATGTAGAAGAAAGTGGAGAAGGAACAAAGGGGGGAATAGAGGAGGAATACGGGTGAAATGAAGAGAACGGGAGGAGGTGTTAAGGGAGCTTTGACAGGCTAGCTCAACTGTGTTTTAGCTAATGGGTGAACTGGCTACTCTGCTGACTCTCACTGTTGGGACTAGCATTTCACTGTAGTCAGTTCACTTCCTTTTACCAAGGGTCACTAAACAAATCTCTCCGGTCCTGCGAGATGGAAGGTAGGACATAGATCCAACATTACGGCAAAAAGTGTTCCCCATGGGACCTTATTTCAGAAAAAATATGTAGGGTCGTCAATGGTGCTAGACCTAGCTTGGCTTGCTAGCTAGCTAGCTTAGCTATGTTCCATGCACAAATGTAACGACCGGATGTGTTTTAGCCAGCGACTCTTTTTTCATCAGCTGTGAAGCAAAAGATCGAGCGAGACCTACAAATTTAGTCACAGTACAAAACACAAACATTGTAGCTTCAGAGAGACTTATGTATTCTCAGTTTTGGGTCTTATTTATAACATATTTTCTTACACCTCAGCAGTTATAAAGTATTACATAATGCGACTTTCTAGACTTTTAAATTGACAAAAATCCCATGTGTGACATGGCACAATTCATACAGGATCAAAACGTTATTTTTCTCTTGCCAATGACTGCCATACATATTTTTTCCAAAATAAGGTGGGCCATCGGAGGGGGCTTAGCCTCTTCATGCACAAGTCAGTAGAACAAATACACAGCGTCTGCTATTTTGTTATACAACACAATGTGGATTACAAATGAGACAATAAGCTGTGGACATTACATCACATCATATGCATGATGTGCAAAACAGCCCTTTAATTCACATCCTTTTTTTTGTGTACAGATTATTACATATGTATAGTTCTGCATTGTGTGTGTGTGTGTGTGTGTGTGTGTGTGTGTGTGTGTGTGTGTGTGTGTGTGTGTGTGTGTGTGTGTGTGTGTGTGTGTGTGTCAGGGCACACTTGATTTAACACCAACCCCAGGGACTGAGCTCTGATTTAAGATCGTCTTGCGACCAAGGCAATAGGCACTTTCTGGGTCATATGAGAGCTGGCATCACTTAGCTTTATACATCAACCCCTCCCACCCTCTACACACACACACACACACACACTACACATTTGAATGTAGATAGGTACACTATGTGTGCAGACAAAGAGAGAAAGGGAGACAGGGTCTAGTTTGTGTGCTTGCATTTATGTGTTTCTTTGCTCTGTCAATAGCAGTGCACAGTTGAAGCCTATTTCCACTGAGAGAGCAGCAGCAATATGTTTTGGACCGAAGCTGCAGCCTAGATAAGATCCACGGTACTGCAGCCCACAATCTGATCCTGCCACTGTGCCAGAGGGCAGAATCCAATTTCCTCCACACTGCAGGAAAAAAAGCAAAGCACGAAAAGCAAAACATTTTTTAATCAACGATTGATGCTTTGCAGGAGATCCCTATTTATCTTTTGCATACTCCAGTAGGACAAAGTGTATACAGCTAATATATTGTTTGTACTCTCAGTAGGTTTTTGGCAGAATAATTGTCTGATAAGGCCTGGCACATCTTTAACCTGAGCTTTTGTCTCTCCCTGGCCTTCTTCTACCAGGCCTTGTTTGCCCTCTCACAACATGACATTTGGAGCCGAATTGTCTGGCCTTTCGGAAGGCTGGACTGTCTAGCTCACACTGACATGCCATACAAAACATTCTCTCAGATAACCGCTCCATCTTCAATTATTAGACTCCTTTGAACTGAATGTTCCCTGCGCCGTACGTGTCTGTCATCTGCTGGAGATAAGCAGAGGTGCCCACAGTACAGCGGTGGTGCTCTGCTGTTGATCGTTGTTGTGTCCCTCTGGGTGGGGACAGGCAGTTGCTCATAGGTCAGCACGAGACAAAAACACGAGGACAATAGATTATATTTGGACTGTGGAGGAGTTACAGGTGGATCTGCTAAACACAAGCAGTGGGACGGCACCCCAAGCTGCAACCATACTGGATCTGGATCCATCTGGTGTGACGTTGACAAAGATATTACTATTTATAGATAAGTGTTACAGGATCACTTCCTCACAGACATCCATGAAATTGGACTTATTTTTGCACCAAAATAAGTCACCCCCTGATGGCCAACAGAGAAAATGCAAGGTTAAGGCACTTCAGCGTTGGCTTCACTGTTCAGAACCGGAGGTTGCTGCCTGTCATAGGCCAAACTCCACCCCAGAACAGTGATTATCCAAATACAGTAGCTTTGTGACTGTAACCGATAACGATTCTGGCCAATGTTGTGTTATTTGTCAGTAAACAAAATGGATAGTTGGCAGCTTTTCCTTTCAAGTGGTGACTTCCAGCGCTGCCACTAAAAACTGCATATGAGAGAACGAAAAGCTTGGCAGGCATAGCAACTATAAGTAAGAGGGAAGGGACTCTGCAAAAGGTCAACTGCATATTTGCGATAGAGACAGATCGGGGGATTAGCATGCCGTGGTTCGGGTGGTATTCAGATTTTCAACCAGCTTCTAAGCAAACAATCATATGTAACTTACAAACGAAGATGATGCATGAAGGGGGGGGGACAAACTTGAATACAAGCTATCTCTTTTGAGGATGAAGCGCATAGTTAATCAAGGATACAGCAGAGAGTGGCAGCGCTACAGTAGCATTATCTGTAATCCTCTGTTCATTAGCATGTAGCGCTACTGTATTTCTTAGCTAGCCAGCTCCTCTTGTTGCCCCCAGAGTCTTAATCCTTCCTCCGCCTGTTGTGTTTCTGCTTCACTGGGGACCAATTGTGCCAATTCCTCTTGTCGAGCTTGATAATTAGTGACAATTGTAAAAGTAATTTACAAACTCAAGCGATGCCATTGAGCAAATGGAGCCAATTAACTGGAGATGCTAATGTGGGCAGAAATGCGGAAAAGCAGCATCCGACCTCCATTACAGCGAGAGGAGGAGGGCCAGGAAGCTATCCTCTGACTGTCGGGGAGAATCGTCCAGGGACGAGAGGGGAGGCGGTGCACATTGTCGGGCTGTGCATGTCTCCATGCTGCACTCAATTCCCACAATACAATACTGGTAACATGACCAGGGAACCAGCATTTTAATTTAAGGTCATTTTACATTTAAGGCCATTAACTGATGCCCTTTATTACAAGTCACTGCAGCACAGCAATATGGCAAAACTACATCATCAGTATTACAAACATCTCAAGTTACCTCTCTTGGAATAATACATTTGTCTTGTCAGCTGAAATTAAAGGAATGTGTGCATGATAAAAGGGCATCGCGGCTGCTGTAACTGAGATACTCGACATCACCACAAATTGTTTTTGGTGTCAGGTGTGGTTACTGGTTGAAAGTCTTCACCACACAGAGCTTATCAGCTGAAATGTCAGATAGAGAAACCACAGCAGTCCTCGCTTCTACAGCAGGTTCCTAGCCCAGTGAGATGATTTATGCTGTACAATTGTGCTCTTTTCTTTATCATGAGCTAATTAATATCTACAGGTTCCTTCCTTTTAATGAATCAAGTAAAAGAGCCTGGAAACAGAATATAACAATAATTTAGTTTGTAGGTGCACCATTTGACCATTAGAAGTCACAAACTGAGGTAAAACACTTTCAAACCACTGTGCTGATTCAAACTGGATGAGTTAAAGTTGCTTAATGCCAAATGGAAATCAATTTGAGTCAGAGCAAACATTGGGTATACTTTGCGTGAATGAAAGCCTCATAGCCCAATTTGTAGACCAACCGTGTTTCTATAAATGACTACAGCTCATTTCTCTACTGCGTGTAAAATGGTTTATTATGTGAACATTCCATTCTCTTGAAATTAGTTCATAGCATAAACAGTCTGTCATTGTGAATGACAAGAGGTTTTATTTCATACCAAAACCAACGCATCGGCAACATCAAAGGAAATTAATTAAACACTCATTCCCCACCACGGCCCTCTCCACCCCCAAGTCTATTCTCAAATGTAACAATTTGAAATGCATTTAGATATGAATCAGTTGATTCTTCAAACTTTCGGTCCCTTTTTCCAAATCCACATGAACCACTCTTCAAATTGGATGGATAAATGGTACCGACATTACCTCCACCGACATTGTGTGTGTGTGTGTGTGTGTGTGTGTGTGTGAGAATCTCCAGCACACTCGTGAAAAACGAGAGATGGGGACATTAAAGATGGTGTGAAATTTGCAGAATGTGTGTATTGTTTTCTCCGCTTCTACCATTCTACCACGAACATTTGGCAGCGTTTTCCTCAAAGTTTCCGACCAACGTAATTCGGTTGGTCCCATACCCAACTTGGGTCGTGGTGAGCATGGTACACTTAACACCTGTCAAACATCAGCATGCCATTGATAGATTCACTTTTTAAGTTTCCCCATCCAAATGTTCTCTGCTTCTACTCTGATTTTATTTTACCGCACCTTCCTGAGTTTCATTCATTTCATTCCATTAATCAAGAGATCTACAAGACCCCTGGCTTGTAGGAACATATACTGCAGATGACATGGACTGATTAAACTTTGTTCCATGTGTGTTTTAGCAGAGAGTACGTCTCGAGGAGGCTCATTATTTGAAGTCAAGGCCTCGCCGTCTCATTATGAGTGCTGTAATTGTTGCGCGGTCCAACGCTTCCAGCTTTCCTGAAAAAGAATCAGTAATGTAACTAATCCAGTGTAAGCAGGGAGGGAGCCCACTGGTTAATGGCACAGTTTGCCCTTTGTAGAAACCTCTCCACCTTCTCCTCAGCCCCCCCCCCCTCTCACTTTCTCCTGGATTAAAAACCGGAGGTGTATCCATTCTGTCAGTCACAGCCACTCTGCCTCCGAGGCCTCAGCCTCTATCAGTGTAAACAGAAGAGGGGGAGCAGTGTTCGCTGTTTTTCTCCTGTCTGAAAACCGCATATCGGTGTCTCTTTGATCGCGGGTGCCGGAATAGTAATTGATATCACTTATGAAACAAAAGTGCTGCCAACAGCTTAGCAATGCAAATACAAAAGCAGAGCAAGTGGTGTGGGGATAGAGGTCTATGAAGAAGGGTTGATGCCGTTTACTGGAGCTGTGTGGAGGTCCTTGTCTTGCAGCTGGGATGAGTTTGATTGATGTTGGAAGGGCCATGAGAGAGAGAGACAGAAAAAGAGAGAGAGATTGACTTTTGTTATTATTAAAAACCCTCATTTTAGGACAAATGTATGAAGACGAATTAATACAGCAGCGTATCGTCAGACAGTGAATTTAAGTGCAGATGGTCTGACTTCCCTGTTGTGTGTCTTGCGGACAATGAGATGGATAATCACAAAAAAAGATGAACGTTGGATGAATAAATATTTTCTTTGACCTTAGATTTTTAACTGATAAACCTCTTCCAGAAACCGTTGTCATGACCCCGAGTTCACTTAATGCCACGACTAAAAGAGGCTGATGTTAAAAAAGATGTTGATGATGAGCCAGCATGTGTACGAATATGAAGACTTGACATGTTTTAGAACATCTGACTCCTTGAGATTTCATTCACATGCCCGATTAAGTTTTTTTTTTTTTTTTATTCGAGAGAGCTTAAATACTCATGCTACTAAATACATAATCATAAGCTATTTATCAAGTATTAAGTAGGCCTATCCCTTTATAATAATCACTTACTGTAAGCTCCTGACCCAGGTGTTCTTATATGTCTCACAGATATCTGAATGCACACAAACAGCTCTAACATTCAAGTTCAGAAATAACATAGTTAAGGTAATGATAATGGTTGTGTGAGTATTGTCAGAAGAAAGCCCCTTTACTCTGGACTTTGAAGGTGAGCTGTGATGTTTGCGACCCTCCTGCCCAGACCACAGTCCAGAAAGGGAGAAGGGGAAGCTACAACTGAGACAAACAACATTGAATCATGCATGCTAGATCTCTCTATCGCTCCTCTGCTGGTTCTGGCTCCTGTTCCGGTCTTGTGTTCCTGACCCGTCGACTGCTTGCAGCCTGTTCTCGTCTGCGGTGCCTTAAGCTCCAACCTATGATGCACCAACGCGCTGAAGACTTGTTCCAGCAACTATCAAAGAGAAAGACTTGAAAAGAAAATACTTTAAATGAAAATAGATTTTGAGACGGGCAAAGATGCCACAATGACCCCCTAGAGCTACAAAAGATGATTCAGAGATGATTCAGCATCCATGTGAGAGATGGAGAGAGAGATGGAGATGAAGAAAAACGAGTCAAGCTGAACTTCCACGAGGAAGACGAGCAGGTCAGAAGATCCCAGAGAGAGTGGAATAAACTGCCAGAGACGGAGAGGTGGGAGGATGTGATCCAAATGAACCGAGGGTCACCCGACAAGATCCACCATGCTGAGGTGCCGAGGAGAAACGGTGGCTGCTCCAAACAGAGCAGTCAGGTGAAAACAAGACATGATCCGATGCGAATGAGTTTGATGTTATAAGACCTAAATAAACTTGATGTTAATTCATAAAGTACGGTTAGTCTTTAAAAGTCTTAAACTCTCAACTGCTGAACGCTGCATTAATTGCCAAACAACAAATTCAATGAATAATCTTTAATCACTGATAACAGTCACTGGTCACATGGACGTTTTACGTTGTAGTCCACATCATATCCTCTATTCCTTTTGGTCATTTCATATGATAATTTCTCATTTATTCTCGGTTAAGTTGTTTAGTTAGTCATTAGTCCAATAAACAAATTTATTATTTAATTTGTGTATATGAATCAATAAGTCACTGTACACCATCACAAAAACATCCGTAGCAAATTGAGATTAAATTGATTCCAATCAAATGTTGTACGGCTACCCCATTTTTCCAAAATATGACGGCATCCTAAATGAAATCTCACGTTAAATTACCGTTGCTTCATCGTGCCCTAGAGCTGAAGCTGGTCGCTCACCTTCAGTTTTCTTACATTACGGGTTTCTGATTCATAATTGTGTTATTAATTCTCATCACGTATTAATTATTCATCCTTAAATCTGCTAGGAGCAAAAAAAAAAAAAACGCTACATGTGTATCTTTGGCAGCTACAATTAAGCGACAGTCGAGTGTGGCACTTGAACAAACACTGAAGGTTGAACAAAATGTCTATATTATAAGAAAGCCTTCCAGGAGATCGGAGTGAGCTGGTACTACTGGGAGCTGAAGTCTGGCCCTTTCTGGCTTACATAAAGTGGACGCAGCCAAAGCAGTGATGGCTGGATGCTGATTATTCAAACAGCATACAGAAGGAGAGAAACGAAGGAACTGGATGGCTTCTCTTCCCTCTTTTAAGCCATGGAAGTGGATAAGCCTCTGGTGTTATTCACAGGCTCCCTCTGACATCTTCTGTTGATGTTTATTTAAATAGCTCTCAGATCGGTGTGGAAATCGGCCCGTTGCGAATGCCCAGCAGGACACCAAACAGCTGGGCTGTGGAAGGGAAACAGAGAGCGGGAGAGAGAAATATTTCTGAAAGGACAGAGGAAGAAAAATACAAGAGAGGGGGAGCAACTTGAGGGATTTGTATGAAATGTATTTTGTGTAATGAGACGCCTCAATTCTGCTCTTTGAAATGGCGTTACCTGGAGCTGGCAAATAAGAATCTCTCCTCTCGCCCGTCCCCTTCTTAGCTTATGCTGGGCCCGTATTCTCCATTTCACAGAAACACTCCAGTCTGGGATTTAGTCGTCAGGAGAGGGTGTCATTTCACAGCTCCTGCTGGGAGATTGCTCTTTCTTCTGGGACATTCTGACACGGAGCTTTAATAATGTAGCCGTCCTTTCATAGAACTCGCACAAACACAGGCGTCGACCCCGTCATCAACAATAACGTCCATCCACTGAATAAGCTGTTTTTCTGCAACATTTGTCTGCATTTTTTTTTTGCTCCAGATCTAGTGGGGATTGTTTCGTTGGCATTGAAGTCGCTGGACACCCATTTTGCTCTTACAACACGGGGACACTAGTTTTCTCAGCGTGATGAGCATCATTTGACAGTCCCCCTGCCTCAGCATCCACAGCATCGAGGCCCATTTACAGCCAGCTCGTTCACTTTATTGCCGTTCGCTGATGGCAGCACTTTGAAGTGTTTGCTGGGGAGGGGGCTTTAGCGCTGTGGTGGGCAGGGGAAGTTTAATTGGCTGCATTAGCTGGTTTGCTTCTCTTCTTTCTTGGTGCCCCACAGTCACACTGAGCCGGATCGGGCGACCTACATTTTTAGTTTTGCTCCCCCCCCTCCACCCCCCATCTTGATTCAGTGCTAGTCTTTCCCGTGTCGTGTGTTTGGGTTTCTTTGAAGAATCCCTCTTCATCTCAACCAGCTCCTCTCAAAATGAGTTTTGTTTCGATTTGAGTAAAAAAAATAAAATAAAAAAATCAGACAATGCAGCGTTTTCAAGTCCCCTGCATTTCCATTGCCATGAATTCGTTCACACAGACCACAAGGAGAGTTAAATTTAGCATCTTCATCCCTGTGCACATGACAGTGATTGACAGCCCTCTGTGGGTAATGCTGTGTTCGGTTTCACGACACGTCGCCCACAGCAGTCGCCCTCAGAGAAGTTTAGTTTGAAATGCCTTATACGCTGTTTTACATCCAGCGTCACATCTACCGCAGTATGTTTAGGAGACAGGAAGCCTCCATGTGGAGAGAGAAAAGTCAAATAACTCATTTTAACAGCTTGGCTTTTTTTTTTTTTTTTTTGATTGGCCCAAGAATTACTACATTTTCTATTTCAATTAATATTTCTTATTTACGGGGAGGCTGCGAGCTAGTCGTACTCCAATAGGAAGATCGGCGGTTCGATCCCCTGCTCCACATGTCAAAGTGTCCTCAGGCAAGATACAGATTGTGTTGTGTAAGAGCTTTGAGTGGTCGGAAGACTAGAAACGTGTTATATAAGCAGGTCCATTAATTTCTGTGCTGGAGCCTTGAGGCTCTGATGAAATGCACGTATTGCTATAAAACCTTAAGAGACACATTTATTTGGGGATAAGTACTACATTACATTCAATACAGAAAGAAACAGACAAAGTAACCATGGACAATGTTAGTGAAAAACATATACAAATAGCACATAGGTATATTTGACAGTATGATATAAACTGAATCTGATTTCACGTTTTGGACGTTTCTTATTCTTTGAAAGGTAATGTACATCCTGCATGTATTTAAATGTAGAGTTTCCATTGAATTTGTTTGACCCAATTATAAAAGAAAATATAATACCTAAATTAATACTTAATCCTTTTAATTGCAGTTTGTCACACAGGCTGTGTGTCCTCCTTACGGTACTGCAAAGACCCATTTAACAGCTTAGAAAATGAACTACGCAAAAGGAATTTCAAAAGCAGCGTGCAAAGTACTAAACCCAAAATGTACCTGCTATATATTATGTTTGATGACATGGAACTCTCACCCAGTAACCAAAAGGACCTCACGAAGAAAAGCTGCCGTCCTTTCTCTTACAGTGTTGAGGTTCAAACGAAGGGGGGTTGATGTTCCAGCTAACCTTGGCTACGCGCCCTGCATGGCTGCCCCTGTAAGCCATCAGTCTAGTGGGAGTCTGACTGAAATATTAAAGAGCCTGCTCGCCTGCTGTAGCGCCTCACCACGGAGCACCCAGAGTGCACGGTGAAGTATGTGTCACATACGTACGGCTGGTATATAATGGATGGAGACCAAAGTGAAACAAGAGCAGAAGACTATTCTCAGTTTAATTGACACTCATATCACCATCAGCGCTCTGATATATCTATCCATCCATCTACACATTCATTACCTGCCGGCAGTACATTATATTTGTTGCTTATAGAAGATTGAGGGTATAAATACATCCTGTTATTATGGAAGTGGTGCCCTTGCAGCGGTAAAAAGAAGATGGAAGTCACCTCGCCCCGCTGTAGATCACCTCGCAGCACAGCACACTCCATAAGTGCTTGGCTGATAGGCGGCCTGTAGCACAGCAGCCAAGTCGTATTAACACGTTTCAGGAACACCTCAGCATCCTGAGAGTTGATGCTCACATTTCTACGCCTTGTGATTTAATTCCAATGCCAACATTCAGGAAGCAGTGTGTGCTTTTTGAAGCAAGGCAGAGAGTAAAGGAGGTTGTGGTCAGGCAGAAGGATGATATGGGTTCATGTGCCTTGGTAAGATGTGTGTATTTTCCATGACACCACCATGGCGCTGGAGACCCGGTACATATTACTGGGCCAGCTTAACAGAAGGAAGAACACAGGAGAACAGAACCAAGACTGCACAGGGCAGACTCTCAGACCCATCCATCCATCCATCCATCCATTGTCTACCGCTTATTCTGTATTCAGGGTCGCGGGGGGGCTGGAGCCGATCTCAGCTATCATTGGGCGAAGGCAGGGTACACCCTGGACAGGTCGCCAGTCCATCGCAGGGCCAACATGTAGAGACAAACAACCATTGACACTCACATTCACACCTACGGCCAATTTAGATTCATCAATTAACCTATCCCCGACTCTCAGACCCTTCAGCAGTAAAATGAGGTTATCTAAAAGGATTCTGGTACTCATAAAGACTGCTTTTCCACAGGAACCACCAACATAAACACAACATGGCAATTCCTCATATTAGCTATAAGAAAACAACATTTGAACACAATTTTAAATTAAAATATATGGAATATAATGCAGTAAGGCTTTCAGGAATTCTGTGTTTATTCGGCTGTAGATCAACTTTCCTCATCTCTGCTTATTCAACACTCATGTAGTATGACATACTCTTCTACCCTCTTTTGGGTCTTTTGTTTTGGGAAATAACCTCTTTCAATGTGCACGTTTCTGCTTTTCACGTCAATGAAACATTAACTAATTTGATTTAATTTATAAACCCATGTAGACAGCTTATATGTTGCAGAAAGATTCCTCCTTATGTTCAAAACATTCTGCACCTTTAAGACATTTCTTGTTCTCTGAAAAATATTTCTAGGAAGAAGTCATCACATTTCTGGAAAAGGTCTACCTGTCTGATAGTCTCGGTCTCTGTGCATATCCTCCTCAAACACATAACTCTCTCTGCATGAGACAGAGTTGCTTTTCATGGAAGCTGGTAAACCAGATATAACTGAAAACTCTTCCAATCAGGCGTAAATCTCACAGATGTGAGGCCTATTGTCCACACAAACATCAACAACACCACCTCCGCGTGTGCCTGTGTATGTGTCATTTCTATCCATAGGAAGGCTCACCGCTGTGGCAGGAAAACGGAGGGAGGGAACACCAATCTCCCGACCCGATTGTTTGATTCAATCAATCAATCCATCTGTAGCAGGGCAGGCTGTGAATGCACCTTTTTTTTTTCTTTTTTTTTTAAGCGAAGAAAAAGGGCACTTTCTCTCTGGCAGGCCAAACGTTAGGTGCTTAAGACCCTCTTTGAGGTCTGTCAATGCACTTGCCGCCAATTCAACATTCTACTGTCCAAATTGGAAGTGTGGGTGGAAGCCAACCACTGCACTGGGAGATACAGAGTCAAGGTTGCTGTTAATCTGACCTGGTTACTGCGAAGCCACAATGTTAACCATTGAGCCACTGCGCCGCCCTATGGATCTTGACAGCGGACTTTGCTGCATTGCTTCAGGCCTCCTTCAACATGCAGCTGCTGGTCTGCTGCTTCATCTGAGCACTGCTCTGAGAACGAAGGAAGTACACCTGGCTGCGGGAAAAGCAATGACCTGGAGCTCTTTGATGTCGGTTTGCAAAGACACGACGGTGACTGTGAATATAACAGGAACTACTTCTGCAGGTCTCTTAATACAGGCATGCCCACTTTACATCCAGGTAAAAGCCCTTAGTGAGTGTTTTACCTTAATGTCTCTTAATGTGGGAGAGCCACACCTCCTAGCTCTGATTCTGCGGGATGCTTGGTTATCATTTTATGGAGCATTTATTGGCTCCGTAGATGTTTGAGTTTGGGCCGTGATGATTCAGAGTTGTTTTCCTTCTTCAAGATTGTCTCTGGGGTGTCTTCTTCAGACGTGGGCTTGTTTGTGGTTCCTCCATTTTCCTTATGATCATACTAGTCTGCAGTGGTCTCGAGTGATAGATTGGGAAGCCACAGGCTGCTGATGAGTGATAGATTCTTGAATCCCAATGTGACGGCAGGCACGTAAACACATTGTACACAAGAGTAACTAGCAGCTGGTGCTATCAAATAAATCTAGTGTAGAAAAATATACAATATTTTAATTATGAAACAAGTACCAGTACCTCAAATGTGTACTTATGTATGGTACTTGAGTACTGCCTCTTCCTCTCTCCCTCCTCCACCTCACAGGCTAATAAATCTGTTTGGTAGAGAACCCTCCAATGGAGAGAGGTAGTTGTAGGAGAACCGTGGCGGCAATAAAGACCCCTGGGGCTTGAAACAAGAGAAGGAGAAAAGGCAGACACAGAAACAGACAAAAGAGAGATGAAAATAAACGATGGGACTGTGTTTAAGACGGCCCTTTAAATTACGTTGAAACAGCAGTTGATCCGGTAAAACGTGCCGTTGGAGCAATTTAGGTTTTCAACAATTGCTGTTGCCGTCATTCTGGAAGCATTTTATTTTCTAATCATTATTAGTATGATTGCATGATTTCTGACTCACTTTGGAAACATGTTCAACGTCCTGGCAACAAAGGCCATTGACATGAAGTAATGTCAGGGAAACCAGAGAGACCTCAAAGGAAAGTGACTGCTTTAGAGGGAGGAAAGAAAGGTGCTAAAGAACATTGATTGATTGATATTCCACATGGGTTCAGTGATTTGATTGTGTGTGTGTGTGTGTCTGTGTGTGTGAGAGAGAATCTGGGTGTGTTTCTCCTGGGTCAGGAGAAGCACACCCTCAACAACAACAGATGGTGTACCGGGCAACTTTGGTGATTCCCTGACGTTTCCTGTTGTGCGGTCGTATTTTGCCTCCAGCGTTATTATGATGATAGTTAGAGAGCTTGTGTGCTTAACATTTTAAAAAGTGTTTGACTTTGTGAAAGTGGGAGTGAGATAAGTCTAATGAGTTTTGTTAATTATCTGCATACTGAATGAATTGCCATGAAATGTGATACACATACATGTTTAGGATGAATCCTAAACATTTTTTGCTTATTTTTGATATTTTAAAATTTCATAGACATTCATGGTTCCCAGAAGTTGTATCCTGAGGACTTTGGCGATTCGCTGACCTTTCCTCTCGCGCCGCTACGATTTTGACATTTGTAGTTTAGAATGAACTTTTGGCTAGATTGCTGTGGCATTTGGTACAGATATTCATATTTCCCTCAGGATGACTTGTAGAAACCCTAACTTCTCTTCTATCTTTTCATCTACCGCCGTCATCGGGTCAAATTCGAACTTGTCCAACACTTTCGTCTCTGCGAATGGAAAGATTCCCATCAGCCCCGACTGTTAACATGCCAGCACACTAAACTAGGATAGCAAGCATGGTAATCATTGTAATCAGAATGAATCAGCATCACACCTGCTGAACATCAGCATGTTTGTATTAATAATGTGAGCCCAGTCCAACACTTATTGTTGGACTGTTATTGTGAGCATGTTAAGACTGCTGATGTTGTCTTTTAGTTCAAAGCAGCCTCATTGAGCTATTTGCTTAGTTGTAGACTCACGCTGTGCGTATTTCTGCTCCTCTGCTGATTTTTGTGGAGCAAATGTATGTCTATCTGTCTGTCTATCTACCTATCTCTCTGTGTGTGTGTGTGTGTGTGTGTGTGTGTGCGTGTCTGCTCGGCACTCGCCTTCTGAGACTGACAAATACGTGGAATAAATACGTTATTAAAAGAAACACAATCGCATACAAAAAACGGATGAAATGACAATCACAAACAGCAGGGATGCTTCTAATAAATGTAATGTGGATGGGTTTTGAATTTGATCAAGTGGGAGGGGAATCAGGGAAATTGAAACTCCAGAAGAACAGCGGGGAGAAAGGGGAGGAAAGTTAAAAGCTTGGGATGCATATATATATTATCATTTATCAGAATCACATTGTTTATATCGTATATAATTTATCACATTTTTGCTCACGGCATGCGGAGAAAAAGACCAGACAAAGTTGGCGGGCTGGACATGGACCGCCGCGGCGCTTCCTGTATGAACAGTCCAATTGGTTATAATAGGCGCTGACAGGATGAGGGCAAATCCTGGCATTTCACGGTGCTTCCGTCCAGTGTGGATGCGGGGTTAGTCTTGTTTTCCTATAGTGGAGCACATACAGTACAGTAAGGGCTACGCTGTACCTCACAGCAAATTAGATATTTGCAGACAAACTGGTTTGGATGTTTGAAAAACTTCTCAGGTATCGGCTACACGCTGTTCGTGTTCCATGTGCAGACTGTGAAAACATTCTTTTCTCTTGGGAGCACAATGAAGCAGCTGTCTGTCTAGCTATGGAGCTAGTTATACATATTTATAGACATGGAATCATTCAGGCTCAGTGCTGTCTTTGAATTCTATTTAATGATATCTGTTAAGTAAAACCTTCCAAATTCCCACCACATGTTTCTTACATTGAAGAACTATCTCATCAGCCCCTCAGACTAATTATGTACCTCAATGGCAACCCCCCACTACCACTAAAACACTTGTTTCATCCCAGTGGAACCGTGGGACACATTAGCATGCAGAGGCTTCAGCCGCAGCGCCGATGTGCACCGTCATCAAGACGTTTTGTGGGGCTGCAGTGGCTGAATGTGGCTCTCCTTTTGTGATTTCCATGCAAACTCTGCCAGCTGCTCGACTCTGGGGAATCATTTCATATTCTAATGCCATGACAAGAAATATGGCCATCGAGTGTTTGTGGCTGCTGCTGTGCATATGTTGGTTCTGGGTGTTTGCATGCACTGCTGCCTTTAGTGCTGAGTTTATGATGCAAAGTAGTTCCCGTAACAATGCCGCCACAAGCTTTTTTTTCGTTTGGCCCCTTTCTGATGCCATTTCCGTGAGAGCAGAATGAAAAACCTCAAACACAGCGGAGTACATTCTCAGATTGCGTCGCCGTGTGTTTTGTTTTCAATTTGTGTTTGGGCGCATTTCAGGTAATAAAATGTGGGTCCCGGTCTTTGGTAAAGATCCTGACTCTGTTGTAGTCATAAATCAAGGAACAGACCCGGGACGGCTCGAGCTGTTGGATGATGTCATTTTCCATCACTTTTCAGACTTGTGTTAAATTACTTCGTCTGTCTTCGGGGAGCTCACGGAGTAATGTGTTGTCAAATGTATAAAAGCTGATAGGGCGCTGAGAGAGGAGTCGGAATAACAATCTGGCTGATTTGTTTTATTATCATTCCGTGCATCAAGACCTCAGACATACAGCAACGCAAACCGTAATATGTTCAGTGCCGTGTCATTGCAGATAATGTTCGACGGCGGCGGCGCTTTGTTTTAGAGGGCGTACAAGTGGCTTCCGATGCAATGACTGATAGCTTTTACAGCAGATTTCAGATGCATGTTTATTTCTGTCTGGACTGGACCGTCCTTCCCCACAGTGGTCGCCGTTGTTTATACCACAATAAAGAGAGAGCACATTGAGCTGTGCGCCGCGCCTGTAAATTGTCGATCGCCCACGTTACGTAGGACCATAAATATCAGCTGTCCTAGCGCTCAATATTTGCCACAGTTGGTCAACCGGAGGGGAAAGCTGCAAGCAGTCCAGGGGTGCTCCGTCGCACAGAGGCTGCTTTTAACGGATAGCGCCGGCCTGCCGCGGCCGTCACATGTTCAACGCGCTCGTCTGCGAGTGGGAGGTTGAGTGAGCAGGTTGAGGCCATTTGTCAAAAGAGCTGTTTACACGTCTTCCTCAGTGCCGCGTGGGGAGTTGTCATCTGAGCTGTGCACATATCCCCCAAGGCTTCTTCACATGATAATGGCATTTGGCAATTAACTGGCCTTTTTATAGCACCAATGTGACACTCGCTGTGCGGCATCGCACACGTGCCGCTGCTAAGCAAGCACTCGTGATGTCGTAATGGTTCTCAATTATCGTTTGGGGTGACTGACTGGTTTGTTTTCACATCAGAATTGATTGGGATTAAAATGTTTTTTATTTGGAAGTGTTTTGTTTGGATAGTCGGTGTTAAAGGGACAGTTAACTCTAACATCATAAATACATATTTTTCCTCTTTCCTGTGGGTGTTCGGCCATCTACCCTCTCTCCAATATAATGGGACTATATGGCAAAAAAAAAAAAAAAAACTCTTTCCTCAGACCATGTTGTGAGCAGTTTCATAAAGGATGTTACTTCTTGTCTTTCCCTTTTAACACCACAAGCATTTCTCCCCAAACTAGGCAACTCAAATCAAAACCATCTATATTGTTAAACAGCACTACAGGCAAGAGGATTGTGGGTGACCTGTCCCTTTAAGATGTCTGCTGGCATCAATTACAGCAATATATCGGCAAATTAACCTGCTGTACAGACACTGCACTGATTGGGAACATACTATCCTTGATAGATTAGTCAAAGATGCTTTAAGCCCTGACAGTTGGTTAATATTACGTTTTATTCTTCACATGCAAGTTTGCCTTGATTCCACTGTTTTATAAGCTTCCCACATATGGGCTTAATTTGTTTCAAATCCAGCATTAACTAGAAGCGTGGCCTTGCCTCAGTAAGTTATCCTTCCTGTGTTCTCTTATTCATTTTACATGTCCTCAAGTTAATTCCAGTTGTAATTAACTAGCTTTGAAAGGAATCTGTGCGATAATTAACACAAGGAGGTGGAACGGAAACAATCACACTTCACACAATTTATTCCCCACCACAGGGAAAAACCTACAGAGCCACCCGCTGGCTTTTTTTTTTTTTTTTATCCTGAGAATCACCTTCAGCACTCACTTCAGAGACACAGATGACCAGGTGGCCCCACAGACAAACGCCCTGCTGAGTTTCAGTCTGGTGTGGTTTATTTGGGGGAATAATAATTCTAATGAAAAAAAAAAAACACACAGTGTAAAGAGAATTGAGACCTGTAATAAATAATAAACTGTGCAGATAACCCAGAGAAATCCAGAGGCTGTGGTGAAAAATAACTCCCGCAGGAGGAGAACAAGGAGGGAAAATGAAATATGGACATACCAATAAAATCTAATGTCACCAATGAGGAGGATAATGCATAAATAAGGACACAGTGTCACTAATGCATTGAAGCACTCAAAACCAGATCTGACCAAAATGGTCCAGATCCTGAGACAAAAACACACAAAGCCAGGTTTAGGAAAAACATCATGGTTGGACTTTGATAACAAACTTCAAATTAAAAAAACTTCAAATAAACCCAACAGAAACTTCAGGACTTGAACACTGATTTCCTCATTGAAAGTCCTGTGTTTGCTGAAAACATCCACCTTTTTTGGGTTTTATACCACGTCATCAATCTCCCGGAGTGTCTAATAATGACACGGATGGGTTAACATAAAATGATGGAGGACTTTCATGTGTAGAAAAAGGATGATTGGTGGATGTGCGGCTCATATGGAGCCTAAAGGAAACCTTGTATCGGTATCAGACAAAGCGTCAGTATTTAACGCCCTGGAATGAGAACAGGCTGTCCCCATATTTAATTGTCGAATAGGAAAGAAGCTAGATCTTTTTCAGGTATGTAGAAGGAGGAATACAAGATTTATATGGTCTTATAAGACACTTGACATCGTCAGCCACAGGATGGAAAGTTAGTGCGCCACCTGACAGTCCACTTTGTAGACAACCTGAGTTTGTTCCATGAGATGTGGTGCTTCCTATCCAGTAATAGCTGAATGTATGAATAGGTTAGTGTTCGGGTGTTTCTGGAGACATAAAAAGCTTTTCTCTCACATTTGCAGGTGTTTTTGGCACTCTGATAAAGGTGAGTGTGATTGTGCTTACAAGGTGACAAACAAAGCCTGGAGATAAAAGTCGGCTCGTGTCTGAAAGGTGGCTAGTTCAAAGGTTTGCGTGCTCTTTTAATTCATCACTGAGGGCCGGTCCACAGATGGACCCGCTGGCCCAGCACTTTGACAATACCTTAATGAACGAGTCCATTTGAAAAACCCAGGAGGAGAAGGCGCCTCTGTCTCTACTCCTGTAGAGCAAATTAGATTGACTGCTAAACTCGGAGAAACAGACGATGCAAATGTCACACTTGATCAATTGATTTGGCCGAATTAGCTAATGCACCTGCGAGCCGCACCTTACATAAACATAAAGCATTCGCTGCAGCGCCACGAGGTGGGACCGCGGGACGTCACATGCTGGACCGTTGAGTAATGGCGAACGTAGTCACGTGTCTCTTGGAAAATGATGGAGGAATTTCATCTGGAGAGACGTATTTCCCACAGAAAAGTAAAAGGATGCTTGCTGGAGAAACATATTGCCTGGCGATGCATAGAGGGATGTGAGCAATGAGATTTAATTAACCTTCAAACGACGGGCCGCCACTATGATCTAAGGCTTTCCCACAAGGAATCCCTGAACAAACTGGCGTCTGTTGCTCTGAACATGTAAAATGAATCATTTTCTTTGCCACTGGCAGTGTGTCCTTTGATGATCAATTGCATTCTTGCCAACTTGTGTGTGAGAAGTGACTGTATATGAGGCTGGATATGAGTTTGAGAGGCAGCCTCATGTTGTTCTACTTACCGTTTTTTGTTCTATACCTTCGCAAAGGTTTGACATTTTGCTCAAAAGATTAAATTCGCTTTTTTAAGTGACTAAGCACTAGATTTCCGAACGCATTTGCGCTCACTTGAGGCGCAATCTATTCGTGACTAGTGCGTAAAAACATGGAACGGTATTTACGAACAAGGCACACTTGGGTAAAAGTGTAGATTCCAGCCACATGAGCGGAATAAGGCAAGTAGCGCTTTCAATATGCGCTCGTGGGAGGGTCGTGGGGAAAGTGGGAGTTCCCCACAAAAAGATGGGAGGATAAAGTGCTCCTAATTTTATATTTCCCAGTATTCACAAAAACTGCCAGTTGGAGCACACCTCTATTCTGCGGCGGAAATTCTCTGCCTCTTAAAAGCAGGTTTAAACCAGAAAGCACCACACGAATCATACTTTATCAATCACGTTAACCAGAAAGCATACATATTAAGCAATGCAATAATTACTGGACTTGATCTACGCTGTTATTTTGAAATTGATTGAAAATAAAAGCGAGAAAAGAAATAATCAATACAGACTTGAACAATTCCGTTTTTGTGTTCTTAATTATTTTTTAGTGAATGGTGTATCTGAGACTGTTGGCTCAGGTATTTTTTTTCCCCTGAGAACACGAGTGGTCAGAGACGTGGATCTCTCAGTTCTGGATCTCTCAGTTCTGGATGTCTCAGGTCCGCATGTCTCAGGTCCGCATGTCTCAGGTCTGGATGTCTCAGGTCTGGAGGTCGGAGGTCCCCTGCAGAACACCAACCATGCCTGCAGCGATGGTCCATAGTCCATCGCCTCTTGCTGGTGGTGACATCATTTGGTTTCCGCTCTGGCCATTCCATTAATTGCACAAACCAGTTATTGTATCTGGCCATTATTTCGGCTCATTTCGCGGTTTTGCTGCACAGTAGTAGACATTAATTTCTGGTGGACCTGAACCGGTTATCCTCGCCTGTGCCCTGCTGTATGCTACCATTTCCTTGGTTCACCACTTTTATGTGCTTTTTATCGCTTTCTTTTTGTTGTTTCAAGATCAATGTTAGATACATGCAGGCCCATTTATTGCTCTTTTAGAGGCGCACTCATTACGCTGGGGGGCGGGAAATGCGCTGTTTGTCCGATGGCTGCCAGGTTTGATAAATACTACGTAAAATGAGGAAGCACAGCGTTTGTAAACTTGCAATAACAGTCGCAGCGCAAACTGCGCCAGTCTGAGTAAATCCACCCGTAAGGTTTTTAACTTTCCTAAGCAGCCAATTTGCATAGCTTAGCTTAGCATAAAGACTGGAAACGAGAGAAAACAGCTGGTCCATAAATCTACCACTAATTTCTTGCACTTTGGTACGTCTTAGATGGGTGGATCTGATCCTAAATCAGATGTTATGCCCTTAGATAAAGGTTTACCAGGAAACGTGGTAAATTAACTAAGGACATGTGATGGACAGAGTCCAGGATTTTTAATTATTGACACACAAAAGATACCAGAACTGCATTCAAATTAGTTTCCCGGCAGCTGTTTTAAACTTTTAACAACCAACCTGCTTTTGTTTATGGGTCCAGCAAACCAGCAATTGATCTTCTCATCAACATAGCAATAAAGTAAATAATTCCCAAAATGTTAAATCATTTATTTATATGGAAAAGAACCTGTTTCATTAAAAAAAAATGGTTTAGTTTATTATGAACATTTAAAATAACTCAATATATCATTTCTCATAAACCACTACATAAATATAACACAGAAGACAATTTCACTTCCCTTCTCCATAATCAAACTATTAAATCATATTTATAAAATAAACAACACAACAAATATCTCTGTGCTCCTATGTACAACCCAAATATCCAGCCTTTGTTTACAATTTATAATCTTAAACAATTACTCCACCTTCATCCTGACCACCATTCCTCATTACATCTATCAAGAACAATTTATTTTAATCGATTAATATTTTACCCACAAATTGAAATACTCTCTATCATAGTGAATACACATCGTGTTTTTAAATAAAATGAACATCTAGCCAGGAAGTACATAGTTTTAGTCTTAAGTTCAACCACATCCATGAACCTCCACATGAATGTGACTTTAAAGCAGATTGGTAGTGTGTTCTGGGTATCCGACATTGTTTACTTTCCATATGGCTCTGTTCTGTAGAATGCATAATGATTGTAGGTGTTGCCCCAAAACCTCCACACACTAACTCGGATTCAGCAACACAATGAACAATACAATCAGTGTCCAATGCTGTATGATCCAGAATATGTCTTGTTTTTCCCAAAACTGCAATGCTCTTTGCCAACTTTACTGGTGAATATTTACTGAGGTTTCCAGCAGATTTTGTGGTCTAATATCACGGCTGGAAACTTGATTTCATATTCTCTTTCTAAAATAACATTTCAATCATAACCTGTATATTAGTTTGTTTTTGACATTTCTAACAGCATAATCTTAGCTTTGTTCAAATTTAATCATTTATTTATTTCAAACTGTCCTTTTGGTTTTGTCATTTCCGTTGTGATCACCTCCACATGCGCTGGTCGCACCGGTCTAAACTTATTAGGTTTGTAGGAATATGAGGTTCTATCATAGTACTCTGGGTCATCATAGACTGCTACAATGTTTCTTCCTCCAGTTCGGATTTACCAATGTCGGAACGACGGGAGGAGAATGACACAAATTATGCCAATTTCACGTATTTACCTCATTCGCACCGCACCAGTTGATTCAAAGGTAAATGTGAATGTTAATATATTTTTTATATTCACACCTCATAATAATGTAGTAACTTGAGGAATAGAAAAGTTAGAAAAAAACATCCTCTTTAGTCTTTCGTCAAAGTCTGTGAGTGTCTCAGTGGCTGTTCTTGGTGCATGGCTGAGTTGAATAAATCAATGTTGGTTTAATAGAGGAGACCTTTACTCTCAGATAGACGTTTCGGGCGGAAAATGTCTACTTCCTGTTCCAATTCCATTCTTTGCAGAGGCAACGTCTCAGAAGATAAAAACCCTCTCAGGGGCCATCGGGCCCTTTCATCGCTCACAGAACATAAATGCAATTTTTTGGGCGGATGTTCTGAAGTCAAGAAGTACAATTTCCCCTTCACTCCTCAGAAAACCATCTCCCAAAGAATCTAATGGGAAGTTTCCTTGTAGTTTGGAGTGCAGCGGTTTGGAGGGAGGCCAGGCATCCCCCGAGGCCTCATCGATCTGGCACTCGAGTCCGACCAGATGGGTTTTCATTTCGATACATATTGTATTAAAAAGTGGAGCATAACTAGAAGGGTTATTTTTTTGAGGTATCTTTTCTCGTTTTTTAAAGATTTGCACCCTTGACTCTTCCTAACTTTTTATGTAATGATGTTTGAAGTACTATACGGCACGTATATCTCCCTGCCTGTGCTGCAGTGGAGGATCAGCAGAGAGTGAGGGCTGTAGCGGACCACTTGTCCCTAGTGGTTGGTCGAGGGAGTCGCCCTGTGAAGACCTGTGCTCTGCTGTGCACATCCCTGCATAACAGCAAATGTTGTAAATAAATTGATGCTCACATGTGTCACTTCATCACAACCCACCCTCCCCGCGGCTCGGGGTCTATAATCTGATATGACTGGGTCCTGATTACTATTTACTGCGTTGTCAAGGTGAGCGAGAGACTCAACTTTGTGGGTAAACAGATTGACTGTCACAGCCGCAATGAATCAGCCACCGTTGGTGCTGTTGATTTTAAAATCCGCTCGCTGTCTCTTTCCTCCCTCCTGTCTGAAGATTGCACTTGTCAGAGCCGTGTGTTGCTTTGGACACAGTAGTGACAGAACAGGAAACTGGATCACGCTGACTGACAGGGAAATCATGTATTTGGATTTTGATTTAAGAAAGGAGAATGTGTTTGGATGACAGCATTGTGTTGCATGACACCTTAAATTCAACCAGCAGTGAACTGCCAATGTGTTAAGCCAGAGCTGTTCAAAGTGTAGCCCACGGGCCAATGGCGGCCCTCAGGAACACTGACCGAACGTGACTTGACATGTATGCGTTTATACTTTAATCATCCGGATCTCTTTGTATTGTCGGAGGAAGTAAGGCAATGTCCGTGCTGTTAGTCAAAGTGAATGATTCTGATGGACTTTGGGCAGTTTGATGTGGAGGGGACATGTCTGTCAATCTGCTGGCTCCCTGTATTGGTGCTCAGTCATATTTGAGAACCCCTGCTTTAAACATATATACAGCAAATATTGTATTTAGTAACTAATGTCTACACTAAAACATTAACAATTGGATGAAATTATCCGTAATCTGCAAATGACATATTTGTTTTGATGAGCTGAACATGCTGAAAAATGCCAGTTACAATTCCCCTGAGCCAAATACAACAACAACAAAACAAAAAGCATCAAATAATAATATCTGGCAAGCTTGTTGAAAAATGATTAAAACGATCAATGGATCATTTAAATAGGTTGTTTAAATGGTAATTTTTTTTTATTGCATCTTCAGAAAAACAAACATTTGACAAATTTGACATTTGGTTTTGATATGATTTTTTATGAATTAAAACTAAGAATGTGACTCAGGACTTGTTTTCACTTTTCATACCAAAATTAGTTTCTTCTCTACCCATGAATACCCGTGAAGGTATTTTCAAAATGTATTGAAAACATTTTTGATTTTCTCCCACGAATGTTTAAAAACCCTTAAAAAATTCAATTCATTTTACACATATGTTAATGCAAACAGTCTGCTGATTCTAATGTTCATCATGCTAACGTTTCTACAAAAACTACAATTGTGTGTGATTTTATCATTGTATCATGTTGTGGTTTACGTAGATCTTCATATTGATTCAGATAAAAACATGAAATTGATTTGAACCAGGCACACTGAGCACAAACTACATGCTTTTGTAACCACCATTGACATAACCTTTTTATGCTGGCCTGTGGCGGAAAAAGGAAAACTAACCACCCATCTCCTCAACAGTTATCTAAATGTCATATTTGATGAAATTAACTATAAGTTAACGCTCTCCTCCAGACATGTTTTAAAACATATAATATACTCTGTAAACTTGCTTGCTTGCTCTATTAGATATATAAATAAGTAGTAATGGACTCGTTCCCCTTAGTGAAATATCAAGAATCTATGATTGACTGTATAACTTCAAGTTTGTTGTCGCATGTAACAGTGACTGACAGTATGACATAAAAATCTTAACTTGAGCTCATCATATGGACTTTGAACTGTTAAATAACTCATTCTTCCCTCGTTCCTCTAGGTCCGGTAGCTGTGATCAGCGGTGAGGAAGACTCTGCCAGCCCTCTTCATCATGTCAACCACGGGATTATCACCCCCTGCACTCTGGATGCGGGTCCTGATGCGGTCGTCATAGGGATGACTCGTATTCCTGTGGTGGAGAATCCTCAGTACTTCAGGCACGGACACAACTGCAACAAGCCGACCACCTGTAAGTCCCTCCACAGCTTCTACTCGTTAGCGCTTGTTTGTCCTGGCAGGGTGTCCCTCACCGACCATTATCACACATTATCTGAGTTCATGAAGATACAAAGGGACCCTTGAACTGCTGTTGTTCAAGCACGATGCTAAATACACTAGAACTGCAAGGCACTTAAGAAACACAAACTCCCACAGAATGTTCTGCGTGAGAGAGCCAGACATCAAACGCCGGGTCTTTATTAGGATGCAGTCCAACTGTTGCATCTACATTGTAATTTGCTGTTTATCCTTACAATGATAAGTGCAGGGCCCTCTGGGCAATAGTATAATTTTGTGTCATCTACATAGTCGGTGTGATCATATGGTGCTAGCATCTGCTGGCTCTGTTCCAGACTCTTCATATAGGATCTGTTTAGACAAAAGCAGCCTTCTGTACCCCCCCTCCGGCTCGCTAATTCTCCCTCGGGACTCGTGTTCCAGGTTTGGGAAAGACAAGACCACTTTAAGGCCTAATTACTCACAATTACATCAACTGCTCAAGAGAATCAGCAGAAAACAACTGTGCCAGCAGCCAGCCGCAGCCTGGCGCCTGCTGCTTCCCTTCCTCACAATACCAGTCACACCGACCAAATTTAGCCCTGAATGACAGCCGAGATCAGGCTAATCCGAACCATTTTACTCGGATCCGCATTGTTTGTATCTTGGCTTGCTCTCAAACTGGCCATCGGTCAGCCCAACAGAAGTTGACTTCTGAGTGGGAGCCAGCGAGAAGGAAGGAAATCCCATTTAGAGGTGATAAATAAATGACGCATCTTATGTTTTATGAATTGCATGAATTGTTAATGGCCGGCAAGTAACTGATTTATAACGTCTCATGCCTTGCACGGGAGATCTGATTGCGAGCTAATGAATAAATGACAGGGGGCACAAATGGAACTTCCTCTCGGTTACCATGCGCCTGGAATCAAAAGTCTGACTGAGAGATTTGGCGTGAGCTTTAAAGAATGTTCTCCCTCTCGCAGGGGCACACTCTATGTGTGCGCATTTTGGAAAAAACAAAGCAAATGAACCTTGAATTCATCACAAGGTCATAATGGCCACCGCTTTCTGCCAGCGGCTGGAAAGACAAAATGGCTCTGAACGCCTCCTGCCTCTGCCAATCATTCACCAAATGGGTGATTCTCACGAAACTGTCCTAACTTTTGCAAAAAAAAATTTAGGTCAATTTTGCTAGTTTTTTCTCTCATTAGTGCAAGCAGGGTCTCAATTAACTGGCTCATTTAAAATTAGTGATCAATACATATTTTTTAATACATTTTCTGAATGTTTTATTGAGTCATTGACCAAATAAGTTCATTACCGTAACACATTTTCAATTGATGATAACTGAATATGTATGACAGTTAGACCTTTTATTTTTTTCATGCATGTTCTATTAATAGTTCAGAATAGACACATAGTGTAAACATTCAGAATTGTTTTTATTGATACAGTAATTTTAGTTATTATGTTCATCACCGTAACAAAATTACATGTTTTACACTAAATCTTTCCTGTAGTGTAAATTTCACTAATAAATAAAAAATGTCAATTCAGTAATCTGAAAACACTTGACAAATAGTTCCTGTACAAAAATAAAATTTGAAGTTATCACTCATTCCCATCCAAATATTTACATATACAGCAAGTGTTACGGCAATGAAAAGCTGTTACGGTAATGAAAGGTTTTGTTACGGTAATGACCTCACACGGCATTCATACACAGAAGCCATGTTTTTAGTATTCAAAAATTAGGCTATATGGTCCAATCTTTTTCACTGTTTATCATGCAAGTCTACATTAGAAGTACTGAATGATTAGATTGTCTTTGGTAATGAGATATTAAGCTTGACTTAAAAAAAAAAACAATGAATCAAGAGCAATTCATAACAGAATAGCAGAAGGTTTAATGTAACCACAATCAATACAATGTATACAATAACATTTTTAATTCATTTTCAATTCATTAAGAGCATCATTAAGAGCATTTTCTAAATGTATTTATAACAGACCCACCATCAATACAATGTAATAAGAATCAATACAGTACAATAATCAAACAAACAATAACTTTCCAACCCTCCTCCCCCTTTCAACCCTCCCTTATTTATGATTTCCCCAAATCTCTTCAGCAACACTGAAGTGCCTGGCCAACGATGTAGTTGGCATAGGCTCAGGGATCAGGTCCAGGATGTTTTCTTGAAGTACCAAATGTACAAATGTCCCGTGGGATCCTGGTAGAGGGGGTGTAGAACCGATTCTTACCTGCGGACTCCATGGTGTCTACTTCGTATTCATCACCTATGATCTAGAGAAGACCAAAAAGAAATCACACTCAGTGTGAAGTGAGCAGCCCTACAATAGCTCAAGCAATGAACAATCATGCTTCAGGCGAATGGATAAGCCACATTAAAGGGATAGTTTGGAATTTTGGACATAAGACCTATTTTCCAAGTTAGCCGGTGTGTTCGAGACGTAAGGAGACATTTTCAAGAAATTTCATTCAGTTCTTCTAGTTGCCGAGTTTGCTTATGCTATGGCTAACGCAAATCAACGGTTCTTAGCTAGACAGGAATTAAAAACCCTCCACAGTAGGGTTGGGCATCGAGATCCGGTTCCAAATAGGAACCGATTCCT
Source organism: Chelidonichthys spinosus (assembly GCA_029853015.1). Lineage (NCBI taxonomy): Eukaryota > Metazoa > Chordata > Actinopteri > Perciformes > Triglidae > Chelidonichthys > Chelidonichthys spinosus. Next base: position 6,881,092 of record CM056821.1, on the reverse strand, counting down.
AACCTCCGGTTCCGGAACCGTTAAGAAGCTGTTGGAATTGCGATCCTTTTTTTTCGGTTTTTAAACGTCCGCGCCGGTTTGTGTGTTACTCCGCTCGCTCTAGTTTGTTTGTATTAATCCGCCCGGCGTGCGGAGACTCCGCGATAGAACGAAGAACGTCAATCACTCAACATGGACGCCACTCGAAAGTCTGGCTTCATTTTAATTTGAACAAAGATGGATTAGCACAGTGCAACATGTGTGGAAAACTATGCGCTAATTAGCAACACGTTACTGTAGTCTGACTACTTTTTTCAGTAACGAGTAGTCTAACGCGCTACTATTGCCAAACCAGTCGTCAGATTAAAGTTACTTATCCAAATACACGACGAGTTACACATTAAAAGAGCAGGTCCCGCCCGGTGACGGTGAAAAGGCGCAGCGTGTGAATAAACAAGACGAGTTCTCGATTTCACGGAGCTCCTGCTAACTCAGTCTGTGCTGAAATGCAAGCGGAGTCTCTCTTGAGTGTTTAGTGGAGAAATGTCTCGCTGCTTGCTGGCCCCGCCCCCTCCCTTCGTCATCACGCCGCTCATACTTGAGGACTGTGCTCATTTGTTTCATAAAACCAATCCTTGCTGCTCAAATGCCGGTTCTATATTCATAAAATGTTCATTCATGATGTTACTGCCATTACAATATGCAAACAATTATTTAAGTTAAGTGAAGTCAAGAAAACATGTATTTTCTATCAGGACATAGTTTTCAAGTGCAACTTAAAATGGATACATTGTTGATGTTACTGTTAAAAAAATCACATCAATAAAGTGAGTATTGGCAAAATCTGTAGTCTGATGCAGCTGTTGAATGTAACTTATAAAGTAACTTGTAATCTAACTTAGTTACCTTTTAAATCAAGTAGTCAGTAACTTAACTAAGTTACTTTTTAAAGGAGTGGTCAGTAGTCAGATTACTTTTTTAAAGTAACTGTGGCAACACTGGACCTGTTGACCTGCACCTCAAAGAATCGGAATCGAGAATCGTTTAGAACAGGAATCGAAACAGAGGATCGGGATCGGAATCGGTAAAATCCAAACGATGCCCAACCCTACTCCACAGTGTACCCGAGGCAAATCCATTGTAACGGCAGCAACGCGTCCGATGGTTTACGGGTCTACAGACGGAGCAGAGGTCTGGGTTTGCGGTGCGTAATTGTGGGTTCGCGTAGCCGTGGGCTGCCTGGTGTTTGAGTGAGCTCCGAGGGCTTTTCAGACAGCCTTGGGGGTAAAAGTGCCGACAGTTTGGCCCTGTTCGATTGCCTATTTACGGGCAGTATTTTGGGCGGCGCGTCTTAGAGTTTTCAGTCTGACGGAGCAAAGTAAAGTTCCGCTGCTGCTGAGAAACTAGTTCCTCAAAAAATGGATGATTCATGCGATGTGAGGTTAGTTTTGTTTCAAATATGATTCTATCAACACAGATATGTACATCGACAGTCTAGTGTTTCAATTGATTTGCCTCGGGTGCACTGTGGAGTGGGCAAGACTCTTGTCCATGATGTTTTTAATGCCTGTCTAGCTAAGAACCGTTGACTTGCGTTAGCCATAGCATAAGCGAACTTGGCAACTAGAAGAACTGAATGAAATTTTTTGAAAACGTATCCAGACGTCTCAAACACACCAGCTCACTTGGAAAATATGTCTTATGTCCAAAATTCCGAACTATCCCTTTAAGAAACATCCCACCCTGGTCGAGCAGCTTAACTCATTGAGTGCCGCGATGTTTTCCAAAGTTTTAATCCTGGTACTAGCAATTTAGACCATCGTTGACGTTTTTTGTAGAGCCACAGTGTGATGCTGTCTTGGCCAAAGCAGGTCGGGAACACCAGCCCCACCGGTGGTTGCGGGCCTGCTGCGGCATGGGTCAGTGGGGCTGGGGTTCTCGGCCTGCTTCGGCCGAGGGACCATCACACTCTGCCGCAGGAGGCTGTGGCACGACGTCTTGATACTTAATAATGTACTTGTATATTTCTAATATGGTAACACTTTACAATAAGGGTCCCTTAATTAACGTTAGTACATTATTAAGCATTAATATATAAACTGTGTTAATTAATGCTGAAAATAAATGAAAATTTTTTTTTTTTGCTAAAATGGCTACAGCTAGCTAGGTAGTTAGTAGATATGAGAAGGAATGCTGCTACAGTACAGTATAACCCCTAGAAAGCGAACCACAACATTTGTAGCCCTGATAATACATATATAATAAATTACCGTAACACTTCATTTCATTACCGTAACAGCCTTGCATATGTTACGGTAATGAATGCAGAGTGTTACGGTAGTGACTGGCAGTTCCATGTAGCTAGCAATAATTAGCATAGCTAGCATGACTGGGCATAAATATTTTCACTAACAGTTTGGCTCTATAAAAGTTACTTTTCCACAGAATATAAAATAATTACCTACAAAACTATTTTAAATATACCCTGTTACGGTAATGAGCAGTAGTAGTGTGCCAAGGGGTGTATATAATTACAATTTTTAACATATCTACTGGAAGAACTTGAAAGATGATCTTACCTGGTAGCCATTTTGCAACTTCTCTTCCACACAAGGCATCATGGGACAAAAAACTTTATTTGTTGGTACACAGGGATTTTAATCAAGCCAAATATCTTTGTTACGGAAATGAACTCTTCACTCCCCGGACACATGTATTTGGCCAAGAAAATAATTATTCACAAATAGTTGGCCCAAAATGGTAACACTGCTAGTTAAAGGGTATAAATCCAACCATTTTTTGTATTTATATGTATATTAAATTATGGGGATGTATTGTGATAATTTGGGGTTTACGATAAAAAATAAAAGCCTGGACACGTTACGGTAATGAACTTCAAGGTTGAAATGTTGTCATAAAATGTAGAGTAATCCATCAAATGCAAAGACAACAGAAGTCCTACAATTAGTACATACCATAGTTTGATATATAATGCAAAAGTATGATTTTTTAGTAGTTTAGTCTATCAAATCCTTACAGACATGTCAAAATGCAATTTCGTGAGAATCACCCAAATGTGTTCTTCACCCTCGGGACACTCTCGCAGACGAGAGAAGGGAACGTGTACGTGTCAGCGTGCGTTTATTTACAGTGTAGGTGTACGACAGGGGAAAGGAATCGGTGAATGCAGGTGGATGAGGCTGTGCATCGGCGGTGCGGCTCGTAGGTAGAATGAATTTGGCGACATCTCACTTTACTTCCCCTCGCCTATCGTTTGATGAGTGTCTTCAATCAGGGTGTCCCTCTGGTGTCCCCTTGGATACCCATCATGCTGCTGGCCTTGTTCGGCCTGGCTGTCCTGCAGCTTCACATACAGTAAGCTTTATTGGTGCTCGGCCACCAATCCATAATGTATTCTTTCATTTACTTGAAAGCCTCTTATCCAGGAGAATGGCTTGCTGCTCTCTCTCTCTCTCCCTCTCTCTCTCTCTCTCTCTCTCACACACACACACACACACCTCGCCTGACGTAGTTCACACTAGCACACAAACATGTAAACACACCCACACTTCTCCTTCCCTGTGTCCACCAGGAGTTCACTAATGTGATGGTCAGTCCCGGTCCACTCCCACCAGCGGCCTGCTGCATGATTTATCGGGTTTCCCCAGCAGTCACACTTTGAATTTTGAAAAACCAGCTCCAACCATAACGGTTGAGAAGAGAACGGAGAGGCTGCTCCTGTAAAAACAGCTGCATGTGCTGGGAAATCGCCCGCTGCAGAGCTCACACCAGTGATTCCAATGTGCCTTACCAGATGCATTATTCATGGGCGTGTGATCTTCAAGTCAATACTGGCAAAGTGTCTCGGCTGTCAGGCCGTGGCACATGAAAACAATAGACGTGCTCCTGTCATTCCCTCATCGCAGGGAGGAAAAAAAAAAAAAGAAAACATGAAAAAATAACAAATATCCAGTCCTAGTTGCCCTCTAGTTGAACCGGCAACCTGTACACATGCACGAGCTGAAGGGATTGGGAGCATGGCGAGGGGAAAAGTGTTAACACAGTTGTCATTCCAATGCCGTTCAGAAAACATGAAGTGCCGCCCTTCAATTGGTTTCATCTTCCGAATGAACCGGTGGCCTCGACTTTGGTTGCGGTAAACAGGCGAGCCGTGACTGATAAGGACGTTCGTCGAGATCAGCTATTTTTTTTTTTTTCTTCCCCGCCTTGGCTAAAAAGGACCAATCCTGGGGAAATATAGCCGCATTAGGGAGATAAAGGCAGAAAAGGCAAAGGACAATTCTTTACCCTAATGACAGATCCATATCTAGCCGGAGCCGCTGTCTCCCAGCAAGTGGCTTTGTTTTATCACTCAGCTTGCTATTTTAATTACGGATTTGTCACATCCCGCTGGCCAAAATTAGACAATAGCTTTTGATGTTGGAGTATAGCGTGTAGCCTCTCATTATATCCATGTTATTAGGGATGTCACGCGTGGGTGACCGCTCGGACTAACCCCCACTCTGTGTTCAGTGTAACACAGACATAATTATGCTCAAGGTGATGTTTTTGAAGATTAAAATGTTTCCAGCGGAGACAAGGAGTAACTAATTCATTCAAGCTCTGCGAATGAATGGAAATGAAGAGCAGATTGATTGAAAGCCAGTTATCATGTTCCAAGGCTATGATTCCATGAATTATAGTTTGAAACAGAACAGCCCCACAGGCTAACCAGTTGTGAATTCAAACAACCTACTTAAAGTTGTTACTCAAGAAGTCCAAGATGACTTTCTTTCAGCTCAGCCCCAGAACGGAGCCCAGTAGAAACTTCTTGGTAGAAGGAGCTCTAAAACAAACATGGTTGCTGATGCTAGGTGAAACCCTATGAAAACCACATACAGATGGGCTGGAACCACATCCAAATCCACCGAAGATCCCGTCAGACAAAGCTCCAGACGCAGTGAAAAGTGCAAATGCAACTGCCTTTTTTTACCCACAAGTACACACATTACACGGACACAAACTAAGCAGTGAGCAATGGAAATTAAATTATTATTGTTTGTGCCAATGCTTTTAATTAATTTTGAAAACTAAAGCGGCAATATGGCAAAAGCAATGCGAGAGCCAATTAAGGCACCAAACCGTTTCTCCACATTTCTTGGCTTTTACCACTGTAACTGAAGACAAACAAATACGGGAAGTGTGTTATGAGGGCATGTCGTGTGGCCGAAACACATTCTAAATTAGCGTCGGACTATAGAGCTGCCAATGAAAGTTGGGTTTAAAACTAACACATTCTCTGGTGGTGACGGGTCTTTATTTCCACCACTGATGACCCAGCCTGCAGCAGCAGAATAAAGTAAACGTACAGAAATGCATTGCACCCGTCTGCTTACGTGAAAAATATACCAATGTATCTGCGAGGACTAACAGCCGCTCTCAGATGTCAAATATATATATTTTGTGTTGGGAGTCACTTCCACAACCTCCCCTGAGCAGCAAGTGTGAAGTACTTAGTGCTTAAGTGTACTTAATGCTTAAACTTTAATCCAGCAACAACGCCGAGGCTGAGCTCAGGGAGAAGCCATTGTCAAAAGAAAATCAATGTACAATTTTAGCTCCATATAGAAATGTTGTGGAGCCACTGAGTTTTCAATATGAATGAGTTAAATACGACTTCATGAAATAAATCAACATTAGACTGTGTAAAAAATAATTAAATAAAATTGCATTTTTGATTTGATTTCATATCATTTTTTTCTCGACCTAATAGTCTTTCATTGTAGCTCATTTTTATTTCATAATGACACTTGTTTTCATAATACTTTTCAAGAATGCTTTGTCACCAATCATCCTTCAGCCAATGGCATGAAGACTTTGGGTCTCTTACTGTTGGACTCAGAGGTCTGTTTGTCTCTGATATGTTACCAGAAGTATACAGAGAGGCTAAGCCTCGTCCCTCCAATGATTCACAACTTACGTCAGAAAAAAAGTCAACGATAATAGACAAACATTTTTAGCCTGGTTTATGAATTATAGATATGTTTGTCCAGAAAGCCACAGTTTGTTGTAGGTTGGTTGTTTTATCATTAAGTTCAGTGAACTACATCTCTCGTCTCAGGCAATGTAGGTCACCAACGCGACTGCTAGCTTGGCTAGCTAGCTAATTTAGCTAGGTTTCATGAACAAATGTAACTTAACTAAGGTTATCTTATCTGATGTGTTTTATCCAGCGTCTCTTTTTATCAGCCGTTAAACAAAAAATGAGCGAGACCTGTTGTTAGTTCATCATGATAAGAACCACACAAACATCGTAGCTTCCGGGAGAGGCTTAACTTACACACATGATTGTGTCGTCTTTCTAATTATGCATTTTGACATTCTTATACTTCTATTAGTAGGGGATACAAAAAAGGTTTGTCTCCCGCCGTTGACTACCATACATTTATTTTCCCAGATAAAGAGATCCCACTGGAAGGGGCAGGGCTAAGTCTCTCTAGTCTAGTGTATTCCACGGGTTTGGGCTGATGTGTGTGTGATGCAGGTTATGTTAGCCAGACGTAGGTGGTTAATCATATACGAGCCACAGTGTTCATCAAGGCCAGGCAGCAGCGACAGACACGCAGGCCGGCAGGCAGCCAGCCGCAGCAGGTTAGGAGGAGATTCCCACTGAGAGTCAACAGTAAGTGCTGGTTGTTCATGTCACAGTCGCACAACGCTGCCAACGGAGCCCATGTGCTACGGTGAATTTAACGGCAGGGAGATTTTGTATGCTATTACCTGCTGGATGGTTTCCTCTCACTTCACTATTATCTCCCGCAGTGCCCTTTTTGTACATCAAGTTAAACTGTGTACATTATTTCATATTGCAAGTCAGCGGCTGTAAAAGCAAGAATAAAAAGAGACAAATTAATCATAAAATATCAATAAAATTGTTTATTCGTCCATTAATCAGACAGTGAATTAATCAACAATTGTAGTGGTAATGTTTTATAAGAGCTGACCTAACATGGTTCTTGTGTTTGAAAAAAAATGTTTGAGTGAATTAAAATTGAGTTCAAGTAACTTCAAAGTAACAAAAATGCAGAGTTGATGCAGGAAGTGAGAGTTTGGGAGGATGTCCTCAGCATTTTTGATTGAGCCGCCGTGTCTCAATGTTAAAGCATCCGCCCTGCAAAAAGACAAGTTGTCGATAAGCAGAAGCCGCGCATCGATCGACCCGCTCACACTCAGGGAAGCTGTCAGGCAGAAAAATCTTCACGCACACACACCTGCAGGGCAGGAATCCACAGGAATGCACAAAGTTGGCAGGTATACGTTGAAAACGACGCCTTCAAACGCACACGCACATACAGACGTGCACACGCCCACACAGGTACACGACTAAGCCCTCCAAACAGCTGGTCTCCCCCAGCTGCCTGACCGGACTCAGATTCTGTTGTGTTGTCTCTCGGCCTCCAGGGAGAACATTTGCTGGCGTCGAGGCCTCAGGTGAGCCAGGACAAATGAATGATGCTGAGCTGCGGGATAGAGATTTAATCTCAGGGCTTTTCAGTGTGCCAATCTCAGTAAATAGGCTGCAGGATGCAGCCCAAGTCCGCCTGTAGAGGAAACTGAAGGTTAAAGTAACTTGTCCTCAACACTGTCGAAGGGCGCGCTCCATAATGGCTGCTTCATTCCCATCAGAGGGGAGGAACGAGGTGGTCAGTGGCTATTTAGCAGCAGGAAAACAAACCTGGGTGCAATATTTACATCCAGGAAGAGAGGGCAAGCAGTACAAATGGAGAGTTAAACGGGTTCTTCAATGTTGCTGAATTATTAGTGGACACAGTGTTATCCCCGGGAGAACTCTGCATTTCCTTTCATTCATTTCCTGCCGTTGTGCAGACGTTATTAACAGCTTTACAGTCAATTACCAGGCAATAACCTGGATTATTTCCCCCTAAACAACCCAGCTGTTGTGGAAATGTAGTTTTTTACGTTTAAGTTTCATTATTATAGTCACAATAATTTAAACAACTGTGTTTCGGCTGGAAGGAAATAATAACAACAGTCACTCAGGATTAAGAAAATATATTGTTTTTATTAAAAGGAAACTGGTTTAAAATGAAAGGCTGTTTACAACTCTGAGGGAGTACTGTTGGATTAAAGATTATTGGAAGGAAGTCTCCAAATAAAACTCGGTGGTCGAGTTGCTTTGTTGGTAATGTACGCACCGGGTTTTGACAAGAGGAAGAATGTTTTTATTTTGATGTTTAGTTTTAAAGTTTTTGAGTGCATCAATGTTACAAAGGTGCAAATCTAAATCTGCATTATTCTTTCAAAGAAATGACCGGCTAAACAGAGTGAAAGAACATGCATTCTCCTGGATAATTGAATTGAATTCAAATGTTTTTTGTTAAATATGCAACAAAATCAATACAGACAAGATAAATAATCAAAATCTACACCAATAGACTCTCTAGTTGCATTTCCATTAATGCAGCGTTAGAAAATGAAAGTAGAGTTCTGTGGATCACAGTCAGCCCCTCTGACACATGAAATTGGACTTTCATTCTCATAACACTAGTTTGTAAATCTCAAAGCTTTATCTGTGTAGCAACCAAGCCAACATTACTTGCACGTTTAATTATTTTGACTCACTTGTGTACTATTAATTATTGTGTTCAAATGTGAATAAAAAAAAGAGTTTATTCTGTCAATCACATCAAAAGTATTCAGTCTGAAACACATGAAATGTCGGCCAGGGTGCAGAGAGAGTCCAGTAGATGGATTAAAGGGAATTTCAGATATCGGAGGCTTGTGAATGTGTCCTTAGCTGACAACAGCACAACCCAGGGAGAGCCGGCTGATGATTTGCAGGCAAAAATATATATTTTAAACTGCATGAGCTACAGTATTTTCAATTATAATCTATATTTCAATAGCATGTGTCAGGTTTAACGCTCGGCCCTGTCATAGCTTTTGGCAAAAATTACTATATAAAATAAACGACGGTGTCGCAGATTTAAAAGGGAGACACCACCACGGTAACGGCAGCTTGTTTACAGCCCATTGTTCTGTATACAAAACTCACGGTGCAGTCACCGTGTACTGATGGATGGTTCGTTTTACATCAGCATCAGTCTTCCTCTTTCAATACAACAATATGTTCCTGCGTCATCTTATCGTTGTAGGCAACGAATGTGGTCCAGTATATCACCTCAGAGTCCCTTTTGTTGAAATAAAGTCTCTGAAAAATTTTCAAATCTGGTGCTAAATGGGCAGCCATGTTAATCTTACAGGACGAAAAGTGTCAAAAAGCCGTAAGTCGAGTTCCCATAAGGTATCCACTCGGTTCCATGTCATTCTTGACACATTGTGACACCTGCAGTTAAGGCCCATTTTGGCTTCCTGGCTTAATACTGACCCGCCACAAAGCAGATCACGGTAACTTCCAATTTATACAGACAGGAAAAGGTGTTTCCTCTGTGATCAGTAGGCAAACATGTCAGAGACAGGAGTGAATTATTGAAATAATTAAGTTATTTTAACATTTAATTAAAAAAATGCGCTTCGGTTTAGTTCATTTACATAATGACAAAGATAAAAGTTGAGATATCTGTGATGAAACTGATAAGATATAAATATGATCGTTGCAAAAGTCCAATTTGCACACGAGATAAGAAATGCGTCTATGAAACATCGCCACGGCGAAGGTCAAGATAGTGATCGAATGCTAACTTATGAGGAAAAGTTATTTAATTATACAGTTTCCGAGCCTCCACCTGCTGATAGATGAACACCTTCACATTGTTTTCCATTTTTGGCGTATCACCAAATATCTCGTCCAGAGAAGCTCAATGGTATGTGCAACAATAATGTAAGCTACAATACCTGGATCGTTGGGATGACAGGTAAGCGATAATAAGGCTAATGCTTATCCTTGAATGATCATGAATGATGGATGAGTGCAAGGAGAAGAATTCAATCAAAGATTATTAATATTTCTTAAAGAAAGTACACTTGTGGAAAACTAGAGACACAATTCAGTGAGGGAGATGTTAAGTATGGAAAAAGATAAGAAAAAGCATGCTGTGCCTTTATCGGCTGAGAAGATTTGGTCTTTGAAATCCAGTCAAAACACATTTTGAATTAAAATGTGCATCGACTTAAGGGTTTGTGGTTTTTTTCTTCAGACCTTGGAAAGCAGCTTTTGAGAGGATGAAACTATGACAGTGATGTGTGAGTGTCCCTGGTGGGGCTCTCACCGGAAAAGTGGCTGCCAGCTTCTGCAGACACTGGTGTTCTGATCGACTTTAAAACTGGAACATTTCTTCATATTTAACAGCGGTTCTCAGAAATGGTGGACGTTGATGGCCTCTGACGGGAACACCAGAGGAGCAGGTGACGTTCTTGACGAATAGTCTCCTCAGCGTGTTTGCGATGGTCGGGTGTTTCCGGAGAAATGGCAGAGAAGAAAAGAAAAAGAACCCAGAGGGAGCGTCAGACTGGACTATAATCTGTATCTGTGAATGACGAAACGTTTCGGAGATCACACCGTCTGGTTGAACTCCTTTTGGTTTTTAAGACATGGCAACCAGAAATGGAGCTGCTGTCTCCTCTCGCAGCTAATCCTATACAAGCTGAAGAATAGTAAGGGTTCAGATACATTACAATACATGACAATTGTGATGCGGTAGATAAACGGTACGCGTTACATTGATTTAAAACCCTTCCCTGAACAACGGCGGTCTGATCATTAGTGAGGATGCTGACATACGGCTTCGGTCTCTGACTGTTATTATGATAGCTTGTATGCAGCCATCATGTAAATATCCAAGACACTTTTACGGGACTCTTGTTTCAAAAGGAGTCAGCTGGAGACAGCTGGCTTAAATCAAGACTCACTATAAAGTGAGTTCCCCGTGGTGTAGTACCATCCGAATGGATAGTGAGAATTAGTTTACCTACAGTGGACTCATAGTATACCACAAATCATTTTGGACAATAGTGTATAACTGATGGTCACAAACATTTAAAATGTATCTGAAAAATAATTCATTATGAATAATCAATGTCTTCATATTTCTATGTCAATATCCAGTATTTTTTCTACCTAAAAAACTAAATATGACACGTTTGATTCAGCTATACAAACCTATTTCAACCAGTAATATGACATCCATCTAGACGCTCAAAACTTCATACTTTAAATTATGGTTCCTTCTTGTAATAATTGATGTTATAATGTCATGGGGCATGTTTTTTCTTTATTTGGGGGGGATATGTGTAGATCTTTGTAATGCAATCTTAGCCTCATAATAGTTTTGATGATATTAAGAAAAGAGTGGTCTGCAGACACTGAATAAGCTGGGACATCCCCCTTAATTTACTGTACTTAAAACAATATTATATATATATATGTATATATTAATTATATATTAATACATATTGGACACTGGTTGCTTGCTTGCTTAGAATTAGATTTTATTTGTTTTAATATTTAATAACTTTGCTTTGGACCTTCACCTCTATTTTTGTTTCCTGTTGTTGAGCAATAAACGTTCTCCTTTAATTTAATTGAGTTTCTGTGCAGCTCCAGCTAATGTGGGATGTACAACCCTATATAATGTGGTGTTAAGCACTCGCATCTCTTCTGGAAACTATATATAAATATAGGTGTGTGTGTGTGTGTGTGTGTGTGTGTACATTTCTATAGAAACACTGCAGATCTCATGGTAAAAGTACAAGCTGTCATGTTTAATTCAGAGGCAGGAAAAGCAGGTCTGTTCAGGAGCCAAAGACACCTACACTTCCCCGACTCTTTCATACTGTGCCCGGCAGGTAACAGGGTGAAGCCGTTAACCCCTTGATACCTACCTGTCTCCATACCTTCTGTCTCACAGTTCCTCCCTCTGTCTCTGTCTCACTATATGACCTCTTACTCGCATGAGTGTGGTCAACTTTTTTTTGTAAGACAAATAGCAATAGCAGAATAAGCTTCAATGTTGTGACCAAGAACATTGCAATCAATAAAACTGGTTGAAGGTCACAACATCAGATATGAATGGACCTGATTATCCTGTAGCTGTCATATGATCCTGCACAGTGAGTTATTAGGAAAACAATAGAATCACAAGTATGGAGAGAGACAGAGGGACTCTTTTTCTCACCGTGCTCAGCTAGCTCTTTTATTTTGATCACAGGGATTTTACAGAAGTAGACATTTTACAATTCTGCTCTCATTACAAAATGTCCCCTTTTGTTGTTGGATGTCGACAGTAAACCCAAGAAAACCAGATAAGAGATTTGCAGCCCGGCATGGCCGGTGTCATCTCACACTTTATTTGCGCTTTGGAGATTTAAAACCACTTGAGCCGCAATGTTGCCATTACTGTAGCTTCAAAGTTAGATAAAACATTTGTTACAGTTTGAAAATAAGACATATTCGGTATCACATTTATATGAAATGTATTCAAATATTCAACATGCTTGTTTGTTGTGGATTCACTATTACATCAAAGAGAAAATTTAAGATGTCCAACCTTTTGTACATGCTTCTTGTATTGTATTGTACAAACGTGAGATCTTGACTAGAATTTAACATACCTTCCTACATATTAGCTGGACCCACAGTGCAGCACAAACAGCTGAATGCACTATATCTCTCTCTTTGCTGCTTTCCCCCCTCTTTTTTCTGGTTTCTTGTCTCATCAAATCTTTAATATCTGAGGAAAGGTTGTTTCTTTAAAATGACTATTTTCTTGTCTTCCCCCTTTGTCTCCCTGTCCATCTTTGGTTTAGTAGTCCAGCATATAAAACGGCGAGACATCATCCTGAAGAGGGAGTTGGGTGAAGGAGCGTTTGGGAAAGTCTTCTTGGCAGAGTGTTACAACCTCAGCCCCACCAAGGACAAGATGCTGGTGGCTGTTAAGGTGTGTTTTCTCTCTCTGTCTCTGTTTGTGTCTGTTTGTGTCTGTGTGTGTTGTGTGTGTGTGTGTGTGTGTGTGTGTGTGTGTGTGTGTGTGTCCTTCACAGTCCAAATGGTCCACTGTTTGCACAAATTCCAAAATCCAAGACACCGACAGCCAACATGCCAAACTCGAGGCTTCAAAACTGGAGTCCATTTATTATATCCAGTCCGTGCTTTGTACCCATTCAAAATCGGTCTAAGAATCAGCATGGGGACTAGCAGTTACTGTGGAGCAAACTCCAGAGAAGTTGATGTTTTGTTTTAACGAGCTTAGAGCATTAAGAACCATTACCCCTGTGTGGTGGCTCTCAATGCTTTCACAGTCCTCAACATTAAGTTGCGCTTCCCAGCTCCCAGTGTGGATACGAGCAATTATATGAATGTGAAGCGGGGTAATACTGGGTATGAGATTGCAGACTCGGCAAGCCTACACAGGAAGGAATAAAATCCAGTCTGAAAACAGCACTGACCTTGACAGGAGATGTTAGAAGAAGAGTTTGTCTCTTCTTTGTACTACGGAATTAACAAAGGATCTGTTCTATAATTAGCCTCCTCTACAATGAATGCTTTATTTTCTTTTAAATACATACATGGAATGTGCATTTTCATCTCAACATGTTCCTGTCTGTGATAAACCAAAAAGAGGCTCTCTGAATACAGCTAAAGGTCAACAAACGGAAAATTCATTGCAGTGCTTTGCCTCAATTTATTGTAGTCAAGCACTTGAAGGTATTGTTTTGGAAGGATGCCCAGACAAGAAACATATCCTTAAGAGTGCGGTTTGATTTGGTAATAGATTTTTATGGCCATTTTACCTACTCTGCCATACATCTCAACCACCTCCAGCACTTCACTGCAAGAACAGCACATATGAATAAATGTGTTTCCATCCCAAGGTCTTTCCATCTGAAATAACGTCAGCAGCGTGCTGAGAAAGCAGGACTCGAGGCCAAGGATATCAAGAGAAGCAACTTGCTGTGTTTTCTTGTTCCGGATAAAGTGTCAAGAGTCTTTTTTTCCTCCAATCGCGCCTGCAAGAAAGCATGTGATTGCTGTCATTTTTCTATTTTTTCTCTTTTTGTCCCTGATAATGCCACCTACCGAGATCCCATTAAGATATATATTGCATGTGTGCACCACTTCAACAGGTACCCCTTACTTGATCTGTCTGCCAATCGGATCATTTTTTTCTGTGCACAGTTGATACAGCGAGCTGCCTAAAAAATATATACACACAATCAGTCAGTCAAAGCCTATACTCTATTACTAAACATCAGGAAATGAAATGCTGTTCAGCCAGGATGGAAACTTCTAAAGCTGTATTGATCATTCGAAAATAAATGTATAATAGTTTGGTATAAACTCAATGTTGTGTTTTCCATCAGGCGAACCCTGATGATCAAACAGCAACTGTTTTTCCCCTGTTATTGTTTGAAATCCCATGGAGTAAAGCTGGGGCTGGTACGGTCGGGGATAAAGGAGGAGGTGGGCAAACAAGCACATCAATGTGATCTGGAGGCATTAACAAAAGGGAACAGATCATCGGGTATAAAGAAAAAGCTCAGAGGATAGTGTTTGGATTCACCAAGATTAGGAGTTTTCAGGTATGCTTACCTGCCCTCATACCTGCCAATGCTAACATGCTGATGTTTAGCCAATTACCTACCTTATTTTAACATGCTAACACTTTCTAATTAGCACTAGCTGAGGGTGATGGGAAAGTATTTAGTTTAGATGGTATTTGGTCATGAACAAAAGATTGAAGATGCTTCTGAAGTTGCTACAGGTGGCAGTGGATGTAAGGGGCTCACTAAAAATTATTGGGATTACTATTTTATGTTGATCCTCGAGCCATTTCATTCAAAATGTGGTCCTAGATGAAAGATTATGTGGCCAACAAGTCAGCAAGGTTCATCTTACTTTGTAAAGGAGCAGGAATCTCAGGATATCACAAGATCAGGGGAGAATTGCTGGATGAAGTGATCACATGAAAATTGTTTGGCTTCGAGTAATTTTTGGCCGAACCAGCGTCTGGATCAATCAGCGTCCTGTGAGGGGCTACTGGCAACTATGGCATTTAGATAAGTAGATGCAAATGCTCTTGGGCGGCCCTAAGCAGACTGGGCAGACTGGTGGCTGCTGGATGCTTCTCCCTGCAGAGACACTTAAAGCATCCATCGTGAAGATCAGTCCTGGTTATAAGGCCAGGACGTGATGGGCACTGACCAGGTTCTTTAAGTGGCAACTCCATACGTGGAGGTGAATGATTACTGGAACATCATCAGACAAAAGTCTGGCACAATGAACTGTAAGGGACTAAGGGCTGCACAGGATACATTGGTTGATGCCTGCAGACTTGGACTGGGGAAAGCATCGTCAGCTCGTTAGACTGTCCCAACCATCTGTTCTGATGTTGACTTTCTTCAAACGGGTAAGGACAACTTTTATATCTACTTATATTTTCTCTTCCAGACACTGAAAGATCCCAATCTGTCTGCAAGAAAGGACTTTCAAAGGGAGGCTGAGCTGCTGACCAATCTGCAGCATGACCACATCGTTAAGTTCTACGGAGTGTGCGTAGACGGAGACCCTCTCATCATGGTGTTCGAATACATGAAGCATGGAGACCTCAACAAATTCCTTAGGTCAGTTCTTCAATGAAGGTCAAGTCAATTTAATGTACCAAGATGGTGCTGGCCGCCGGACCACTTATGTGAGTGAAAGCCTAATTAAAGTGCAAATGTGTGTGTGTGCCACCTCTATCTGGGGTATTTTAACTCAGGTTAGGGTTTGATTTTTAAACGCAAGCGCAGACAAAATTAATAACAGCCAGGAAATGTAAAGCTTCAATACAAGTCCTAGAAAACTAAAATTACTTTGTCAAATGTCTGCTTCTGATACAATATCCAGCCGAATTCACAGCTTTCTGGGTTAGCAAACACAAGTGCTTTAGTGCTTTTGTCCCATAATGTCAGGCTGTACCGAGGGAAGTGACCTCTGATAAGCCTCAACAAAGGCAACATGATGCCTGTACAACGAGCGCTTTGGTAATGGGAAGCTTCACTGGAGTTGATGTCAGTGTGCGCACAAGTCTGGGATAGAAGTGTGTTGTTTCAAGTGTGTGTGTGTGTGGTCTCTCTTGTTTTTGAAGTTTGAGCAATAGTTGAAAAGATGACATGTTGAGATTGAGTTTGAGTGTGTGCGGATTCACAAGCGTGTGAAGACTTTCTGTTGGGAAATCATTCCTGAAATGAAAGGCAATGTCGCGAATGATGAAATTCTTTCATGCAAGGTGTAAGACGTGGCTGATTTTTGGTCTATTGGTCCTGTTGGTCACATTTAACAAATGAGATCAGTAGGAATGGATAGACTATCAGATATGTGGCTCCAGATGAACAGGGGGGGGTCACCTGCACTCATTCAGCCGCAAGTAGATTTCTCTGAAGTGATGGTAGAGAGGTAGCGAGACAAAAAGACCCACACTGAGGAAGAGGACTTCTAATACAGCCACGGTGGAGCTGAGTTATTACCGACACGCTTAAGCCAAGAACATTGAACTGCACTAAAATTGAGAGATGGTTAAAGAAAGTCCTGCGAGAGAGTGGGAGAGCTTCCCTGCATGGCGTGTGTGATCTGTAATCACAGTGACGAGAATGTCAGGAGAACAGCAGGGGCTTCTCACAGGAAATTAGTTCTTTGTCATCACCTACAAGTGCTCAGCAGGGTAAGAGCTCTTGACCCATAGTCTGCTAAATGCACAACTTACAGTTTGACAGGCTGGAATCCAGAAAGTAAAAATGTGGCAAAGAAAGACCACCAATGACTTGTGTACAGCCCTGAAATTAATAATTAAAAAAACAGTGCAGACACTTAACTAGTGCTGGTTTTAAAGTAGCAAATTTCCAACTTTTTTTCTGGGAATTTTGCCCAACTGTCTCGGCTCCACTTTTTTTTCTTTCTTTCTTTCTACAGTGACCCTAATACACCGTCGTAGTTAACAGCTTATCTTTGCAATTGAAGTGCGTGAGTGGATGCTGGTTTGCAATTTGCACTTTGTTAATATATCTAACAGATCTTTATTTTGTTAATTGTTCTCAATAAGTAGGCTACAAAAAGGCATCAATAATGTCAAGGTTCCCACATTTAGTTGTTAAAGTGAGACTATGTCACTTTCAAATGAAGTAATAGCACAAATATCCTCTCACCAATGAAACGATTTGATTCCAAATCTACAGATTTATATAGGCTGGTATGACCAGAACTTGATGTGGGAAATGTTAGTAAACTTTAGATTGATTGCTTAATGACTGACATTAGTCATGAACAGCTTCATTGACTTTATGGATCTTTTCTACTAGTGTGACTGTTTTATCACAGATCAACATTTCATTATCCTGTAATTACCCCTTCTGGCCACAGTGGCTGCAGGTCAAACTGAGGCTAGAGCACTCCATCATCGATATTCATCGTATCAATCATTCGTCTTTTTTGGTCACCCAGAGCCCACGGCCCAGACGCCATGATCCTGGTGGACGGCCAGCCCCTGCAGTCCAACGGAGAGCTGGGCCTTTCTCAGATGCTGCACATCGCTACCCAGATCGCCTCAGGCATGGTCTACCTGGGTTCCCAGCACTTTGTCCACAGGGATCTGGCAACCCGTAATTGCCTGGTGGGCAATGGCCTGCTGGTCAAGATTGGAGACTTCGGCATGTCCAGGGACATCTACAGCAGTGACTACTACAGGGTAAGACATCATGCCTTTCATTTGCCATCAAAATACTGTGGGTTAGAGAGGTTGCAGAGTTCCGATCGCCCAAGTGATTGTACATTTTTCCTTTGTGCTTCAAATGTCCCCCATCGTTGCCTTTGTGTTTCACTATGTTCAAATGAGAAACACTGCCAATAACAAATCCACTATTTGTGTCCTTTAAAGTAAACATTGGCTATTACTTTGCCTCTTCGAGTCAATTTTAACACAAGGAATAATCGTTAGTAGTCTCCACCTTACACATAAAAAGTACATTTTATTTGTGGATGTTCACAATACTTTTTACTTAGTTTGTAATTGGGTCCAAAACAATCCTAAACGAATCCTGTGGGCCTGCTTACCAAAAAGCTATTTCTAAGGGGTGAAGACTGCTGCTCTCTCTTGGGTTGTTTTTCTTGTTTATATGTTTTTGTTTCCATCCTTTATTCCGCGGTGCAGCCCCAGGCCCCCACACCAGCCCTCATAGATCCATCCGAGGATGGAGAGGTTTACCGGTGTGGTAGGAGATGAGCCTGCTGAGCCTCCAGCCCGACGCTTAGAGGCTTGTTTATATAGCTTACGATTCATGTCCTTTTCTACTGTTTAACACGATTAGCAACTCAGAACGCCGCAAACCAGGTGGCGAATACTGGGCTGACGAATTTAGCATTTTGCTGCATAAATATGTTGGTATTATAGAGTGACGGCTGCAAACTATCTGGATCCTTTAAAAAGCCTGGTCTTGGTGAAATGACTTTAGGTACGTCTGATTTTGTTTTCCCAGCGTGGCAGCTGGGCCGGTTCGGACGTTGCTGGGGGCAACGCCAGCAGTTATGAAGCACTTGCCTGCTGGGTAAGCAGCTCTGCACACATAAAATGATTTGTGAGGAAATTTTAGCGAGATGTCTTTAGTGTTTGGTACATTGCTGCTTCATGCAAACCATCTACGTGGTGTGTGTATTATTAAAATCTGAATATTTTGTTTTGGGGTTGTTCAAGAATTATAGCAGTTTTATGTTTATGTGTATTTGGTGAGTGTTCAGTGCAGGCTGGGGAGGTGGTAGAGTGTGTGGCAGTATCAGCAATCTCCTTGTTTTGATGCGGTGGACAAGTGTCAGGTTGTCAATGACGACAGGAACAGGAGTCTGAATTCCATGCTATTAACCGTAACAGTAATAGGAGGATGCATGCATGGGTTTTTGCGCGTTGTTCCAATTTTGTGTGTCACATACCTATGGATCCATTTGTGTGCTCCTTGTAGACTTTTAGACAGAATGTTGGCTTTTATTTCTCAACTGACATGATTTAAGATAGAGAAGAAGGCCAATGAGTGTTTAAGTTCAAGCAGTTAAGGCCTGATCCCTGCACATCATGGTATCAGGACATTTATTGAGATGAAATGTCCTGTTATTTGCAGCTGATGTATTTATGTTCACTCCTGTATATTACAAAAGAGTCCTGACCTTCTTGTCAAATTCTGTGGTACATGGTGACTGTTAATCAACTAAACGTTGAGAAGCAAAACTCTCCACGAGACGTACGTTTGGATTTGAGCAGGAATGTGTTGGGGTGTTCCTTACAAGTGTGTCTAATTAAATCGAATAAGTCTTTTGCATTTCATAACATTTGATGTGGCAATATGCATATATCTGTCAAAAGAAAGAGAGAAAATAACAGATATTACCAGGCCAGTTGATGGATATATATATTTATTTATGTAATTTAATTTATTTTATTTGAGCCCACCCACTGATGTCAGCTAGCATTGCACTTGAGTGTGTACACTTGAATCACATGTCAGATCCAGTTCCCTTCCATAAACCCTCAGTTAGTCTATTTGCTGCCAGTATGGTTGTGGGTGTACTGGGCAGCTCCCACTGTGTCAGTGGAGTAGTAAGAGCCTTGGTCGGCCCCTCTGGACAAATAAGGGTCACGACTGTGTGTGTGTGTTTCCTAGTTTTGGCCCAAATAATAGTTTGTTTAATTGGCCAAGTCACAGCTGATTTAGCAGACGGATTCATGGAGCGTTTTGTGTTAGTAAACAGCAATGACAAGTCTGTAGTTGCGCTGTCACATATGAGCACGGAAATCACAAACATCCTGCTCCGATTATTTTAAGATGGGCAAAAAATAGCTTATAATTAGAAATGAGGTGAGTTTTCAACTAAAAGGCCTAAATATGTTGTGGTAAAACACAGTATCTATCCAAAAGAAAACACAAAGTTAGTTTAATTATGCTGTTGTACTTTGCCGTCATATTCGGGACATCCAGTACTAAGATTTGTCAAATGATTTTAGTGTTACAGACCGACGTCCTGACGATAATGTTATGTGTCCCACGGCTAAGCTAAATTTGTGCATAGTCATGTAAAGTAAATGTCATATCGTAGATATATTATTACCGTATGCCCCATTCAATCACTGAATGCTTGCCTAACTAATGGAGCGAAGCCTGCGAGCTAGTTCAGGCAGACAACTCAAGCTGCACCTTTATACTCATGTGACATGCCTCATGCTCCTATAATCCTCGTCCATTCACATCCTCCAAATTTGGAGGTCTGTTTAAACTACAATATTTCCCATATCGCCCTTTCGGATGTCATTACCTCTGCTGCTACGTCAGTATTGCTGTCTGCTTCTTTTAACCCCTCCACACCCATGCATCCACCTGCAGGCTCCGGGGGGGTTAAGATATTTACTCATCACTACCCATCAACTATGTAATGACATCTGTAATTAACTAACATATGGGGAGTGATGAGGCCGGATCCTAGACACCAAACTCTGACTCTGTTCTTAGTCAGACCCATTGTATGACAAGTCCCACCTAGGGCTGTTTGATTTTGGCCAAAAATAAAATCCAGATTTTCTTCTCTCAAAATCCGATTTTCGATTACGATTATTTTGTGAAATTACAAAAGGCAAAGAAATTATTTCAAATATGCATTTTTTTGTATCTTAGGGTGTGTCCATTAAACAAAAATGAATGAATAAAGTGCAGAATTTTAACTTAACTAAAAAATCTATTTTACGAGTTTCATGTTTTCAACATCTTCCTAACTACATAATCGTGATAACGATTTAAAATCGATTAATCAAACAGGCCTAGTTCCCCCCCCCCCCCCCCCACACACACACACACACTTACCGTATCAAAGGTCAGCGCGTCTGTCTGTCTGTGCTATTTTCAGTTTCAGTTCATTTAAGCGTCACAGCTGATACCATGATGTGGATTTCTGCCACTCCAGAAAATGAGCTCTAAATAGCAGCTAAATAAATAGGAGCTATCAATGGGAAAGAATATAACACATCAGGAATAATCCACGGCGATGTATTGGAGAATGTACTCTGACTACCGTCCTCTCCACTTAACTGTTGATTTGATAACATCAACAGAAAGTAATTTAACAGAAATTGCAATCGCATGCAAGCATAAATAGATGCTCTGAATTAGTCATGGAATCAATGTCTACCTTTAGCTTTTTAATATTTTCAGATATGTGATCCGACAGGAGCCAACCGCTTCACAGAATGTACCCATATTTTCTTGCTCACCCTACACAGCCAGATAAAAGTATCAAAACACGTTGAAATGCATCAGGATACAGGAAATCTAATCTGTTAAAACATTTCTGGGAGAGGAACAAATGTGTGGCTGCTGCTGTTAATAATTAATGTTTGTTAACTACATCATTGATTTTGCCATTACGGTGATAAACAGAAGAGTAATGAAGATCATCTTTTTTTGCCATTCTGATATTCTGATATTCTACAGCACGAAAAAATATTTTGATGTTCAAAGTTATGTCTGTTTCCACTGGTTTGAACCGTTTAACGTGATGCTCACGCAACTACAGTGACACAAACATGATGCTACTCAAAATTGCTCTACACCGCTGCATTTAGAGATTAAATGGTTCTGCAGATTGTTCACATCTGAACAATTTTAAGCCTAATATGTTTGTGTGTTTATTTGTTTATTTCGGGCATGTCCGTTAAATCATCATCACACATCTTGCTCACACAGTAAAAATACACATGGCCGAAAGGGAAAGCGGGAGAAGCCGAGGCTTATCTAGTCCCGCCCCCATTACCCACAGGGGGGAAAAGAAAGAAAAATAATAATAAAAGAAAAATTAATAAAAAATAGAAAATAAAACATCAACAACATCATAGTCTTTTCTTGTCTTTTGCATTTTTCGCTTGACATAACATTTTCTTTCACTTGCGACATTTGACATACTAAGTTACAGCAGTAGGTGGTACAGAGAGCTGAAGGTCCAGTGCATACAGATTACGTGTGTGTAATATTGTAGGTGCTGCGAGTTAACTGTTCAGTCAAAAGACTGACAAAGAGTGACTGCAAGAGGTTTGGATAGATACAAGAATTAATAGGGGAACAAGGAGCTGTGTGAGCAGGGTTTTGTACTCTATTCAGATTTATGTCTATACTCTTAAATTATGTAGGCGTCTGTGAGCGAAAGATACAGTATATTAATAAGGGAGTGTCAGGTTGGTGTGAGGTAAAAACACTAACCTTCTACTGCAGGAAGCTAGCTTCAGTCCTGGGCCACAGTGCCGGAGACAGTTGTATTCATGAAGAGGAAGCCAGTGAGGGATCATGTCCCTAAAACTACATCAGAGACTCATGCGGGTTGCTCGGGGTATTTGTGCAGACGAGGGCGAACCTCTGAGCACGTTATAGTCCCCACCGACAGTTCGACACTCGCGTGTATTTACACTCCGCCCTCGCCAACAATGGAGTTAGCAGCAGAAAGCGCCGCAGTGGGATCACATTTTAACATGCGGTTAGAAACTTTTCTTTTTAGACAAACCATGGTTCCTTCCATCAAACTCAGTGGTGGATTTATTGAGGAAACTTTAGATGGTTGAATAATTTATTGAATAATTTACTGACTTGGCCCTCACACACACACACACATGCACACACACACAAGTACAAATCTGTATATTGGATTTGGCAAAAACTAGAGAAATGGTTTGTAAAAAAGAATAATGAAATTTAGTGTGTGTGTGTGTGCGTGTGTGTGTGTGTGTGTGTGTGTGTGTGTGTGTGTGTGCGTGTGTGTGTGTGTGCAATGCCCTGTGTGAAGCTGCTGTTGGGTGCGTGGTGATAGCATCACCGCCCGCCTACACAGGAATATTGACAGAGCCCAGAGATAAGGAGCTCCTAACAGTATTGGACACTTTCCCTGTGTTGAGTGATTATAAATAGCAGCGCCCTGCCAAGAACACAATCCTCCCATAGTTGACTAGTCGTATTGACGCCCGTTGCCCTCCGGGACTCTTGAGACACTTTGCAACAGGAGGGAACAACCTCAAGAAAGAGATGAATATTGCCTTAAATTGCACCCATCATATCCTCCTGCTCTGCCCGTCCCTGAATGCACTTTTGTGTTGTTTCAAAAAGAGACAGCTGCAGAACCTGAGCAACCCCACGCCAGGGCCGACGCCTCCTTTGTAGCTGTTTGATACCGCTGCCTCATCATAGGTGATGCTTTCAGGGAGTGAAGTACTGAATTATGCATGTTGAGGAAGGTAAATGGCAGTGAAAATCTATCTGTGCATTAAAGTCAGAAGAGTGAAACACTGTGGTTTTACCTGGACAGTTTCAGAAACAGTAGGTAGGGGACAAACGGAGGAGCTCACACTGTCAATCTGCAGTCCTGCTCACATATCATTATTAGAGGTGTTATTTTCTTTGTATTGGATGTCTTCTTTAATTGAAAGCAGAGATACCGTGCATTGCAATAAATGTGATGGTCCTTGGCAGCTAATTTCCATCTGTCATTTTTCTTATCAAACTCAGTTATCATTTGGACAATATTCATTGGTTGTGTTGAATTGGGGGGCCAAGAAAGCTGCTCCGTGATGAAATGTATTTATGTAATTTGTTTTGAATTAAATTTCTGGCAGCAACATGGTTTCCAGAGCACTGCAGGTAAACTGAGACCCTGGTTCTTCCAGACAAGGAGAGAAATGGCTTCTAAACCGCTCTTTACAGCCAAATTATGAACAGTGACATATAGTTTCCTGTCAGAGGAAATTAGGTAGAGGCTTCCAGTTTCTACATTTTAGCTCAAGAATATTAAAATAATTCCTCATACATCTCTCCAGAGGTTTGCTTGCAGCCTGAGAGTTTTCCTTTAGCAATGGCAGGGATTTGCTCTTCTGCTCAACGAGGGCAACATTGTCCAAATGTAAAGCAGGACGATGTCCAGCTAAGTTAGGTCAACAGGCAAGGCAACAACAATTACAATCTTAATCTTATTTGGCTAGGAAATAAAAATTGTTTTAAAGCCAAAATCTGTATTTTTTAATGAGAATAATCAACCACTATAACAACGTTATAATCTAATAACTCAGTTTCAAGGACTTAGTGTTCTTTGTGACTCTGCCAGGAAGTCTCTGCTTACCTGCACTGCTTTGCTTTGAAGAAAAATGGTCCCCAGGTTTCTTCTGTTCCAAGGATCAAACAGACACTCCTCTGCTGCATTATTTATCAAGCACAAGCTCCTCAAAACTGTATGCGGCTTGCTGCTAATGAGTACACAGGCCATATTTATTACCGCTGCATGAAGGGGTAGAAAAAGATTGCTCTGTCTCTCCCCTTGTTTTTTCTTTTCAGTCTCGCTATCCTGTCCTACATGATCACTATCTTATTGAGTAATAAATCTTGAGAAATGAAGGTGGTGCTATACTGTTGACCTCAGAGGAAGTCTGGATTAAGGGGGCTCAAGAAATGCTCCTTAGAGCAAGTTCAACGGTTTGGGAAATGTGCTTAGTCGCTTTCTTGACAAGAGTAAGATGTGAAGATTGATAGCACTCGTCTGTCTCCAGAGTCAAAGGGAAGCTGCTGCCAGCAGCCGGTTCCCCGAGTGGAGCATAAAGACTGGAAGCGGGAGGGAAACAGCCTCGCTCACTCTCAAGTCCTGAGTGATCTGCATGGCCCAAAAGTGCATTCAGGGCTAGACCAGCTCCTCTATTGCTCGATGAACAGCGCATGATGTGGGTGCTGAGTAAGGGGCAAGGGGCATCGGGGTTGTATTAAGTCTCTTAATTATAGGCCCGGGGCTCTTGAACTGCCTGCCTGAGGAAATAAGCCTATCTGAGTCAGTGTCTCCTCTAAAAACTACGTCTTTTATCTGAGTTGCCTGCTAATTTTATTGTTGGTTTTTCTTTCATTTTGTATTGTATTTTAACAGCTGGGATCGGCTCCAGCCCCCCCGCGACCCTGAATACAGGATAAGCGGTAGACAATGGATGGATGGATGGATTGTATTTTATATTCACGTTTTTTTCTCAGTGAAGCTTTTTTTTGCTAAGTTGTCTATAAATACATTATATAACTATTATTATTTAATAATAACAGGTGTGTTTAGGTGCATTACATTAATTACAGTCAATCATCTCTTCCGTTAACACCAGGTGCGCCTGCACCTGGCACATTTAAATGATGCATTCGGTAAATTGGAGAAGCGATCAGCGGATCTGCTCGTGCTCAGAGTGAAAGTGTGCTGGAAAATCCAAAGTGCTTCGGTGTGAAACTAAAAACAGTTGCATTGTGCTGTGCGACAGGGCCCACAGTCTTTTTTTACCCATGAAGAAGCCATTCCTACATATCTGCTCTATTTAGAGAGCAGATACAAAGTCAGCAGCAACACTCAGGAGCCACCAATCTACACACTCTGGACAGCTAAATACCATAAAAAAGTGAATGTGAAATTGCATGTATGGATGCATGCATGCGTGTGTGTGTGTGTGTGTGTGTGTGTGTGTTTTGAAGAAGCCTTCAGAAACTTTCGCCACACACTGGCGTGCTGCAGCCAGAGCAGATACTACTTTATCTGCACTCGGCAGCAGCGCGGCAGGTAGAAACCTAATAGACATCATAGCCTCTAAAAGTGAACTTGTGTTCGCTGCTGTTTGAGCCGGGAGAGCCGAGATAGCAGTGTGGTTAGAGCAGGAGGAGAGAGTGTGTTTAGATGGTTATCAGGGCCCTTTAAAATGTCTGGGGCCTCCCAAGGCTCCCTGCAGGCCACGGAGCGCCCATCGAAGAGCCCAACTGGGCCAGTAATCTATCCCCCTGCCATGCTGCTGTGCTCTCCACGCCGTTAATCCAATCACTCCCCTGCCACGGTGGGACAGGCAGAGCACTAATCCAGTTTACACAGTAACAAAAAAAAAAAAGCCCCAGACTCATTCCTCACTCCCTGCAGAGCATTGCCAGCTTCTCGATGTGACATTGAGTGAGAAAGATGAGGATAATTACTGGGGCAATTATTTTATTTTTATTATGTGTTCAGCCGGGTGCCTTTTCCCCCCCTTCCACCATGTTCCAAGCTAATTGCCATGGCCTTGTGACAAAAACCCAAGGTGATAGCATGCAATCATTTGGGAAGCAGAGAGTCAGCCAGTTTTAATGCCCCTCGCCACAGCAGCAGCGGCTGAGTCATTAGTATGCATCTGATGAGGTTTAGCCTTGCGTGCAATGGGCTGGGTGGACCTCAGATAAGTCATTTAGACTAACAGGAACTTAATTAATTTTGTTTAATCTTTATAAAGCTCCACAGGGGGACCGATTGGTATACAGCCCCCTCACCGACTCTTCCACCTCACTCTCAGCCCACCCGGCTAGGCTTGACCTGGAGGTTTTACACAACGGGGGCGACTGGTCTCGGCATCGATATTGGCTTAATGTTATGTACTATACTAAAACGTGTCAGACTTAATGAGACCAGGTGGAGTGTACGTCAGTGTTAATCCGGCCGTTAGCTTACAGTGAGACTCCAGCGGAGGTTGAGGGTGGGAAAACGAAATTCAACTTGCTCGAAACACTTCTCAAATTTAGGTTTTCCTAAATTACTATGTTGTCTGTCCAACCCCTGATAAAAATGAACAGCTTGGTTCACCTTCCAGGGTGGTGGTGGATCACTCTTGCTTATGTGTGGGACTCCTTACTTAGCCAGCTAGTGAGCTGGCAGGCAGGAGCTTCAAAAAATAGGCGGTATAGGATGTTTCTGTCTTTGAAATGCATATGCCTGTGAGCAAGTTACAAAGCAGCAGAATTGTGACTGGGGGATCCAGGGGAAAAGGCCACAAACGTGCTCTCTCCTCACATTACAAGCCTGAGATAGACTGAGATGCAGCTGAGCAGAGGACTTAACCCCTGGTGGGATTAGTAGAAAGTTTTGTCGGGTGGCTCTGAGCCACAAATGTGTGTTAATGTATGAATATGAAGCAGGATGGGGCTGAGAAAAGTGTGTGTGTGTGTGTGTGTGTGTGTGTGTTCAGCAAACCCTCTCTGGACATTAAGATAAATGTGAGGAAAAAAACACTCAACATTCAAAAGCCAAAGTCCAGTTATTCTGATAGAAGTTTCAGGACTGTTTTTGAAGTCACATTGTAGTTTCACGTACAAGTCTGATCACTTGTCCCAAGAAAGTAAAGAGTTAAAGACTGACTTCTGTGTTAAATGACTTGTTTGGATAGACACATTTTCAGTGAGGGAAGAATGATGCCCTCCATTAGTTTTCCTGAAACACTCCTGAGACCAAAATTTGGACATCCTGGAAGTTAATGGAGTGTGCTTTTGATTCACAGTCAGCATATAGGTTTTGTTGTAGAAAGCCGTATGTAATGGTCTTGTTGACCTCCAGGCCATGTGTACCAATGTCTATTAGTGTTAAATGTAAGAAAGGCGGTGGTGGTACGACTGCAGTAAAAAGCTCTCCACTACACAGTTATCGACATCTTGAAGACACTCAAAAGGAGGTCACACTTAAGAGCTCCAAGGTCCAATATGGCACAAACTACCCACAACTATTCTGTAGATAACAACTTTGGAGGCCCCGCAAGCTTTGTTAACCATTCAGGATACATGTCTTCAAGACAATGTCTTGAGTTCTCTGATTTTAAAAATAAAGTCTAAAAGTGTTTTTTTTTTGCAGAGTAAACTAAACTTTCGGTGACCCTTGCCTCCTGCAACTCTCAGAAACTGTGAGACAACTTTCATTATTACTACTATCATTATACGCTAACATTACCAATGCTCTGACCCTGTGATATTTTTCCACAACCCACGGATCAGGAGGGCAGGTCAAAAAGTGCAAAGCAGCGTTCCAAGCAAGTTATTAATTACTTACAGAAAGATTGCATACAGCCAGTAATGTAGTCTCTAAACCGGTCTCAAGATCATTTTTTAAGGTCTCGGTGTCTAGAAAATTGAAATATAATGAAAGTTCCTGCATTGTCTGATTTTGTTAACATAGTTACTGTGATTGGATGTAAAATGTTAATGGCCGTAACCCCCAGCCCCCCCACATGGGTTGTACAACATGGAGAAGAAAAGCTAATAATACAGATGAGTGTTTGTTTGTATTTGTCTGCTCATAGAAAATTCCCCTCTACATTGCCTTTTGATTGATTCCACAAGAAATGTCTCGTACGTATACACATATAAAGTATTTATGGCAATAACAGAGGTGATGAAGAGGACTCATTTTCTGTGGGTGTTTTTATGGGAATGTGGATCTTATTCCAGATCAGTTTGAGGACTACCTGTGGTTTGCATGTTTCAAATTTTATTGCAAGTGCTTCATGCAGTCTGGGATTTGCACCAGTCTGGGATTTGCACTGGTCTGATATTTGCACTGGTCTGATATTTGCACCGGTCTGGGTTTGGACCGGTCTGGGATTTGCACCGGTCTGGTCTTGGTCATGGTTTGGTTTTGGTCTTGGTATAGGTGTGCTGTGGGTTCTGGTGGAAGATTAACGTGTATGTTTATGGGTCGGGTGGTGTGGATTTGTTGTCATAACTGGTCCGGTGGTGCATCACTGATCACCATCACAAGCTACTGGTCCTACCAGACCAAGTATGCTGTAGCAGCAAACCCCCTGAGTGTATCAGATTGGTCAATATTATTTATTAAAGAGTGATATTTAATTTATAAAAGGAATAGTAGCTAACTGACGAGGCTAAGGTTAGCTTGCTAGCACAGTGCGACCCTTTACGAGAGGTACTGTAATGGAATAAGAGTGACGCATCTGACCTGACACTAAATTACATGAAAATGCTGATTAATCATGATGTAAATTGTGAAGATTGTAAATAACATTTCCCTAAACAAAATACTATACTAAATAAAGTTGGTTAGGTTAGCTTAATCAGATAATAATATGGTCAAAGTATTGGCAGTTACGTCTCCTTAAACTTTTATATGGAAGTGATGTTACAGCTTGTTATCCTATGACCTTCTGTTTTCACTTTTGATTGCTTTTTGCAACCAATTTACACATTAGAAGAAACATTCCTTGTGTTCTAATTGTGCAACATGATGTCATAGATCGTCTTTTTTAAATGAGACCTTCGAAAGGACTAACACATAAACTGAGTAATAAATGTACAAATACCTGGTGCCACCCGATCCGGCACTTCAGAGAAGGTTACAGGCCCGGCTGAAGGACAAGTAAAGGCAAACAAACAGGCCTCGCACTCAGCAGCTAAATTTGATGAAGTGCACAAACTAGAGGACGTTCTGTATAAATGCCCAGGAAGGAGCAGCCTTTTGGCAGAATGACAAATCTCATGTTTCTTTAAAACATCCGGAAGATTCATCTGCTACGTCAAGCTGACACGCAGAGATTGTGTTTGACTTTCAAAGGAAATGTGCGATGAGCGCACTACGGAACGGGGAGGTAATTAGTAAGACTTGAGTTGAGTTGATTTTTTTTTTTTTTTTTTTTTTTTTTTTTAATGCCACACAATGCTCCCAGCTGAAGGCACGCAGATGTTGGAGCTGGTAAATGGAGTTGGGAGAAGAGATTATTATAATGAAATGAATGTGATTGTCATGGTACAGAGCAGAGGAACCATGTGAGGGTGAATGTAGCTACAGTAAGAGGTTGTCATAATGATGATTCACAGCTTATGTGTGACTGTGGATTTGATTTTGTTGTTGTTGTGGTTGTTGTCTTTAAGCACAGAAAATGACCCCCGATAGGTATGGATGTTAGATGGATGGACGGGTGAATGGATGGATGGGTGCTTGTGGTGATGGATGAATGATAGACGTGATATGCTGCAGGAGCACTTTCATTGACTTGGAGATAAAACCCTCAGAGGGGCTTAAAAATCCATCTTAATGTTATCTTGACAAAAATGTCAAGATAACAACAGAAACAGCCAAAACACTGAACCAGATAAGAAAATCTAAATGACAGGATTTATTTGAGTTTTTTATGTTTTTTTTCAATCAAGGTATTTTAGCACGTTTTTTGTTTGTTTGTTTATGTTGTTGTCTGTCGGTGTTTACAGCTATGGATAGGAACAGGATCAATAAGTTGATCGGGTAGCCAGAATCTACCAGTAGCCTGAATCTTCATCACATAGCAGGGAACCAGAAACGTAGGATTGTTCTGTTAGACGACCACAGTTTACCTTCATAAGTTGTCATATGTTTTCACAATCAAGTAGTCACGTGTAGTAATGCTCTATTGCCCGTATATTAACTGTTTACTCAATAATTTCCTTTATATAGACATATAATCTAAACTTTTTTACAATATTCAATTTGTATATGTCACTTCTATTTGCTTGATTTTTAAGCTTAACCTTGAAACACACAAAAAACATTACCTGGTTGTTTTTTTTCTCCGGATGCTTTCAACTGCATCTCATGGTCTTCCTCAGCAGGTGAAGTTTGCTCAATGTTTATGGGGTCACACTTCCATTCTGTACTTGGTTACCGTGGTTACTTAAATGAGCCATTCAACTCTCCAGACAATCGGTTATGGCCTTTCTAACCACTTCCCTTAGGATGGAAATCACATCAAATCATGGCAGCGTGTTAATGACATCATCTGTCAACAGCACACTGCGACTCCTGAGCTCCACAATCATCACTGTAATTAAATACTGTCCGAGTGGTCTGAGCTGAAACCTGCAATATTTTGCCGCTCATTCCCTCATCAGTCTTGTCCAGCTCATTAAAGCACAGTCACCGACGTGAATGGGAAATAGATTCTAAAACAATGCCTGCTAATGGAGAGCAAGGATGATTAATGGATGATTGTTTAATCGATTAATAACCAGTCACATAGGATTTACAGCTTGGGATACTTTATTTCAGGTTTCGCTGATTTGACGACATTAAAGAGCTTACAGCTGACATCTCCCCTCCCTCAGCATGGCAACTGGCTGCATGCGAACCTTTTTATGAAAGCTTGTGATGCACATGTTTAGAGCTCACATCTGCAGCCATGTGAACTACCAAGAAGATCCATATGAGGTTGCATTCAGCAGTTCTCTGGTTGAAGCCAATTCATTTGAAAACACTGATTATGACACGTTCAATTCCACTCTTTGAGACCGTGATCCGCTGCTTAATGCCAGTATTCTGCAGAGGAGGGATTGCAGATTGCTATTTTTCATCGAGAACAAAGGTGCGGTTTAATATTATAACCTAAAGAATTCCCCGTCCTGCCATTCAATACATATAGAGCAGGTGGCGGATAAGTCAGCACATTCCCTTATTGCATCAGTGTCAACATCCGAACGCACGGCAGACATTCATGAGATGTTAAGCCCGTCTGTATCAGTCATATGCAAGGACAGTTAATCCCCCCGACGCCTGGGACTCGTGTTGATGATTGAATTTTCTAATCTGTGTTTTAGCCACAACAATTTCATTTGCAAATGAATGTAATATTTGTCTTCTTTTTCTCCCGTCCTCAGGTCGGTGGACATACCATGCTACCTATTCGCTGGATGCCCCCGGAGAGCATCATGTACAGGAAATTCTCCACGGAAAGCGACGTCTGGAGCTTCGGAGTCATCTTGTGGGAGATCTTTACCTATGGGAAGCAGCCTTGGTTTCAGCTGGGCAACAACGAGGTAATGAGAGCCCGGAGCGTTAATATAAACCTTCACAAGACACATAGGTATTAAAGGCTGTACTGAAGGCCTTCGTGCATACATACAAAAAAGTTCCAGCTCTGGGTTTTTAAATGGTAAATATTGAAGTCTAAAGGTGTTTATTTCAAATCACAGAAAAAACCAGCAAGTTAATTGAGTTGGTTTTAAAGAAGGAACAGCTTGGCGTCCTCCACAGAGCTCACTAACAGCAGAGTCAAATGAACGCTGCCATCCTGGATCTTAATCTACTGCCTTGCGTTGTTTCTTTTCTCTCCCCGAGACTAGCGCAGGCCCATCGAGGTGATAAATTGATGCCGACTTGTCATCAGACAAGATGCCGCATTACATAACACCCATGATTGCTTTGCATTCGCATTGGAGCTGCTTTGAATCAATAAAATCCAATTAGGATTACTCTTGTAAAGCGAGCATATTGAGAAAATTAAATTGACCTAAAAGAATAACCTGCCACGCATTGCGCTTATATGTATTTCAATTGAAACATCAATATGTTCTTAATTTCTGTGTATCTTGAGCTGAGCGGTTTTTGAGACACTCTAAATGAAACACTCAGCTGATTAAACTACACTGCTCGAAACCTTATGACAGTGTAATGAGATGAGCGCAGCATAATGTCACGGCAAAAAAAAATGTAAATCGGTTTCTACATTGTAATTTTGTCTTCAGGTAGTGTTAGATTGGAATTTTGTACTTATTATTCAGTTATTCAGATTTCTCCAACACGTTACTCAATGATACATTACAGCAACAATTAGAAATGGGTATCAGTGACAATGATAAATGATCATACTGTGGGAACTTACTTTCAAACAGGCCTCATTCTCCACAGAGCTCCACCATTTTTATAAAAAACTTTTATTCAGAAAAAGAAATAGACGATACAAACTGCCACGCTTCCACACAAACCCGCAAAAAGTTTATTTTCGAAGTCTAGACAGGATTGCAAAAGTTTCCAAACATACCAAATATGTCAGTCTGAACTTGGGAGAAATGTGTATAAAATAATGCACAAGGCATTTGATGGGATGCTGCAGCCATAAAAACAAAACCAAAAGAAAAACAAACCATGGGTTCTTGGGTTTGCTTGGTCTTACAAAAAGAAGCTGGAATAAGCTTTTACAGAATAAATAGAAGATACCGCCAGGCAGTGAGATATGAAGCTACTCTCGAATAAATTTAAGGAGACATACGTTAGCATTTTGCTGCGACACTGCTGCTAGCAGAAGTCAAGGGCAAACTAGTCTCCAAGCCTTTCTATTCAGCGGTGACCCGGCTGCCCGGCTCATCCTCCTCCAGCCTGCTCCACCTCCTTATCTGTCCACCCAAGCTGATTGTTAAGTTGGGGAACTGGAGTCGTGCTGCATCTATCACCAGCTCTATGACCACTGCTGGGATCTTAGACACAATATAATCCTTGTTTTCCCTTCCCCCCTTTTCTAGTCTGGTATTAAAAAGTCATCTGCTATCTAACAGCAGGGAAAGAATACGGAAACGCTGATCAAACTGCTGAAGTCAAAATAAGACCGAAAATTTAGCCCGACCCTACCCGAGCCCGTGCACGTTCTGTCCGAGCCCGGCCCGACACATTTACTGTAATTAACAGCCCGAGCCCGATTTCAACCCGACAATTATTTTTAATGCATGCATAGGCTGTTATATGTGCATATCCGTGGGAAGTGGGGGTGCGGCTGCACCACTACTCAGCCACAAAAATATAAAAATAATTTTATAGGCTACGTTAGTGCTGCGAACGAACACAAATGCTTGATCAAAGGCCCGGCCCGATCCAGCCCAAGGGTAGTGGTGGGAAATGCTAGGGTCGGGCTCGGGGAGAGAAGCTAAACTTTAGACTGACGGCCAATGCTTGAGACTTTAGAGCCCTGTAAAAGCTACAGCTAACCGCTAACTGCAGACCGGGTGCTACAGTGATGTTGCAGATGACAGGACAGTTCTGGGTCAGCTGATTGAATTTCTGATGGTACCCCTGCAACACATTCCATAGGCTTATTTGACGAGACGTCACCACTGTAACTTCTGATTCTGTTGCTAATGTTACTTCATTTCATTGAATGAGATCAGACAGATCTTACACATTGCACCTTTAACCATCAGTGAGGGTTTCTGTTTTTAAACCATAGCCAAAGGCTGTGTCCGAAATCACTCACTAGTCACTATATAGTCATTTTGCCATGCAGTGGACTCAAAGTGTCCCACAATTCATCTTTACACGTAGTGTACAACCGATGGTGACTAACAGAGCATTATTTACCATCATGCATTTTGGGGGAGACAGATACGTGATAATAATATATTTAATGTGAGTAGAGCATCATAACACGGACAGTCACAAATTACTTTTATTTATTATTTTGGGAAATAATTTATTGCCTCCACATTCACAGTAGCAGTGTATACCGCTCCTTCTTCTTACCTTTCACAATAAAATAAATAAATAACTGTAACTGCAGTGCTGTAATTAACGGCTCAGAGATACTGACCTGACCTTGTTTTTTTTTCTTTTTGAACATGAGCTCATCAGCCATGGAGTCCTCTATATAGAACTCCCTGGATAGTGAGTAGGACGTAGTGAGTGAGTGATTTTGTTTTACAACGTGGGCCAACATCGTCCCCCTCCTACTCCACAGGTGTTTTCACCTCCTCAGTGGGCGTTAACAAACATCACCGTCCTTTTTGGCCGTGTAGTTGTACCTGTCAACTGTTATGATTCTTATTAGCACCGCGAGTTTGGTGACATCAGGTATTCCCAGCACACAGGTGAAATCAGCCGGGGTAAATGAGGACACCTGCGTGGGTGAACAGGGCTTTAAATTTGTAACTGGAAACATCTGTCGAATAAATGAAGAGGAGTAACATTTACAATAAAAACCTCTGGAATGTAGTGAAGTAGATAGAAGGAGCAAGTACCTAAAAAGTCCCGTGCTTGAGTAAATGCCCTACATTTCACAGATGGCTGCTGTGCAGTTACACCTTGCTGTTGCTTCCAGGTACGTCAGCAGCTGTCGGTTGACTTTGAAGATGCAAAGTTTATCCACCAGACATCCCTTATCACATGGTCGTATTAGATAGTGGACCGCTGCCTCACGTTGTCTCCCTGAGCACAGTCCACACTGTCTGTGTGAGCAGCCAACGGTTGCGAACAGAGCCGTGCAAGCCACTGCATTTTCCCAGAAGAATAATAAGCTTTAGAAATCAGAATAAAGGACTCGAGTTAACATATGAAGGGGGTTTTGTCCATAGCTTTTATTCTGAAATGGAAATGGGAAGTGTTGAGTTAAAGATACATTATGAAATGCTTTTTTTATGCCTGTTATATTCTAAAAATATAGGCATTGAAACTGCAGTGATGTTGATGGTATGATGTCAATATACTGTCAAAATAAATTCTCACTGTCTATTGCAGTGGGGAAAAAGGCAGGCAAAGTAACCAAGGTGTATGAAGGTGTCACAATTATCCTGGCAAAAATGATGGCAACTCACAAAATAATCCCGATAATCATCCATATATATTTAAAACTCTTGTATGACCATTTATATGATAATGTATTCCTGTATTTCGAAAAATCTGACTTAATGTTACCCTTCTCTTGTATGATAGCGAGCTAGAGAGCTCTTTCAAATAACTTTTCTCTAATTTTCTCAATAATGGAAAATCAACTCACTCAACTCTCACAAAAAAATCCCATCTGTAATTGTGAGGACAAAAGGGGACCCGAGTTAGTCCCTTAAAGGGGAACTCCACCAATTTGGCACTGTAACGTTGGTTTGCAGGTCTTGGTGATACTAGTACGCTACACGTGTGAAAGAAGTGGCATGCAAATGTAATGTCAGTGTAATGCTAAATCAGTGCAGTGATAGCAGGAAACACAGGGAGGCATCTTAGCCAGCATTCCATACATCCACAACCTTATTGGTAGCCTGTGAGGTTTCCACAGGATCACGGATGTAAATTAGCTGGATTCTCTGTCATTCAGGATTACTCCCAGGATCATTCTCCAACATCTGTTTGGCCGGATGTTGTTGCCATGACCACTGCAGCCTTATTACTGTCTGTTTGTAGTGTTTGTGATCTGGGAATTTATGCAAAGAAGCTCCATATGTCGTCGCTGGAATTGATGCTCCACTCCTCCAGTCTAAGTCTCAAGGCAGTCTGCCTGCCAGGCCTCTCATCCTTTAGTGACGAAACACGAGAAACAGCATGTGGAACAATAGAACAGCGTCAGTTGGCTGTTGTATTGTTTCAGGTTTAATTTAAACACAGATTAGGTTTTTCATGCATTCTTTCCAGAAATGAGACTTCAGATGGTAGTAAATTATCAAATACTTTGTTCTGACACCATGTTGTTGTCCTGCTACTGTACTGCTTGCTAGAGCATGAAATTGCCTGACTTACCACAAATTACCACAAGACATGTGTCTTGTGGTAATTTGTGCCTTAATAACCAATTCCGGCACCTAAGTTCTGAGCGTAAAGACATTGCATATGTTGTGACAATATTACAATAGAAACACATTTTTTTTTGTTGCAGTCATTACCCACAAATAGAGCACTATCCATCCTAGGAGGCTTTCATAACTGTGCACTGTTGTTCAGTTCATTTGGTCCGCGCCAAGAGAAAACAAATCACACATCCTTGATGTGAAAGCTGATTGACAGCGTTTAATTCGAACCAACAAGGTCAGGTGTGAAGCTACCGTGGACAGGAATTCACACAAGAAATAAAACTTGTCACGACAGAAATAAATGATCTGGCTAATGACATCACAAGTCCGACAAAGTAATGATCAACTTCCTTCCTCGTGGGTATTCAGTATTGTTGTTATTTTATGCTGTGGCACAAAGATCTGGTTCCCCCTTTAATATTGGACACATTTAAGAGTGAATGCAGCCTCTTATTTCTTTCATCTCAGTTTCATTAGTTCAAACCTCAAAGGACTGTCTGCTCAGTGTCACCGGTTTCTCATTATGGCCAAACCAAAGCAATCAGTGAGTGAAAATCGTCCGTCTCACTCCACTGCCCTGTCTCCTCTGCAGGTTATTGAGTGCATAACCCAGGGTCGGGTTCTGGAGAGGCCACGGATTTGTCCTAAAGAGGTGTACGACATCATGCTGGGCTGCTGGCAGAGGGAACCTCAGCAGCGACTGAACATTAAGGATATGCAGAAGGTCCTGTTCGCCATGGGAAAAGCCACGCCGGTCTACCTGGACATCCTGGGCTAGCGGCGGGCCGGGCTGGACCGTTCTTCACCAGATGGACGGAACGACAGAGACGTACCGACAGAACGACCCACGCGAATCCAGGAATAACCAAACCAACCTACTCCACTGTCGAAAAAACACCACAATGTTTGGGAAGGACTTAAGTGCCTGCAACACTTTTGGATATAGTGGATAAAACATATTCAAAAAAACACGCACTTTTACATTTTGTTTACTAGCATATAAGATGTACAGGTTTGAAGAAGACTTTCTTTTTCCTCAAAACAACAAAAATACACGAAAACGGAGACAAAAAGGGAAGTGAAGTGGACTGGCAATAGGAAAATGGCCAGTTTGATTATATTATGGAGAGAACACATCAGAGTTAAAATCTATCCCGGGTTTGGTTTTATGGATATATATAGACATATTACATATATTTTATATTTATTTCCTTTTGTCAGGGTGTTGAAGGGTCTGCCATGTGTGTTGCTAAGGGCTCGGCCCTGTCTGAAGACGTCACCAACAAACTATTGGCAGGGAATTGATGATGGTAGCCTTACTTGCACTCTGATTGGCTGGCACTGAGCTTTTAATGGGAACTCTACTTCTGTGGAATAACACTGGATGGTTGAAAAAAAAAAACCTCTGTAGAGTCAGACCACCAACAAATCTATTTTAATTTAAAAAAAAAAAAAATACTGTACATATTGTAAAATTCTATGTGTCAAAATTATGTTAACTTATTTTTTCGGGTGTTATTTTGGTTTCCTTTTCTGACTGTGATCTGGTTGGCTAAAGTATAAAGCTATGGTATTTGTTTTCATCCTAACCTAGAGGCGATTCTCTTGGGAATTGCCTGTGTCATTGCTGGTAAAATGTCTTACGTGGTGAAGGTCAGTGGCGGTGAATACAGTTTGAAAAGTCAGCTGACACCGAACCACAGAGACACTGGAGGATTGGGGGGGACGAGTCGGAGCCATCAACACCACACTTTCCCAAAGAGGTGACGAGGCCTCGTATCCACTTTCCAGTTCATTTGCTTTCTATGGCAAAGAAGAGTGCGTCAATGAGTAATATCGTACACCACACCCCTCAAACCCGTACACGTGCTTCGAGAAACTATTCTGTCATTTTTAGGCATCTTGGTGTGAATCTGCTTTTCCGCTCTGAAGAAAACATTTTTGGAACTGGAAGTAGAAATCATTCGTTGGCTGCAGGTGTGAGCCTCGCATGCACAACAAGAACATCTATAACTTAAAGAAACGATGAGACGTTGACTTCTAGCTGGGAGTTGGACGAGAAGTTAGACACCACTCTCACCCGTCAGATCAATATGAAGCAGGAGATGGTTAGCTTAGCTTAGCATAAAGACTGGAAGCAGAGGGAAATAGGTAGCCTCCAATGGTTACAAAATCAAACCCATCAACACCTCAGCTCACATAAGCCCGTTAGCTTATGCTAAGCTATGGATGTAGCTTCATATTTACTGTACAGACATAAGAGTGGTATTGATCTTCTCACCTAAAGGAGCATATTTCCCATAATGTCAATTCCAAACATCGTAGGTTTATACCGTAGAGATCCGTCACTCCAGAAAGAAACACGGCGGCTTCTTCCACTCCATTGAAAACATTTAGTTTGACCTTTTCCTGATTTCTTTTCCCATCAACTGCACATGACTCACAGTCACTCTGTTCATCCTCGCACTCGTGGCCTTTGCATGTTTCGCAATGATGAGGTTTCGCACCTGTTTATTGCTTTGATTAAAAAACCTCTTCTGCTACAACCACCAGAGAGGAGCCACTGAAGCAGGTGGATACTTGTGTTAATTTATGGACAGTACATGAAAAACAATAATCACTGAAGTGGATCAGCTAACTGTGTGGTATTGCGCATATTTTTGATAATTACAGTATTTAATGAACTGGAAAACATGAAGAGTTTTGTTCCAAAATGACTCCCCTGAAAAACGAAACCTTGAAAACAAACAAAAAAAAGAATTAAACCAAATGAAACGACTTTTTGAGATTCGTTCGTGATTAAGTGCTCAAAATGAGTTCATGTTTCCAGAGTGGATTCTGTAGATTTCTCAACACACTGGATGATAAACCTCAGGCAACGGTTTTATTTTACGTCGTACGTATCTGGATATATAGCATTTTGGAGTGGAACTCTTCACATTATCCTGACATGAATCCTCACAGTATCACAGTGTTGTCTCTCTTCCCCTCGGGACTATGTAAATCATTAATGAGCATTCAGTTATTTGAAGTATTTTATATGAAAGGCAGGATCAAATCCAACGACTTACCCAAAGCATTGAGTTTTTGTGTATTCTCTCGTGGTAAAGATAAACGCTTAAAGACATTACGACACAGACCGTGAGCATTTGCAGGGTATTGTAATCCTTTCATGGTGAGTTGAATATTGTTTTAAAAGTTTTGTTTTTTGTTTCCTTTTCTTGGATGAACTAACTGAACACTTTTTGAAGCAAAGTTGGCATATGTACACATGTTACAGAATATAAAAATGTGGTATAACAACTGCAGTATATAACATACTGGTATTCCATGATAGATCTTTGTATTAATGTGACTCTCTTAAGAAAATGTCTTCAAACAATCAGACGATCTCCTTTTCCATTTTGTCCTGTCTTATAAAGATGTGTAAATTTGACAGAATCTCGTCTTCATCTAAATCTCTGAGACGGCCAGACGGCGTGGTGTTCGGTGTTAACTCTGTGTTATCTGCTGTTCGACCGTCCGCTGGTGAGGTGACAGAAACATGTCTTTAGGGGGCGGCTGTGGTTCAGGAGGTGGAGCAGGTCGTTTACAGTTCTAATCACAGTGCTGGCGGTCGGATCCTTGGCTCCGTTTCACGTGTCAAAGTGTCCTTGATGGGCAGCTGTGTGCCGCAGTCAATATGTGTCACCGCCAGTTTCTTTTTGTTTTTCTCTATTTTATTGTGGTTAGTCGATCCTGAACACCAAAGTCATACTGTACACAAGCAGGGATGATTGTAGTCCAAAAATCAGCTTTAAAAAATATTTACAAAAAGACATTCCCATAACTTAAAGGTCTTACATTTTTGTTCAGTTGCAAAAGTAATCATTCATTTATGTCTGTAAAAATAACAACAAAAGGAACGTCATAATAAAGAGTCACTAACATGTAAACGAATTTGCAACCTGAAACGACCAGACGCTGCTCAGTGCTGGAAAAAGGTTCTGTTTATCTGGTGAGGATGAATTAACTTCAGTACAGACAGTACAGTACGGTGTACATTGTGCTTTGCAAATACATCATCATTGAGGATCAGGTCTTTGTCAGGGAAACCAAATATGATTTTAAAGACGACATGTTCTGTACTTGTTTGTCAGGTGACTACTATAACATGTTCACATTATTTAATGCTTTTAATTTTCCCATCCGAGATGTGCTGCAGCAGCTCTTCTCTCTCTAAAATGCTATGTTTGACCTCCTGCCCCTCCCTCCCAAAAAGCCCAGTCTGTTCTGATTGGTCACTCCCCTTAAAGTTTTTGTCAGAAAAACAACAAAAGTGTTACTGCTGAGGAATAGTGATAAAAAAAATGCCTCCTCCTTCTTTAGACGTCTATACGAAGGACATTTATGTCTGTACAGCAGAAAACAGTGTCTTCTCAACATGGAGACTCCATTAGTATCTTTGTTTGAGGACGTGGCAAACTGGCATCTGGGCAAATAGTGTGCAAATGTGTGACTTGATGACATCACCACTTTACAAAGGCAAGATCTCAATAGAGTCGTTTGAAGCGGTTCAGGATCAGTGTTTCTGTGGGGGAGAGGAACTCCCTTTGGACATGGACACAGCAGAGACTTGGTAAATGCATGAAACACTATGAAACACAGTAAAGGAACAGGAGAACCAGAAAATCATAAAAGGGTCCTTTATGAGTATACATGCATTAGTACATTAGCACACAACACATTATTTCATAATGATTGATTATACAATCTAACGCAGAGGTTTATAAAGCATATTTTTTGTTACTTTGTTTTGGGTTTCTTCATCTAATGCATAATTTAGACCCAAAACTCAGAGCAAGAACATTAGTATTCCAAAAAGAAATACGAAAAATCCATATTTGTTAGCGTTTTATTGCTGCTGTTTTTCTTTTGCACTGTCAGTACTTGTTTAACTGTTAAGGCTCAGGATGTCCCATCAAGACGCTGCTTTCATATCTGTATCCCTTCAACAAATGCTTCTCTATACATTTACACAAACCTGGAGCTAAGTTTGCAAAACACTAGTTTAAAATGCTTTTTTCCATGAACTGTCCTGCAACATAGATATGACTCAGCTCACCCTTAAAATATGATGAAATTGATGAATGAAAAAACTGCAAGGTCTCACCGCCACCTTGAACGCACCCTTTAAGCATCTGTATGAGACACACCCACAGCAGAATTACACGGTCAGAGCAACTGAAGTAGATGGTCCACATGGGGCAGGTGGGAGGGGAAACACAAGACCTTCATCCAGGAGACCTGCTGTTTTTGTTTGTGACAATCTTGAAGTAAACATTGACATTCTATCACCTGAGACACGTGAGTCTTTATTCATGTAAGTTGCCCGTCACGTGACTTGTTTGTCATCCGGTTGTGTAGTGAGTCATTAATAAGTCATGTGAATGTGCTTTTTCCGAACCCTAACTAAGTGGTTTTGTTGCCTGAACATAACATCCTGAGAGGACAGAAGTTTTACACTGAACTTAAAAAGCCGTCCAAAATTTGAAGCCAACGAGTTTGGAGAGAAACAAAACAAAAAAGCTGTGAAAGCAGGGTTTTACCACTCTCGTGGCAATAATTTCGATACCTCATCTCACCACTTGCTGGGCAAATAAGCAGCTGCTACTTTTTACATGCAACAAAATAATACCTGGAAACGTGTGCCATCATATATTTGATTGGCCAGCTTAATGCATTGAGGAGTTATGCAGGTTTTGCAGCAAAGGTTAAACCAGGATAACCAGCTTTTTTTTCCCCAAAGGCCCGTGTTTAGCGATCCCTGCCTCAACAGTGCAGCGATGTTGATGAAACACCTGCTCCTGAAAATGAAAAAAAACAACAACACCCCACACTGAAGTGCTCGTCACATCTGACCTGAAGATTTACCCTCAAACTGGACAGCAGAAAAATGTATCAAGGGAATGGTGAGAACAGGCCATTTCTCATAAGTAACTACAGCTAAACTCACCTGCTGACCAAGAAGGACTGCAGCGCTTTCAGAGGAAGACAAAACATGTTGTTTGACAACCGTAGTTATTTTCATTTGTTTCTCTTTTTATTACTTATTGTGTGAAAAAGTTAGGGAAAAAAAAACCACACACAAAAAAACAATCAAGTGATTGAGGCTACGTGGCAATAGACGTATATCTACACACATATCAGAATATTTATATAGAAATACATTTACCTTTTTATGCGTAAAAATAAAATGTGTGTGTGTTTGGGGTGGGTGGGAATGCACAACACCAGCCCTTCAAAGCTCAGGTATCAACGGGAGCTGGAATCCTCCCAACCCAAGGTGCATTACCCTTTTAAATAACTTCATGCTTTCTGTGACCCCTGGGACAATGTTTGTTAATCCTGGTCAAAGGTTTCTGGTTCTTTTTCCCCTTTTTTATCTCCTTCTTTTGTTGCTTGATGTTCTCCAATTGTTGCTTTGAGGTTTAAGTCAAGACCGATTTGAAGGTGCAACCCCCATAATATGCTGATACGATAACGCTGATAATATGCAGACAGACAGGAAATGGTGTGTATGTGTGAGAAAGAGAGAGAGCTCACCCAAGTTACAGTTCTTCCTCGTTCCGTTTACCACAGCATCATGTTGTGCCGATAGGTGTGACCACATGTTCATATGTTGTGTTCAAGTTATCAAATAGCTCCAGATGGATCATCCATCACAGTGAAAATTCAACCATTTCACAGTCTGACGATGCAGTGAAAGAAACACAGACCTTTGAAGCTTCGCTGATGAGGATTCACATGTTCAATGACAAACAACTGGAAAATGGAGACACAGTGATGATGGATTTGCAGTCAGTAAGTAAGCAGTTAAGTGTGTCATGATAGTGGTACCTTACTTGTATATTGATTTACAATTACAGTGTTTTGTGCATTTAGGTTTCTCTGTGAGTGTCTTAAAAGATGACAGTGTGCTGCTGATTCTATCAACCTGATAATGCATTCCAGAGTAACTCAGTAAAGGTAAATCAGAGATTTGTGATATTCTTTTGAGTGATCAACTGTTTATTAAAATGCAGACATGTGATGAATATAAATAAACAAAAATACATTATACTGTACAGGGTTGCCAACTCTCACGCTCCTGGCGTGACACTCACACTTTTCACCATCAATCCCACGCTGTCACGGTAAGCATGAGTGTCACGCCAGGTGCGTGAGAGTTGGCAACCCTGTACGGTATCACTATGTCTGAATATCATATTAATATCGACATAAGTAATGTCGGAGATGAAAGAAAACAGAAGAAAAAGGGGGAATGCAAAATAAGGGAGGTGTTGACCAAGTGATATTTAATTTAATATAGTATTCTAATATTTCATAATCTCTCTGGGCAGACCGTTTGTCCCATTTTTGCAATGAGAGTGATTACAAAAAGCACCATTGAGAAGTGCTTCTGTTCGCCGAGTCCGACGGCAGGTGTACTGAGATGCTTCGGTCCTTTTGGAGTTCCTCATAGAGGAAGAGTGTAGAGTAACTGCTGAATGTTCCCACATTTCAACATTGTTTATAATGCTAGCGCTAAATTGAGAAGAATGAATACTATTGTGAGCGTGGGTTCTCTCCGAGTTCTCCGGCTTCCTCCCACAGTCCAAAGACATGCAGGATGGGGATAGGTTCATTGATGATTCTACATGTCCCGTAGGTGTGAATGTGAGCGTGAATGG
Source organism: Chelidonichthys spinosus (assembly GCA_029853015.1). Classification (NCBI taxonomy): domain Eukaryota; kingdom Metazoa; phylum Chordata; class Actinopteri; order Perciformes; family Triglidae; genus Chelidonichthys; species Chelidonichthys spinosus. The sequence continues at coordinate 6,837,281 of CM056821.1, read as the reverse complement.
TTGTTTGTCTCTACATGTCGGCCCTGCGATAGACTGGCATCCTGTCCAGGGTGCTGTCCAATGACAGCTGGGATCGGCTCCAGCCCCCCCGCGACCCTGAATACAGGATAAGTGGTAGAAAATGGATGGATGGAATACTATTGTATTTGAGCCCGGAAGGGTAAAAGGGAAGAGCAGCTATTCTGAAGATCGACAGATCGATCCCCGGCTCCTCCAGCTAGGGCCCGACCGATATGTTTTTTTCAGGGCCGATACCGATACCGATATTTATGAAAATGGGAGGCCGATAACCGATATGTGCAACCGATAAATAGAAGAAAAAAATTCTCGAATAAATTAAAAATGGCACACACTGACTCGAACTTCCATTAAGTGTTTTTAATAGTAAACATTTTAAATATAAATTGCCTCTTTTTGTTGCATATACATCGGTTTCAGTACTTTTCATTGAGATAACAGTATTATAGAGCAGTACATGCTTAGAAAAGAGGCCAAAGTATTATTTAGAAATACATTTTAATATTATTAATTGAATTTCATCTCAAACATTGCAAATTGAAAACTTTAACAGTGTGAAACTGTGACAAAGTAAACACTCATTAATTACTCATCAGAACTAAATATCCGCGCTGTTTTTCTTGGCGTGTGTCCAGCAGACGGAGCAAAACATGACACCCGTCGAGTCGTCGTACTGAAGCCATTCCCTGTCAGTCTTCCACTTTCCCAGTGCACAACAAATATGACCGCATTTGTCAATCGCGGTATTTTATTTTGAAAACTGCTTTTATTTTGAAAATTGACCGGATTGTCTCGTGTTTCATTGTGTGATTAACTGCCAGAATAGACGTGTTCGCTCGTCTATAATAGAGCAGACGCCGAAACGATCGCTTCACGACACGGGACGGCCGCGGCTATAGAGTGGTGAAGTCCCGCCCCTCCATTTCCGGGACATGGGTCCTCAAAAGCAAAAAAATATCAATGCGATTCAATGGGTAGATACAAATTATTTTCTGGTCCCGTTTGAATTGTGCCATGGATTTCACATATGTTCTTTGTGATATTTAAAGAAAATTTTTCACGCAAAGAAGACGACAATTAAGCGCGAAGAGTTTTGATAAAGTTAGGTTTTGTGTGAGCCGCTTTGTGAACTACAGCTCCTCGCTGTTCTCGTCGCGAATGATATACGTCACCACCCGCCGAGTCCGAAGTCCGCCGAGATGGCTGTTTCTCTGCTCCACTTCACCGCTTTTTTCCAAGGGCAGAATAAAAGTATCGAAAGGGGGGAGAACCACTATAAGTCGGGTCATGTGGAGAGCCGAGGGAGGGAAAAGGGCGATGACGTGACGTCACATACGCGACACAACATGTAGTCTTTATCATTGTGTTTTCTCAATGAATTTTAACTGAAGAATTGCACAATAAACGGTCAAACTCTTGACATGGAAAATTATAATTTAAGCCTATAAACAACATTTGTGTAATCCAAGGCATAACGACCGGGGGATCAGATAATAATTATTTTCCGTCCATTGAACACCATTCATTTTTTTCGCTCCGAAAGGACCCATGGCGCCGTTACTTCCTGCTTCCGCTTCGGCACTCTATTCGCAGCGCTTCCGCGGCCAGTGTGAACCGAGCTCACTGCGCCAAACTTTTAAAGACGCGCACGCTACGTTGCTTCGGGGGAACTATTTTCTACAGCGGTGACGTCGGGGGCGCTTGATGTTTGCTACCGTCATAATTTATCAGTTTACAGCCACTACAATGTTTTGTTATATCATGCATAATTTATTGCAAGAGCACGACCATCGGGACAAACATTTACCCACCCCATGGCATGTATCCCTCCACAATTAAGTCGCCAGGGGAATATTTTAGTCGCATTTGGCGAGTGGCGACCGTTAGTTTACAGCCCTGTCTGCAACGTTGGTGTGTTTGTGACATATTGCAGGGGATATTGCTTCGTATATGCTTACCTCGAAGGAAATGTGTTTTCTCTGCTTTAAGTTGTATCCGCACGCAGCACCGTCCTTAGCCCCACGTGGCCGTCTAGAAACCGCTCACGAGTCACAGGGAGCGTGAAGGCACCCCGCCCCGCTTGCAGCCTTGCGTGTTGATTGGTTGTATTCCGTGTGCCAAACCAATCAGATGCTGTGACGGGCGAGGCAACTTGGCAAGGCTCATGAATTCCAAGTGGCAAGAGCGGAAGGCACGTTCAGAACGAAACGGCTGCAAAATTGGTTGTGAAAATTATATGAACTTATCGGTGGGAATTTATGGAAAGTATGGCCGATACCGATATCCCTAGAATGTTAAATATCGGCCGATATATCGGTGCGGCCGATAATCGGTCGGGCCCTACCTCCAGCCCACATGTTGAGTCGCTCCCAAACGGTCTTTTTACTTCAGGATATTAACACTACATGGCTGACGTCAGCTGTTCAGACTGATGTTCTGTAGCACCGACCAGAGGGGAAAAGCTGGAGGTTTTGTCCCGAAATGACGGTAGGCACCAATGATTCGTAGTAGTCTGCACCTGTCCTGTTTGGTGATGGACATGGAGAGACTGACGTAGAACATGAATACAACACAAATCTTAAAAATCCAAGTGAAAACAACACAGGCCCTGGCAAGAGATGAGGTGAAGATCCGACAGTTTTTTGGCGCTGGACTAGCTTCTGCTGAAGTTCACGGCCTCTTTGTCGCCACTTTGACTGAAACTATTGAGGGTGATTCTGCGAACAACACAGCGGTCATGAACCAGGAGATGCTTGGATGTTGGCATCTGTACGCTAATAACAGCCCGTTTAGATCCTGAATCTGAACTTTCTATCAATTAATATAGCTGCCTCCAAAAAAACTCAACATTTAATTTAAGTTAATTTTATTTTGGGAAACTGTCCACTTACCCCTGTGTGTAATACAAATCAATAGTCTGAAGCATTTTCTGACAAGGAAGCATAAATCGTCAGGACACATTTGTTGTTTGGAAGAATGAAAGTTAAACGTTGCACTGGGTTAAAGATATACATATTGTTGAAGGGTAGTCTGTCTAGGATTGGAGATGCACTGTTACACCAGTTTTCTTCGAGTCTTTCAAGCAGGCACTTGCAGGATTTCATTTGGTGGAGTTCAGGAGCTTAGTGTGTGAATGAGACTGTTTTGGTTTTATTGGGAGCCAGCTGATCAAGACAGGAGGAGAGTGAATCATTATAATAGTTGACAAAATCATCGGGATTATCAGACTGCGGGAGAAGGCGGGCAGACATTTCATCGGCAAGGGAGGCTGAGAGAGCTGAGGGGGAGATAGATTGGAGATTTATTCAGATTGCTTCCTTTTTAGTACATGATTAAAAAAGCCATAGTGTGCTAAGTCAATGAGTCCATAAAAAGTTATAATACAGTAATCTAATCACTTTTTTTAAGTCATAGTATAGTATGTTGACAAAACTCATAAAAGACTCATGGTACAGTATGAGGAATTTTAATCAGTTTTCAACTTGACTTCGGTTTTCAAAAAGTCATTAAAAAAGCCAAAATATAGTGTCAAAAGGTCATAGTCTAGTATGTCCGAAAATGTCATAGTGTAGTATGTCAAGAAAGATGCAGAAATGTTGAAAAAAGTAATAAAAAAAGAGAAAATATTGATAAAAGTCATAATATAATATGTCTAACGTCTGTCTGGTTGGCTGAAAAAAAGATCAGGATCAGCTTTATTGGAAAGGTATGCGTGAACATATGAGGATTTTGAGTTTGGTTTTCAATTTGACTTTCACAAAGTCATAAAAAGTCTAAGACTTAGGGCTGTCACAATAACCGCAAAATTACAATACTGTGGTATTGACAAGCCAACCGCAGGGGATGGCAAGCAATGCAACAACCACACTTTTTCCCATGTAGCTAGGCCTTTCTTGTTTTACACTTCAATGCGTGTGTATTGACTGTAAATTCAATAGTGTAATTCCCTCCCGTCGACTGTCTGTTTGCATCAGGTGTTGCTGCCTTTCAATCGTTGTCTATAAGTCGGACATAATGGCAACTGCTCTGGCCACAAAACGAAATGCAACTTCGCCAGTTTGGGAACATTTCCACTTTTGACCAAATTAAAAGGGAGAGCCAGAAAATGTAAACTTGACAATATGCTGGCAGTGAAGGACGGAGGGAGTGGTGCCTCCCTGTGGCAGCGGTTGGAGGTCCTCTGCACAAGCGGCGGTGCCACCTGGAGCGAAAAAGAAGAGACCTACTGAAGTCACAGCCGCATCCATGTTCCTGTCCATACCTAAGAGAGCTCGAGCTGATCCTAAACTCAGGCGCTCCTACAGGAGGAGCCTCTAGACTCCAGCGAGGATCCGCTCACCTGGCGGTGCGACAACTGGGCGAGATTCCCTCCGCTCACTCCAATCGCTATAAACTTCATTCTTGATGTAAAGGGAAAGGATTTTTTTTCCTTTTCATTTATAAATATACAAGTATTTAAAATATACCTAATAGTAGCCTAACAATAAAGCTTATTCAAAAGTCACTATTAGGTAATTTGCAAATATATATTATACAAATGAATGAATGGTGGTAATGCCGCAAACTGCACAGTTGAGCCTCCCTAAATTATGGCAGGGGAAATTCCTTGACAGGGCTGCCCTACTAAGACTCCTAAAATCCCATACTATAGTTTATCAAAAAAAAGTGATACATAGATAGTGTGTCGGAAAAGAAGTCATAGTGTTGTATGTTGTGGAATAAAAGTTTAAAAAAAATAGTATTTTGAAAAAAGCAAGTGTGAGAGAGTCAATATTATGAAACTCCTCAGTAAATCCGGTATGATTCAGTGCATTATAAGATTGCAGCCATTGACTTACATTCATTTCAATACAATAGTACAATTTATTTTGAAAAAGCTTGAGATAGAACATTCCCTCACAGTGAAGTTCTTCTGTTGTGGGTTCCATTACAGCTTTTAAGGACAATCTGACAGCAAACAATCTTCTGGAGAATATCCCATCCTCCTCTCACATGCTGGATCAGACCAACATATCATTCAGAGACCCAAAATGGTCCATTGTTGATATGTCTGTTGTTGTATCTTCTGAAAGTACAGGTACGTAAGAGTTACAAAGAAGCACGGAAACCAGAGGAAGATATGTGAGCAAAAGATACAGCATGTAGTTGCTTATCAACACCGTCTGCAGTTGCTCTGACTCACAGCTCATGGAGACAAATAAGGCACTTTCAAGTCATATCTGCATGATTGCAGCAATTTGTGTCAAGCCATTCCAAACTTGCCAGAATTTTTTTTCAGTACCAAGTAGTATACAGTGATAGATTTCTGTACAACCCTGGGTTAATCGCACAGGAAATAGCTAAGGCATAACGGTATCACTTTGCCAAAAGTAAAGAAATAAAGGGTAAAAAAATGAGGCTCTAATTGACTCCATGGTACCATAGACTTTCTTTCTACACCTCCCAAAGCCCACACATTTTGAGAACTGACGTTCCAAAATGTAGAGCATGACTTTCCGCCAAACGCAAGTAAGAATATAGTGGACTCATTTTCCCACAATTCATCTTAAAAAGTAGTGTACAATCGATCGTCACTAACCCAGCTTTATATACCATAATGCATTACAACGAAGGATGTGTGGACATCACATTTTGGGTTGTCTATACCATAATACTTCATTCTGCTTAATGGCTGATGTTCACATTCCTGGAAACTTACAAAAACTACATCATGTCAAAAGATGATGCTTAGTTTTTATAATTGTCATCACCTAATAAGGTCATACCAGGTCATAATCAGGTCTTAAGAGGTTAATGTGACCGCCACTTTAACGGTGGTGGCATTCGCTGCTCCTTTTGTTCTAAACCTTCACAATAAAAGCCCTAGACATATACACGACATCACTGCTTACCACACAACAAATTAGCTTACAATATGTTTATCACAAAACAAATAAGGTGTTTATTATGGATGGTCCACCGGTCACTGTTTATCTGGCATGTTTGACTTGTGTGGCAGATTTAATTTACGGCACAGAGAGAGTGACCTGAGTCGTGTCCCAAAGTTGCTCGACGTAGAAATCCCTGGATAGTGAACCGGGAGTAGTGAGTGTGTGAGGGACTATGGACACAACCAAAGAATCATTTTAGAGATACAGTGAAGCAACAGTGGAGGAGGCAACATGTATCCTATTGAGAAAGGTATTTATTTATTATATATTTATTTTTATCCAAACGTTTGAAAATTGTTAATACAACTTATTATTTCTTGCTACAATTGGTTCTCCAGTTGCCAAGTGGTTTGTATGTGCTTATAGGGGTGCTTTCTGTAGTAATTTCTACTCATGCATACAGGCTGCCATTCATGCATGTGACATGAAAATCTCCTGCTGAGTGGGTATACAAAGTGGATATATTGGTCCGTTCCTCAGACAGATTGCTTCTCGGTATTCCAGCATTGTTTGTCAGTATCGAGTGCTGCAACACGGCCACGCCATTTGAGCAAAAATCGGAACATGTATAGAGAAAAGGCACTATTTGGAAATGCTCTTTTAAAAGCGCATTCACCTTCGAGTGGTTCAGCCTGACATACCCTCATCTTTTTCTTTTGAAAAACAAAAATACTACGAGGAAATTATTCTCTCTGCACACTGAAGACGGCCTGCCAGATTCTGAGAAAAATAATCCTGAACAGTATTCAGCTGTGTCGGCTCGCCTTGGATAAGCAGGTATTGGACTTCATGGATAACTGCGGTGGCAGACCAAGGGCTCTCTACATCTGCTCTTTGGTGCAAAAGATGAGGCGAGCTCATTTGTGAGAAAGAGGTTGTTCAAACAAAAAAAAAGAGAGGCTAGACTGGAGCTCATTATATAATTCAATTCCTTTTGTTACCCACAGACACACTAGCAAACGTACTGACCTTGAATGCAAAATTGCCCCCTGCTATTTGATCAAAATGTTTTCCTTCTGTTTCATAAGTTGAAAAAAATCATAATCTTCTGTTCTGCCTCAAAGCAGTCTCCGGTCCTATCAGACTGTAAACAGTGTTTTTTGCTGAGTACCTGAACCCAGAGCAGCCTTCTCACCACACAGGGAGAATGCCTTTGACTAATCCCCAAGGCTTTCTTATCAACTATGATTGAATGGAGCCTTCAGTCCCCAGAAGACGGGCTAACCTTTATCTCGCCCATTTTCTATTTCTGCATCTCTTTCTTTTCTCTCCAAGGTGTTTGTGGGGAAAAAAAGAGACCTGTTAACTGTTTACACACTCCAATATGCACATCGTTTCCCCAGTGGGCGTGCATTTCCAAACATGAAAGGCTCCGAACAAAGTGGAAAATTTCCACTCCATTTGCCATGCAGCCAATCAGTGCGCAGTGACCCAGATAAGGAGTGTGATATTGATGATGACAGCAATAAAGACGTATTTTCACCACAAGCCTTCCTTCTAATTAGGTTGATCTGCGGAGAAAATAAATGAATTTTGACAAAATGCAAAAGAGGTGGTGTGCTGGGAGGATTAGACAAGTGACAGGAGGAAGGGGAAGCTCTGAAGGTTTCTGTGTCTGGGGGATAAGTGAGTCCACTGGAGGAGACAATTACACTGAAAATGAGATTTCAGGGCTTCAGGTGCCCCCTACATGCTGCGTTTGGTCAAAGTAATTGTTCAAGTGGGTGGATACTCATTGATGATTCTTTGGCTGTCTTTGCATCTCTTGACCCTATTACAACAGAGAACTAGAGGGTGGTGGGAATCTAGAGGGCTTGTGTTGATGCGGGTCAGAGTAGCAAACTTCCTTTAAATGCAGCATGATGAAGAAACTCCCCCCTCACTCCACTTATGGAGTGAGTGGGAAAAAAAACGTGACAATTACACTGTTATAAATTGCTATTATTGGTTTTGCTCGTTAGAGTATTTTAAAACTACGATTAGACTCACAGTGGGTCCCTGCAATTACGCAGCCTCTAACCCACCATTTTCTAAAATGTAGCTGTGGGAATTATATGCATGGATATTGATATCGACGTGCATCTCGACCACATGGATATGCTGGGCAATTAATGTCAATTTATTTAAGTTGTAATCGCGTAGATTTTCATCACATCAAGCCCATTTTTCTTTATACTTGTTATTCATAAAATGTAAACTTATTCTTAAAAACATAAATATTAATTTAATCCACATTGTCACTGTGGCATCACCTGTTGAATTGTGGTATTTTGGTTGTTATCTTGGATGTTTTGCAACCAGTGAAGGAAGTGACCATATTTGGACTGCGGAGGAACGATGGGTGGCTCTTACGAATACAAGCAGCTGAGCGGCACCCTTACTGCATCTGGATCCATCTAGATTCTGGTGTGAAGCTGTTAACAAAGTTAGCTTCATAATTCATGGTCAACTTTACTGCTAACTATTAAAGTCATTTCAGTAGCTAATTGGAGTGGTAGCGACCTATCAATTTAATGTAGCCACGCCCTGAAGCAGACCCTGCTTTAACCCAGGAGTATTTAGGACCATCGTTTACTGAATGAACATCAAAGTGTATTTAAGAAGACTTGAAACTAGAGATTGAGACCATAAAGTCTGTTTACAATGTTTACTGAGATGATGAATCAAGTGAGAAGTATCATAGACTTCCATGCTATCAGACTTCTTTTTGCAACACGAGGAGTCCACCCCTGATGGCCAGTAGAGAGAATGCAAGATTAAGGAATTATATTTAATGCTTTTATGTTTAGAATTTAAGAATTAACTATAGGTGGTGAAAGTGTTGTTCTCCCCTTCACAAATGTATTTACACAATCCTAAAAGATGAGCACTTTGAGCACTTGAGAGTGTCATGGAGCAGGTTGGGAGTGTGGCCAGAGTGGATGGGAAGCAGGCAAGTAAGCAGGTCAGCAGCCAAAGTGCCAGGAGGAACAGTCATGCACAGCAGCACTGAAATACTAACCTGTACACTTCCGACTGGAGGGAGGATGAAATCAGCGGCCGCATTAAGCTTCCACAGCGGATGGGGATGAAGATGGGGGAAGTCACCCCACAGCAATCCACTGCACGCCCAGCAGGTGTTGACATCTAGATTAACCTTGGACTGTCCAATTCCTCTGGAAGGCAATGTCTTATTAGAATGCACACAGAGGGTTTGCATCCAATCCCTGGCTTCCAGGCTCCCAGGTAGGGCCTCTCATTCACCAGGCGGTCAATCAAATGGTCATTGGAGCATTACTGCAGCGGTGTGGGGAACTTGGAGGCTGGCTGGGACTGTTAACTCAACAATAACTGAGTCCCTCCTAATTCATATTACCAGTGGCTCCTTCTATAGGAGTTCATGTGGGAGCTCACTATGAAAGTATGTACAGCTGCTGTATATCATCCTCCATTTATGTCACTTTATCATTCATTCTATTGGATTGCTGAAAGATATAGTGGGCAGTGATTTAGAGGTGTGGAATATGGTTTTATTCATTATTAGTGATGCGTCTGCTTAATCTAATTGTTTTTGTGGTCAGCTGTTTTATCCATAATGCTCCAGAAAAAAAGAATAAATTAAACTTAAAATAGCCCGTTTTGTTCGACCAACAGTTCAAACCCCAAAGATAATCAATTTACTACCGTTCATGACAAAGATACAGCAGTAAATCTTCACACTGAGTAGCTGAAAGAAGTGATAGCTTGAAAATGTTCCATCCATCGTCTACCGCTTTATCCTGTTTTCAGGGTCGCGGGGGGGCTGGAACCGATCCCAGCTGACATTGGGCGAAGGCAGGGTTAGCTTGAAAATGATGCAGTTGAGATACTGATACGTTCTCTTTCCACACACTGAAGGGTTAATTGACTCTCAGTTCAACACTAGTGAAACCAGTCTAGCAATTCTCTCAAGACCTAATACGCATTAACTTACCCACCCGTCCTTCTGTGACCAATGTCAAGCAACAAGGTAAGTGCTCAATGCAAGGGAGACTGTGCAGTGTATGTTTTTCCGGTTGTTCCTCCACAGCTTTTTTGTTTTTATTTGCAACTGTGAGATTTATGTCTTCTTCGCTCACCGACACATTTTGTGAGTGTGGCTGTGAAGTAACTGTTTGCGCTGCCGTGTGCCAACTTCAAACTATCATGCGGCAGCCGCATACCTGTAAATCTGACCTGGAAACAATTGGAAATATGAAACTGACTGGTCTTTGACCACTGTCAAGTGAGCAGTTCATTTTCACCATTCGACAGAAACACAGGAATCGCAACATTTCCCATTTTCGCCAGCCCTTAAGGCCTCTGCACAATCCGTCATCTGAAACAATTTGTTACGTACAGAAACCTTGCACACTGAGTCTGATGTTTTTCTTTAAATATATATCTGTTGCAAAAACTCACAAAACAAAAACAGAGTCATCCATCGCTGTGCAAGTATCCCGATCGATTCCAGGTGGACTTCAGGATGTCAGTGGTCCAGTTTGCAGCACTACTGGGACCGCACATCAGAAAAAAGACCACCGATTTTGCCACACAGCGCCTTGCTTTGAATGACAAGTGGGTGAGCTTGTCTGTTGATATTTTGGATGTTTGTAGCTCTACGGTGGTCGAAAAAAACTCGCTAAACACAAGTCGGTCGCCAACACTTATTAAAAGTTAGAAGCAGATGTTGAGTTATTTGTCAAGTGAGTAAAGGTTAACTTTCAGTCGGCTATCTTCCTTTCTATTGGAAGGAATGAGCAAACGCCAGGATTAACGTCAGCTGTAATGTTCCTCTAGGTGCTCCCAAGGGAAATACCTCAAGCTGAACTCAGTCAATGATCAATATTTTAGTGAAGAAATGAGTGAATCCAGATTCGGAATGATATGCCGATGTGCAGTGGGAGAGCACAGACAGCTGTGGTAACACTAATGATAATGCTAGATGAGTATGGACGACAGTTCTGTTTAAACATCTAGAGTTTGGAGATGACAACTGCACCTACTGAGGAGAGTTAGTCTGGTCGTATTACTGCAGAGCAGAGTGACATGGACAGTGTGTGAACGAGGAAACGGGGTCTTTTCGTCTAACCACATGGTAGATATGACACTTGCAACCACAACTGCACAGACTACAGCTGTGAGAAGAAAATGATAAGTGCATGAGAAAAATGAGAGAATGTACTGATGAAAACTGGACTGAAATGTCTGGTTTTTGTCGACACATTGACACTAATGGACAGGTTAAAGTACCAGATACAGCCAATATCAACGATGGTCATAATGGACACATAGTGGCCTTTATGTTTAAGTATAACATATGGTATATGATAATACATGCATAAAAACAATGGCATTAAAGGGAAAAGTTTGGGTGAAATGATTTACTTCCATCATTTAATCAGCAACGTTGCCAAGTTGTTCGGGAAGACGGTTTTATTGTTAACGACCAGAGTGCAGGCAATCACGGAGCACTCTCTGCATCTTTCTCCCACAACTGTGATTGGCTTGTTGAGCAACATGTCAGACATTTCCAGGGAGACTATTGACTTTTCTCCATCGTGTAACTATATGGCTGTAAACTAACCCGTGCAGCACAAACTGCATACCATTTCCCCCGCAGCTGACAACATGCATTTTAACTTACAAAACTGAATTCATATTCTCCAGTACTCACAAGTCCCACGGTGGAAGTTACACAAGCTGTTGCCGTAGCAACTCAGGGAGGAAATGGCATTTCAGATGGGGATGTTGATCAGTTCTGGTAAGTATGGACAACATTGTACAGTCTGTGCCTCGCCGTGAGATTGAAGTAAACAAGTTAAGTACTTTTCATGACAAGGTTACAGAGAACGTGCTAATCTCTCACAAAACTCAAAGGAGTTTTAAAATCCTTAACCTTTGTCATAATGACAGACACACTTGTTTATGTAGCTCTGGCCTTTCAAAGCACCTTTCACAATCTCAGCTGTTTATCAACCTTATACACCACAAGAAACCAGGGTGACCAATCTTTTTTAAACTGGGACCGACCTGAAGGTTAGAGAGCAATGTGTGGGCCTATCTTTTTTTCCCGGATAATCTTCCTGAATAATACATTTGCTCAGTTTACCTTTAAATAATTAATCCTTCTTAATGATTTCTCCGTTAATCTCAACAATTAATCTGTTTCAACATTTGAAAGTCATACAAAATACATTTTTTCCGAAGCACTTTTCCCCAGCTGGGAGCGTTTTTGAGAGGCCAAAACGCCATTTCTCGGCTGAGAGCTTTGGTTGGGTCTAGTTGCTATGATACGGAATATCGGCGGAAGTAAAAGATGCCGGCACAAGGTAAAGTACTGGCCTGGATGAACGGAGGCTGAAGCGTGTAGGCGGAGAGGACGTAGCCGCCGGTCCATGTGGGTTCATGAGACTTTGTGAGCGAGGGAAAACATTGGCGAGTATACATTTGTTTGGTTCAAGAGCGGAAAACGTGCAGCGCTAAAGATAGACACTCAGCGCCTTTACACTAGGAAAACACGCTTTGATTGAAAACCTCTACCGCTGACTTGTGCTGTATTAAGAACATGCCTGCTGGTGACTCATTGCTCTGGGGCGCCCTGTTGGCTATCCCTGTACTTAACCAACTTTGCTTCACCTTTATCTTCCCACCACAGCTCAGTGGTGTGAGGGAACTGAAGGGGGAACACCTTGTTTTACACATAAATGTCAGTTAACTTGCCATGAGAGGTACTACTCAGCCTGTTAAAACAGTTCTCTGACGTCTTTTGTGGCTCTGCTGGGAGCTTCGTCATATTGGAAATAACCTTGATGATGTCACCACGGTTATCTCCACCTGAGCTTGGAGACAAAGAACATGTCTCTTCCCTTTCTAATGTCTCTTGTACCTCGAAGTGAAAATGATAATTAAATAGGTTTATCATTGTTATACTGACATTTTTATAATGCCTTTGCAATAGTAGTTATACAACTGACTACAGAATCAAAACACGCTTTTGCACAGTGTATATCACATAGTGGCATACACTCACGATAACCGAAATATTGATCTGAGAGGACATTGTTAATTTACACAAGGCTCAGCTACTTAAATTATCTGCGCCACCCATTTCTTTCTCATCTTCACCATCTTTTTTTTTCATTTCAACATTTTTTGGTTTTCTCTGTGTAACTTTAGTCAGGCCCAGTCTGACTGCCGGGCCAGAGCTCCGGCGTTTAACGCCGTCTGCGGATGCGTTAAGCGGCGTTAAACAGCAGAGGGCCGTACCGTCATCTGTTTTACACCTCAAGGATACACACAATTAATCAATGTGAGAAATAGTGAAAGTAAACACAACTTAAAACTTAAACAAGGCACCTTTAAGGGCGTCTGATTCATGCCTTTGTGACAAAATCATCACAGAAACACATCGTGTGAACACCTTTCACTATTTTGCGATATGTTGGATTGAAAATGTACATCGGATGAGTGTTTGTTCGGATCAAATCAAAATGTCAAACCCCTGCATTGCCACTGTTACTGTTACAATTTCCGTGCGAGTGCACTTCTATTCACACTCTAATTTTCCAACAGAGAGGTGAATTTGCTCAGCTGTAAACGTGCTGACTAGCTGCTCTCATGCTGTGAATGCCACGGAGTGGAAGTAACACTAAATCCCCCCATGGCAACACAGAAGTCCTTTTCTGTTAAAAAATACTCAAAGTTTGATCGAGCATGCGTCTCTCAGTTGGGTCATGGGGGAGCAGACGATTAAACGGTGTCAAGGATGCTCTCCAGTGATGACCGAAGACGAGGGTTAACGGAACATTCAGACTTCAGAGTAGCCTCTTGACTCTTGTAGCCCAGACTGCACAGAGTCATGTTCAGAGACTATTCTTTATCTTGCCAGCCTAATAGATTTACCTGGGACAGAGCTTAAAGTTTGGGATCTCATTACACCGGCCTTAAATGAACGCTCAACTTTATTGCTGTGCAAAAGTCCAGGCCTTCCGCCTATAAAGGCATTTTGATCTGGGATTATGGTTATGATTATTGTGTGATGGAAGGATTAAGACCCAATTAACTTGAGGGCTGCGAATGATGACGATGTTTGAAGACTTTTCTTCTCTGTCTTTCGTCACCTGATTTTCTTAGTGCGATGTATTTTTAAGATCTACAGTCCATTAACAGTGGAATTTTCATCATTTCTCAGGCAGCTTGCAGGCATTTGCTAGATATTGTGCCATGCCGTGTGTGTGTGTGTGTGTGTGTGTGTGTGTGTGTGTGCCTGTTTGTGCAAAGCAAAACTGCCCACTCTGTATGGCTGTGAAGCTGCTGGTTCATATTTCGGGTGATACACAGATTAGACATGCTCTAAATTCAAATAGCCTCACAGCGCAGTAATTCCAGCATCTTACCCACATTCACTTTGTGTGTGTGTTGTGTGTGTGTGTGTGTGTGTGTGTATCAGTATAATAATACGATTTTGCATTAACTACACATTTCTCTTTTTCTCCGTCTTGGCTATGACATTATAGTAAATCCTTCAGTGGCGATACAGTGGCAGTACATCAGACTCAAGGAGCCACACCCACACACACACACACTTACCCCCCCACACACTCTTCAGATTCTTTATCTTTTATCCTCAACTGCCCTCGGAGATGAATTTTATAATCCAACTCTTCCTTTGTTGCTGCATCCCGCCACTGCCAAAGGTAGCTGAATATGAAAATATGGAACAACCTTACAGCACCTTCTGCAGCAGAAAAGAGCCTCTTTTCCCTTTTTTGGATTGAATTATGTATAGAGGCTTAGAAGATGCTCCCTGGCCACGGTGTTACTTTCTCCATATTACTTATTCAGTATGTCGAACCTTAGGCCCCATTAGCGTTGCAGACGTAGCGCTATTCTCCCTTAGCTCCTCACGTTCAAACACAGGCCCCGACATCGAGGCAACCACGTGCCTTTCTTCTCTGTATGCTCTGCCCTCCTTTGGCAAATTAAGGCACGATTTCATGGCTGTGAGCTACAGATAGCGTGCCCTGCCACAGGCAGTCGAGTCCCAGGGTTTGCCATATTTGTGTACCGGATGTGACACTGCTGCTCGGCACGTCTTTGATCTGCCTTGTCTTTTTTATGTTGGCTTGTCAACGTGAATCAGCGGTGGAGAACAGAGCGCGTTTATTCCTGTGAAATGTTGAAATGCTATAGCCGTCACCTGGATGAGGTGATTTGTATGTATCGCCTCTGCACATATCTAGTATAATACCTTGAGTATTCATTCCATATCATAATTCCGAGCGTAGTACTGCAATCGAGTCAGGGCAATTTTTTGTATTATTTCTGACTGCCTTTGACATGTTGTCAGCATGGAAATCCACAGCACCCTGTCACTCTTCCTGCAGCAACCTCTTGATGTGCCACAGTGAGAGTCGTGCCATGAATAAACATGCAGATATACAAAGAGATGAGTGTTGGTTGGAGATGAGATAGACAGTTTACAAGTGTTTGAAAGGGAAGGTCTCAGGAGAAGGGAGTGACAGGGTCACGGAACACCCCCCCCCCAAAACCCAAAGCTGCATCCACCAAGATCGGTTTTTCATGTGAATGTCTAGCAATGGCTAAGACATACTTGTGGGAAACAATGGCTCTGGCTCCTGCTGTTGCTCTGCGATTACTGAAATCCTGTTTGTAGCACTCCTTTTCTAAAAGTTTAAATATTTCCAACTTCTAGGACTTGGCACGCCGAGTGGTAAAAGACATGCTGAGCCCTCAGCATTGTCAGGAACAAGCAACAATACCTTCTTAAACTTGAAAATAATCTGGGGGGAGAAAAAAAAGACAGTGCTTTTAACTGAGAGGCTCCTGGAGTTATGGTGTCATTTAGAGGCTCATGCTGTTTGTTCAAAAAACGCAGACTGGAAGACCTGTGCTGTCTTTTCTGGGAGTCCTCAAGGCAATGGCCACTTTTTTACCACGTTTAGAGACTTAAGTGAGTTGGTGTACTGGTGTGGCGACCATAGACCACCATAGACATAGAACGATGTTTTTTAAAAACAATTTTTTCGTCCAGAGGAATTTGGCCAGCATTTGCTTTGACCATTTGTTAAACCTTTTAGCCAAACACCCATAATGCAACTCGGCACAGCGGGGCTGTTAAGTTTTGCAATTCTTCACTTTCTTTACTCATGCAAGTTTTACCGTAAGATTTATTCGGATCTTTATATCTGTGTATATTTGCGTGACTCGAGCTAGACGTGCCAGAGAGGAGGTGGGGCTTACCTCCATGTAGACGCCAACAGTGTTTCATTAATCATGGCTGAGATAACCACTGTTTCTGCTTTGTACATGTTGTGGAAGCCCCATATCGAGAACAAAACATTCCCTTTGATTTTGGTGTGAACTTGCCTCAAGATGTATCTCAAGATGTAACCTCAGCCAGCATTCCTCCGAAGGCCAAGGAGTATTTAAACTACATTTTATAATGTTTCTTTTTCTCTCTGTCCTCTCCACCACGTGAATCATTTTGAGAATGCCGATGTTTTGCATGGAAATAAAACTCCAGCTTGGTTTCAATACCACAGCATAATGTAAGCATATATAACCGTCAAGAGCACATTTAAAAATCAGCTTGAAACATTAAAGACGTAGCCGCAGACAACGTTTTCAATGAAAGTAGCTCACATTAGCTTAACTAGCTAGTTAGCTGCAAAATGTATAACATTTCAAAACTGTTTTCCAAATCAAGGAAACATTGTTTCAACAAAGAATTTTTGAGTAAAAATTCAGTAGTCATTATCATTATCATTATTATCATCATCATTTATTTTGCATTGCTGTCACATGTCAGCTTGGTTGTCTACCTTTATCCACTTCTGCCAGAGTAGAATTACCTCCTATAGTATTTCAAACACCTATTTGAGCGGATTATCAGATGAGTCTCCCATTCAGCTGCTTTCACATGCATGTCGCACGCACTCTGCCTCTTATCCTCCGTGGGTTGCGAATGAATAGGATGGGGTGCTGAATAGCGGCTGCTGAATGCTATGGCTGCTAGCAAAGCAGCAGGGAGATGTTATCGGGATGAAAAAAAACAGCATCTCCTGGTTGAATTTCTAGTCATGTCTGCTTGTCTGACTGCAGTATAGTCAGACAAGCAAAAGTAGAATGAAGTATGTAGATTGGTATTATCAGTGGAGTCTGAGCTATGTGTTTATGTACATGTGATGCAGTGTATCAAATATATATAGGCCTATGGGGTCATCACAGACATCAGAAGAGGTCCAAGGGATTGACCGCTCATAGATCAACCAGGAAAACATGTCCTCAATGACACGGTGCCTGAGCGTGGACTAATGCTGTTCATACCAAAATATACTGAAAGCCAGATTGCTTTTCTAAGATTTGTAGTATTCAACGCTGCAGCAATTTGCATGTATAAAAGCAGTCGTATTGAATAAAATCAAAAGTGTGGGCTGTAACAGGGGAAAAGTATTCCGATACCACTGACTGAGATGCCATTGATTTACCCTGTTTCCCGAAATCAAATTCAGGTATGGACACTGATACGGGAGGAAATTCGCTCACCACAGGGAGTGGCATTCAATAATCAAGGGTGAATTGCAAATTCTAATCAGCAGTGAGTGAGCTATCCGCCCAGAGAAACTTAACTTGACGATGTCAGGTGCTGTTCCTTTCTTGTCCCTTTATTTCTAACCTTTTGTTAAAGAGCGCCAATGATCGACTGGGTTCATTAAATTGTTTTCTAAATGTACAGTTAATTGTGCATCTGATATTCAAGACTGAGAGGAAATCAGAATCAAAACAGCTGGGAAAATACACATATTAAACCCCTATAGTTTCCTTCAATGTATCATTCTTTATGTGATTCTGACATGTTTTAAATGTGCTGCAAAGGAAAATTAGACCATCATTGTGAGATGCTTTTGTGTTTTTCCCACCCTATGGCCAACAAAGAACATTGATACTGGATTATGCTCTGTGTCAGGTTTTCTTATTTCTTCTAAATAAACCATGTTCAGGTATGTTCAGGGACACACATACTACACACCCATCCAACACCACAACCTTCTGACCCTGACTTGTTTCCTCCTTGCCGTATAAAGGACATCCTGCCTTCTGTATTGACACTGAATGTTGGCAGGGTGAGTTAAAAGTGACAGGCTATTCGTTCGATATGGACCTCATTGACTCTTCGCTAAGTCCTGCCCTTGAATGCAGACTGGCCAATCAGAGCCTAGCTTTAGCCAACTCTGATCAAATAGCAACCATAAACTCCCATTTAGAATGTTTACTGAGGGTCATTTTCTCATAAATGCAATTTAACTTATTTCTGCAAACATAGGAGTCACCCCTACTGGCCAGCAGAGAGAATGCAGGTTTAAGGCACTTCAGCGTCACTTCACTTTCCAGAACTTCAAATTAAAATTCCCAAATTACACTTAACATGCTTACAGCCTCAGCAACGCTTTTGGTCTCCAAAGCTAATTTTCATATTCATGGCAACTGCAATGAGCAAATAATTAACCATAATTAGCAGTCCTATGCTACGCTAGCTGCTGACATGCTACTTTTGCTGTCACAGTGAATAAAGATCTACCTGGCTTTACAGGAACAGTTCCTTAATTTCATTGTCTTCTTTTGCCACTGCCAGGTGATTTTTACACTGTGAACTGTACATTTTAGAACCTAAATGAAGCTATTCAACCTGTTTTTCGCTTTCAGTTTGACATCCTATATCCCTCAAATGCATAAAGTAGACCCTTCTCTCTGAAATCGCCTTTTTGCTGTTTCAGCACTTGGATTATTTTTATTCAGGGAGTGCAGATATTGACAGTGTGGGCTCTATGGTAGCTCTGACAGCTTGATGGAATAGCAGCAGGGGGTGGGGCTTAGAAGGGTCCATCTCAAGGAATACCTGGCTTTTGTTTTTCTTGCCCAGTTTTCTTGTAGCTGTAAAATGAGGAGAAGAAAATGGAGGCCCTCTACCACCACTGAGGAGTACTGTGAATTCTTGAATGCTTTCACAACTAGGGGTGTCACGATACCAAAAATTCAGTAGTCGGTACCAATACCAGTAAAATTACACAATTCTCGATGCCAATTTCGATACCACGGTAAAAAAAATGATTTTCCAAGATTCCATGAACTTGAAACATGAATTTCTTTATTAAAAATATCAAAATGTCATAAGACATACAAAACTCAGTGCAAGAGCACAGAACAACACAATAAAGTGCAATGTAGTGCAACAACTATTGTATTGGGAAGCAATGTTCAGTGTGGTCACGGCGAAATTGCAGCTCTGTCACTCGCAAATCGTCTTTTATTTATTTATTTTGGGGTGGGGGGGTGGCGGTTATACGTTGCATATCCATCTGTTACTATATCAAACCAAGATATTCAGTACATTTCGCTAGTTGTTACAAGATACTTACAAGATACCTTTTTTTTTTTACAAGATACTTTCTCTCCGTCTAACTTGCATAACAAATGCGCCCACCCTCCCGAACATCATGTAACGTTAACGTGTATTTCAGTATGGCAGATAAAAAAATCCTTTCATCCTTTTCATCCTTTGGATGTCGTTAATATGTCGTGAATTCTTTGAATAAATCCGGATGACGGTCTTTCAGGTGCTTCGCCAAATTTGACGTATTTCCTCCTTTGGTCTGAAGACCACGGTAGCACCGTTTGCATATCGGCTTCTGCGGGTTCATTATTACGCCACGGTCATCTGCCTCAAATGCGAAATACTTCCATACCCGACTCTTTGTGGCTTTTTTATCCACAAGTCACGGTGGAGCCGTAGCCGCAGTTGCCATCTTTCACGTGTTTTTGTTTTGCTATGTGTAGTTCCACTTCTTCGTGAACTAATACTTCTGATGTAAGTACTGACTGGAGGCGTATACTGCCCCCAACAGTTCCGGAAGAGTAATGACACCGATGCCAACACTGGAATTGGTGCGATCGGTACTTAAAAAAACGGGCATCGTCGGTGTTTTGACATTTTAGAATCGAAAGGTACCGTAAGTATCGGTTCTCGTGACATCCCTATTCACAACACACTAAGTGTGAACAGTACCCCCATGTTTAGCAGGGGGACATTTTTTAATGTGTCCTATGTTTGGACACAACTGGATTCATGATCAATGCCAACTTTGTTACCGAGTGAGGTGACTTGTTGTTCTCTCTAAAGCATATCACTGGAGCAGCAGTTATAACAGTATTCATTATATTCTGTTTTGTTCAGGTAACTTTTGTCTGATTTTATCTTTTTGCTCCGCTGAATCCTATTATTTTTACAGAGTCTAGTTCCTGGTCAAAAACAACGTATTTCATATGGAAGCCACTTTAAGAGCTTTTACTTTGGCTAGTACCGAAGTCACCTGAATGACCTTGGAAATCTCCTAAGTACTGAGAAAAAACACTTCAGAACCAAGTAAGCAAGACTCCATCCCTCGACTGCTGTAAACATTTTAGTGTTTTGATTGTCTGTCTGTAATTTGGCCAAAGTTACAATGACCTTCAGCAGTCCGGCCCTAATATGTAATGACATCATAAAGTCTGGTCCGGCCTGGCTGCTTTGCAGAGGAAGACGTTCAAGTAAACATCCAAAGGTTAATGTTGGCCTGAGACATCATGGGAACACAGACCTCATTAATGTAAGACCCCCTCTCTTATAAAGTAAAGCAATAAGCCACTATGCAGGTCAGATGTGACATCCAACAGGTAGTCGATTCACTTTGTCTTTGTGCTTAATCCAATATCGCTGATTGAAATGCTCGAAACTCTACAAGTTTCATTTAAAAGAAATTACACCATAGGGATGACATCGAAATACATCTAAAGATTGTTCTAATGCAATTGTACTCAGATTGTTTCATTGTCTACAGTCCATGCTGCTCCTGCTGAACTGCTTGAAATGTCTCAAATGAAATCTCGCCTATTTCCCATAAATTGGTGATGTCATAGTGTGATGTATAATGTTCCCAGCAGCTAGTTAATCTGTGTATGGACTTCTAAAGGAAGAGGAGGTGAAGAACAAGTGGCTAAAATGTATTTTTTTTATCACTATTCCTCAGCAGTACAACTCCTGTTATGGAAAGGTGCATAACATTTCTGACAAACACATTAAGCGGTTGGCCAATCAGACCAGACTGGGCTTTTTTGGGAGGGAGGGGCACGAGCACAAACAGAGCGTTTCAGACAGAGGGGGAGAAAAGCTGCTGCAGCACAGCCAGGATGGAAAAATGAAGTGTGTTTGAGCATTAAAGCATATGAAACATAAAGTATGCAGCAGTAAAGGAGCAGAGCAGCTCCTCCTAAAATGTCCATCGGTTATGAATGTGGATAATAATAACGTATGCCAAAAACGTTCACGAAAAAGTTCACAGAGAAGCCCAATCCTGCAGACGTCAGGATCTCAATTAATATGGAACTTCAAATAAGGGTGTAGTTTGTTAAGGGGTCTCATCAGAAACATCTCAAATCTGCCGGGACTCAAAGAACCTTGCCTCTCCTTCACCGAGGCTTAGAGGACGCACTTCACTCACTGTTACACCAAACACCCGGGTCGAGATTAAAGGGGGGCAGGAAGGAACATCGTTGCAGATTCTTAACAGTAGCCTACTCCCTTGTGAGGGCAAAAACTACAGCAGGGATGGGAACGGCACAACCCAGTCTGCATTTCAATCCCATTTAACACACTCAAAACACCATTTCAGCTCTTGTTGGAACATTTTATTTTATTTTAGCTGCATGCTTCAGTAAAAGGTGAAGCAGATAGTCGTGCATGCTCTGTTTGGTTTAAGGGCAGCGCCAGCCTCAGCAACTTACAACTTATTTATTTTATTTTATACTAACATACAATTAATACTTACATACAACTCGGGATGTCCCGAGCCGATTTACATTGGTTGGCAATTATTTTACTGACGATAATTAAAGTAACGTTATTTGTATTATGATTCTCTGGGCTCTAATTCAATGAAATGACGGGTAAACAAGCAAAGTGTTTCACGCACGAACAAAAGAGAAACATATTTTTCTTTTGAACATAACAAACTGATCCTTCCTAGTTATTACATTAGTGTGTTAATTAGACTAAAGACTTTGTCCTGTATTTAAATTAAGGTCCACCAAGTTCGCTAATGTTGAATTTAGTTTATCTGGGCCATTATTTCATGATACAGCTATATCTATATATGTGGTCTAGGCCAAGGTCATGGCAGTAGCCACAACCCACAACAAAAGGAACTTCAACAGTTCTTGGGTTTCGTAAAAACTTCCCGCGTTCTCCCTCACTGAACTGCTCAAGGCCGAAGTAATTCTTTTGGTCGTCTGAATGTCAGCAAGCTTTTGACAATGTGTAATCTGTCTTATGCTCTTCTCCTGTTCTAGCTGCTCCTTGTTTTGATCGAGCATTTATGCTCCAAGTAAATGGCAGCCAGGTGAGGTGGGAGCAGGTGCCATCTTGCCCCAGACTGATGACCAATGACAGTTTCTTCTCAAAATAAGTTCACTATCTACCATCGTAATTTATCCATTATTGAGAAGGAGGCTTTGTCACTTAATTGGGCTCTCTATGCATGCGGGGGCAGGAGGACCAATTTTGGTTTACACAGACAACAATCCTATGACCTTTTTGAGTTAGGTGTCAAAAACAAAGGTTGATGCTGTGGTTGACGTATGACCTGGAAACCAGGCATATTAAAAGTTAACATTAAATATTAAAAATGTTAAGCTTCAGCTTTGGTTATTAACTTTGATTATAAAATTAAATACTTTTTGTTTATTATTATTTGTTATGATGACCCCTGCATTCCTGGTGTTTTGATGGCGTGTTACCCACGTACTGACTCTTCATCACCTCAATTTGTTATTTTCTCCACAGAATTCCACAGCCCACAGAAACATGAACTGGATGTTTTCCAATTAAAGATCCATTTCTAAAAAACATATTTTTCACAGCAGTGAATTATCACCTTTTACAGAAAAAAAAAGAATCTCTTCTTCCTCCGTTCTATCGTATTTCCTATAAATATTGTCCATATGTAAGAATTGTGCAATAGGGAAATATGATGCCAGCTAAACTGCGTATTTTGACTTGTCCATTGTTCTGTTTGTATGCTTTCTACATGTTAGTTTCTGTATTCAGTCAAAAATCTCCTGTGGGGGAACAAACTACACTCTGCAACACCACTGTAAACCCTATAGTGTGTACATTCCAAACAACATCGCCATTGATGTTGATCTTAACATCGTCCGACTCCATCGTCCATATGGCATAGCCGTCAGCGCTGAAAAAAGTATAAATATCAGATACATATTTAATCTACACTGCATATGTTCCATTGCAATGTAAACAGTATCCAATCAGATTGTGTAATGGCAGAAAAGACAATATTAGTCAGGGCGAAAACAAACTTGATCAGGACTTCCCCAACTGACACTAAAGCCTCAGTCACACATGAGCAGATGGGTTTGAAGCAAAGACGTGTTAGCCCTCTTGAATATGGAGACTTTGATGACAGTATGAGAGAAAAACAGGGAACGTTTGCGTTTTCTGCTGACATTTGTCCAGCAGGTCTGTGGATCCTAATGGGCAACATTTTCACCTGTCCAACTCAAATATACCACAGCCAAGTTCATTTAAACTCGGCTCTGCCGGCGTGATGAGGTCTGAGGCACTGTGCCAAAACAACTGCATCTGCAGTAATTGTAGCTGGCATTTCACTAAGACAAATGAATACAGACAGAGATAGGGAATCCCCAGATGAATGGCTAACCGCAGTAAAAAGTGGCCCTGATTGACCTTTTCTTTTTGAAGCATTTAAACGTGTGCTTTCTCAAGCATAAAGGCACCATGCACAGTGTTAGCAGATAAAGAAAAGTTGTTTCTTTAGAATTTCCAGTCCCTAAAAACATATACAGTGGTAAACAACGCCTACAAGATTAGCACAGGTAGTATTGTTTTGTTGTTTTATTGATGCTTTTCTGCACGTCTGCTGTTTTTCTTGAATCGTTAAAAACACATAAAAGCAGACCCCCAGTCCTGTAGAGATGGGTGAATGAGTGACACGGCACAAGAAACACTTCATCATCTGCTGCTGAAGCAGTGTATGAAGGTTTACTTCCTGTCAATTCATATTCAACACAATGAAAGAGTGCGTTGCTCGCACACAGCAGTGTGAAAACAGTGTTTATGCTAATAGCCAGTATGTTTGTTTGGAGGGCATCAAAGTAAACGCTAGGTGCACATTGCAGGTTGATAGACAATATAAGTAAACACAGTAATGTAGTAGCACAGGACTGATACTGAAATACACAATAAACTGTATATCAACCTGTCTGTACGTGGAGTGTGCTGCTTGTTCTATGGCTTTCCTTTCACTTATTGTAAATGTACAGTTTTTTCGACACAAATTGTGAAGCAGGATTTTGATAAAGTATGCACACTTTCAGGAAATGCAATTTTATCATGGGAGGGACGCAACTCAGTCAGAAAAATCTAATAATATAGAAGCCATTGCCGTTTCAATATCCTCCCCGATAAACATCAGTGGAGGACTCTTCACTTCCCAGACAGCATTCAATCAAGTCTGACTTCAGACCAGCTGGCCAGTCATTTACAGAGTTTGTGCTGTTTATTTGGTCTTAACGAGCATCAAGCAATATGCAGACAGAAAAATTGACTCATTCATCATGACTCATCCCTGCATATTTTTAGAAACGACACGCTGTATCATTTTACTGCCAATTCATGCAAAGAGATCAATATAACAAACCCCACCAAATTCTATGAAGCTAAGGAGAATAATCCTCCCTTTTTACAACCCATTATCTACTTTGTCATAATCTCTACTGTACGTATCATCATCATAATAACAATAATAATAATATAAATGCTTTTTACAGGGTGCTGCGCAGCTCCCATCCATCAACTCAAAGCCCAGATGATACATGTGATGGCTGGCCTGCCTTCATTAACCATGCATGCCACATCCATGTCGTGTTTGATGGATGACTCTTGGCACCTCAGTACATTTCAGTGCATCACTTGACCTTTGTAGATAGGGCCCACTTCAATATACTGAGCAATGAAAGGCTCCATCAATTTAATCCATGATTGGTTTCGTCAAACGCCTCAGCTGGACATGAATGAAGATATGTGTAGATTTATGTGGCCTGAATTAGCATGTTGCTAAATGAATTAAATTAAATCAACCCATAAGATGAATAGAATGTTTAACAGCAGAAGATGAATATAATATTAGCGTATACGCCCACAATAGACACAGGTCAATGGTTTTACCCCACGTATCATTCAGACAGATTTACGGTACACATCCGATCATTTGGCCGTTAAACAATGATTGGCTTTATTTGCCAAGTAGATACACTTATATGGTTTGTGTAGCACACAGTGGCGAGAGGCTGGAATAAAACATACCTGGGAACTGCCAGCTAGTGGCAATGGTGGACTTGCAGTCATTCAGTACAGAGCACGGACACAGAGAGGTACGTTTGGGGATAATTGGTTGGTTTTGATCTCTGGACTCTGCAGGAGGCTGCTCATCATCATGATCCCCGGAGAAACTTCTGTGGGCCTCAGATGGATCCAAAACCACCTGGTTCTCACCATAAACTCCCACTGCCATTATTCTACAGGAAGAATCGACCAATGTATCCCTTGTTCCTTAAATCTATAATAGTGGTATAATTAATCAGTAATTAATATTCATTTTTCAACATTGTGTAGCCTTATGTTGCTACGAAGTTGGCCAGTGGTAAAACACATTGTGTGTGTGTGTGTGTGTGTGTGTGTGTGTGTGTGTGAAGTGACAGAAAAATACCAAGGCACGTTTGACAAGCTTAATTACAGTTGACAGCTCTGTATTCAAGCTAACGTTGACGTTAGCTAAACACACCAAACGGACAGACTGCTTCACCAAGAATCCTCGAGGTTCCGATTCAATCAGCTTCGTGTTTGCTCAAAGGTTTCTATCAACTGTCTGTCATTTATGCAACGTATATAGCCAATAGTAGTATACACAAAAGTGGCTACAAACAACCCAATGGAACTACATTAAGCAGTTTCTGTTTTGTAGCTCGGCCAGCTCACAGAATGATCATTGATTAGCTGCAGCTGAGAACATTTCCTTGTGACAGTTGACTAAATTAACTATTGCTGACTTTCTCCTCCTACAGCTTGGGGATTTGTTTTCAATTGTGTAAGATGTAATTAAAATCACAACTCTTATGGTGGGTAATCATTTCTCAACTTGCATTTTTTCCCCCAAATCAGTGAGAAATGTGAAAACCTGAAGGTATATTTAATATGAAAAGGAGAAAACCAAGCAAACACACATTTCAAACGCCTTGACAAGAAAAATGCTTCAGCAAAAATCGATTCCTCTTTTACTCCTTTCCAAAAGCAAAAGTATTAATTATACAGCACATCATATCCCTGGTATTAACTAGAGAAGGCACAGATTGGTCGATATCCTTGGTTTTTGTCTGTAACGAGCCACTTGTTGATGTCACTTCTTCTTCTTTCGGATTTAGTCCTGCAGGGATTGTTTTTTTGTCTGCCTCCATCCAGTCTGTCATCCATAGCCGAACTGTTTATTTTTTGACCTTTGCTTTCGTCGTATCCATCTGTCCTTTGGTTGGCTTTGCGAGCGGAGCGGCGTCCTCAGAGGCGAGGTAAGGCGGGTGAGATGAAAGATTCATACGGGCGCACGCCGTACGAGGGAGGCAGAGGGAGATCTTCACCAGAGAGAGTTAATTAGGATCCCCCACTCCCAGGCAATCACTCTGCTCTTGACATTTCATCTCACTTTTTCCTGAACAAATCTCACTACGACTGGAGGAGACAGGCAGCCGGAGACAGAGAGAGAGTGCTTGACCTTGGTTCGGTGTTGTGATGCATTGCCGGTTTTAGTCGACATCAGTCTGCCTGCCCATGATAACGTTAAACTTGAAACAGTGGAATAATCCTGCAGCTCTCCAAGCAACCCGACTCCGACAGCTTGCCTCCTTTCACCTGAAAGGAGCCCTCTCTTTTGTCCTCCCCCTGTGCAAATCCATTATTTTGTCTAAGAAGCGCACCTATAAATGTTCTGTGGACCCATTTCAGAGGGCCCAAGGTTTTTTTCCCCCCCGTTGCAGAATTAAAATGGTGAAACATAAAAACACATTCATACGCAAATCAGTCTCGGCGGTGAGGTTAGAGAGAGTGCAGCGATACAATAAAAGAAAAAAAAAATCAACACTTATGATTTTTTTTTTCCCTCTCATAACAATAGAAGTAGGAAACATAATCATAGCTTGGCTAAATTGAAAACCCTCCGTGTTCAATGTGAAAGAGATAGATGTGATGATTAAACTGTAACAAGAGGAAGCGACGGTGTGAGAAAGACAGCGAGGGAGAGAGAGGGAGAGGGAAAGAGGTGTGCGAGGAGGTAAAATGTGTTTATTGTCCCCATTTCCCTGTCTGTCATTTGAAATTGGAGAAAGCGGAGTGTATTATTGGACACCAGTGTCAGTCATTCCCAGCCAATGATCTGGCTCCGTGATAGATTTGTTTAATGCGCACTTTATAGCTGGCAATCCCCCGCCGAGGATTTTTCAGAAAGCTGACAGAGTGGTTATAGGTAACCTGCTCGCGGGGAGAGAGAGGGGAGAATTACGGCTCAGAAATGACACCAAGCAAAGGCTCAAAGCAACAGCATGTCTCTCAGTCCCCACAACCCTTTTGGCTGGGCTGAAATAGTTCACTGAATTTCCTCACCTCGCAAAGATTTCATCATGATTGGAACAAAAAAAAAAGGAGAGCGAATGAGACGAGAGAGAGAGAGCAGAGGGAACCAAGAGGGAATATTTGTGACAAACACCAAACAAGGTACAAATAGAAGTCACTGCTGCCCCTGTGACATGGGACTTCACAGACATTGATTCCTGCCTTTCTGTAGTCACACAAAGTCCAGCCATTGTTTTTGATTGCTGTAGGAAGCCTGTGCTGTAAAATGTTTGAAAAAGCAACCTCAACACTTCTCTCTACTAATACACATAAAATCCTTCCTTTTAGTTTGCTGAAAGCACAGGCATCTTAAACCGTGACCACAACCTGATGATTACTGCTGCAAGCCAAAGGTCACATGACAAAAGAGCCGAGGGGGTCATCCAATCAGCGATGGGTATTCAGCAGCCCTTGGAAAAGATTGGCCACATTATGGATTCATTCATTAAAAAACCTTTGTATGGGCGTAGGTCAGCGGGTCGCTGACAGGTGTCAGCGAGATGAATGACTCTGTCGCAAAGGACACACACACACACACACACACGCACACACACACACTTCCAATCTCACCACCCAGTGATGGCAACCGCTGCAAGTAGGAACAGTAGTCATGAAAATTAGGGTGACTAACCCTGCCATGCTTAATTCATAAATCTGCTGCTGTGACCACTGATGAAACCGGTGTCCAGTCGTAGAGTTTTACAAACCAATTCTTGATTTTTGACATTAGCAATAATGATATCAGGAAACATTCTGTATAATTTTTTTTTTCAGCTCTCTGTTTCTCTTGCCTGTCAGTGGAGAAGTTAAAAATGAATTGTGTAATATATTCACTTCTTTTCCCGACAGGTTGTAGTTTGAGAAACACCACTGACTGATTTCATTTACATTATAGATGTATTAATGTCAGTATGAGCAAAGAGTGGAGGAAAACCATGGGCAGCATGTAAGAATTGGACGTCACCGTGACGTAACTATGTGGTCTTTAAGGGCCTCGAGTTCAGCATTTTGACCATCGCCATCTTGGTTTTTGACCGTTGCCATCCTGACTTTTAGCTAAGTGGCTTTTATAGGCGACCAACATGTTACATAAAGGGTTTATGCTATAAGACAAAAACATGGACAACGCCCAGACTTGACCATGGTAGCGACCTGTCAAACAATAGGAAGCCAGGCCCTAATGCATTACCCTCTTTATCGCCTATTTGACTCCAAACCGAACCATAACATTACACTGTATTGAAAAGCTAGGAGGTCGCCCCCTGATGGCTATTAGGAAGGATGCAAATTTGACATAATTCTTCGTTGGCTTCACTTTTCAAACCCAGAGGATATGTTGCCATTTCTTGACATTTATGCTGAACTTGACATGGCAGGTTCAGGTTTTGACAACCTCTGTCTCATTGTACACTGTAGTTGAATTGCAGGCAGTATATAATACTCACTAGCCACAATATACAATTAAGTCCAAGTCTTTTAGTGATAGTCATATCACGCCTGGTCTTGATAACGAGTGAGACTTAAAAAGTAATATGATTATGAAATGAATGAGGTCCTACGGATTTCTCAAGTACACGATGACATTAAACACATTAAATTATCAAAATGAGGCCAAGCCCACAATCAATCAATCAATCGACAGTTTGCAATGCTAAATTATCCCACCTTCCTTTATATTGGTCTTGGTCAAAAGGATGTAGGCATCAGCAAAGAGCAGATTTAATTTTCAATGAAAGAAATTTAATTTGTTGTTATTATGAAGCAGCACCTGGTTAACTTAACATCAAAGACAGACTGGAAAGAGTGCGAGAACAGTTAGCCTGACTGTGTGAAAGTAACACAATCTTCCAATCAGTGTCCTGAAAGCTCAGTTATTAGCGTGATACATTTAGATTGGTTAATCCATGCCATTTAACCACATTGTGGTTTCACAAGGGCCTGGGAGCAGAACTATTGTTGGTTGTGTCTGTAATCCCCCCCTCATTCACTACTCCCTATCCAGATGCAGGGAGGTCTTTGTAGAGCTCATACAAAAAAAAAATAATAACACTTCGGGACACTACTCGGGTCAGTTTCTCTGTGCCGTTGATAACATCACTGCTGTCGCACAATTCAAACATGCAAGCCTATTTGTTGTCATTTACATACCCCTGCAATCAGTGAAGCTGCGTATATGTCTTGGGCTTTTATTGTGAAAGGTAAGAACGACGGCAGTGTACGCTCCTGTTGTCAACGTGGAGGCAATTAGCGTATTTGACCAAATTAATCAATTAATTGAAATTAACTTGTGATCATCTGTGTTATGATGCTCTGCTCACATTAAATCTATTATTTTGGCGCTCCACCTCTGGATTATAGGATGTATAGGTATTATACAGATGGTGTTACGTGATCGGGTAGGGACCATCAGTTGTACACTCAATTTCAAGATGAATTGTGGGATACTTTGAGCCATTATTATGGCGTATCACAATTATCAGTATGGGACGGCAACATACAAACTCACTATATACTAGTGCTGAGTGATTTTTTTAAACATCCCTGGGGTCTAGAGTAGCCGTTTAGTCTTGATTCTGGTCTTTATGCTAAGCTAAGCTAACGTGCCGCAGGCTTCATATTTAACACACAGACATTAGAGCGTGGTATCGACCTTCTCATCCAAATCTAAATTATTTAGGTTAATAGACTTTGGTCAGGTGGGCTGCACGGTGGTGTAGTGGGTAGCACTCTCGCCTCACAGCAAGAGGGTCCCGGGTTCGATCCCCGGGTCGGCCCCGGGTTCCTTCTGTGTGGAGTTTGCATGTTCTCCCCGTGTAAGCGTGGGTTCTCTCCGGGTTCTCCGGCTTCCTCCCACAGTCCAAAGACATGCAGGATGGGGATAGGTTAATTGAAGACTCTAAATTGCCCGTAGGTGTGAATGTGAGCGTGAATGGTTGTTTGTCTCTACATGTCAGCCCTGCAATAGACTGGCGTCCTGTCCAGGGTGTACCCTGCCTTCGCCCAATGACAGATGGGATCGGCTCCAGCCCCCCCCGCGACCCTGAATACAGGATAAGCGGTAGACAATGGATGGATGGATGGACTTTGGTCAGATGAAACAACAAGGGTGAGAGACAGCACCACGTGACACTAAAGCAAAGACGTTAACAATAATGATAGACAATGGCGGCATAGTAGCGTTATAAAGTAGTCCTGTGTACTGCAGCTCAAGGGCTTTAAATTTGGCTAAGTGGAGGATACAGACCCCATGTAAGCTGCTCTGAGACCAGCTCAGCTTGTTGCGTTTGTCAATTCAGGGTCACAAACAGCTGTCTATTGTGGCTGAAATGCAATGAAATGTTTTGAAGGACAAGGTAGGTTTGCCGAAACCCCATTCCTACTGTGTCATTCCAATCCAACACTGCTAGATTTAATAAGTCATTCAGTCCAAGTCTGAAATCAATAGAAAAAAACAAGTCTAATGAGCACGACTGAGATGCTCACCTTTGGTTGGACGTCAGTCGGCCCCAGGGCAGCTGTGGCTACTATGACTGTGTGAATGAATGGAACCTAGAACCCTGTCAGAGCGCCATACAAATCCAATCCATTATTATTATTATTATTATTATGATTATTATTATTATATGTGACTCATCGAGAGTGACTGAGTGGGAGAGTAGCATGTGCGTCATTTCCACATGGAGAACACGACAGCAATAATCAGGGACGTGCTGTAGAGAACGGGGGTCCTTCAACAATAAATGAAAGTACTGAGAAAGTTGAAGGAGATAAAGGCATATTAGAGCAAGTGGGAGAAGAAGATAAGAGGATATAGGATATGATTCAGGGGAGGAAAATGGCCATGTATTTTATACAATCACACCATAATCTGATGTTTCCAACCAAGAGTTAATGTCCCCGTCCTTCAAGGTAAGAAAAAAAGAAGGTATTTCAACCATGTTGAAAATGAGAAAATAGTCCGATAATATTTAAGCAGTGCAGAGTTGGACTTAAAGTAATTATTATTCCCTCCACCCCGAACACAATTAAAACGATTTCAGTAGAAAATCCCTCAATTAAAGATCTCATTCTTTTTTATGGCACTTTCTCACCATTTATTTAGTCCCCAGAATTAGCCGCTCTTTCATCACCACACAACGGATTATTTTCAGCCATAAAGCTCTGATCTTGATAAGACATCTGACGTTTGTCCGGAGACATTTCAAACAATCCCGATCTCGAAAGAGTCAAATTATTATTATCAGCTCGCCTGCAATTAATTAGGATGTCAATTGTAAGGGAATGAACTCAAAGAGAAATAACAGACACATTATAAAACTAGCTAATTGTCTCCGGAAATGCCCACTTGGTGCATGTATTTTTTTTCTCCTTTCTGTTCTCACTGCCTTTCATGTCTTCCCCCACGGCACTTAGCGTGTCTGTCAACAGCTATGTGTTCTGGCGGAGTGTCCTCGAGCATCACACTCCAGCCCGGTCTGCTCTCTATGTGAGTTTGTGCATTCGGGTTTACTGTTCCCTGTGCGAATATATGAATCTCACCGAGTCTCTGCTCTACATTTATATTACCAAAACCACAAACAGGTGCACTGCATATAAAGTACTCTGTAATGTTTCGCTCTTTTGCTCTTACAGGAACCGGGCCCATCTCAATTTCCCTCCTCATATATTCATTTTTTGAAAATTCCATGTCAATATTATTCCTCTATAGAATAACTGCAATATAATCAAAATATGCTTCAAACTCCTAAAATGGCACTAAAACATAGTGGAATCACTTTACCTCACATTAGAAGAAGGAAGTATGTGTTGCATCACAGAGAGAATACTTCGTTATTTTAAGTGAACATCCTTTTTTAGTGAAAACAAAATATTCAAACAAATGTAATTATGGTAATCATAACTCATAAGGTCTCCCTGTACAAATGTATGGTTAATTGTGGCAAAATTATGTGAGTTTTATTTTTATTACATTATACTCTTTTTCATTTTTTGAAATCAGACCACGACAGTGAACTAGACAGTTTTTCTGTTAAATGAAAAATAAAAACAATTAACTTTTTGTGTGTTTTATAATCCCAATCCAACTTACTTAGTAATCATAAATTGTGATGCATGATCAAGTATTATATTACTGCATTTCAACTTGAACTCTCGGAGCCTAATAATTATAAAGTGGGGTATATGTATTTATATATTTCCTTTAATTATCTACAGTAAAAGGTTCCTGGTTCTATTGCTCTCCTGAGTGGTTATTCCATTTCTTTTGTCTTTCATTTTGTCTGGTTTTATTTGTTCTGTGCTGGCGTTAAAATCATTTTTCAACATTTCATGTCAAAGTGTTCCTGAGCAAGGCATTGTCACCCTACTAACTCCATGGTTCATCGTCTAAGTGTGTTCCAGCATTTTCCAGATCCTAACCAGGGCGGTCCTATTCACCCTCTCACACAGTGCCCCTGCATGCCAAACGGCCTTCTCCAATTTTGGATGATAATTTAGCACTGTACCACGCCCTAATGATTATTGATGTGTGTTATCATTAAATTAAATGCTTAGTGGGCTTGAAATTGAATAGGGAGGCGTACTTTTGCTTCGACGCTGCGGGGCAAATACCAAGAGTCATTAGAGGCGCTTCTAAGATAAAAACGTAAAATCTCTTCAGCTGCAGATTCGGCTCCCTCTGGCTGATGGAGAGGCTTATTAGAAGAATATTGTCAGACTTGTTCCTTCGCTTTGCTGTACAATTATCCCCACAAATGTAGGAAAAACAAACACACAA
This sequence comes from Chelidonichthys spinosus, assembly GCA_029853015.1. Taxonomy (NCBI): domain Eukaryota; kingdom Metazoa; phylum Chordata; class Actinopteri; order Perciformes; family Triglidae; genus Chelidonichthys; species Chelidonichthys spinosus. The sequence continues at coordinate 6,803,749 of CM056821.1, read as the reverse complement.
CAATGAAGGCAGAGAATAACTTCAAGTCAGGACATATGAAGACATTTAGGACAGAGCACACTGTACAGCAGCATCTTTATTATAAGAGTAGCGGTCCAGTTCCGCTCCGGCACCGCTCACACCTCGAGTCTGAAGAGTGCAACAGCTTATCAAAATTCAGAGTTTTCTATGTCAACGTTCCGTTTTTTCTTTCAACGTAGAATGCGATATTGTGGTGATTCAACCGGATGGAACAGTCATCAGAACAAGCGTGCGGTGAGGATTGTTGTGGCAGCGCCTTCTGGAGCAAGTCTACACTGTGCTGCACGGAGATGAGAGAGGGCGGCTCATATTGGACACTATACGGCCAGCTTTTTTAAAAAAAATTTCCGCTAAAAGGGCCAGTAAATATTCCTTCACGGTCCGGATCCGGCCCGGGGCCGCCAATTGAATAGCCCTGCCGTACATAGTGGACTCAAAGTATCCCACAATTCTTCCTATAAAAATGTTGTGGGCAGCTGATGGTCACTTACTGAGCATTATATACCATAATGCATTGCGCTGAAGGAAAAATGACAGATGGACGAGAGAAGAGCAGCGTGATTGAGACAAATCCATGAAAATATAATATTTAATGCGAGTTAAGCATCCTTTCCTTCTTACCTTTCACAATAAAAGCCCTGGACATATAGGGCCCTAGTTTCGTGGCGCAGCGCAGGGCGGCGCAGGGTGGCGGAGCCGGCCAAATGCAAGTTTCGACCCGCACAGCCTTGCGCACGGTCAGTTTGGCAGTTTGGCAGTTTGGTGGATCGCCTGCGCCAAGATGGGTGTGGCGGCGCAGCAGGGGGAGGCATCCCAGATTCAGCTTGGCGTAGCGGAAGTTTCATGGTAAAAAGCCTCGCCGAGACTTCGCCGAAAGCCCGCCAGCTCCAATCTGGTCTACTCTTGGCGCAAGGCACAAATAAAGTCCATTCATTCAAGGCGAATCACAGCTGGCGGAGTGGAAGTTTGGTGGACCTGGCGCGCAGTGCGCACACGTCACCGAGACCTCACAGGCAGGTTTCCACAGTTCCAGGCACATTTAAATGCAATAAATAATTACAACAAACACTATTTAATGCAACTAATTGAATCAACACGTGAATTTATATCTATATAGATTGTCCCGTCACATCTGACGTCAGATCAAAGGCAGATGGCACACGTAACAGAAACTCAGCCTCTCGGACCAAAACATCTCCCTCTCTCTCTCCTGTTTTTTATAATATCGGCATTGTTATTATTATGATACGCGCGCACAGCGCGTGATGCGCGTGGTGGGAGCGGCGGCGCTGATAACGGAACTTGCACTGAACCTCCCCTAACGCATTAAAGGAGAGGAGAGAAGCTATTTGATTGGTGAAGATCTGAATCGGCTGTATTAATCTCAGTCCACGCCTCGTCTCCTCCTCGTCTCCCACTCACGCCTTCTTCTCCTCCCTCTTTCCCACTTGCGCCGGTGGGCGAGACGGGAGGTGTGCCTGCGCGAGCCTGCGCGGTGCACGAAACTTGCAAAGTCCAGGCGGACACACCCCGTCGGCGCGGCGCACATGCGCTGAGAGCTGACTGCGCCTGGTCTACGAAACTAGGGCCCATAGGCTTACAATATACATTAATTCCCCCAAAAAATATTTCGGTATTAATTATTGATGGTCCACCAGCTGCCATTAATCCGGCACGTTTTAATTGTGTGACAGCAGCATCGTAATTAAGGGCGCAGAGAGAATGCCGTGTCCCTGGATAGTGAGTAAGTAGGGAATGAGTGATGTCAGACACAACAATTAGTGGTGCTGGGCAGGTAGTTCACAGTGAAGTCATCAGTTGGGGTTTTTTGGGTTGGAAACAGCTGCGTCTGGAAACGGAGCACATGAAAGCAGTGAGACTGAACCAAAATGTTCGAGTTGTGGGCCGTTAAACCAAAATAATGAGCTGGAAGAAGCAAGGAAAGCTCCACAGAGGTGAGTCAGGTTCTCTGCATGTTCCTCACTTTACACAGTCATTGTTAATATACAAATGTTGATTAAAGCATTAAAGTCTGTCTTGTGAGCATGCTAACGACAAATTTGTCTGGCCCCATGGGGAACAGTGGAAGGGGCGGATTTAGCCTCTCTAAACAACATAATAATACGTTTGTATTCAATTGCAGTTCTGCCTTTATTAAACTAGACTCACTCATTTCTGTAAAGAAAAAGTGAAAACTATTCCATCATGCAATTTCCTTTTAGCTCCATCAACCATATTCTACGATAAAAAGTACAATAAATCCATACGTTTTGATAAATATTTCATATCCTAAAAAATCTGTACTGTGCATTCATAATCCAATTTAATTTAATTTGGTATTTTTTGTCCCTCTTTCTTAGTCCATGTGCTACTGTGGTTACGTAACACATGTGCATACGTGCTATAACTCATTTTAATAACTCTGTAATGCTCCTGTTTGCTCTGCTTTTTATTTAATGTCATATTTTAGCAGTTACTTCCACGGAGATCATAAAAATTCCATCTTAATGTCTCACCTTATCTTTTACCAGTGTAAGGACCTGATAATGGTAAATGTGACCAGACTTCTAGTGTGCTATTAGAGTCCTTACTTGTCCTCCTACTGCACCCTACAGTACACAGTCTGCATCAGCATGCCGCCGCGTCTCTTGTTGACCACGGGCGACCTCATCATTTCTCTAATCCCAGGTGAACTGGAGCAGCTGACTCCCTTTGAAGGCTGTCAAGCTGAGGACGTTATTGCCCCTAATAGGGCTGTTTGCATGGGAGAAAAAAACAACACATGACCACGATAAAACAACAACAAAATATACGACAAATGTGTTCAAATATTGACTTTTTCTCCTGATATAGATTTTGTGGAAAGGAGGTCGCATGCATGGTGTTACCACAGGGGCTCTTATTCCAGCCACAAAACCCTCACTCTATCTACCTCCCTTCTGTTTGCTCAAGGGTTCACCATATTATTCACGATGATGTGGGCGCATGCATCCCATGTTTGTTGAGTCCGCCACGGATATATCCATGATATGTGTTTTCATACAGAAGGGCCAAGGAATGGGTTCAAAACATACGCACACCCACTCACACATGCAAACATTCATGTGTGCAAACACGTGAATGTTGCACTTTAAAAAGGCGTATGAGTCACCTATTTTTCTTATTATTAACACTGCATGGCTTTAGCTTTAATATTAAATATAATGTACAGAACTTCAGGAAGAATATAAAAAGAGCTGGAGAGTGAAGAGTAGACGAACTACTAAATACATGTTTTAAACATGTGAATAGGACATTTTCAATTTAAGGTAGATTTGGAAGATGAGTATAAATAAAGGGATTTTACTACAAATTGGTATTTGTATGTACAGTAATATGTAATGGTCACCAGGGTGATTTCAAACCTGTACATTGTTTGCTTTGTTCCAGTTCGGGGTGAAATATGTTAAATGTTGGACCTTGGTCCGATTTGTGTTCAGACAGAAATCGGGACACCACAAACAAAAATTATGTCGACATGCCGGATTGTCTTATCAATTAATAAAAACATATCTGGTTGCTCAAAAAATACACGTAGCTAGAAACAAAGGATTTTTTGGTACGTTTCGATACCAGAATGTGACACATGTTGGCGGCAGGACATTCATTTTAATCATAGTCAAATATTTTTCATCTCTGCAGTTTGACAAACTGACGGGATATTTTCATCCTCAATATGAAGGCCACTGTTAATGGCACACACTGGATGCACACAGATTTACTTCAGATACCCACTTATCTTGTGTCGCACAACGATTGAAAATTGTGTTGTATGCTTAATCATGAATAAATCAGTAGTTAATATTATTTCCAATGCCTACTTCTACGATAAGGAATATCATCTGACAATGTGCCCTGATTTATTGCTGCTTTTATATTTTCTAGTTGTGTGCATACACTGAGGGACTGCACATGTCCTCTTTTTCCTGTTTTTTCAACCAATTTGTCCAAATCCACACCAATTTCTCCACTTAAATCCGTGGCCAGTACATGACCCCTGTTATCTGGTAGCACGCATGCCAAGTTAATAAAGCAGTTGGGGACAAAGACGGAGATCTGCTCCTGTCTCCATGTGTTCTGTGGAAATGTCAGGACTCCTGTAGGAGGTGTCGTGGCTGTGTGAGCTACCAGGGTCGCTGCTGTAATCTATTTGGTCCCTGAACAGTCGGCGACAGCTGCGTCTGCCCTCCTGCATGTTCAAGGTGCGTCCGACGATCATTTGTTGTAATTTGCTAGAGCCCTCTGTGTGGCATTGTCTGAACATGGCCTTCTGGCTTAATGGATTGCTAATATATTGGAATTGTGTAAATATTAACCATTTAGCAAGTTCAATAAATCATCAGAGCTGTAAACCTTGGGTAGATTGGAGCTCGTTTCCTGAAATCTACGGCTTCATCAGTTGCTTGATGGCAAATTATTGATGATAATGTCGTAAGCTTTTCTATTTACAAGTTGTTTAGGAGTGCCTGAACACATCATTGGCTACCGTGCCTATGGGGCTCAACTGTTGCATTCTGGGAGGGAGTTCTGGTTCAGCCCAGGTGGTAACCTTCAGGTCTGAAAGCATCCTTGGGTTCCTTGAAAGGCACTACATAAATATTAGTTGTTGTTATTATTATTATTATTATTATTTTACAGAGGTCCCTTAGCCAGCAGGGGGCGACTCCACTGGTGCCAACAAGAAATCTGCTTGTATGGAAGTTTTGGGCTACCGTCGCTATCAATGCAATTAGCTGCTAAGATTACTTTAACAGTTTGTGAAGTTTACTTCAACTTATGGAAGCCAACTTTGTTCGTCTTTGAACTTGATCCCGTGTTTTCAGTTTGTGACCTTTCAAAATGTCTCACACAGCGTCCCACCGATCGTGTCACTTCTAGTTGCAATAAACCAAGATGACGACGACCGAAATGCAGAGCTTAATCAAATCAAAACCACAGTCCACAAACAAATGGCCTTCAGAACTGCAACACAGCTGTAGTTCTGATTACTTTAGCTTTCTGCATAATGTCTACGAGCAAAATCACTGTCAGCGGGAGGCCATCATCTCGCTGGAGAGATAAATTACAGCAAAGAAAGAAGAGGAAATCTGATTTGGTTGCAATGATCTCTCATAACAATAAAAACAAGAAACTAAACGCTGCAGATGTTCGGAACGGAACCATGATGGGAAGAGGAACATATAACACAATATATACTATATTTATAAGTATGGACATAATGTACATTCATGAAAACAACAGACAGGAATTCAAAGCAAAGAATGTGACAAGGCTGCAAAGGAAGAGCATAGTAGTACGTGAATAGAGGACTCAGAATATGTTTCTGGTAAAGTGAGGTCAAACGTTATAAAGCTTTGTTTTTAAGATGTTTGTTTTAAGAAAAAAAAAAAGAAGGGCCTGTTGCAGGAAGTGAAACTCGAAAAGAACAGAGAGAGAGAGAGAGGAAGAGAGAGTGTGTGTAGCGTGGCGTGTGTGAACTCCATTAGCCGCTCCGCTCTGACAGCCAACCGGGATCACTGTGGCCATAAAAGCCCACAGGTGAAACGGACGATTTTATACCTAAAAGGTTTTCAATATTTCATTGATGGCAATGCACATATTACCCACGGACTGGCCGTATTTTTTTTGCAAGTGCAGTTTTTTAAAGTAGAAGTTGTCAACTGTGAAATGCGTGAGGCAGAGTGCTCTCTGCAAATAGGAACAGATACATGCTCTTGGTATATTCAGTTACCATGATAAATTAATGAGGACGCAAGAAAAGCATTTTTTTTTTTTTTTTTTAACTCAAGAGTTTCAGCACAAACGCAGAGAAAATGAATGCACACCCCAGTACAGGCTCATCCCAACACACCTGTCAACTAGTCGGTTCTGGAAAAAGGATTTTGATTTTCAGGCTCTGCAGAGACGTGAACAACCTCTAAAATCACAGCAGCACATCTCATATCGCCTCTCTTGTTTCCAAACATGCAGTAAATACACAACGCACAAATAATCGTGATGGTTTCACAGCAAGAAACAAGAAGAAATAGAAACAAAGGTTCTGCTTCAAACCAGTAGTAGTTTAAACCCATGGGTTTATTTTGGCCAATTTTGACAGCCTTAATTCATTTCTATATAAAATGTAGTCTGACTTGCGTAAACACTGGACTTGCAGGCCCTTCAGTGTAATTATTCAAAGATCTTTCAAAGAGTGAAACATCTATTCCGTTTGAATCTTCCACAACAATCATGTGCTGATGACTGCAGAGCTCAGAGACCCCCCCCCCATCACTTCCCACAGTTTGGCTGCAGTTAAAACCAAGTGATTTGATCCTGTGGTGAGAAGAGGCACAGGCAGCTGAATGAGACACTAATTAGGAAATCAAGTCATGTGTGAACGTGGCCATGCTTGTAGCATTCAGATGAAGTCACCGCTACCTCACCACCCCTCAGTAATCAGATAACACTCTGTGAAGAGGCATGCTGTACTACTATCACTGCAACGACAGTGCTTTATTCTTTAGATAATACAGATGAAAATGGCTAATCTCTTAGTACAATATTTGATATTGTCAGAGCAATTTAAGAATCAGAATGGAAAACAAGGGAAGAAATATCAAAGCTAAACATGTAGAAAATAATGCAAAAACTGCCCTCGTTACTACAGGAACGGATGATGCAGCTGATTTGTGATTTGCTGATTTGAACAGGCCGTGGAGAGCCTAAGGCCCGCCCCTTCCTGTGTTCCCCATGGGCCTTTGTTGACGTGTAAATATAGCTTTTGAATTGACAAACCTCAGATGTGTTGTGGTGCGTTCCATTTACCTCGGAAGTCGGAAGCCGGAGCTGGGAATGACGTCACACCCGAGTTATCAGCGTTTCAGTTACAAAGTCGGAAAAAGTAGCCAACGGCCAAAAACGTAAGAGGAAACAAGATGGCTACGTCTACAAAAGTTATTCTCGCGCTTGCTTTGTCCGAATATAAACACCTTCTGGACAAATATGCGGTCCTTCTGCAACCTGCAAACACGGTGGATTAAGAGAAAACACAAAGTCTTTCTACGTATTTCATTGTTTACAAAAAAGTATCGACCTTTGATCGGTCATTAGTAACGTTACTGTTTACAAACGGGGCAGCCATCTTTAAATGTCAAGTCGGGCTTGTGTGGATCATCCGACTTTCCGATCGGGGCTCGTTCCAGTTGAAATTTCCAACTCGGAGCTCGGATATCCCGATTTCTGAGTACAACTGGAACGCACCATAATTCATGGTACAATTCATATGGGATCAAAACATTATGTGTCTCCTTGACATCCCATGGTGGCACACCAGAAGGGGCGGGACTTAGCCCCAAACCAGGAGATCAATAACAAAATATTTGATGTGACATGATCTGCAGTAGCATGTGATAACCAGATGTCCCAGGGTTTTTCATGGTTTCAAAGTGGGTTTCAATCAAATGTCCTCCTGGTGTTACCACAATAATTATAATAATAAAAAAATAATAATATCATATATATTGTTAAGCACTTACAGCAGCGTTTGAAATTGTTCTGTTCCACTCATTGTCACCTAAACCCATTTTGATTTGCAATCATTGTGTTTTGTGTTTACTAGTGTTATTATAAAGTTTTGAAATAAACTCTATGTTTTGGTGGATTCTGCCAAAAAAAACATCATTGTCCGTCTGCTGAGGCGTCCGCTGTGCTGAAAGGTGCGCTCAGTAGGTGTGTTAAGTGTGGAAATGATTTTCCCTCATCCTGATGAAAATACCTAGCATTAAATACAAAGTGTGCCTGATGGGAATGTCATTATTTTGCAGGTATGTGTCGGTATTTGTAAGTATTGGACAAATAGAAATCCAGAAACTGCTACATATAAATGTTGTCCCATAGGTGTCTGCATAATGATGGGGCTACATATACTGTATATGTATTCATGTATTGGGAGCTTATTACCTACTGCACCATGGTGGTCAGCATGCTCCCAATTTGGAGAAGTACAGGTACAGTATACCAGGATGCTAGGCCATGTTTTCCTGTGGACGCCATACCCAAAATCCAAAAGTCATACATACACACAAACAAACAAATTGATTGAATAAAATAAAAATATTCTAAAAATAGTGTACACTCCAATCACTCCAAACCAATGTCCCCACTTTAAGAAATCTGAACTCATCCTTTCAGTGTTTCCAAAACTAGCACAGTTATCTTTGTGTGGTAGCCTTATTATTCATAACCAGGTTGATTTTCTTACTTTGGTAACGGCGGAGTTAGACGGTGGAAATGTTTACTTACACCCACCATGGGCCATCAGGTTTTTTATCAGTTATCAGCTACATTTGTGTGATTTTTAAGAAGTAAAACTGGATTATTGAGGTTTATGGCCCCACCTGAAGCTTTATTTACCGGTGTCAGAATAAATAAACCAGATTATTCATTATTATTGTTTGTTAATAGTAAACTCGCCTTGGGTGCCAAATGTGGAACGTCCACCACTGTTTTTAAATAATTACAATTCATCCTCTGGAAAACATGAATATTATGTTATAAAACAAACATCTAGTTGTTGTGGTGGAACGACTGACATTTCACCCCCTGATGAGGAAGAAAACATAATTTCATCGATCCATGAATTTCAATTATTCATATTATTGAGTAAGCTTGATCAACCACAGCTAATAGTGCAGAAATCACACAGCACTGATGTATGACTGTGACACTAGAATGAGCTTGGATAATGACAAGTATAGAACACAGATGGGTAGAAGAGAAAGGAGGCGTGTTCAGTGAACACAACAGGATGATTGGAATAGAATGTAATTTAGAGGGGAGAAGGACATTCCATGTTTAGTGAAGACATGATTTTTCCAGGTAATGTTGGATTATAAGGTGTCTGCTGCCTGAGGTGGTTCAAACGGAACAAACACTGCCAGATGTCTCACTGAGACCGGATGAGATTCATATTAACAGAGAGAAGTCGTGGTAAATTCTTATTGATAAGCTTCATATCAGTCAGCAGCTTAAGCGTTTCGCCCCTCACAGTCTTTTAACTGCTGTTGAAAAGCTGTGGAGGTTGAATAGTCCCTCCAGGATTTCACAGGCTTTTTTGGGGGGATTGTTGCGGATTAAAATGCCTGATTTCACGGCAGCTTTTTAAATATAATTGCGATGCATGTCGCAATGTTTTAAGGCGTTCTTCTGCAGTGGAAATTCCGGTAGCAAGTGAAAATTGCAAAAATACTAGATTTTTGTTGTTGTATAATTCATTATAAATCAAAGGCAAGTTGTTCCAGTGAGAATAAACGCTCACTGTTCTGGAAGTAACCTCACCAACAAGGCTCAGGATTACAAAAACTCAAATATGATTTATGTGTGAATGTCTCTGCGCACACACACACACACACACACACACACACACACACACACAACACAGTCTCCATCATTACACATCCAACTAAATATTATGATACAGTTTTCACGGCAATTACTTTTTATTCCTAAACAATTTTCTTGATCACACGCACAACACACACTAGGGCTATTGAGTAAAAAAAAATAGAAAAATAATATTTGATTGTGAGAAGAAGCAGCACTACCTCAGCCTCTGGAGCGCTGAATGCACCGCATGACGGGACTCACACAACGCCGCTGTCAATGATTGAAAATGAAAAGTAACGTTAGGTCAAGCTGAACGAGAAATGATTTAACAACAACTGGAATGATGGCAGAGACCTCGGCCACACAGAGAGAGAGAGAGAGAGAGAGAGAGAGAGAGACGAAAACACAAACTTAATATTGTGATATTTACTGGAAATTACATACAATATAGCCAACAGCAAGTCGGATACTTTCAGCGACCTCCTGGCGACCTCCAGCCTGCCAACTCCAGCCTTATTCAGGACATCTGCAGAGTAATTGCAGAGATTGGGCAACAATTATAAGCAGTGCTTGAATTGGAATAAAAAAGGTGCCAGTACTCTAACTCAGCAACTGCACAGCACACGTGCTTGTGGCTCTCGTGGGTACCATGTGTTTTTGCCTGGTTTACCTAGATAAACCCTATACTAGTTGCTTAGATAAACTATATACTAGTTGATCATTTTCACACACACATTTCTCTGTAAAAAAATAAATAAATAAAAACTTCAATCCATATCTTCAAATTTATTTTGTTCATATTTTTGTTATTGTTTGTCTAAATGGATACAATGTACAGTGAGATGGCAACTGTGTGGTTTTATTGTAGCTACTTGCTTTCTGCTTGCTTGTTTGCTCTGTCTCTCAACTTACTTGCCCTAGTCCCAGAGAGAGAGAGAGAGAGAGAGAGAGAGAGAGAGAGAGAGAGAGAGAGAGAGAGAGAGAGAGAGTGTGTCTTGGAATAAAGATATCACAACTTAGATACTCACTCTTGAATTCCTCCATCCAGAGAGGGTGACCGGTTTTATTTTTCCATTTCTGCTCCCTGTACATAAATAACGGTGGAGGTAAATAACGGCCGGTCTCTAATGGAGGCCGGGGCAAGTGTCGACAGGCAACGTTATTTCCACGCTTCCCATTCATTGTCAGGTTCGCGTCACAAAGATTTTGGCTGAGGCTATATGAGAGGATTTACGGTATGCCCTGAAATGCATTCGACTGACGGCAAGTGTGGAGGGAAGTGCGCTGCAGCCTCCCGCAAGCTCTCGAAAATATTTTAAACTGAATCTTGCTGATCTAAAATGAAGACAGATTAATCAACTGCATAGCTTTATTATAGGTATCCACAACATGATAAAAGAACTACAATATGCGTACCTAGATGCGTCATGAGGTGGCGGTACACTGTAAGAAGTAACGGTACGCAGATGGGTAAAAATCAGAAGTCCCGGTACTACGTACTGGTGAGTACCGGCCCAATTCAAGCACTGATTATAAGCCTGCGCATTATTCACAGGGATTGGTTGAATTTGCATCGCAACTTCCTGTATGGGCCGATCTAACCTTTGACCTCCCATTTACAGCCTTTTCTAGAGTTTCAGTGGATGACAGGAGACACAATCACAGGCCTCCTTGTTCATTGGAAATTCTACATGAACACTGACCTGCCATATTTACACTAATAATGTCCCTCCCTGCTGGATGACTGTTTATTTTCGTTTGTGAATTTTCCCAATGAATATGTATTAAAAAAATTATTATCCCTGTAATTTCTCTGCGTGAGAAATACTAGGTGAGTGTTTGAAAAGGATGAAATGCATTTGACTCACGCCCAATGCTTGAGACTTGAGAACCCTGCATAGTGCCTCAGCTGTTGCTGTGGAGGCGATATGTCTGCCATATTTCTATGATGTTTTCTGCCAAAGAAAAGGGAGAAATATGACTTTGTGTTATTGTGGTTATATAACTGTAATTTATTGTGCTGTTAGATTCCTGCTAGACGGCACATTAATAGAGGTGCGTGCGGGACAGAAATATAATTTTAACCTCAGTGAAAATGATGTATATATGGACTGAAGGAGCATATTTCATAAGATAAAAAACATGATGTGAATTTTGGCAATGAATACAATCATCATTTAAAAAATGTTGACTTCTGAAATGACATTTAAGGCAACAGAGATAATTGAGGGCTGAGCGCCATGCCGCTTGCTGAGTGTGTGTTTGAGAGAGAGGGGGATGACAAACACAGAGATGTACATAAAACGCACAACAGTCACAATTTGACATATATTGACCTGAATAAATACACATATCATATTCTGTATATGATTTGAAATACGTTTTAAGTATATTTTATCTTTTCCTTCATAAGTTGTGCTTTAATTCATACATTTAAGTAACTTTTTTAAAATTTTTCCTTCATTATTTGTACAGCCTCATGGTGATTAAGGGTCTACGAGCTGATTCCTCTACATTTCTGGTCCCCTTTGAGTGTTTTAACGGACCGTGTTTGATCCATCGGTCTCCTGGTCTTTACTGGCCCAGTCAGCATTCAGGGCACCAGGGTTTTTAGCAACAGAGGAGAGCTTCTCTCTGCTCGCTTGCTCGCTCATAAGACAAAAAAAATGCCTCCACAGTGTAACTGTTTTATGATGCATTCCCTGCTTGGCAGTAATATGGGGGGACATTGTATTAGGTCCTTGAAAAATCGATGTGCCAGGCCAGACTGGAGCCAGGGCTGATGTTTGGCTCCTTCGCCCTGCGAGATCGATGGAATGGGAGATCTTTCATTTAGCGATGCTTTGGTTCATCTAATGTGCATTAAGGCACAGTAAGCAGACACACTTTCACTGCATGTGGGAATCAAACCATGTCGCCTTAACGCTGTCAACTGAAGCTGCCGTAGATGTGTTTGTTCTGTTGCCATGTGAACAGTGGAGGAGCAGAGCAAACGGGAGGCAGATGACGAAGCGTGCAGAGAAACCAGCATCCTGATGACCTCAGTGATTCATGAATATATCTCAAAGCTGATCGATTGTTACTTTGTTCATTCATGCATTCGACGGCAGATCGGCATACAGACAGATTTATGTAGATATAGATGTGCTGACGATGCAACGCCTAATTGACTGACCGATTGATAGAAGCGCCCAGAGCTCTGAAATGTTCCTCTAAAACTCTAATGAGGGTGCATTAGCCGAAATCAGAGCGTCAGCTGTGTGTGTTTGTTCGGAGTTGAAACGATCATGAACACACTCTCTGAGAGCTTCAGCTGGACGCTTTGGTGAACAGAGAGCTCTGATGTGGAGGGCGAGAGTCTGAGGCTGAGCTGTAATTGAATACCAACAGGAGCGGTGTTTCTACTCAGACCTCTGAAGGAGGACCTGACCTTGAGACGCTGCCACTGATAGACAGGCAACACAAAGACCCGGCTGGCTAATTAGATTAAAAAACATGGATCCCGAGGGATGGAGATGTGACAAGCACATTGATTCACTACGTCTCCTCAATTTCCATCTCTCCCCCGATCTCTCCCTCCTTTGCACTCCCCCCTCCTCTCAGCACGTGCCTCCTTTTATCCATCTCACTGTCCTTAGCTGGACGTCTTGCTTTCTCCCGCCTACCTTCCCTTTCTTCAGCTCACACAGGAATGTGCAACTGATGAGAATTACGACATTCTATAAGTAACACTGACGGATGTTTTCATAAAGCAATCGTTTGATAAATCTTATTAAAACGTATCATTTGTCCAAGACATATCTGTGAGATATCATCGGCCTTACAAATGTTTTACTGTCATTGCAAAACGTCTCATTGTCAGTAAAATGTCGGCCCACCGTGACCTCCACAAATGTCACGTCTGAAGTCTTCTCGTGTAGAAGGTCACGTCGTTGTTGACTGGACATTACCTAGTGCATTATAATATTACAGAAGACATTTCTAAACCATGCCTCAACTAAACACAGCAACAGCACACAACCACTCTCTCGTGTCTGCTTTTTGGGTTTTTTTTTGGGAAGAGTAAGTGAAGCCAATGATGAAGTCTCTAAGACTTGCATTCTCTCTACGGGACATTGGGGACGGCGGCCAAAATCCAAGATAACCGGCCAAAATGCCAAACTTGAGGCTTCAAAACCGTGGTTCACAAAACAATGTGAGGTGTCATGATGGCTACGTCCACTCAATATGTACAGGTATGGCTGCTGCGGTGATGAAAACCAAACATGATTTTCTTGACATAAAACCTTATATTTTAATTTGACAAACATTGTGTGATATTCATGTTACAATTTATATGGAATCAAAATATTATTTGTCCTTCTCTATTGGCTACTGTGCATATTTTTTTACAAAATAAGGTCCTGTGGTGGTCCACCGGAAGGGGCAGGGCTTAGCCTTTCTAGTGATTATTACAGCAGCAGCCTCTGCTGTTTTGACACAGAGTGACACCTTTCCAGCTAGCAGGAGCTTACTGGCTAAATGTGGTTGTAGTTGTTGAGCTTGCACGTGTATTTTCTGAAAGATGAGGGGTTTGGTGTCAACACCAGGTTCCTGAAAGGAAACATCATTCATAAAAAATGACATCATGAAATAAACATGTCTTAGGGGCAAATGAGTTGTAATTCATTCTTATATGTAGTCACTATTAATCCTTTAATTTATATATTTTAAGGTTATTTATGTGACTTAATTCATAATGACATCATTTGTTGTTGATAACTTAATATCTTTGACTTTGGCTACTCTGGAAGTTAGAAGTAAGGATCCATTGATTGATTTGGTCTTTTCATGGGGTTTTATTGACGCTAAGAAAAATTACAGATTGTCTGTAGTATTGAGCATTAGACAGCCAAATACCACAACTAATTCCTACAAAGTTCAAACCAGCGGAGAGCAGGGAATGGATGAAACGCCCATACAGCCCTGCACTGCAGCCAAGCTGGCACCGGAAAGGGCAGACGCATCATTACTGAGGTAACCCTCAGTGCAAATCTAGGTGGACAGAGCTGAAACGCATAATAATCACACTCTTTCCCTGGTCCTGCTCTCTAATTAAGCCATCTCCTCATAACAAGGCTTCAGGCCCCACTCTCTTCGGACTGACAGACTGAAAGGACACCATGCAAACGGCTGACAGTTAATCACTAAGCTCTTTTGCATCGATCGCAGACCAAAGAAAAAATGTCAAACGGCATGATCTTACTATTCAGATAGTATGGAGATGCCTCGATAAACATATGGAGGATTATTTTCAAGATCCCGTGACAACACTGATACATGGATATTTTGCTTTAGGAATAGCTGTGTGGACAGAAAGAACTGTTGATCTGGAGGTTTTTTTTTCAAAGTGGAGTCTAATCGTGATCAAACACGTACGTTCTATGATCCCATTTAATACTGTGAGAGGACGGAAACTCTCTTATCAGCTTAGTGCGTACAGCATTCCTTTCCATACACAAAGGAAAGAACGGGAGACTTTCATCTGCCTGGTTAACAACTTCAGTCATTGTCTTCTTTAATTACAACAAAGTCAACAGCTCCATTACTTCCCCTCCTATCTATCTTTCATCCCTGCGCTCCCTGAGGATTGTGAGGCTGGAATGAAACTGAGCAGGCCTCGGTCTCATCTGTAGGCCGGCGAGAGGGTCCGCTCCCACACTGGTATCTCATCGGTATTCAAAGGAAGACAAAGCTTAGAGACGTCCAAACCAAAACATGTATCCGTGGCTCCTGATGGTAATTAGTGTTCCCTCTGCCAATTGGGCTCATTTCTCCAGCGGAGCAACTGCTGCTCTCCTTGAAATTGATTTGCTCTGCAACCAACAGCCAGTCAGTCGGTAAACCAATCAGTCGGTCAGTCACTCAGTTGCTCAACCATTCAGTGAGCCAGCTAGCAGGGCAGCGGCAGCCTGTCTGTCAGACGGTGAACCCGAATCTGTTAAACAAATAGTTCACGAAGTTAGTGAGCGACAAGCCAGTCAGCTGGACAGCTTTCCAAACAGACAGTCCATCTACATATCAGGCAGTCAGTCAGCGAGAGGGTGATTTATCAAAATGTATCAGTCGGTCGCCCTCCTTCCCTTATGCTGCAGCGGCTATTCTGAAGCTGGGACAGCCCACACTGATGCTGCGCGGCTCTGGGAAGGGAGTGATTGATGAGATGATGAGCATAACAAATGATGTAGTTCAATCAGCGCGGTTCTAAAGCAGCACAATGAGAGTTACGGCTCGTCATTAACGCCTGTAACGTTTAACAACAGCTATAATATCACTCACTAATGCGGATCAAACCACATTAAGACAGATAGCGATGATAGAGATGATAGTGGTGATTTACTTCACATTATCTCCCAGCAGGGGACAATTTAGGACATTAAACTTCATCTAAATTGGGGCAGCTGTGCGGTAGAGGTTAGAGGAGCGGGCTTATGATAGGAGGGTCAAAGGTGTGAATGGCGGATACCAGATGGGGAAATCCAGGCGGGGGAAGTCAATGAGAAGTCCTCTCACTTCTTGGCATCAAAATGCCCTTGAGCAGGGGTCATAAGGCAGCTAGATAACCCCAAAGAGCTCATAAGGAAGACCGTCAGGTGAATTAATGCCAACCATGTTGCAGCTTACATCAATGTCAAAAGTCATCACTTCATCATGTTATCCTCACAGACAATTGTGTGAAGTTATCATAATAAGCATATGCAATTTTCAGTAATGACCAGTTGTGAGGTTACACTGACCTTTGATCAGTTCAACTTTGACTTCAAGTGGATGTTTAATTTGAAGAAATTCCCTCAACACATTTTTCAGATATCACGTTCATGATGGACGTGTGAACTTTGACCACCACAATCTAATCAGTTCATCCTTGACTCGGAGTGGACGTCTGTGCAAGATATTTGCTCAAGGCATTCAAGGAATTTGAAGGAATTCTCTCAAAGTTATTGAGATGACCCATGCACGAGAATGGGTCAGATAGGAGGTCACAGTGACCTTGACCTGTGACCACCAAAGTCTAATCAGTTCATCCTTGAGTCCAAGGGGACGTTGGTGCGAGTTATTCCCTCCAGGCGTTTAAGAAAATGGATTGGACAGATGGACAGGAAATGGCTGGCACGGAAGCATGAAATCAGCTCCATCGTTAACTTACACTGGCTTCCTGTTCAGTCCCACAACGACTGAACAAAACTGTTTACCACTTCAGTCAGGACCACTTTGTCAAAAAAAGCCTGAGGCAGGAAGAGTACCTTCCTGCCCCTCATGAGCCTTCATGAACGGCATAAGCAGGGAGCGTAGCAGCAAGAAAAACCCCAGACAGAGCAGACCAACAAGAACAATGGTAAGGTACATAACAGATGACAGGAGGAGCTGGGGTGGAGGTGGGTTGAAAACGCCGGCAGAGGAAGCAATGAGGGAGGTCAGGCTAGAGCGGTTTAAATAGCGCGCTCTGAATGCAATTTCCCAATAGGAAGCGGGTACGGGGAGTCAGCTGAGCCGTCAGCTGATCTCCTCGGTTTTGACAGCTACGCTGTTGCTGCTGATTTAGAGCTTGACGTCGTGGCCTGCCAGAACTAACGCTACGCTTGATTTTCTGTACCTCTTCAAATCCTAATATCTTTGTTCCATATTTCTGTATGGCTTCTGTATCTTAAAATAGTTTTTAGCATTATAAACTTCTAATACATATTGTGGCACCCTCAGGTGTGGGGAGGGGTGCCACGTGACCAATATCAATAAATAAATCACTGTCCACACTACAATCAGCTTCAGGTACTTTTATTAAGGAAATGGGGCTGGAGCTGTGCAGCGTGGGGGCCGCCGAGAGGTCCTCGTGGCCGTCGGAGCGAGGTTGCGCACGGGCGGCGCCGTCGGGAGGGGCGCGGAGGTCCGGGGACGGGGGCGGGGGCCGAGGAGTCGGCGTCTTTGGGCGAGCGCGGGGTTCGGTATCCGGGCTCGGGTAGTCCTACGATCCAGGGTTCGGCAGGGGGGATGGCGGTCAGGCAGGCGTGGGTCGGTACACAGGGGGGTTCTCAGACGATCCGGGGGTCGGGCAGCCAGCAGGGTTCTCCGTCCTAACATACACAGCGCTTTATTCTGTCTCTCTCTTACTCTCCTCATTCACCTCTCCAATGTTTCGCCGTAGCTACTCCGGCGTTTCTGGGCATCTCTTCCTCCTTTTATCTCCGCCCCTCTCAATATGCCAACTCTCCCCAGCTGTGCCTTCGCCGCACAGGTGAGACCGCTTCCCTCATCGGAACGCCTTATCTGGTCCTCTGCGGAGGGAGAGCATTCAAAATCCCGTTGCTATCACATGCCAGGGCGCGATGTACACTGTAACAAATTGCTGTAATATCTACAGCAAAATTTTACAGTATCTTCTTGTTTTGTCATTTTACAATTATTAACTGTATACCGCAATGCATCATGGGTCAAAACTAATTACAGTAACCTGCTGCATAACTCCGCAGTTACATATTGTAAACTTTACAGCAAGTGTGTTCTGGCATGTAGATTATGTGTATTACAGGTAAATACTGTTGATATTCGGATTTTCGCGGTTAGAACCGCGGAGAGGAGAGGAGCAATGGCGGAACCTGTGTAGTCACCAGAGCAAAGCTAAGAAGTCCGCGGATTGGTGAGTAATATTTGTTTCAGTGACGGTAATTTCCCATAACTTTAGCTAAGACCGATTTAGTATTTAGCACGAGGACAGTCTGCATCGTCTTCACATCCCATTTTTTCTCCGATAAACAGGCTAACACAAGCCAGTGAAGGTAGCATTACAGCTAACGTTGATGTCGGCAGAGAAAGTTGTATTCGGTTAGCTTTAAAATTAGTGGTGTAACAGTTTTGGACCGAAAACCTGGGTTAAACACCGCTCCGAACCTCCCCTCCGCTCCTCTCATACAGCACATGTCGCATATTAACAAGACTATTTATTTATTTATTTATTTCAGGTAAATTTGGCTTTGCTGGAGTGCTTCGTGAACTGTGGTTCTGTGTTTTGAGAGCTGTGCATCCTTCGGACAGTCACCCAGCCGAACTGTCGTCTCGGCTGCTGCCTCTGACTGCTACTGCTGCTGCAGCTGCAGGACAGGTCGTCTGCTAACATAGACAGTCCCGTAAATTCAAAATAGTAATCCGTTGTTGAAATTCATGTTGAAATCCGCAGAGTAAAAGCTAATTAGCGAACTAAAGGAGGTGCCATGAGGTTAACATTACATTGTGATATGTTCTACTTTTTTACTTTTACTTGAGTAAAGGAATAGAATTTGTAACGTTACTGCAGGTTTTATCAGAGTCTTCTTCACACAAGTATCTGTACTTCGACGTAAGTAGAAAGTGAGAGTACTTTTGCCACCTCTGGACACTGAGCCAGAGGAGCTATCACTAGCAGCTAAGCTAACTAGCAGCTAAGCTAAATAACTAGCGTTAAATTTCATTTAGACAATGTAGACACATGTTTATTTTTTGTATGAACAGAAGTTCTTGCGAAGTGGTAAGAAAAGTGTAATAGTAATGTGCATGTTCTTTATTGCAGTGCAACAATTTGTAAATAAAATCCAGACATTTTTTTCTGGAAATATTCAAAACATTTCTTTAGCTTTGAAAAACAAGGTTAGAACCAAACCATGAGACGAACTGTAGATTAGGTTAACCGTTACACCCCTAATTATAATTGAAATTATCCAACCTTATTGGTTAGAATGGTTGGTAATAATCTACCATGTCTTGTGTTTTGCAACTTGTGTGTCATATTGTTACAGAGCTGAAGGAATCCACACACAGTGAGCACCACCACTGAAGCCCACAGTGACCAAACACCATTGAAGGGGATTTTGAGGTAAAAACATTTTGTACAATTTACAGTTTAAACTGTGACAAAGCAACATAAAAATGCCCAATGCATAAGGTTTATTTTCTTTGGATGCAAGTTACAGTGTGTTTAATGTATTGCCACATAACGTTTGTCCCCCTGGGTTTGTTACTGCCAGTAATGTTAATCTCATTTAGAAAATAAATAAAAACACTAAATTGACCTTTGTCTACCAGTCACTCATTTGTTTTACCAGACACTTTATCCTGGCAGTGTACTCTAACTTCATGTGAAAAATGGTGACACTAGAGCTACAATATCAAAGTAATATGCTAACTCATTTCACAGGGTAAATATTTTAACTCTTTGAGAAAAAAGTGACATTCTCTGTCAGACACACACACACACACACACACACACAGTGCAAAATGAACTTTTTTGTCCACCTGTAAATGGCTAGTGAATGCTCAGATTTTACCAGCCACTGGTAGGTGATCATTTACAACGCTGACATAGTGTACACGCTGCCATAGTTTTTCTTGCTCCATTATCACCTGCTTTAATGGACAATTAAGTTGTGAATCATGAACTTCATGAGTCAATGCATGTGTGAATGACTGTGAGGCTATTGTTTATTGTGGATATGCTTATGTGGAAAGCAACAAGATAAAAACATTAACATATAAACCATATGTTTGTTTATGTTTAGGTGATGTGCTCACATCAGAGGAGTGGATGCTGAGCATCGAGGGGCAGGTGGTCTTGCTTCCACACCCCAACTTTTTGGCAGGACTGGCAGCGCTGTTTTCGTGCTATTACAACTTCAATCTGGTGTACCAGGAGCGAGCTGCATGCACCCTGGAATTCAAAGGTAACTAGATGCTTGTAGTACTTGTTAAGTTTGCTATCATGACTACTGGACAAGACATTATTTTGACTTGCCAGCACTAACAGACAGTGGACTCCTCTTAAACCAGGGACATGCTCAGTGGTGTAGTATACATCAGTTTATGGCTTATACTGTAATTCCTCTTTTTATATCAGGTAACAGGTTACCACCCATCAGCCAAAAAGCCTTTAAAATCATATCTTCTTTCTTCTAAGTGATCTACCCAGTGGTATACCCACCAACACAGACACCACTACACCACTGGACATGCTGTGTTATAATAGAGTGTATATGGCACTTGTTTCATGGTATGAAACAAATGTTCAACATGTCTAAGTCCAGTTTTGTCCATTTCTGATCTAAATCTTTTAACCATGTATTTCTTCCAGTTACTGGTAATTACTGTTGCATATTGAAATAACTAGAGCTTTTTTTTTTTAATCCATCAAATGTAATACAAACCAAATCCCTGTCTCCACCCAGTCACAATAATGTTAAGTTATTAAGTTATTAACGTACAGTCTTGTGGCAAGAAATACAAACTACCCTTTTAACCGTTATGACCCTACATAATGTGGTCATTGCATTGCAGAGCTATTTTCTATTTCAGCTTGCCTAAGTGCCTGTGTAACAGTTGTATGCGTTGTTTTGTTGATTTGCAAGAAGGACCGACACTCTCGTAGCTTCAGGACCGAACTTTTATTGCCTGGACGCTGGACAATGATACGGAAATGACTTGTCAGCTCACGGTCAAGCACAGCACTCGTTCGGCACAGCTTCATGGAGGAAAATTAGCAAGTTAGCTTAGCCTCAAGCTAAGGTCGCTAGTTATAAACATTAAACAAAATAAACCCTCTGTAACACATTTAGTTACATGTAAAACTGTCGCCAGCTTCCTGAACATAATATCATGATAACTGCATTATTACATTACATTGTTTACACAGTTTAAATAGGCTATAACGCTGTGCTTCGTGTAGCAAACCTACCATGGGCTCAATCCTCGCATAATGGCACTGTGATTACGTCACAGCCCATATGTATGTGCTGAGGAGAGCCCTGCTAACCAGTGAGCGTCCGTGATACATGAATAAAGTTGTATGTGATTGGCTGTCACTGTGTAAGTGGAATCAACAGCAAAACTCTGTTACACCTGGACTACAAAAATCAAATGGTAATGAAAAATAATAAACAGCATCGTTTTTGTTGCAGATTTGCCCATGGAACGTCAAACAATGGACTTGTATTGTATGACCTGATTGATTCTGCTGGCTTGTCACAGTTTTTCATGAAGTTTTGTTATTTTCTTATTTTAGATGTTTCCTTGTAATCAACCCCAGCAGTGGCACGAAAACAGCAAAGCTGAAGAACACCATCAATCCTCATGTCTCCTCCCTGCTGAAGCGGCTGATGGACCATGGCTTTCTGCTTAGGATCCAAAAGATAAGGACTGTTCTACATTGTTTGATGATGTTCCTGTTTAAAAGCAACTTGTTGTTTTAAGAGCTGCAGAACAAACTGTCTTTGTCTGCCAAACACACTCAACCTGAATATTTTAACCTACTGCTATAACTATAGGGATTATGGCAATGGGCCAATGTGACAAAATGTTGAACTATCCCTTTCATGTTACTGTACATGCATCTTTTGCACATCTGTTAAAAAAAAGTTTTAATAAAAGTATTTTATAGCAGCCCTGACACTGTGTTATTTGTATCATTCACAATCTGCATAATTTGCAAAGCAGCTAATGTAAAAACCAATATTAACTGTAAAAACATTTTACAACAACATATTGTATTATTTATTTACAGGTATTTACTGGCAACTTTAGTTGCCAGGTAATTACTGTAATTTATTGGAATACAAGAAAAAGTTGTAAACTAGATTACATTGAATTGCTGTTTTCCAAAAAAAGAAAACAGTCAGTTACTGTAATTTATATACAGCAAAAATATGTAAAACAATTACAGTAATATGTTGTAATAGATTTTTACAGTAATAAACTGTGATTTTACAATAATTAACTGGAAACTTTTTTGCCAGGTATTTACTGTAAATTCTACAGTCAATTCGTTACAGTGTACACACCATCGACCACTTGCCCACATTCCCTTTTCCCCATCCTTAGCCGGCGATGTCACAATATATATCCATCCATCCATTTTCTACCGCTTATCCTGTATTTAGGGTCACGGGGGGGCTGGAGCCGATCCCAGCTGTCATTGGGCGAAGGCAGGGTACACCCTGGACAGGACGCCAGTCTATCACAGGGCCGACATGTAGAGACAAACAACCATTCACGCTCACATTCACACCTAAGGGCAATTTAGAGTCACCAATTAACCTATTCCCATCCTGCATGTCTTTGGACTGTGGGAGGAAGCCGGAGGACCCGGAGAGAACCCACGCTTACACGGGGAGAACATGCAAACTCCACACAGAAGGAACCCGGGCCGACCCGGGAATCGGACCCAGGACCCTCTTGCTGTGAGGCGAGAGTGCTACCCACTACACCACCGTGCAGCCCCACAATATATATTAATAATATAATAAGTATTATTCCCATTTTTTGCAACTATATCTATTCATATGTTTTTTTCTCATTTGCTTGCCTTGCGCATTCTGTTTTAAATAAACTTGTGTTTTTTGGTTAATTTTTATTGTTTATGAATTGCCTTGATCTTCATTTTATGTTATAAAAGTTGTTATTGAAGTTACTTTTATAATTATAATACCATTAATTGTGTATTTTATTTTATAACAAAAAGTTCTGTGTCTGTGGCCACTTTTGATAATCAGCTACTCTCAGCTGACCGAAAAAAAACTACAATTAGGTCACAAAGGAGATTGTAGAAACATCATGTTTGTCCCATCCAACACATCCAAATTGTTTCACACCACCTAAGCGAACTAGGATACTACATGAAGAGACATCTTATAGTTTATTCAGAACACGGAGGCAAGATGCTAGCTAACTGACTGAAGTAAGAAGTAAGAAAATATTATATTCCAACAACGGATGAAAATTAAAGGCTTCAATGTGATGTAGAGATAATTAGAAACTAATTTGAACAGTATTGTTCAAAACTATACATACAGAGAGTAAGGATGGTAAAAAGGAAATTGATGATTTCTTAGTGAGATGCAGAATTTTTCTATAAAAAAACTGATATCCTCCACCCTACGTTCACTGTATGAAGACAAACAATGCCAGCCTCCATGTCTAAATCCCTTTTGCCAAAATCAGAAAAAGACTCAAAACAAGAGGGAAACTATCAGCCATTTAGTCCTCTGATTTGTGATTATAAGATACTTGCAAAGACAGTCATATTTTTGGAAGAGGTATCGTCATCTATAGCCTCTATACTGTAGATCAAGTGGTTTCTTCCTGGGTTGTCTCTCCATGAATAACATGTTGAGGATTTCAGTGTACTGGAAGGGGCAAATCCCCTTAATGACCACCCTTAGCTGCATCACTTCATGCAGAAAAGACATTTGATAGGATCGAAAGGCCTTATCTGGGTTATACTTCTTAAAAGTTTGGCTACAGTCCAAGGTTCATTAGTTGGGTTAAGGCCCTTCATTGTGCCCCACATTCATCAGCAAAGACTAATGGCCTAAATTCTGAGTCCTTTCCTCTGCAATGCAGAGTAAGGCAAGGATGCTCTATCAGCACCCTACTTTTTTCATTGCTCTTGAGCCTTTATCAGGTACAATCCAAGCTAGAATGGATATACAAGGCATGAACCCATACAGATATAATTATAAATTAAACATGTATGCGGATGACATATTGCTCACCCTTACTAGACAAGATCCTTCCTTACCAGCAGTTCTAAAAGTAACCAATACCTTTGGGAGATTTTCAGGCGATAAGATCAACTGGAATAAAGATGAGGCAAAGCCCCTCACTTCCAATACATTAACGACTGATCGCTTTTATGGGCAAATTAATGGAATAAGATATTTGGGAATCAATATTGCATCCCCTCTAACTGAATTATTTAGTCTGAATATTTCTGTTATCCTCTGTAGAGTGAAGGACAACATTAATAGATGGACAACTTTACCATATCTCGAAAATGGTGAAATCTCAAAAAATGTAACCCAGGCTTACATAGCCTCCATAATATATTTTATTCCAGTTGGTTTAAGGAGATACTTCCCCTCTTTATTCAAATGCCTTTGGAACAAAACTAAATTCCAGATGTGTTTTGACTACTACTTCTTGTACAACGCATACAAGAAACACTATCAAGTGGATAATTGCTAATTGTGTGAGCTGTCAAATTAAATTCAACATAAGGATTGTTTCAATAATGCCCCACTGTGAAATCATTGTGGTGCGAAGTACATGCCATGATGAGCTCCTCTTTCCAATTGTATGCACTGATAATTTATCCAGTCCCACACCTTTGGACATTAGGTTGCCTTCTACTAAAGAGATTTTTACTTTTCATCTGGAAGGACAGAAAGGAAGTTGCTTCTTAAGGGAGTTATACTGTAGCTGCAGGATTATCCAGACTTGCTTAACAACAAGTTTACTGAAAGACTTTGATAAGGCTCTGAGTGGGTACTGGGGTATTTTCAGGAGAACCTTAAGCTAAGGGTTGCATGCATGTGAAAATCTGCCCATGTGCAATTGTATATAGTTATAGGCATGCATTTGTATGGCTAATGAGTGGGACTTATTTAGTAGGGGTTGGCATCGGCAGAGGACCTATGATACGATATTATCACAATACTTTTTCCAAAATTTGTATTGGTATTTTAATCAATGAATATTAATCAATTTATGGGGTAAATTTTGGAATAGATACAATTCAGAATTGAAGCAAAGAACAAACATTATTTCAATCAATTTAAGAACAAGTCGTCTTTCCAGAGGAACATGGATAAGGAGGGGGTCTTGTCTCTGTCGGGACTGTGACCCTCGTTGTTAGTGTTGCAGTTAATTTTTATTGGAATGTTTGTGTTAATTTAAGTTATGTGTAAATGTGATCAACATTGAGTTAAATATTGAAGTTTTTTTTAAATCAAACTTCATAAAAACTGACCTCAGCGTGTAACCCATCCTAAGGTTTTGCTGCATTGATATTTAAAAAAAGGGGTATGAGCTATAAGTAAGTTATAATTCCATCATATCCCGAGCTGCATCACAAAGCGCCACATTTTTGAGGCACCCCCAAACGCAGCACTGCCGCTGCCTGCTCCCTCAACCTATGGTAAAGCGTCTTTACAACACGTGATTCAGTGGCGGAAGCCGCCTGCAGTTGAGTGTTTGGAAAGGGAGAAGGTACGTGTTCACAGGCAGCGGTGTTTCCCCGCGTCCCATTCATTGCGCCGGGCTCGGACTGCCGCCTCGGGAACGCTCGCGAAAATCTTCTAAACTGAATGTTGTCGATCTAAAATAAAGACAGATTCAGCAACGGCATAGCTTATTTCTCGCTTAAAATGTTTTCAGAAACACCTTTCGGTGAACTATTTTCGTAAAATAAGAGAAAGTTTCCAAACGAGCCACCATGTTGGTCTGCGTGAACTCCGGAGCAGACAGGACAGCTGTGAAAGCGATCGTCCAATCAGGTGCAGCCATGAAGTGTGCCGTGATTGTATGAAGGAGAGCGCCTGTCAATCATCCTCTAGTGGCAGCCCACCAAGCGTGCAATACTGGGAAGCGGCGCAACCACTCGCGTTTAAAATCGCCCCTTTGGACACGTATTAGGTACGTGTCCAAAGGGGCGAAGAGAGGGGCGTGCAAGAGAATCGTGATCTCAATTCTAAGCAAAAAAATCGTGATTCACATTTTTTCCAGAATCGTGCAGCCCTAGTACCAATGATCACAAAATGAATGTTGACATTTTTCTATTTCTGTTTTCTGTGCAACCAATTTTCTTTGTTTTCAATTATCATTGTTCAAAATGTTTGAACATTCTCCAAATGAACAAGAAAAATATCATTCTTGTGCACACAATACCAAACATAACCTGATACCCCATAAGCTGATTCTAATACAGGTAATTTTTGACCCACTTATTTAAGAGTGTATGGTCCAATCACCAATGCATCTAAGGGTAAAGCTAATGGCGAGAAAGGAATTGGAGGGCGTGGCAGCGGCGGGACAACACCGGGGATCAGATAGAGAGCGCTGCTCTTCTGTCGGAGCCTTGGGCCTCGCTGCCTCAGCTGTCTGGGCTGACCCACAGCCAAACTAAGCCCCCTGATTACACCCGGATCTGGATCCCCGTATAGTAGATGAACTCACATAAGGTTCATTCCCATCCAGAGCCCGCAGGGATCATTTTAAGGAAATCACGTAAGCCACTGATTTACTGCTGATTTTTTCTTTCAAATAATAAAGTATAAACAAACAGCCAACTAGTGCAAAATAACATGAGGTCACGGGTTGGTATTTCATCTGTCCTCAGAATTTTTTTGACCACAGAATCTTAGTCCTGCTTATTTACTAGGAGAATAAAGGTGGTTAGAACCTCAGATATAGTGGAGTTAGGAGTTATGGTTTGCTGATCAAGAAACCACAGTGCCATCCAACTACAACCCTTTTATTTTTGTGTTGAATTTGCTGGAGCCCTTGGACAAAAACAGTAGTGTTGCAAGCACCAGAATACCTTTAGAAAATCCCCTCATGCCCGGTTCTGGTTCTCCCGTGCCTCCCTTCCCTCCAGCGGTCAATACAAAGTGTTGAATGTGCCAGGAAAAGGAGTTTCATTTGTTGCCTGTTTCATTATGTCATTTGTTACATTTGCTCATTTCACAATCTCTAATTAGATTTGGAAAACAAAGTGGAGAAGTATTGCTAACTGCAGCCAGAAAAGCTGAACCACATCAGAAAATGACAATGTGATTCAAAGGCCTCTGGCATGGAACAATTAATGAACTCTGTGGACTTACTGCGATAACCAGAGAGCTAATGCTGCGAAGCGCTGCCAAAGCAATCAAACACTGGAACACATTTGACTGTGAATATCTGGTAAGCACTGGTCATTCTAACTGTGCATAATCATTCTTAAACTTTAGTTTAAAGAGTGACTCAAATTCAGGTGGAAACCTTTCTCCCAGCATTTTTAAAAACTGTGCGAGGGAGCAATGGCTGTAGCATTTGGATCTTGTTCATGAAGGTCCCAGACAGTTTGCATGAAACCACAACAAACAACAAGCTAGTTTTGATCAGATAAAGCAATATTCCATCAGCCAAATGTCCACATTGGCAGCCTTTTGCATGGTATCTTGAGCATACACTGTATATAAGAAGAGGACGCAGTCATGGTGGCATCACTATTGGTTTGTGGACTACAGTTCGGCATTTTGGCGTCGCCATATTGGAGTGACCATATTAGAATGGGAAGGAGTGATGGGGGGATCTATCAAAAACAAGAAGAGTCTGAACTCCGACACAACAGAAGAACTTCTGCAAACTGTCATATGACTTTAAAAATAATGAATCCGTTGCCTCTTTCTCCTCCTTTTTATTCTTCTCCCACTAAGCATTGCACAATGTGAACTCTTGAATCAGCAACATCAGAAAGGTAATGAGAAATGAGAAGTGGGAACCAAGGAAAAGCAGTTTTCTGTATTTCAAATACTGAGGTTCTGAATCCCCGTGTTAAAATGGATTATGTGTCCTTTTCACTAGCTGGGTTTTTGTGCGGCCAGGACTCCTGAGTCAGCTCTCTGGTCGATTTCTGACATTTTCTAAGGCAGTGAATGTAGATCATGTTTATCAATGAGCGAAGCTCTACGTAGTGGGAAGCACTCTAAATCATCCTCTCCTCTCGGCTCTGATCAAACCCAAAGATCTGAAACAAAACTACACCGCCTCTGGGCCCCATTTCCTGTTGGCGCTAAGTCTGTGTGCTGAACCACCCAAGCCTCAGTTATGCAAATCCCCTTGGCCATGTGATGTTAGTGTGACGCAGGTGGTCATTCTTCTGTTGATGATTGAAAGTAAAGAGTATGCAAATATGGTCACAAAATGGTCAAAACAAGCCAAACAGTGTTTTTGAGCCGTGTTTCAGTTGAGCATCTGCTTTTGGGTCCCCAGGAGTCCCAGCACCAAGGAAAAGCATTGACAAATTTTGAACTGATGATGGCGCTTAATAAAAAGACACTTCAAAAAACGTCCGTTGGCGTTGGGCAAAACAGCTGACACACATAACAGATATTTCAAGCGACACCTCCCTAAAGCACCGCTGCTCTTTCGACTGAAAAGCAGGCTTCATGACTCATATGAAATAATGATGATGTTGGTCCGACGTGGTGAAGAAACCACATTGATAGTTAAGTAGTTCTGAAAGGAGCATCTATGTATTCACAGTCATTGATGTGTGCTATGTTATGTCATGCTACATTAGCTTATAATGTATTATGCATATCTGTACACCAAACATGCTGATCTGTTTTAACAAGATCTGTTGTAGCCTTACTGATGTTTGTTTCACTGTTAAACTCCAACCTTAATGCTTTCAGCATGTTTGAAGCTGCAAGATTCATCAGAATGTCTTTAAAGCTTAGCATATCCCTTCCTTTTCCCCTCATACGCAGTTTATCGTGTGCTTGTTTATCTGAACTGATTGTGTTTCTGCTTTTCATCTTTCATGTCTTATGAAATGCTTTTAAAATGAGACTCAGGACCAATTCAGTAGATGTTTCTGATATTCCTGCACATACACTATAATGCCCTATAATGCACTATAAAGGTATTACTCACCTATCCAAATAATTGAAATCAGGTTCCAATCATTTCCATAGCTACAGGTGTATAAAAACAAGCACCTCGGCATGCAGACTGTTTCTACAAACATGTGAAAGAATGGGTCGCTCTCAGGAGCTCAGAGAATTCCAGCGTGGTACTGTGATAGGATGCCACCTGTGCAACAAGTCCAGTCGTGGTCATTTTGAAAAAGGAGCTCCAAAGTTCATATATATATAAAAAATGTAAAATCATATTTGACCTGTCAAAAAAATAAAAAATTCCAATGGATTCCTGTTCAATTAACATGTATAAACAAACTGTAATGGGAATTTTGGATGTTTGTAATTTATAACATAAGCCTCAATTCTCTTATAACCAAGAAGGCCCTTTTTAAAAAAATAAAACAAAAAAGGTTAAAGAAAAAGTCAAATGAAATATTTTCAATCCAGATTGTGGAGCGCTGGCATGACCTCTTTGTCTCAAAAGGACAAACAATACATGGGAGTTGATGTTCGGGCCTTTGTATCGCCGATTGAGGCGATCAAATATTGTATGTGATTCTCCACAATCCCGCTGGTGAAGCAGTCTTTGTTCATCCTCGTACATTTGACATTCCCTATTTTAAGCCCTACATGTCATGTCTCTTTCATTGAAATCAGGCTTTGATGAATATTGTATGAAAAGGAACCCGCTTGCAAAGAGGCTGACCTTCACAGCTGCTTTGCTTGCTGCGTTTGAAGTATCGTCAAGTCCTGTGGGCTTACGGAGGCACTCAGACTAATAGAAGTAGAAAGGAAGGGGCTGCAAAAATATTTAACTAACATCACCTTGATTTGAAAAGGCTAGCCGACGAAGCTCAACAGGCGAGGGCTTAATCACTGAGATGGTGGTATTTGGAACGGCACTTTACATGCCCTTTCTCTGTGTTCGGTGTTGGTGAGCTGTCCAAGTTTGCCTGTTCAGCTGCAAGGCTGTGATAAAGGTTAATCTGTCCATGTCAGATATCACAGTGTAATGGCTGTCTTTGGATTATAATAGCAAACCGGGAGAAACCCAAGTAGCACACACACACACACGCACACACACACACACACACACACACACACACACACACACACACACACACACACACACGCACACACCACACACACACACACACACACACACGACACACACCACAGGTGTACCTTTTTTAGTAATGTTGCTGTTTCATTTATTTCATCCATCTTTTATCAGTTTACTACCTTTTAAAAATCAAGCAGTGATCTCCCGGTTAGCTAAAATCCCTTATAGGTAAATATGACTGGACCCATTTTTCCCTTTTACAGTCTGATGGTTTACTGCACTGCCAGGCATCTGAGGAGTTTTGAGTAAATAACAACTGACTTTTTAATCAAAGACACCCAGGCTTATGGCTCCACCTTAACACACATGCCTCAAACATCTGGGTGACCAGATGCTCCTTTCGTTAATCCCATCGGCTCCTTAATGTTCTCTGAGAACATCTGGCAGCGCCTCAGCTCTTTGATTCATCTCACCTGGCAGAACCTTGCTATTTGGCCTATACCTTGCTCAGTAAGCATTTTAAAAACACGCTCTGAAAAATATCCACACTACAATCCATCAGCGGGAAAAGTGGAGTCGTGCGCACGCACACAAACACACACACAACAGGGAAAAAAAATATCCAGTAATCATATCTGTAGCAGTACAGTGTTTCCTGCAGGGTGTTTGTGCTCAGACCGCGGCCTCAGGCGACACTGATCGCTGGCACATTTGCTCTTTTTAACGTGTCACATACTCAGGGTTATTGGTACCAGCAATCTGCAATATCTGCAGCTCTAATGGCGGGCAGAAAGGCTGCAGGCACCACTGACTGCACACCACTCACCTCCCTTCAAAGCAGCAAAAAATGACACAGTCTTGATTGCAGGACGGTGACCAGGACGATTGCCCCCGTAGCTGTAAATCACACTTCTGCACGTGATCACCTTTCAAGAGGATGTATGAGACATGTTGGGAGTGTCTTGAGGAATAAATTATACTTCTGGATACTGTTGTGCTCCCATTAGTGAGGATAGTATAACTGAGGAGGTAGGGGGGAAACATAATTATGGGCCCATGTTGATGACAATTTCAAGACTGATAACGACGTGTTTTTTGCAAAATCCAATAAAGTTTTCTATTTCAAGCGTCATTCACTAATATTTCACAAGTTCAAGGGATACGGTCTGAGGCTCCAGAGCCACAAAGTACACAATAAATATGTGAGATATCAGGACAAACGTCAGTATGTGGATGTTTTGTCCAATAGGCCTATAGGGAAGCCTACGCAATGCTTGACCGCTTCCTGTTCAAGACCTGGCTTGCACAGACCTGCCGGGGCAGCTGTGCAAACTACAGCCCAATAAGGCCTCGTGCCATCTTTCTATAAATTCAGCCCCAAGCTATCAAGAAAGCGAAGCCATTCAGATCGACATAAGTTGAGATGGAGCGACACAGGGAATGACTACACACGCTGAGAGCCGTCTTCCAGAGTAGCCTCTTACCATAATGGAGATACTTATCTCAACAGTTGCATGGCTCTGCCGGTACACATCAGCAGCACTGCTCTCAACCTTCACTCTGTGTCTCCCTCCCTCTCATCCCAGCCATGTCACACTGTCTGGCCTAAATAAGTGCTGGGAGAATCTGTCAGAAATTGCCGCGCTCTCTAAAAATGTCTCTATTCTTGGATGCGCAGCAGATGAGGTGCTGGTTTCACCCAGACCCTGTGGCTCAATCTCTGCACTCTTGGAATTGTCAGCTGCAATCATTTTACCCACTTGAGTGCAGGTTCTTGTGAACTCAACCTTGGCTAATCCACACAGCCAGGCTTCATCCTCATGGAGATAATATTATTGGATACCATGTGATGAATCTTGATCGTTAGCACTCGGCTCTGGAGAGATTTGGTAGAGAGGGGGAGGTGGGGAGCGTTAATCAATAATGCGAGTGGCCTGATCACCCCTAGGAGGCTGCGCAATTGCTGTACAGAGTCACTTTTCAATTCAATAAGCCCACACAGCCATTGCTTCCCCCAGTAGAGCCCTTGTCGCTCTGTTGCTGTTTTTTGAGAATCAAATATATAAGGCAATAACACAAAGAGCTGGCTAGACAGGCAGAAAGATGAATTATCGCCCTGCGGCTGTATGCCTGCGCCAACTAGTCAAGTCAAGTCCAAAATGTCATTAGACATTTGTCGAATTAGCGGATTAATTCCTGAGTTTTGGTCAAAAATCTGTTTTGTGGGGTCACAGTTACCTTGACCTTTGAGCAACAAAGTGATCTTTGAATCTGGTGGACGTTTAAACTCTAATTTGTAGAGATTTGCATATGGTGTTCCTGAGATATGATGAGGATGGGATGGACATGAGGTCACACTGAGCTTTGACGGCAAAATAATTTAATCTTTGCTGTTTGTGCCAAATTTGAAGACACTTCCTGAAGGCGTTCCTGAGATATCTCCTCCGTTAGAATGGGATAGATGTGAGGTCACGGTCACTTTAACCTTTGATCACCATAATCTAATCAGTCCATACTTGAGTCAGGTGGACATATATACCGACATTCCCTCCAGGCATTCCTGAGATATCGTGTCCACAACAGTGGACCGGACGGATGGACAACCCAAAAACAAAATGCCTCTGGCTCCGGCTACCGCCAGCGCAGAGGCATATAAAGTGCAAAACATACATATGGGACAACAAGATAAGGTATCAGTAACCATAGAGCTGGTTCTTAAAACCTAAACACAGTTCACCTTTACTTCCACAGTCTACTCTTCAAATGATTGCCTGCAGGATATAGACATTTCAGACAAGTGACAGCATCTTCACTTCAGTCCTCACAACCAAACCGAACATATCTCCTTCGGGATCAGGTAGAACAGGATGTTCTCGAGCATGACTGTGCCAAAAGAAAAAAAAAAAACCTACAGCAACCGTGTCATATGACTGAGCCAAAATGGACAAAGATCTCGGTGGAACAGCTTGCTGAATTCTCGCCTCCCAGACAGCATGCTCCGTCGGTGTATGTATATATTCAATATGTCATCCACGCGTTGCGGTGGGTCATGTTGCGCTCGGTGCATAAAAAACGCAGATGCGCTTAACAGGAACAAAGAGATGCAGACACAATAGATAAAAAGGCAAAAGATAAAAAGGTGAAAAGACAGAGAAGGAGAACAAAAAGCGAAGAAACAATGTGTTGGCTTGTTTTTCTTCTGCTCAGTGAACAGCACAGAGAGCATTGTTTGTTTTTACCTAATTAAGCAGCATGCACAAGGATAGTGAGGTGCCACTGTAAGGGACTGTAATGATCTGTCACCTTCGCTGAGAGAAGGGAGTGGATCTGATTGGCTGTGACACTTCTGGGAGAGCTTTGCCTCTGCACTACAATGGTAGCTGCAAAAACAAGTTTACCAGCAAAACAATCAAAACAAAATCCCCATGTAGGAGTGGAGTTGACCACTAACCCCTCCACCAAGCATTGATTGCAAACATAACTTCACAACCAAACTAAGGTGGCCTGTCAGTCTTTGGATTTTCACACATCACGTAGGAGGTGTGCAGGGGTTTGTAGTAAGAGAGGCACTGCATTTTTAATTCAAAAAGTGTAGAGTATGGATTACAGAGTGTGTATCTGCTCCTTTCTGTGTTCTGAAGATTTTTTTGTGAAGAGGATGTGTTCATATATCATTCATAGGCTGCTTTATGTTGTATTCTTTGATTCTGGGTGTTAAGCATATTTTCTGATGTATTTGTTCTATAAAGCACTTCAACAAAATGAAACACGTGCTTTAAACCTGACTTTATCCAAAGCTCAGATTTCTGTTCTGGAAATTTTGCAAATCAGCACTATTTAGGATAGTGTCTTATTTGCATAATTCAACATAACATTTCAGAAAAAAAAGAGGAATTGCCTTAATGTAAGTAATCAACTGTGGAAGTTCTATTCATAAAAAAAGGTAGTGCATTCAACAAGGTTTTTATTTCAAAAACAGAAACGCAAGAGTAAAAGTGTAGAGTATGGATTACAGAGTGTGTATCTGCTCTAAGGTGAGCTCCCACATCTAGCATGTCTGGGTAACTAGCTTATTGCCATCCATATTGTAGCAGTCTGTGGTCTACCAGAGCTCTACGATAGTAACTCACATTAGTACAGAGACGGAGTGAAACTATGAGTGTAAACCAGAGACTGTCTATGGTACAAACAAGGTCAATGCCGTATTTACGTCTAGATGGCGTTATTTTAAGTGTTGACGGAGCAGATAGAGCGTTAGCATAGCCTTGCATCAATCAATCCAGACTCCATTCAGAAAACAAGCATTTTAAATGTTGTTTGCTTATCGTCTTGCTGACAGACTTAACAAACCATGACCTCAGGCATTTTTTTTGACAAATTGTCGTCATTAGGATATCGTTTCATGTGTAACAATTTAATCACAACAATGTTGTTTATTTTGAGTTTATTCCGCTGTAGTAAACCAGCCAATGTGTGTATTGCTATTCACAGTGAATACAGCTCAATGGAATTCACCGAGCAACTCTGGATGATGTTATGAACTCAGACAGGACGTTGTTTGATTACCTGACTGGTAGGAAAAATAATGAAGGCACATTGACGTTATTCTGCATAATAACTACCCGTGTGCTTCAGTTTGTTGCACTGTAGAGAGTATGAGTGGAATGGGTATTTTAGGAGCAATGGGCTTTGGGTCCAATCAGACAATTTCCGTCCCTGTTAAAGAAAAGTATGTTAAATAAGTTTCCACGATGGAACTAAATAACAGTCTGACTTTACAATTGTACTTATAATACAATAATGAACTAGTTTTAAATAGCTCTGTAATACCTGAACAATGATATTTCTCTATTTCATGAATTCTACATAGATTAGAACTGTTGAGGATGTTTTGCCTGAGACATGCAGCTTAAGTTTTTAGCATATCATGAATGTGGCGCATATTAGTTGTTTTTGTTGACCCTTGCCTGGAATCAAGGACCCATTGTTGAAAAGATACTGAATTCCATGTGGTTTATCTGCCTGGTTTATCACTGTAAACTCTATGTACCATGCAAGGACAGACGGTTTTACAGTCAGCAATCCAACTGAATACCTCTCTGCTCACCCCTCCTTTTCTGTTAGAAAACCTAAGGCGGTGTTAATATAAAAGGTATTCTCAGCCATGGATTTCTTTATTTTAAACATGGCAGTGCAACATGGCAGACTCTTTGCTATGTAGATATGAAGGGGTTTATTCCAAGCTAACGAAAACACAATGATACACACAAACATTAATGAAAACATAGTAATGAATATTTATTCCCATTTCTGCCAATAAATCCCCCTAAAATCCTCCACGCTGGCTCTTTACAGAGCGCATGCAGCCAATGAATCCTGATAAGAATGTATGAAACAAAACACCAATACTTGGCTTTACAACTATTGTTAATGAGCACAAATGTCTTGGGGAAAACCAAGTTATAGGGAAAGATTCTCATATTTCTTTTGCTGCCACAATCCTTTCCATTCAGAGGTCTATTTTGTGCCAGGTCATGCTCAATCTTTCATCTCTTTGTAAAAAAAGAAATCTATCAGTGAAAAAGTCAGCCAAAGCCACGTTGTGTGACATCTCAAACTGGAGCTGAACGGCTGCTGTATCTCTTAGAGATCACAGGTGATCCGTCATAGCAGGCAGGTGTTTTGTATGCTGCTCAGGGTCCCTTCAGAACAGCATCTGCTCCCTGCACAACCTCCCCATCAACTGCCCTACACACACACACACACACACACACACACACACACACACACACACACACACGCGCACATGCACACACTCAATTCTAGTCAGCTGGTGACGGCTATTTGTGCCGACGCCCTCTCCAGCACTGCTGTTTATCCACACTTTCGGCCCCGACACAACCCAACTCAACATGGAAGTGACAGTATCATACCTGAGTAAAAGTGTGTTCTAAGTAGCACAGTTACGGCTTTCAGCAGGCCAGCTTTGCTGCAAGGCAGAGTCAAGGCACAGGGAATCGGGCCACTAAGCGCTCGAATGAGCGCCGGTAACAATTAGTTGCAGAGGAGGACAGGCTCTGGCTGTGAATATATGCATGACGTGGATCCCAACTTCTCGTAATTGGGACTTTATAAAATGCTGGACTCACCAAGGGGCACTGCAGAAAGATTAAGCTTCTCTTAAATTTTATGACCCGTAGTTCCTGGAGGAATGGTCCACCCCTCTGACACACTCCACTGGTCTTTCAAGCAGATCTGAATGCATGCAGCGGTGAGTCTGAAGTGATACAGGAAGCCCTCTCCAATCTCCCCTCCGACTGGAACAATGCCAGTAGAGCTCACCGAAACGACATCTCGTCCCTGTATCTGCACCGGCCTCAGATAAGGACCTCAGAAGCCCAAAGGACTCCTGATGTGCCAGCCCGGAGGCCGTGGACCCACCAGGCCGCCACAGACGGTGATACGGATGACTAAACCTGGCTCAAACAGTCATGCAGGTGGCAGCATCTGGTAATTGTGCACACTGGCAGCAAGAGATAGCATCAAAGACTTTGAACTTTGATACAAATAGTAGGTAATGGGTAAGGTGATAGCAGTAAAACTCTGATAACTCAATCATCTCTGCGAAGCTGGAATATACTTCCAATTAAGGTGAGACACACAAAAAAAAACAGGCAAAAACAGCGTGTTTCATGCACTGATCAATTTTGAGATTTTAGGCTACGGTCTCCTTTTAGACGAGTGGAAAGAAAACATCCAAAATACACCTTTAGGTGTTAATTTTACACGGCCTATTTGCACCTGTAGATTTATCTTAAATTCACCAAACGTTAGCATTCGATAATGCCTCAATTGTTTATTTAAACAGAAACATTTTTACTCTATCTACCTGTAGTGTCTTCAAAACAAAAACCATATATTTCTTCATCGCACTCTGAGCCAGAAATCTCCCCTTCAGTAGCACGTCCACAAAACTTCACAGTAACCTTCCTTTTTTTTTTATGGGGGATGTGTTCATATATCATTCATAGGCTGCTTTATGTTGTATTCTTTGATTCTGGGTTTTAAGCATATTTTCTGATGTATTTGTTCTATAAAGCACTTCAACAAAATGAAACAAGTGCTTTAAACCTGACTTTATCCAAAGCTCAGATTTCTGTTCTGGAAAGTTTGCAAATCAGCACTATTTAGGAGTGTCTTATTTGCATAATTAAACATAACGTATGAAGTTCTATTCATAAAAAATGTTTACCTGTAGTGTCTTAGGAGCAGTGTGTAGGACTCAGTGGTATCTAGTGGTGAGAAAGCAGATGTGATCCAGCTGAGCAGCGCTCCTTCACTTCGGTGGCCTTCAGGTAACAAAAGCATGAAGGTCCTTCTCTCTAGAGCCAGAGTTCAGTTTGTCCATTCAGGCCGACTGTCAAAACAGGAGGACTTTGATTCGATGACCTTCTCTAGCTCTGATTGGTCCTTAAACCATTGATTAATATACAATAATACATTTGTTGGTACTTTGCTCACATGTCATATTTGATTTACCAGCAAGAAAAATGCATGTAATTTTGATAGAAATCTACAAATAATTTGTTGGGTTAGCATATATTATTAAATAGATGTACAACATGACCGGGGATGTTATTTGAAAGGATTAAAAGGGCATTTTTAATTTCAGCACGACTTCAAAAGGGTTCTGTATGTGTGTGTATGTGAGTGTGCGTGTACCTCACTAACACACACACATACCCACACACTCATACACATTACACACTCACATTCTCTGCTTTTATATTGATGTAATTATTTTGTTGTTATGATATATAATTTGTTACTATTAGCTTGTTATCACATTTGAAACCATAAAACTGTAATAAGACAGAGGGACTGTTTAGCTCTTAAATTACATGAATTCAGTTTTAATTATGAGATCAACATGATTGAGAAAGAAATTCTGTTTCATGTTTCTTTTTGATAATAATAAAAGAAAATGGTTCTCTCTGCTTGGTTATGAGAGGAAACGTAAGATGGCATTGAGCATCTTGATTGCCATATATTTTAGTTTTAGCCCCAAAAATTGAATGAAAGAAGCTAAATGCAGGATCAAATGAGTCTTTGAAGTGCAAATATGCCCAATAATGGTTTGCATTTATGCTGTAACAATGCAATATGTTTCAAGAACAATATTTATCTGAGGCTTACAATACTGTCCTTAAAACCCTTGAAGACTTGGTTTAAAAAAAATAGTGTTTCTTTAATATTTTGATAGTTATGAGTATATAGGCAACAATCTTTTATTTTAAGTTATTGCTCAAAAACTGCAGCGTCATCATCAATTCGTCATTAGTTCACGTATGTGACATCATTTTCCAACTAAGCCCCGCCCACCTCAAACAGGCAGGGAAAAAATAAAATCTATCAAATAAACCGAACAGATCTAACTCAGGCAGCAGTTTCTACATATTGAAGAACACTTTCACTCTGTCAAGCTAACTGACAAAACATGTTTCCAGGGCCTTTACATTTTCTTTAACTACAACAATATGAAAACCTGCAAGCATACAATTCCCAGATGTTTAGAAGTGTGAAATTCAGACGGAAGTACCTGCTCTCAAACGGGTGATTTAGCTCATCCTGAGTGCTGATGCATCCTTTTCCCACTCCATCATGTGTAATAATGACAGTAGTGGTCTGTCTACATGCGTGCTACCATCTGCTTCCCTTTCACATTCATTGGCCATCATCATCGCAGGCAGGAAGGGATACATCATTTCTCCCTGGCCATATGTATTCTACAGAGGAAGACAGCCTTCATTTGATATTCAAAAACCAGCCATGTTAGTCTGTCAGTGTACACCGTCTGAATCCCAGGCCCTTTGTAATACTCTGATTCTCTCCCGCTTCCTCCTCTGGTCTCCTCCAGCTCATCCCTTTTAACTTTGTCAGGGAGAAAGGATCCATTATTTGAATACATCCACTCCGACGCTAATTTGTAGGGGACTGAAACGGATACTGATGCCCTCTCCGACCCGGATCTGCCGCGTCTAATTATGCCTTCTACTTTTTTTTTTCAGGTTACACCTGGTGTCTCAACGCCACACTTCAGCAATGTTAAGTGGTGCTTTTAATGGGTTTTCTGCCACAGGTTCAAGGAAAGAAATAAAGAGCAGCATAGAGCGTTTATTATTAAAAAATTACCTGCAAGAAAGTATAGAAATATTTAATATCTCGAGGAGGGAGTTGAAATGAAAAACGGTATTAAGAAATCCCTGCACTGATGTTATTTTAATAATTTTATGAATCACTTTTAGTAAACTGCTGCAACTTTCACGGCAACTCATAATGTGACAGGATCCCCATGCATGCAGACACGTCAGGAAAATAGGGAGTCACTGCTTTAGTGGTATGGACAATGATTATGTATTTATTTGTTCATTTAAATGTTTGATATAAAGACTGATGTCAGAGCTGCGAGCCCTATTCTGCAAATCAAAAGGTGAGTAAACTGAGTTTAGATTAGAGGTAAGATCTTAAGCCCGAGCCCGAGCCTGAATTTCGGGTCGGGTCGGGTCGGGTCGGGTATAAAATGTCAATCATTACGTTCGGGTCGGGTCGGGCCGGGCTTCTCTCTCGCTGACTTTTTTTATTTATTTTTTATTTATTTATTTATTTTTAACATATGTTTATAGAAATGTATAAACGATGTGTGGAGAATAAGATACTAAACTGAGGAATACTTGTTATAAAATAAATAATCAGGGGAAAAAAAACAGAGAGGGCGCTGTAATTGCTATTTAACTAAACGGGACAGGAGCCGCAGCACAGACAGAGCCACTGGCGCATGCTTTGCGCACGTGAACACGGCCCTCTCAATAATCTTTCCTGGCCTCCGCAAGACAAGTCCGCAATTGACCTGTCCTGGTGTAATGTATCACCAATATGGAGCAGCGCCAGAAAGAAGTCAAGGACAAACTACAGACAGGGGAACTCAAAAGGCAAACACGCACCGGTAAGAGTGACGTGTGGAAAAGCTTCAAATTGATTGTTGACAATGCTACAGATACTTGCGTTGGCT
Organism: Chelidonichthys spinosus; assembly: GCA_029853015.1. Taxonomy (NCBI): domain Eukaryota; kingdom Metazoa; phylum Chordata; class Actinopteri; order Perciformes; family Triglidae; genus Chelidonichthys; species Chelidonichthys spinosus. The sequence continues at coordinate 6,763,737 of CM056821.1, read as the reverse complement.
TCGCTGAATGTAGTCAATGTGGCGCTTTGCTTTCATACGAGAGCAAAAAGACTGGCACCTCGGCGCTGAGCAGGCATTTAAACAACTGTGCTGGTAAAGGTGTAAGTGATGATAGTCAAAAATCTATGTTATCATTTGTCCAAAAGACCGCCCCTCTACGCGCTAAGCAGGCCATCACGGACAAGTGCGTGGATTTTTGTTGTCAGGACCTTAGACCATTTTCTGTAGTTAATGGTGAAGGTTTCAAAGGTCTGGCCCAAGAACTGAATAATGTTGGGTCAACTTTTGGCCGCGTACCTGTGGACTCAGTCCTGCCCCACTACACCACAATATCAAAGGCCTGCACCGAGAAGGCTGAGGAAAAAAGGAGCGTGTTCATTGAGCGGGTTAAGACAGCTCTAGCAAGTGGATGTGACGTCGCCATGAGCACTGATATGTGGACAGATGATTACAGGAAGATGAGTTATATTGCAATAACTTGTCACTTTACTGAAACGGACTTCAACTTGGTTGGAAAAACCCTCACCACTGCTGTATTTCCAGCAGAAGACGCCAAAACGGGGAAGAATATAAGAAGAGAACTGGTCCGGCTTCTGGTGAATAGATTTGGTTTGGAACCTTCATCTTTATCCAGAATAGTGTGGGTTACAGATCAGGGCAGTAACATTGTGAAAGCTTTGGAGCCTTACAAGCGCCTCTCCTGCCTTGACCATTTGATCAACACTGTACTTCGCCATGGGCTGGACAAGAACGCACTGTCTGCAAACGCACCAGACATTGGAGAAACCATTAGTGCAGCCAAGAGTGTTGTCCGTTTCATCAAGCAATCTGGTTTGGCAGCACAACTATCAAAAACAGTGCTTCAGATGGGTGAAACCAGATTCAGCACCGTTTACTTGACGCTCAAATCTGTGCACGAGATATATAACGAGTTGTGTGAAAAGCTGGAGTCACGCGGAGAGGAGGGGCGCATGGACAACATTGCGCCAGATCTGTTAGATTTTTTGATCTCCTTTCTAGAGCCTTTCTATGCAGCACAACGAGAACTGGAAGGAGACAAATATACCACACTGAATCTAGTTTGCCTCTGGAATGAGAAGCTAAAAAAGCACTGCCAACCCAGTTCTGCGGATAATCATCAGCAGGCGTTTGTGCGCCACAGGCATTCTGAGTTTTTGGATCAAAAGATCAAAATACAGATGTTGCACAAAGTTGCACTGTTCCTGTGGCCTATCTTCAACAAACTCAAAATGATGACACCAACAGAGGTTTCAGAGGTGCATGCACATGTCCGCACACTCCTGGAAGAAGAAGATAAAGGAGGAGAAGAAGCCACCACTTCAACTTTTGAAAACGAGGAGGAGGAGGAGGCGGAGGCGCACACCAGCACCCTTTCTCCACCTGCCACTGCACCAAAACGAAAAAGGAGTTCTTTTTTCGCTGAGTGGGAAAACGCAGATGATGGCGATGATGTTCCTGTTCAAGACGAGGTTAACCTGTACATTAGTCAAAGACATGCCATGGCTGATGACCGAGATTTGCTTGGCTGGTGGAGAATAAACTCCAGTATATACCCGAAGCTTGCCAAGTTGGCAAGATCTGTGTTGTGCATACCCGCAAGCAGCAGCAGCAGTGAGCGAGTTTTTAGCGCAGCTGGCCGCACAATAGATCAGCGGAGAACTTCACTGAAACCTGGCACAGTGGACGCGATCTTGTTCCTGCATGACGACCACAAAATATAAACAACGTAAGTAATATCCTACTGTTCAAATCGCCATTTTAATTATTGTCTGAGGCTTTAATTATTTCCCTTATTTCACAGGAATAAAGAGCAGGACGTCACACACGAGACCACAACAGCCTGCTTGGGCCAATGTGCATGGAGATCTTTAAAGGTTATGAGGGTTAAAGCAACAACTTTGCAATGGTCGATATTATTGTACAGATACGACGGATAAAAAAAGGACAGTAATTCAAAACACAAAAAGTGATTAATCGAGCCGTGATGAATGTTCCTACTCAGCACCATTTCCTCCTGGAAATCTATATTTGCAGTGAGAAGAACTAGGTCTTTAGGTGGAACAATGGCTCGTTGGCCACATGAGGCGAGTTGTCACCAGTTTGTCAACGTATGTAACGAATATTTGTTCATGTTTGACATTTATTGTATTATACATTCACTAAGCTTTTGCTTTTTATTTAAACATGATAGTGTTTTTCTTGTTTGAATTATTTGTAGGCTTATCTTAAGCATGTGTAACTTTGTTTGGTTAAGTTAACACATTATTTTTGTTCTTATTTATTTAAATTCGTAACGTTGTATTTTATCTAGCTTGCTTATTTATATATTATGTTAAATTACTCTTTACAGCAGGCCTGTTCTCACGTTAGTGTGATTTTTTTATTCAAAAAGCGTGTTCCTGAAAATGTTCCTATTTATTTTGTTTCAATGCTTCAAAGCAGGTTGTTTTTTGTGTGTTCTGATGCAAATCGTTAAAATAAAGAATGTTATTCTTCATTTATTATCTAGTTTATAGATTTATTGTATTTCTGTGTTCTTGCTTTCCGATCATTTCATTAGATTTTCCATTTTCAGACCAAATTAAAGATAAAGAAAATTGAAGCTTTTATTTTAAATTTCGTTTAAACAAAACTATAGAAATAACAATTTCATATATATATTCACATTTATTTGCATTATTCTATTTAAATGTCTATTATCCACCCCGTCATTGCTCTTCTTTGTCTCTCTGCGCGCTCTCTCTCTCCCTCTCCCCGTCTCTCTCTCTGCGCTCTCTCTCTCTCCCTCTCCCCGTCTCTCTCTCTGCGCTCTCTCTCTCTCTCTCTCTCTCTCTCTCTCTCCTCTCCCCGTCTCTCTCTCTGCGCTCTCTCTCTCTCCCTCTCCCCGTCTCTCTCTCTGCGCTCTCTCTCTCTCTCTCTCTCTCTCTCTCTCTCTAAAGTGCCGCGCTAGATTCTTAAGGACGTACTCTGAGTCCTCACAAATAAAATATGAAATTTCGGGTTTGGTTCGGGCTCGGGCCTGCAAATCAAGTTAATTGCTCGGGTTCGGGCCGGGTCGGGCTTTAATCCCGCGGGCCTGGGTCGGGTCGGGCTGGATTTTTTAGGCCCGATCTTACCTCTAGTTTAGATTGGTTTATCCTCCTCTATATCCCTGCTGCAAAGTGAATTTCAGTCAAACTCCCCTGACACTGAGGCTTTGCTTAACAGGAGTTGAGACAAAAAGCCCAAGGCTCTGAAAATGAAGGACTGTTAAATAATTTTTGTCAGACGAGGCGTCAGGCTTGGATTCAGGCTGACAAGGCTTCAGCAAAAGACAGCGGTATGGTCCTGTAGGGGAAAGTGTGTGTCACGCTCAACACCTTCACAACCCATTCTGATCAAGCTCTTTTACTAGATGGGCAGATTCTAAACAGGGACAAATCCCACAAGAAAACACACACACTCGTTTACAAATCCACTTTTCTGAGAGTTTTCTGTTACAATCACTTTCATACTTGATTTCCACGAGGACAGCAAGTTTCAGTTTCTTGGCTTCAAAACAGTATTAGCATCAGAGTTTAAAAAGGTCAAGGTCAGAGACAAGAGTGTCTAATCATCAGATGCCATTGTGACCCTTGAGATGCTTTTCATGTTTATCTGTTTACATTAGGGTTGTCACGATACCAGAATTTCAGTAGTCGATACCAATACCTGTGAATTTCCACGATTCTCGATACTAATTCGATACCACAGTTTTAAAAAAACAACAACAGGACCCATGTACTTTTAAATTCACAAATTTATTGAAAACTGCTTCAAACTGTCAAGTATTTAACACCACTGTGCTTTAAGACCTTTTTGCACAGAATTTAAATTGCAGTACCAGTTGCCAACAGACCTATAGCCATCCAGTATAAAAACAAACAATACTGTGCTTATAAATATGGTCATAAATAACAATAGTCAACTATTTTACATTAAAAAAAGAACAGCAGTGGCCTATAGCCAGGTTTGACGTGCTTCCTCCTTTGGTCTGAAAACTTCTGAGGCACTTTTTGCATGTCGGCTTGTTTGAATCAAGAATTGCTCCGGATTCATCCGCCTCGCCCTCGAATGCAAAATATTTCCACACGCGACTCTTCGCACCTGTCTTGTCGACGAGCCGACGTGTTGTGCTTTCGCTCCCACCCGCTGAAGCCATTTTTTTCGAAGACGGCAAGTTTTCTTCTTCAGTGCCGCTTACTGCTCTGTGCTGCTCACACGCGTATACTGCCCCCGTCAGTTCCACCAAGAATCGACACGGCTCGCCGAGTGAAAAGTTGTATATTCGGTTCTGACGTTACCAGAAAAAAGCAAGTATCGAATTATTTTTTTTCGTGTCGGCATCGAATTGGTACCGAAGTATCGGTTCTTGTGACAACCCTAGTTTACATGCTCGCTTTGGGGACATAATCAAGTCTCAAAACCTCTCTCCCTACTAATTTACTTGCCCTCACCTGCCTGTTGACATTCATTGTTGAACAGAGACTTTATATTAGATGTAGACATGGTCTTCATGACGTCACCCACTGGTTTGTGGACTTCTTGTTTTGGAGCCTCGAGTTTGGCAACATCTTTGATGTTTCCATTTTAGAATTTTTGCAACCAGTGAACAGAAGTGACCATATTTGGTAGGGATGCAACAATATTCGGTATTTTACCGAACCGTTCAATACGCCCTGTTCGGTTCAATGCACAACGGCAAACAACGGTATTTTCGGTACGTTTCCCTGGCAAAAAACTTTCAAAACATTGTGCAGCCGCGCATGCTGTGTCTGTCCCTCGGGAGCAGTGACTGAGAGCAGCCGCAGCACATTGTTCAGGCCAAAGCAGGCTCAGTGCCATGCACTGGTCATGCCGCCTCAGAGCCAATCAGAACGTCCCTGAATTCCCTAGGAGCCAATCAGCGCTCTGCATGCAAATGTTGAACGCTGAGGAGCGCTGGCTAGCTCCTGGGACCTTCTGATTGGCTCTTAGGCGGCATGACCAGCGCGTGGCACTGAGCCAGAGAGGTGAAGAGCAGCATGGTGCAGAGACAATGGCGAGTGAAAGAGACGCCAAAAAAAGAAAGTTTGAAGAGGCACCGTCTTCGTACAGGTCTGCGGTGTGGGACCATTTTGGATTCAGCGTTGACTACGATGAGAACGGAAAAGGACAGTCAACAAACAGACTACTGTGTGCAAGCATTGCTTTGCAAGCATCGGATACATAGCAGGTAACACTACCAATATGTTCTCTCACATACGTCGCCATCACCCGTCTCTTTCACTTGGAGCAGCACGGAGCAGGTCGGCGTCAGCTACGACGGCTAACCGAGCGCAACCGACAATTGCTGCTGCCTTCCAACAACAGTATGCAACAAACTCCGAAAAACATAAAACGATAACGAAAGCAGTGGGCGTCTTCATAGCGAAAGACATGCAGCCGTATTCAGTGGTTGAGGACAGCGGATTTCGGCACATGATGAAAACTGTTGAACCTCGCTATCATGTACCCTCCCGCACCCACATCTCTTGCTGAATTATTTTTGATGCTGCACTTTACATTGTTGTTTACATTTTGTATTATTCATAACAAGAGGCCAAGGCAAGTACTGCCTTCAAGTGTGCAGGTTGTAAAAGGTTTGTTCAAGTATTTTGAATGGATGCTACAATTTGTCATGTTTACATTTAATTGTATTTGTAGTGTTTAGTACTTAACTTAATATTTAATTTGTGTAGTTTTATGTTTGCTGTTTAATTTGATCTGATCACTGTTTTTTAATAAAGTTTGTGGTTTGATTATATCTGTGCTGCTTTTAATTATTTGTACATTGCAATATTGCCTTTGCTAGTCTGAGTAGTTGTATATTAAAATATCGAAACCGTATCGTTATCGTAGCCCAAAAACTGTGATGCATACCGAACCGTGGGAAAACTGTACCGTTGCATCCCTAATATTTGGACTGCGGAGGAGCGACGGGTGGATATGAGGGGCACAAGCGGCAGATTGGCATCCCGAGCAGCAACCTTCTGCGTCTGGTGTGTAGCTGTTAACAAAGTTAGCTTTATAATGCAAGGTCAACTTTACAGCAACAAGTGTTGAAGTCATCTTAGTAGCCAACTGCATTGGTAGCGTCGTAGCAACAGTAGCTAGGCCTACCCTGCATACCCTGCTTTATGGCCTATTTGACTCTAAATGGACCATAATTTATGAAATGGACATCATGCTGTATTGAAGAAACTTTTCAGAACCAGAGGTTGCCACCTGTCCTATTATTTCCGCGCCCCCCCTCTCTTCAGCGTCTCAGCATCAGGCAGCCACAAACCAAAGCAGTAAGGAGTCAGACGTAATAACATTAAACACTGCTTATAATACCACCCAAGAAGGGCATTTTAAGTTTATTTTTTAAACAATCGAGGATATTTTGATCCATTGTTTGTGTTGAGATTCAAATAAACATTTATTTAAAAAATTAAATGTTCTTCCTATAGTCATTTACATCATGTGTTACCAATAAAAGTGTAATGAAAACTGTTGGGTGCACCAGTGCGACCAATGTAAAAAGTTATTCTTAAGCCCTGGGTTAGCAACCTTAGTGTCCGCTTCTAAATCTCTATTGAAACCTTGTGTTTCTAAAATAAAAGCTTTTTATCAGTTGTTCTTTTTAGAGCATTTTCTTCCCCTCTCAATGTATGTATGTATGTGTAATGTATTTGGAGGTTCTGTTATCGGATGCTTTTAATCATACTCACTTTTGCTATTACTTGGATGTTATTTCAAATTTGTAATGCTTTCACTTGTGCAGTACCGTGTAGCGTTGTTAAGAGGGCTATATAAATAAGGATTATTATTATTATTAGTAGTAGTAGTAGTAGTAGTAGAAGTCGATAAAACAATTACAGAGACATTTTCATAGAACTCCCATCGTCCTCGCTTGCAAATGAACTATGACTTGTAGAGATATTGCTTGGTTCTTCGTCATCTTGCAAAGCTATATTTTCTTCCTTATATGGGCAGCTGATCACCAAGAGAGCCAGAGCGCTGATATCACAATCTCATAAAAATGGTCATTAAATGATATTATATATTCTATATGTCATGGGCCCAATGTGCCGTGGGACTGAGGTTTCTATGCTTCCGTGGCCAGGCTAAAGCAGGAGATATGGGAGAGGAAGAGTGTGGAGGAAAAGACACATGACGGGTTTTGAAGAGAAAAAAGCATTTTAGTCGGTTTTGATTTTTGAAAGCAGAATTTTAAGAAGTTATTTTGAGGATTATATTTTGACTGTGGCAATATCCCCCACAGTACTGTATAAATTCAGTGTTTGTTTTGCTGATTTGTATCTGTAAAATATTTATTTTTTTTTACCATTTTGAGAAGTTAAAATTCTCTGTGGGTGGGTTAGGTTGCTACTTCTAACAGGTTGGGTTGTTACAGAATCCCTGAAGCTGTTTATTTAATTCCTCCCACATCACACTGGAATGTTTTTTTTTTTTTCTGGTCAGTTATGCAAAATATATAAATATCCTGGCATTATACTTTCTCAGTCAAATAAAGGAGGGAACTTCTGTGGAATGTCCAACATCCAGTACAATTGTCCTGATGGGAACCTGCTTACAATCTGGTTTTTAGGTGAAGGTGGAAGGAGTGGCTGCAGAGCCTCAGCTGGGATTCAAGGACTTTTATTCCCGTAAGGAATCTGAGAGGAGAGGATTCAAGGTCTGATTAAAATGGGAGCTCTAATTTCTCCTCGACTCAGTTTTAACTTTACTGTGGAAAAACAACCCAAACAGCTCTACTGATTGGTGAAAAAAAGCCCAAAACATAACACACAGTCAAGGTCGGACACATCACCAGAGACTGTTCGACACTCTGAAAATGTCATCTTTTAACTCTATGTGGACAAACTCAGTCTTATAAAGCAGTAAAACAGCAAACAAACAAAAACACTATGGTCTAGATACGCCGTTGTAAGATATCACACATTGAAGAACCTACTCTGCAGAATGTAACTGTGTATGTATAATCTATCCACATGGCTTCATGGGGAAAGCAAATTGACATGTATGATACTTGACATTTTCTATAAGGGCTGCTCCTTCTGCTAATGGCCTTTTGCTTTTCGGCATCTGTATGCCAGTCATGGAGCTACTTTCTTGGCGGGGTCTCTCTGGAAAACAGCTCTAAACTCAACAGGCTTACCCAATTGTTAAACAAGGTTAAATAAAGTCAATACAAGTTAAATATGAGGTCAAGTAAAAGTACAGTGCCTCATTACTTCTGTCGGGGTTTGTCCACGTTTCCTTGCAGTTTGTTCGTTTTATATGTTGTGCACTTGCTGAATAACAAAAATCCCTGTTTTCAAGGGAATTCAAACGGATAACAGTGTGATTTAATTAAAGTTTGTCTACTACATTGCTTAATGCTAGCCTCCTGATGTTAATGCAACTGTACTGCTCTTGCAATACTTCCACTAGCTTATACTGCTGAGACAGCTGTTGCAACTGTCTACTGCACTCCTGCTTTTGCAACTACTAATAATACTACACCCACATGTTCTGTTTCCCAACTCATTTCATACTGACACTTGGTCAGGAGGAGGCTCGGGCTACACTGGAATTTCCCTACTGGCAACATTGCTTTAAGAAATACAATATACATTTAAAGAAAATAGAGAGAGAGACGCATAGATATCAATATCTATGGACTGGATATGTTGGAAAACTAACTCACCACTGTCGACTGTCACATTTATATGTTGTTGCCTTTGCCAAAGCCCCAATGATTTGGAGTTGATTCCTCACTGTGGAAGGAGGTTTAGTCTAGCTGGTCTTTGTGGATGGAGTCGGTGGCAGGCTTGTATTCTGTTGAATGATGACTTTTAAGATGGGTGCGTAGATGTGTCGACTTTAGTCTCCCTGATTTGTTAATCGCACACCTTACACATCACTTGGCGTTCTCAGATTCCTTCATAACATTGACGTTCAAATTATTATTATTCTCTCCGTCCTTATGCCAGGAGTCTGTATTTATAGGAAGAAGAGATGCAATCATTGCCAACACTCACAAAATGTTTTTCATCTAACAAATTCTTCTTCTTCAACTGGTATTTGTTGGCATTCAACTACTTAAAAACAGCATGTTCACTGCAGTCAAAACTCTTAAGCGGGACAGTCTGGCAGCAATCTAACCGCACTATAACTTACTTTTATAGAACCGCAATGAAATCAGACGTATGCTACAGGGCTCCAGACTAACTTTTTGCATTGGTTGCACTGGTGCGCCTAACTTTTTTTTTTTAGGTGCACCAGCACAAAATTTAGGTGCACCCACATTTTTCATCGTGTCGCCTTTAACGCCAAAAAGTCACCTTTTTATCGCTCTCCTTTTACATAATGACACCCCCCTTATGGCCTAGCTTAACTGCAACACCATCAGCACCCAGAGGAACCGTTTTCTGCAGCCAATCTGCACACTGATGCCCAAGCACAGTAAATGCTTGCTTTGTGGCACAATAAAAAGCGGAGACAGGTCACTAGCCTATAGATTGCAAATGGAAAACTGTTTATGTGATCTTAGCCTAGCCTACTTATATTTTTACTTAGGCTATTCATTTTTAATAATAATATTAGGAATAGGCTACTATACAATTTTCCTATTCATGATCTCTCATGCTGTAATGTGGGCCTTCAAACACTGTGCGTGTCCATGCTCCACCTCGACATGTCCAATTAACATGTTGACCGGCCTCCCTTTACGCAAAACGCAGCAGTAGACAATAACGCACTCCTTCATAGAGACTTCTGTGTCGCCGTCAGTCATGAATGACGTGTACGTGGCGTTTCCAACCTCCGCAGCTGTCTTGTTCTTTAGTGTCGGCATTTTGTTTCATCAGAATCATTTCGGACTTAAATTTAGTGAACGGCAACTCCTCCTTTGCAATATTGTATGCAACGTTTAATTTTATAATCATTTCAGATTCCTCAGCGGACCTGATCGATACAGCCTGACGCTGAAATGCAGCTGGATGATGGCCCACTTTATTAACACACTTATCACGGCATGTAGTATGCTTTTTGGACATATTGCACTTTTTCAACGTCTCGATGCGAAATGTTGTTGACTCCTCCACAAACGCACTATTACCGGACACATTCTGACCGCACTCCCGACAATAAATGCAGTGCATTGAGTCCCTTTCTTTATCGTACATCAGACAGGGAAATTGCTTCAACCAGTCCGGTCTGAAGGCATATTTTTGGGCTTTTTAATTAGTCTCGGGGCGAGGCTTTCTGCCTCTCTTCACTTTCAAAGAGAATCGAAGCGCTCAGAGTACCTGCTCAGCTCGCTCGCATTGTTCGAACCGACACAATTTACAGCAGTGAAAAGGACCACAGCCAATCAGAGGCAAGGACCCGCCCGAGCTCCGTCTCTTATTGGTTTAGACCACGATACCGTCAGGAGAACATAAAGAGATACTGCGCTTATGATTTTTTTTTTTCACTCGAGCAGCGTTAGGTGCACCAGTGCGACCTACTATTTTTTTCAGTCGCACTCATAAAAATTTTGATCGCATATGCGACCAAAATGGTCGCACTCTGGAGCCCTGTGCTAGCACTGGTACTTTCTCCGATACACTCCAACAACGTGGTGAAGTATAGAGAAAGCAAGAGAGAGAGTTGTAGCACAAAAAAAAAGCATTGCACTATCAACTAGATATGCATTGAATGATAATCTTGTCATATCGTCCAATACTAGCGTCACTTTCTAATGGACTGTGCAGCCCAGTGTGCCAAACCATGATGCCTCACTATGGTTGCAGTAAACTACACATAGGACAGGAACAGCCGGTTCCTGGGTTAAAGTCCTGTATTTGGGGATTTTTTTGGAGATATACATTCATTCCTTTGAGGTGTCATCATTCCCATTGTCTGATTTATTAAACCTTGCCCACTGTGTTGGTCTGTGTATGTATATGCTCCAATGTGCTTGAAGCATATTGAACCCTTCATTTGCACAATGTACAGAAACTCATGTGCATGTGCATTATTTTAAGGAGCTGAACACAATCAGAGGCACTGATTACGATCCATCCATATGCAATTAGTGGTGCCAAAGACATTGTTTTGTCAGGTAAAGACATGAGTTGCCTCTGTGCTGTGATGAGGGACAGATGGGTAAACAAACACAAGATGATGAGTGTAGAGGTCGTTTGAAAGACTGTTATGTTACAGTCGTCCGTCCCTCTCTGTCTCCTCCTGTCAGAGTTATGGGAGTAAACCATTCACAGCTGTGTTTTAACAGACGAGAAACTAATGTTTCAATAATGCGGCAAAAAAAACTATAAACCTGAGCCTCCTGTCTGCCGTCGAGACACACAGAACGCAATACTAATGGTTCTTCGGTGCGGATGATGCTGCGTTTCGGCCTCACAGAGTTCATCTAACTAGTCGTGTCGTTACCACATCATTAACGAGTCAACGAGGCGAAGGACTGCCGAGGCCTCTGACAGCCTGAGACATGGAGCCCAGCACTGAAGGAACAAAGTAGGAGAAATATATTCTCCCCCGGCCTCGTTTCTCCTACAACAAGGGTCTGATTTTCTCCTCTGCTTCTATTCTCAAGACTGTGACCATCTGACACCTCAGTGACGCTTTGAAAGCATCAAGGGGTTTGTTTGTTTGCACTCCTCTGCTTTTTTCACCCCCAATCACCATTCGCCACAACCACGGTGATTCTTTGTATTGGAGGGGATTTCTTACCAGTGTCAATACCCGTCAGCAAAATTACGCTTGGGCAAATAGTAGAAAGCCAAGAGGTCTTGACGTCGGGTAACAAGACTACTCCAATCCTAATCCATTTTGGAATTGAAGCACATCAGACGGGTGTGTTTTTACTTTAAAATCTACATTCCACATCATGCAAATGAGAGCCTCGTCTGACGCGCATAAATGATCTCTGTGCAACACTTAGGCTCTTTAATGAGTGTTGTGTATGCAGATGAAGTCACATTTGTTTATTTGGATTCATTTCCAATGCAAATGCAGGAGAGTGTGTGTGCGTGTGTGTCAGTGCGTGATGGGAGTATGTTTGTTTTAGGCCAACACTCTGCAGGACTTCCACAGCGTATTTAGTGTGAAGACATCAGTGTAGTCCTGCTGAGTGTCTCTCCAGCAGCCCAGGGACACTGTCTGTTTAATTGCTTGTGTAAGATGTTTGAGTAAGTGGGGTGTTTTGAAAAACGGCGTCGTTGCAGAGACGTGGACTAACCTAATTATGGACAAACCACTACGATGCATGACAGTCAAAGCCTCACCCCTAACACAAGACAATATTATAGGTGTGCTTTGCAACTCTGCACATTAGCAGCCAAACGTGATTATATTATTTAGTATTAAAGTCTGAAAAGGTGTAACGATTCATTCGATTAATCGATGAATCGTTTGTCAGTCCTATAGATTCTACTAAATCGATCTGCTACAATAAATAAATAGAATGAATCGTTTTGGCTTCAACAATAATGGATATAAATGCATTTAATCGGATTAATCGTGATTCTTACTTATGATTAATGTTTTAATACATTTAAGACACTCTCTCCCCTGCCAGCATGTAGTCTATTGAAAATGTTAAAAATAACCGAGCATATTTTAATTACATTTTTGTATTCAGCATAAAATGTTATGCAGGTTTACTTTTTTATAGAATAAATATGTTATTTTTCACCTTTCAGAAGAATACAGATAGTCTCACTTGCATTATTGCATGTTTACTTCATGGATATAGAATTTTGGTTACAAGTTACTGAATCGAATCGTGGTTTACAGAATCGAATCGAATCGTTACAAAAAAAAATTTGTCCTTGTATCGAATCACCAACTAGTGTATCGTTAATCGAATCGAAGTGAAGCCAAAGATTCACACCCCTATCTGAAATATTTCATTATGCAGAAAAATTTAAATCTTTAAAAAAGAATGTTGTTTCCTATTACTTCAATTAGGGTCATTTACAGTAGAAATTAGTGTTGAGTTTCTATGTTTTTGTTTTTTAAAAGGTACTTTTTAGGTCCAGTGTTCCTTTATGTAAGAGCATACAATATAAAACTGACAGGAAATGAGTGGAGAGAGGAGTGAAGGCTGAACCAAAGTCAAACCTGGGATGTTATAGTTCATGGTCGGTTGCCATAACCCCTAAGCCGCCCACTTCCTGTATCAATAAGGCAGCACAAAACGAGTTTCATGCAGCAGATGTTTTCTTCACAGTTCATAACCTGCTAACTTAAAGGGACAATATTTAATAAAAGTCAATTACTCGTATTGGCCATGCAGAATTTGTTTTAGGTCTCATCTTAAAAAGGCTTATTGTTGGTGTGGATACTGCACATTTAGAGTTTTACAGTGCAGTTACTGCTTTAAATAAACTATTTATGAGCAAGTCATACCAGCAAGGGTACACGTCTCCCTGTGTGCATCCAACACTGATTAATGGCTGTACTTGCCCCACGCAGTCTGGGGTCACGGCAGAACCGGGTGCGTGCCGGTGATGGATAATTTGACAGCAAGGAAAGGGAAGAATTTTCACTAAATTCAACAATACTAAATCTAAATCTCATTGTTGCCTACTGAATTAAAAAATAATGTTGACTGTTTATCATACCGGTGTATAGGTTTAAGAATGTATTCACTTTTAGGAATACTAATATTGCTAAGGATGATGTCTTCTGTATATGTTTTTTTCACATTGGCAGTGACTGAAACACTGACCTCTAGGACACAAATGACTGAAACACTTCATCTTCAACTATCTGGAAGGATGATGGAATAGAACATCTGCTCTGTGAAATGAGCCAGTTGAGAAGATGCGAGGATCTGATCAGGATGCCTCTCAGACGTCTCCTTGCAGAGATATTCCCCGGAGATGGCACTGGGATAAATGCGGAACATGCTGGAGGAATCACATACTCTATCTAGCCTGAGGAGACCTCATCATCATCAGAAAGAGCTGCAGGGAGTGGCTGGTAGCCAGACGGATATTTCGGCTTCTTTGTCTCCTTTGCTTTACGGCTACCTTGTGATTGACAGGTCGCAACCACTGCATTGCTACCGCGGCCTCGCTAGGATGCTACCACTGCAATGAGCTACAGGAATGACTGTAACGCTGACCTTGAATTATAGAAGCTAACATTGTTAAGGGCTTCACATCAGAAGCCAGATAGACCCAGATACAGTAAGGTTGCTACTTGGGGTGTCGTTGGTGTTCGTCAGATCCACCCCTCGCTCCTCTGCAGTCTAAATATGGTCACTTCCTTCACTGGTTGCAAAAATGTCAAGTAGCGACGGCCAAAAGCAAAAATGGCAACAGACAAAATTACGAACTCAAGGCTTCAAAATCATAGTCCATAAACCAATGGGTAGCGTAAAGATGGCTGCATCTACTCATGGTATGCCGTCTTTGAATGTACTTTAGCTCTATGGAAATTACAGCAGAACTATTGTGTGAAAAAGTGCCTTACACTGCTAAAACAAAGCCTAACTCTACAACCACTTGGCTTATTTGGAGCTTCATCTCATGCCTGGTTTTATGGATAATTTGGGGGAAACGTCACAATTCCCAGAGCCACTATGTGCAGTAAGTCAAATAAGATGTGCATTTGTCCGGTCAGTTGTCGGAAGGTTTTATGATTTAGTCAACGTTCTGTGACCAGTTTAAGTAAAATTACATCTTTTCTTGCCAGACCGTCACGAAGCAAAGTGAAAATAACGAGCTGGCGTTGCAAAGCTAGTTAATGGTATAGAACAGTCATCACAGGGGACTTTCAAACACCAGAATCTCCTGTGGTCAAATAAAGTGCTGAGAGATAAGACGTCCTTCTCTACTCCACATCCAACTGGGTTTAATGCAGCTTCAAGCAAAACAGAGTTTCCATTTTTTCTCTGTGGCTACAAAATACCGCCACTTACCAAGTCTGCCGTGTGTTTAACCTCTGTTGTGGACTATAATAAAGCATGCAACAATGTGAGGTATTGTAGCTGTGAGTGTGATCCATGAAGGGGAGAGTATTATAAAAGCATCATAATGAAGGAGGCCACAGATAACAGTCCCTAAACGCTGCTGCTTCTCTCCTACTATCCATAATCACTGAAGAAATGGTACATTAGACAGCATCCAAACACAATACGCTGTAACCACTTGGTCATTTAACCTTGCCATAGCATCTGATTCCACTTACAGAAGAAAGCACAGTGTGGAATGTCTTCTGCTGGATGTGATGAGTAATTTCCTGAGTTGAAAGCACTCCCTTAGAATTTGTAATGTTTCTTTTTTTTAACTAATTTCAAGTGCTAGAATTTATTCTTCATCATATCATTTCAGAATGTTTGTACATCGTCTTCGATTTGTCTTCCGATGTTCTCCTCAATGAGTTGTGCTGTTGGTATTTCTAACACCAACGTAGCTGTGCAATCATTTCTCATCCGTTTGTATTCTGCGAGAAGCCGCATTTGGCAGCTGATTTGAGCACTTGAGTAATTAGGGCGTCTCTGCAGGGTCTCAAGGCCAGATGGAACACTTTACTTTAGAATTTAGGCTGATTACTGTGATGTCAGATAGAAAAAAACTCCCACAAAAAATAGAGCTCACTTCTGTTGTAATCATACTTTTCAGACATTATTTGATTATTTTATTACAATTGTTGCTGCTTTGACAACACATATGTTGTCAACCAATTAAGCGGCCCCATCATTCAGTCTACATCGGAGGCCTCTTAAATGATTTTCTGTTTCCGTCAACATGTTGCCACTCCTGTCGTCCAGCAACCAGCTGTGATTGACAAGAAACAGCATAGAAGAAGTAACTAACGTTATATGCTCAAACTGTAGCCATATTTTATTGTTTCTATTTAACATTATGATGGGAGGGTACGCTTCATGATATATTTCAGACTGAGAGAGTTTATTCTGCTGCATCTCCCGCTGCTGATCCGCTCGTTCGCACCATGTTGATTCAAATCCAATCGTCACCGGCTTGCTGTGATTCTTGGGATAAGTTGGGCTGTGAAGAATCCATCACTTGGATCCTCTTAATCCAGGAGAGAAGAAAGAGGAATTTCTCGGCTGCATTTGAAGGAGTGAGTCTTGGAAATCGGACAATGTTGACGCAGCCGCTGTGATGCATTCGGTCTTCAAAATTCAGCCTCCGACGGATGCGTCCTGTGAAATTTGGACACAGCTATATTTCCCCTCCGGAATGATTTAATATTCATCTTAACCACTGGTAGTGCGACACCAACCAGAGCTCACGCCCGCTCAGCTTTTATGTTATCAATCTGACTGCCAGCCATATAAATGGATGCATTAAACCTTGAATATTGCTACAAACCTACCCAAGTAGTGTGTGAGAGTTGAGCTGGTTTAGGTTTAGGCTGCTTTAAGCCAAGTGTCCAGTACAGTCTACACTACAGTACGAGTCCATACTACAAATCTGTAGTAGACTCAGTGTTACAACATATCGTTGGCTTTTACTGTAAAAATCTACACGCATCTTTCACAATAAGTAAACTGTGTGTGTGTGTGTGTGTGTGTGTGTGTGTGTGTGGAATACAACCCTTGAACGTTCTGTCAAGAAGCTCAGATTAAGAGTGTTTGATTGCTGATTGGCTGTAATTGTGTGATTGAGCTGTTGGTCGCTGGCTTTAGACGCCAGCAGTCTGCATGGTGCCGGCCTGGCAGTGCCAGTCCAGGCTGCGGATGAATCATAGATGTTAGTTGACAGCCAGGACCATTTGTCATTTAACTGTCTAAGCAAAACAGGCTGGAGGGTGTCACCATAAGTCAATGTCCGAAGCTAGGAAGGAATCCAAACATTTCAATGCTATTTAAGCCCTCTGCGCATTGCACCATTGTGTCAGTCCGGACGGCTGCATGTTTGCATTGTCACTGCAGATACATCGTTCTGACATCGAGGATTTGGAGAGCCGTGGTGAGCGGAGCCTTGGTGGGCAGACCCGCTGGCATCGCCACACTCATTTTACTGGAGCTGAAGCCCCGACTGTTTTAGGTGAAGCCAAGCATATGATTTTAAATGTAAGCCTGAGAGAAACAGAGAGACAAATGAACTGTATGTGAAAGAAAACTCTTGTAATATTTCAATGAACTAAACTAACATACAGTGGTGGAAAAAGAGCCTACATAAGTAGTGATACTAGAGTGTAAAATACTTTGTCGTAAAGTCCTGCATTCAAAATGTTACTCAAGTAAAAGTATTATCATGTAAATTCACTTAAATAACCAAAAATATATAATATTACTGTACTATACGTATTGATACAGTAATGTGTTCATCATTTTAATGTTGCAGATGGTAAAAATAGTGAGATTTAGTGCAGTAGAAATATAAAGTAGCATAAAATGAAAATACTCATGTACAAGTACTTCAACAATGTAGGTACTTAGTTACATTCCAACACTGTTAATATAAATATAAATTTTATTTTCTTTCTGTGCTGAAGAAATGAGCCACAAAGGATATTTCACTGCTAAATTGTGATATTTTCCTTCGCTGCTACGCTGTTCCCTGTTCTCACCATCATCGTTTTGAATAATATCACTGTCAGTCTGTTATTACTCTCTGTAATCATCAACTGACTGATTTTTACAGTGTTTCGACCCTGTTTTCGAGCAGTTGCTTTCACGACACAGATTTGCGACGGCAGTTTGAGCAGCCGCACTGTAAACCGTGATATTTTACTGCCGTGAAATGCACATGCACTCAAACTAAACGCCATAATGTTCCGTTCTCACCAAACCCGTACCTCTAATGAACAGCTGCACTGCCCGGAGGTGGTTTAGAGCCACAGTGAACGACAAATTGACCGTTAACAGTAAACTATAATAAAAAGTATGCTTGTCTCATGATGAACTGTATTTCATAGCCATTGTTTTAAGAAATGGGAAAAAAAACTAACGCCAGAGCCGAGCTGCGAGACGTCTCTGGGTGCTTCATCTATCCAGGCTGGGTGGCAGCATTGTTTTTGATGTTCTCCAGAGAATGATAGCTTCTTTTATTACCAGACAACAGCACGATAACATTCCTCATGTTGACAGGACTCCATATTCACCTCAGCGCTCTGGGGGCTCGGCTCGGCCATTTCTTCCAGATCTCAGCTCAAGGTCACCGTCTCCGCTCGCTCAAAAGCTTTTTCTCTCCCAGTTGTTTGTTGCGACTGCAAGCCAGATGTGTTAACTACATTTGGATTTTCCTCTCTCCCTCCCTACTCTCAGCGTGATTGCATGTTATTTCGTGTCGCTGTCATAAGAATAACTGTGACAAAATCCCCACGGGGAATAAAAAGAAAAAGCAACAAGACATCACGCCAAAGGCAGCCATGATGCAAACAGCTGAATCCCTGCGAGACGGTCGGCCCTGCGGCCACACGAACCGCCGCATCACTCAAAGGCCTCCAACAGCTTAATCTAAGCACAGAAACCTCTCCCTCCCTACAAATATGAACTATATTATGTCTTTTCACAGACAGCTGCCAAAAAAAAGGACAGTGTAATAATAATAGAATTCAATTACGGAAAAGATTGGCTACAGAGATCCTGTTGTGTGCCATTAATAGGAGGCAGGCTCCGTCCAGAAGGCCAGCCGCAATGCGAGGAGGAATTTATAGAGAATGTGGGGAGAACGACATCCACGGTTGGAACGTTGATCTGACACATAATTATCCAGGGTGACATGACAACGGATGGCAGAAAGAATGAGAGGGAGAAAGATGGGATGACAGAGGAAACCACAGTTAAAAAGAACTTTAATGAGAGCTCGGCAGCACATTACGGCGGGGGATTGGTTGCTTCCTCAGGCTTTCAGGCTGAAGGAAACACTGGTTTCCAAAACCCCCCAATTTACTACATCAAATAAGTTCATTTTCCCACAACAAAATTTAATGTTGGACATTGGAAAAGAAGCTGATTAGTGTTGCCAATCTTCTCATCTAAATGTCAAAGCAAATTAGCAGGTTTCCCTTCCTGTTTGTGATGCACTTGTCCCAGGTGTAACCGTCGTATGGTCTTGTCCTGTCATCTACACATCAAATAAGTTGTACTATCAGATCAGATATAGCTTTAATCGTTGCAACGGGGGGATTCAGACCTGCTGACTGAAGAGACAATAACAAGATAGTAAGATTTTAATTCTTATATTTTAGGAAATACTCTTTTTGATTTCTTGGTGAGAGTTGGTGATATTTGATAGGAGCGATAACGGAAGTGACCATATTTGGACTACGAGGAGCGACAGGTGGATCTGATGAACATGATTTTGGATCCATATTGAATCTGGATCCATGTGGATTCTGGTGTGAAGCTGTTAGTTCACAGTTACCAATCACAAGGTGGCCACGCCCTAAAGCATATCCTGTTTCATCAACTATTTGAGTAGGACCATAATTTATGAGATGAAAATATTCTTGTTGAAGATTGAAAGCAGCGATTGACCATAAACTCATGTTTACTGGCATAATAAATCAAACGAGAAGTAGACTCATTTTCTCATAGACATAACTAATGATGAATAAATTAATGAATGAATAAATAACTAATAACTAATAATTATGTCGCCCCCTGATGGCCAGTCGAGAGAATGCAAGTTTAAGGCATTTCAGCATCAGCTTCACTTTTCAGAACCAGGGGTTGCTGCCTAGGAAAAACCAACATTACACTCCACAAACTGACACTATGGCATCAAACATTACAATTCATTTAGCTAAAGAAACGGAACATTGCAACGTTCACAGAAGGTAACAGGTATTGCATTGGACTGCACTTCATTACAAAGACATTCTTGTAAGTGTTTCCACCTCTTGTATATCTATGTCGTTTAATTGGAGATTGTATGTGGTCACGCTGGACTGGGTTACTTTCCATTAGCACCGTGCCTCTTTTCTTAGAGAGCATTTTTCCAAGTGGCCACTTTCTTTTAATATAGTTGCTCTTGATTAAGCCGATTCAATGTATATGAATCCTCTGAGCCTAATTTGGCATGCCAAATTGCTTTCACTCTTCGATTGGTGAATGTAATATTTTTTCTTTGCCCTATATAGTGCTCCATTTAATTTAATCAGTGTCCGGGCTGTGCATTGGGTTAATTATTATGTGTTGTAGCATTGACTGGCTCCTTTACTCTGCTGCTCTTCCTCTTGTTAGTCCAGGTCATGTGGCCTCCTCTGAAACAAATTTAACTTTTCTGCCTACAGAGAAGCCGGTCACACAGCACAGCATCTTTTACTGCCGCAGTCACTCCGTTCACCTTGCTCTGCTCTCATTGACTTTGTTGTGCGAAACGTTGTGAAAGTCTGAGAGATGCAGAATCCCAGTTCCCCAGGTGACTAGACTGTGAGGAGACAAAGCTGAGGGAGCCATTAAGGCAGAGGTCAGGATGTGAAACTGAAGCCATACCTATTTTGAGCTTTGTGCAACACATTAACAACTTATTTGATAAGAGCTCAGAGGCAGATGGCTTGTTTTGTGGAATTAAAGTCCCTGTGAAATGAAAAACGCATTGTCCCAGTTTGAATCCTCAGTTGCTGTGTTAATTGATCATTTATCTTGTTGTGTGTCATATTCATTTTTCTTCTGTAAAAACGCTTTCAAACATTTGATGCGATATGAAATGTGATAAATTAGTTTAGATATGTGATCGGTAGGAAAAATGGTAGTTTTCTACTAAGTAGGCCTAATCAAAATCCTCCCTGGAAGTAAAGCTGCTAGAATCCCTTTTATTTACTATGAGGTTGACAAGGAAACGTCATCCCATTTTTGGTTCAGAAAAAGGCGGAGACATGTCGGGAGAAACTCAGGGTTTGTTGAAGGAAGCCTGCCATCGAGCAGGGTAGGAGTCAGTTACCATGGTAACCTGACCTAAAGGTTACGTTCACTCTCTTTCTGGAACGGAAAAGTCAGAGCGTCCCTCTTCTCAGGGTCAACATACTGGAACACACCCCTGGTGGAGAGCTTTTGCTCCTGTTTCCAGAAGGCTCCCTATGATACATGACAACACATCCACACACAGTCACATGTTGTATCCTCACTCACAGCCTTCTTTCACACATCCTAATTACACAGGCAATAATATCTAATTCATGCTTTTGCCACTATTTAAAATGCATCCGAGTAAATCATGTAATTAGGATTTAATCACCTGTGGATTATAGTGGGTAACAAAAGGTGCATCATGCTGTTAAACCACAGCTCATTTTGGCAGCGAAGTCTTCAGAAGAAAATGCTTGTTAGTTTTAATCAAATTTTAGTAACTTTTATGCTTCATTTATTTATTCTAGCGTTAATCACAGAAGTTAATTTTATTTTAGTCAACTAAAGTCAAAATGTTTTCTCTCAATTTTTGTCAGCAGTTTTTTTTATTTAGTCTTTTCATTTTCATTGGATTACATTGTAGCCAAAACAATGTTGTCATTTTAATCAAACTGATTTCAAACACGATTTGTTCTCATTATCTGATAAAACCCATAATGATTAAGAATGCAGCTTTTAGAGATCGGCACTCTAAGCAAAAATACGACTGAATAATCCCTACTGAATAATGAGTTGTATTTTGTTTGTGTGGAGTTTGAGTGTGTTTTACGACGCTCCGCCGCCCAACCAGCTGACCCTTCGTGTTCAATAACGCCATCTCATATGGAAAACATTTCGTTGACAAACTTTTTTCATAGTTTCAGTGAATAAAATCCACAAATGTTTGCCAAATTTTAATGTAAAAAAGACAATAGGCTTCAAGGTCAGTGTTCCCTCCAACATGTTATACTGCTTTCAAAACAAAGAATTTACTGAATGTTCTGAATAAAAGTATTACAACTTGCACAGAGTGCTTTAGAATGAATGCTGCTTAAACCATGCCCTTTTGTTTTGGCAACAGTGTGCTTTTTCAAGGCTTAAAGTAACATAACATTTTAATAACATAATGTTAGAAGCTGTATGACTGAGATCATATATGCCAAGTGAATATACAGTAGCAGACATACAGTACACTGCATGTCTGCCCAACACTGCAACCCTGCAGGGAGGTTAGGGGGGCTGCTGGGCCCGCCATGCACATGTCCCGGTACTGGTTCTGTTTCTGGTGCTTTTTTTTTAACGCTGTGATTCGGAACGGCGATGCTCCGTCAGTAAAAGCAGCGTTCCCAGCCAGGCTTTGGCCGAACTCTTTGCAGTAAATGCATAACATCCACAGACTGAATCAGACGGCCGGTTCTTAAAACTACGACCGACTGGACCGCCCAATTTGGGCTCGGAAATGTGATAAGATGGGACCGGCATCTTACGGCGCGAGGGGAGACAGGTGGTAAAGCACTTAACTCTGCTCTGATGTCGTGTGCTGGGACAGGTGGTGTTATGGGCTCAGCAACATTCTGTATGGAAAACCATCTACAGTTCATTTTTGTCACTGAAAGAGGAGCCGGATAGATTCTAACATGAGGCTTAAGGCTTCTACACTCCCACAAACATTCAGCGAACAAGAGACCTGGGTCAGAGCCAATCAGAGATGAAGGCGTGCCCCTCCTTAGCCTCTGATTGGCTCAGTGGGAAAAAAAACATTACGCTACACACATAAACAGACCATCTAGGTGCACCGCTGCGACCAAGAAAAGTGTGTGTGTGTGTGTGTGTGTGGTAAGTGCACGGGGACAAAGGATGGATTTTTCCTTCCGACTGGCAGGAAACTAATGAAATATGTGATGTCTTACAGATGCTTCCATTATGTGAGACATCACCTTTTTTCTCAATTTCCCAGGCGTCAGTAAGTGGTTTGCAGGCCTATGGGAGCCGTGCACTGGGCTCATTAGAAACCCAGTTGTGACCCTGTCTTAGACATGTCATCTGGAACCGTGAATTACTTAAAGGGCTCATTGATTGCCAGCAGAATCACTAGGCCTCTGACAGTCCGCCAGTCTGAATCCAGAGGGCCCTGGACACCCAGCGACTCCCGCCAGCCTTAAGCTGTTCAATTCCCTCCACATCGGCGCACCAGTCAATACGGCTTTCCATCGATAGGACACGGAGGAGACATGAACGGTCTTTCATCACCTCGGCTACCTGCTGGTATACTGACAGTTGTCAGCGTCTTCAAAGATAATATGCAAAATTACAACACAACAACAACAACAACGGGAGCCTGCGCTGAGAACACACCGCAGCGACGTCACACAGCTGCGCGTTCCATTAGCCGGCGGTGTAATTACTCGCGGGCGATTGCCTGATGGCGTTGATCGAATCAGCAATTGATCATCAGCGATCGTGAGCAGACTAACAGCAGAGGAGTGTCTCACTTAACAAGATGAGCAACAGTTTACGTGCATTGAACTGACTGAACCAATTAGGGCTGAGCTGTCTTCGCCTCCTGTCAACAATCAGCACAACTCCTTTATGAGGAATTTAAGAAAAATCATATATATATATATATATATATATATATATATATATATATATATATATATATATATATTGCTTTCCTCTGTTGAAGAGGAGTGGCGTGATTGCTGTGTTGTGCCTCCATTTAAATTTGTCTGGGTTCTGAAGTGCATCTATTGAATAAAAAAAAGGTAAAACCTCGCTGTGAGTGCTCTGTCCTGGTGTACACATACAGTGCAACTGATTGAAGGAGAACTCCGCCGAAATATGCCAACCACTGAAGAAGGAAAGCACTAGATAAAAAGGGAGCGATGAATATCCCATCAGCCCCGGGCATGGGATTTAATTTTCCTCTATGAGCATTTCTACTACAGCGTTGGAAATTGATCATGCATATGCCCACGCCAGGTGGAAAAGTGGAAAGGTGTGCACAGTGTGGTGTGTGACAGGCAGGGATCATAACTAACCACGCCGGGGCAGAGAACAATGATTCAAAACGGCAATACAGTTGTTACTCGGTTAAATGATTCAGCAGTAACGGGATAAACAGAAAACAAAACAAATACTAAACTGACAGTCGGCGTCTCAGCCGGGGGGAAAAACCAACAGAAAACCGACAGGTAGATTAACGCCATCCCACGGGCTGTTTAGCTCCCAAAGAAGACCGTGATCATATTAATCATGGCCCTTGATTGATCGCCACTCTGCTAGCTGACACCTCCATCATGTTTCACAAGCTGCATGGTACAGACACACACGCCATCCATCCGGCCGCGGCGCTTCACACTTTCATCACAGTCCATCTCGTCTCGGCTTGCTCATCACCTACTCTGTCTTCCTGCAGGAAACATAATGCCGCCTTTATGCACAATACTGCAGATAAACACACCGTGTTCAATCATGTCCCTGTCAGCTTGTTGCTCATGAATAGACATCAGGTCACGGTGGGCTCTGTGTGCTCCGCAGTAGGAAACAATGTCTTCGGCGGCGCACGGTGACATTAAAATCACTTGACAACAACACACAAACACTCCCATGAGGCAGAATACCGAAACATATTTGCATTGACTCGACAACTCGGTTGTATTATCTTTGAAAGCTTTAGGGCCCTGTTGGGAGGCAGAAGTGTTCAGTGTCGGTTTGAGATAATGACCTTGTTTATGCTACAGTTTAAAACAATTTTCCTGCAATGGTTTGGAAAAAAAAAATGTCCCGTTTTGACAAACAAGGTGCCGTTTTGCTTGTTACTGCTCTGGAAAAAAGCGTGTCAGTGCAACTTGAGTCAAAGACGTGTTTTGTTCACTCACTCGGAGTCGTTGCTGATAAGAATATACAGCGCAGGTATTTTAAATATGAACAAGAATAGAGCTAGAAGGAAAGGAACGGGGATGTCACAACACCAGCAATGTAATGCTCAATACCAGTAGCTTAGAAATTCCACCAGTCTCGATTCCCAGTTGGATAGCACGGTGTGCAGATCTCCGTCTGCTGTAGTGTGCAATAAGATGAATGCGACCCATTATTGGCTAACACACTACACACTAATCGCCACATTCAGGTGATGCCATCATAAATGAAATGAATGAAGAGAATCAGACATTTCTAGTATGCATATATAAATTTGGATCACAGTCTGGCAGCCCACGTCATCAGAAAGCCTACAATCATTGTTACTGTGGTGCTTATGACTCATATGGAAGCAGGAAGAAAGAGGAAACAGCTATGGGTCAGTGAGGAGGATCACCACTGCTCTGGGTTTTGGAAGGAAAAAGGATTAGAAAAACATCTCCTTTTTATAAGCAGCATAATTGGTCTCTGCATCTTCTGATTCCGATTCAACTGATGCCCTCGGCGGTGGCTCCCATGAGAGAGGCTCCCGGGGAGCCGGGCTAATCAGATCGCTTCGTTCTAAATTAGACCTCCAGGGAATAAAATGCCCAAACAAACTGAAACATTAAGCGTGTTTCTCCCAACAAGCAGCGACGAGGAAGACTCCCCCTAAAGTGCCGCTGCGATTGCACTACCACTTCTCGAGCGCCGTTCCCTCTCATCTTGTCTTGGAAATGTTTTTTGGTACATTTCTGTCCTCCTGTAACCTGCTTCTTTTTTTTTTTAACACTTTAAAAACACACCCTTGCCTTGTCAGGCACAAACCGAGCAGCTCCAGATGTCCATGAACAGCAGAAGACTCTCCGATCAGATGGCTGCTGTTCGGTGGTCGATACTACCTGAGAAGCATGCTCGCCACTGAGCGCTGAACCCAGCTCGGACAAAACGCGTGCGATTAAACACGAGATCCTGTTTCTAATTCTGCACGTGTAAACGTTTGCCCAACCCCAAAAAAGGCCTTCCATATTAAAGAGGGAACTTGCCATTGCAATACATATATTAATGATGTCCAAAAGTTACTTGTTAGAATTTAAGCAGAACTTTGCTCTGTTAATCACAGGGGGGTTTTGGACAACATGCAATTTGAATGAGCTGTACTAATGAGAGGGAGGTGGGCTTCTGTACTGCCATGGACCATCAAACACAGAGTAAATAACAAGACGAGCTCACGAGCGGCGTTATCGAATGTCCATTCATTGTACATAACCAGTGGAATTAAACTTCAGCTGTTGATCATTTATGGTTTTACAAAACCGCAGTCATTCATTTGATGCATGCACAACTGCAGCGTTAATATTGTTCCCAAGTGAGAGATACACTTCAGTCCTCATTAGCAAATTAATTGATATTTTGGAGAATTTGTGTTATCGGCATTCATTTGCAGTACAAGCATGTAATCAAGCATATAATTGCAGCAGGGGACGCAGGGGTCACAAGGAAATGTTCCCTTTCAAATAATTATAATGACCAGTCATTTAATGCTTCCAATAGCTAAATGAAAGCTACTCTTCTCCCCCCCGATATTCAGTGTTAATCAGACTCAAAAAGACACTGGAGGGTCACTGGAACAAGTTAATGGCTAGCGGGTCTACCACACAGGTGAGACACACTGGTGTGTTGGTGGTGAACACATCTGTGTCAAAGGCAGGAGGACGATCCCAGTTTCACTTGTCTTGTTAAAACCGGGTCGTGGTCATTATCTGTATCGACCAGGTGATCATTGTGTTGTTGGTCAAAAGGGACGCAAGCTTGTTGTGTGGCCATTCTGTCCACCACTGTTTGTGGGACATGGCTATTACTACTGTGTGTGTGTGTGTGTGTGTGTGTGTGTGTGTGTGTGTGTGTGTGTGTGTGTTTTGGGGATGCACCGATAAGGCTCTTTCAGTCCCATAGTGATACCTTTGCTTTGGGTGTCGGCCGATCTGATATCCATGTTTAATCAATAAGCCTGTGTACTGAGAGGCAGAGACGATTACATGTCACGATTATCCTGCCAAAATTATTCCAATTCACGATATTATCCCGAATAATACACTTTGACATAAACTTATATCACTTTACATTTTGTCACGAAACAAATATTTTTATTGCTTCACAGATAATCAAATAATCTTAAGATCATAAATCATAAAGTCTCCTTGCATAAATAAATCATACATGGACATAAATTCAGCCTTTTCAATTCATGACGATATTTAATGGAAATTCAACGCGTTTTACTGAAAATCCAACATGCAGCTGCTGTTTAAAGAGATTATAGAGATCTGAGAAATACTTTTATAATGTGCTTATGACGGTTAATTTCCTTTAACTTACAGGCAGTATGAAATGTAAAATTAAATATAAAATGGCACGCCTATCATGAACACAGAAAATCCCCTTATAGGTGAATGATAATAATAAATGTGAAATGGTACAGAGCTGATTTGGAACCAGCCTGATCGTTCATTGTATGTTAACTATGCCAAGAAAGAATTGTAGAGAACTAATGATCCAATGGAATCTCTGCTGAGGGAGACAGCTACCGTGGCTCTTTGAGCCTGTACTTGAGCACAAACGTGATATTGGATTTAACGTGAATGCTTAGATCATCTTCAGTGACGAACGGACTCGTTTAAAATCATTTAAAGTGAGGTCTCCACATGCGAGGTCTCCACATGAACCACAAGATAACGGCGTCCGAGTGAATGACGTCCATCTCTTCACGCTGATAGAATGTGTTCTATCACTGTATGCAATTTTCATTGAACACATTTCTCACTGCAACAAAGTGGATGGTCAGCGTCGAGGGAACGCTCGCCTTTGTTTTTGAGCACCTCTTGTTTGTTTCGACTTGTCTGTGTTATTAGGATGCAGAATGGGTGCCGTCAATCTACTGCAACATTGGCTTTTTAAAAAGAAATGATGAAAGCTGATAATATTAAGTGTTATCGCATTAAAATACACACGTAATACATACACAATCATTCATTTTGCATCATAATAATAATCATATGTCACAATCTTTGTGTGAATCAATCCTGGTGAAGGAACACAATGCGCAGACAAAACCGAGTCACTAGACAGGGGAGGGGGTGAAGAAGAAGATAGCTGCTACAAGGATTAAAAGGGGTGACCCCCCTTTGTGCTGGCCTCTCCAACCGCTATGTATCCTTGCTGCCGCGTTGGCACACTTCCTGCAAACCTCCCAGCCCTGCAGATCTACAGACGCCAACCGCTGAGTTCCTGTGGAACAGAGGTCAGGACAATGCCTCGGAGGTTACGGGCCTAAACATTTGGGAAATTGGCCTTGCTGCTCCTTGCATAATTCATATCACGACCGGTGTGATGACAGACATAGGGAGATGAAAAGTTCTGGCTGCACTCAAAAAGACCCATAATCTCAAAGCAAACAGCGGTGGTCAGAGACTGCTTGAGCACCTTGATCTTCATAATACTGCCTTTTTCCCCCCCACAAGAATCAGTGGCTACGGTGCTCGCTCCCCCGAGTGTTCCAGGGAAACCGGGTTTGATATGATAATTCTGCAGCTCAGCTCTCCACTCTTCCATATGCCCGACCTCTCTGAGGGAAGAGGAATGCAGCTGGCTCTTCTCACTATTAATCAGCCTGATGGGGGAGGTGGAGGGAGTGTGGTGGGGTTGGGATGGGGAGGTACTAGCTGCAGCCAACATTGCATTACACACACACACACACACACACACACACACACACAAACACACCAACTTGTAGATGCGTGAAAACAGCTGGCTCAGCATTCTCCTTCCTCACATTCTTCCCTCCTTTGCCCCCTTTCCCTCATCTCCTCCACTGCTGCCCTTGCCGGGTCTGTCCTCATCCTCCTTCCTGCATCCATTTAAAAAAAAACTCTCAGATCCATCACCCCTCAGCCCAAACACACTCAGCACGGAGAGCAGCGGTGACGGCCCAGCAGGGCGAGTCTACCAAGTGGACAAAATATGAGGATATCAGGAGTAGCTCGTGTCTCCATCCATCAGCCTGCTCAGGTGAATCCAGGTGAAAGCTCTGATCCCTGATTGATTTTACCGTTGGATCCACTTCAGGCATGAAGATGGAGATGGAGGAAAATAGAGGATCGAAATAGAGCGGCATAAACCTTGAGGAAGATTGTGGAGAGATGACTTGCACATAATCTCAGGAAATAAGAACGGAAATATAGAGGAAAGACATGAAACCAGCAGTGTTTTTCTCACTGCTCTCAGTGAGGGAAAAAAAAGGCAACACCACAAAAGGTAATTGTTGCTTAAATCCCCGCTGGTTTGAATATTGATTTATTCATATAGGGGTGGTATAAAAGGAGAAGCAGCCAATCAAGGGTTCACTGGTACCAATATTGGCAATCTATCTGCAAGCTAATAAGGTCCGACTGAGCTCCAGACTAGGACATAGAGTAATGAGTGCAGAGGAACAGCGTGAAAGGCAGAGTCATGTTGAAATCCCAACCAGATCCTCAAGGAGCCGGTCTCACTTTGTTGTTGCTCCAGCTAATAGGAGATTGCACTCTGAGAGCACAGTAATCATGGTAACGATTGCTTCCCTCTGCACCGTTATCCTTATAAACCCCCTCCTGTCCATACACAGCCCTGGCTCTGTAAATGGGAAACGTGGATGGGAGCGAGCCACTAGAGTCGTCACCAATGCCACGGTTTTAACATTGAAAGCTCCTGAGTTTTATGAATGTCTGTTAAAACAAGTGTGAGCCTCCCTTTGTGTGTGAGGCTGCAAGTGGAAGAGCAAACCGTGTGGGGGCATTGTGAAAATTGTGTTTAAAAAAATGTTTAACGCCTGTAAATATGGATTAAAGCAGAAGATTTCATGAAATGTTGTTAAAGTAAAGCCTACAGAACATGCTTATATGATGCATGTTGGATAAAAAAAAGAAGAGACCCATTTGACTTCTCTTAAAATGATGTGCTGGCTCGCCGTAGACTGGACTCTGAACGTGGGATTTCCTGATCCTGCAAGCACCGCCTCCCCATGGTCACAGAGGTGGTCCCAGAAACACTCCAAGGTCTCCAGTCCGTCAAAATGATGGACAGTCTTCAGATTTTATTTTGGTCTATGAAGGAAAATATCCGGTTAACGCGTCCTCTGCTACACAGTGGATACAAAATCAATAAGTTGGTTTCTCCAGAGCATTTTGTACCAACCAAACATTATTCCCCAAAAAGGTTTAGCCCACTGCCATCCTTGTAGCCACATCATTTAAATAGCCTGAAAAAGCTACTTCTGCAGGTATAAGCAGTTTGTATAGTGAAACACGAGTACACAGCCCCAGTTTATATTAAGATGATTGTTGTTATTATGATTATCATTACGTTAAAGGAAGAGGTAGGACCATAAACCTGTTCATTTCTGCTTAATCCTTTTCAGGAATATAATATGAATTTAGAATTATCTGTATTTACTGTTTAATTCATTGGTTTTTATTGTATTTTCTGATTATTTGTGAAAAATATGCAGAATATTGTCACTGATGACCCATATATGAATTTAAAGGCTGACCATGGTCTGAGTAATATGTGGTAATTATGGAATATTAAGTGAAAACCCTGTTTCCCTGCTCCATTCAACCAACATAATCTTAATGCTTGTGTTGCTTTCACCTCTTTTTGGTACCAGGACTGTCTGACTGTATGCTGGTGTATTAGCAGTCTGTCATGTTCTCATCTTGTTATTGTGCAGTTGGTCCCAG
This sequence comes from Chelidonichthys spinosus, assembly GCA_029853015.1. Taxonomy (NCBI): domain Eukaryota; kingdom Metazoa; phylum Chordata; class Actinopteri; order Perciformes; family Triglidae; genus Chelidonichthys; species Chelidonichthys spinosus. The sequence continues at coordinate 6,733,191 of CM056821.1, read as the reverse complement.
ACCATAAAAAGCTGGTTTAACATGGCAAAAGCACGATAGTGCGTTATGGCCACGTTAAAGCTACTCTTGCATTATCGCCGTCGTCATTTGTCACAAGTCAGTCGCCTCATTTTGTCTGAATATCTGTACGCAGGCAATACTCCAGCGGCAAAAATGATTGAAATTTAAAAGAAATCAACATGTTTCCCGTTTTGTTTCATCAAGATTCCCTGCAGCCACATGAAGCTTATGGCTTGTAGCTAAAAGCATCACAATGGAGCTTGTATTGACAGACAGACAGACAGACAGACAGGACGGACAGAGATACAGTGCCTTTAGATGTGTTTCACAGGCTTTTAGAAGAGAGAAACCCCCCTATTACCATTGGAAATATTTGCTTTGGGGAGGTCTCTTTTTTTAACGGGAGGACACAGCACCAGCCTCGGGGCAAAGTATGATGACAAGCAGATGGTCTGCTGTGATTTGTATCTGGGTTGTTGGTGTAGAAATACCATAGCTTTTGTTCTAGATAGCAGCACACAGTGGGGATGTTGGTATTCTGTGTGATTTGTTTTCTTACAAATCTTTTTCTCATATATTTCTTTAAGTTGTTTTCCTTGACCTTTTTTCATTAATTTAACCAGTTTTTATTTAAAACATATTCAGCTCTTGTGAAAAACGAGATCCTAGATCAACACCACGACTTGCCAACAGTTTATTATATTTCACCAGGGTTTCCCGCAGCGCTTTAAGCGCTGCCGCCTAAACTAACGTCTTAAAAAAAAAAGAAAAAGGAAAAAAAAAAAATCCATATACTAGCATTATTCGCCGCAGTGTTTCCCCCTACCATTGTACAGGCCGGGCAGGGCCTCCAGGCATAGGCGTAATTTATGGGGGGGATGGGTGGGTTGCAACCCACCCAATAATCCAAACCAGCCACCACAACCCACCCAATTTGATATCATAATTATTGATATTGAATGTTAAGCATTATAATCACAACAGTGTGGTAGATTTTCTCAATTTACCAGTAAAAAATAGTGACGTTTGTCTGTGCCCCCTCCCGCTCTGAGATTTGGTTTCGCCCACCTTGCCGGACCTGCGCTTCTCTACTGTCTCTCCGGTCTCTCCCCGCATCAGCGGTGGTTTGAAGAAAGCACGCGAAAAAAAGCAAAAGAATAAAAGTATCTTCCCAACAGGAGGTAGCTACTGCTAGGGCTCCAGTGCCACCTCTCACGAGTCAAATCATGTTACTGAACAAAAGTTAGTTTGTCCCCCCCCCAGCCGGCGAGTTCGACAGTGCGTGTGCGTATAGCCCCGTTCACATACGCCACTACTCGCCACTCGCTTTCTCGCTGAATTCTACTCGCTGGCAAAAAAAAATTCACTGCCGCCGGCGACTTCAAACTGCAACTATCTGTGGAACTCTCTGTTGACGTCAACTGTCGATCATCTCTATTCTACATTGTGATTGGTACTCGCTTCACTCGCATCGCAGAAAGTTACAATAATTTGATCTCCGATCGACCACATCGCATCGCCTGTCCTGACCACATTCCACTAGAACACATTCACATTCATTGACAGCTGTCTCTCAGAGATGGGCGAGTGGCGACGTATGTGAACGAGCTTTAGTCAAAACCAAAACACCAAGGAAGGCTGAGGAATAGTCACCCACTTATATTATTATTATTATTATTATAATAAACAAATAGTTTAATTTAGTCATTTTTGTTTTCATCTTTTCTTGAATGCTTAAACTCATCAACCCCATTTAGTATGTCAACATTTGTATCAGTACCAGCAGTTTGTAAGAAATTGGTCAGTAATTGATATGTCATATTTTGTTTCTCAGAGTTCACCAAATTGATGCATTAAAATGAAATTATTTAAAATTTTCTCCCGGGGGGGCATGCCCCCGGACCCCCCTACAGGATCGCAATCCCCCCACCATAGTCTCCAAAGATATATATATATATACACCTGCTTCACAGGCGGAAATCTCAACCCCCCCAATGTTCAACTCAAAGTTACGCCCTTGCCTCCAGGCCAAAAATAAATTAATATATGCCAAAAATAAACCACCTATCAATTCATTCATAAATCAATAATCATTTACATGGGGGGGAGACACCCCCTGTGGGGGGAGGATTGTTTTTGATAAGCTGTGGAACTCTGAGTTAACCTATTTCTACCTGAATTTCTATGAACTATTAAGCTGTTGAGTAAACCCATAACTTATATTTTACTTCATAAAATAAGACATGCACTCATATGTCGTTGTAGTGTTTTACAGTATCTGTAGCTATTAATGTGATGCTCATCATCCCCCCCCCCCCCCCCCCCCTGACAGACACCACCTTAACTAACACATTTTCTGGGGGAAACACTGTTTCACACCTCATCTCGCAGGTCTGACCACCTTGGCACTGTTTCCATGGCAGGATTGTTTTTTTTTTTTTGCCATTTAATGCAAAACTTGCGTTACCATGGTTCCGTTTGCATCAGATTTTAAGAAACCTTCAGAAGCAAGCACTCTGTGTATTTGAAGCCAAATCACCTCCGCAAATGTCAAATCATAAAAAATAAGAAAAAAGAAGTGTGGCGGCCACTAAGGAATCCAAGAGAAGCGCACTTCCGAGTGTCCGGACTTGGTTAGCATTCCTCTCAGGGAATGAGATATAAAATATTAACCTTGTTTTCCGGCCTAATTGGCTGAAGCTTCTGAGAAGGTGAGAGGTGAGGATGAGAAAGCACTTTGAACACAGTGAGAGAGAGAATAGCAGGCGACATTGCTCATTAGCTCAGAGGGTGCGCTTACGCTAGGACGCTTCGTCTGTGAACGCGAGAGGTCACATTTAATGAAATTTTGTTTTCTTCCTAGCATCCCCTGCTCTTTATTCATTAGGCGGCTGCAGATGTGGCAGCATCACTAGCCTCCTGTGTATGAGCATAAGCCTACTAACCTACGGTAATGTACTCCAAGTACACAATAACAAGGATGTAAAGCTGCTGAACTGGATGATGAGATGGTGTGACTGTCTCTTTACTCCGCTGACGTTTAACAAAACTGTATATTCAACATTCAAGAACACGACCCAACCTGTCAACTCCGTCTTTACTTCCTTTCAGTGAACACAAACCCACGCGCACACACTTCGAGAGTGAACACAAGGCCCACTCGCAAATCAGTTCATTCATTTCATTCCTTGCTCCGCATCTAAATTTTAGTTTTTTGACCCACTCTCCTTATTTTTTGATACGTCATCTTCATTTTTATTTCATTTTGGGGCGGTGTATCTGCCTGTAGGGGGTTTCTATCTAACCGAGGGGTTTGAACATGGGAAAAATAAGAAGTATATTACAGTAGAGCAGGAACTCCTCGACTTTAAGAGACAATATAATTGACGTAGATGTAAGAACTTCAGGTAAATATAGGCTCAAAGCCTCACCTTTAATTGAATCCTTCCTCCTTCTCCAGACAAAAACCTCCGCCTCGGCAGCACCATTTATTTATTGTCCTTCATCGTGAATTATTACAGGGGGGAGAGAAGGGAGCCATTAATTAGACAGGGATGTAAGATGTCTCAATGCCAGCCATTTGTCTTGCAAGTGATTACTTAGAGAAAAGCTTTTTTCTTTGATACGTGGCCGAAAGCCATGGTATTCTCAGGGAGATGTACAGGGATGAAGATAAAGGGAGGGCATCATTCAAAAACACACAAACCCAAGGCCAGGATCAGTATAGCTGCCATGAGCACGGAACGGTTCATAAGGAAACCTGAGTTACAGTGACCACAGCACTACGTTGGCACCGTGGATTGATCGAGGTAGTTAAAATATATGAAGACATTTGAGTTGCACTTCATGTCACCACAATATCACTGATCACGCCCAATTCTGTACAGAACGATTGTCTTTTACTAGACTCATAATCAAAATTGTCCACATTTCCGCTGAAGATCCACTGAGATGGGTCTCAATAGCCACGTGTCTCAGACTCTTCACATAAAACACGCCCACAGACTGTATGTTTGAGCTTTATAATGTGGAAATGCAACATAGGAGAGATGTTTGATGCAGTACATCAAATACCCCTTTCCACAAATTTGTTAGCGTCATATTAAAATTAATATGATGAATTAGTGGCTTTCAACTTTTTTTCCTCATGGGTGAGTCAGTACGCCACTCGTTTTACATCGTTAAGAAGAACAAATGGATTTTAACATAAGAACGATCAGCTAAAGTTTGAAAACTTTCTGACTTTGAGCAGTTTGGCATCCACTTGTTTTTCTGGGAAATCTGCCAGAGTGTACTATGATTACGCTACAAAGACATAAAAAAAAAAGAAAAAAAATTTTAAATAACTATTTTCTTTGAATTTGAATGAAGTTGCTAGGGATGCACAGGGTACCGATATCGGGCCGAATCCAATAGCTGGATTGGGGATGTTGCCAGTCACTTCCACACCGCCTGGCCTGCAGCTGATTAATCAAACACTAGGATAATCAAAGCCCAGGTATCAGGTGTGAAAAATTGCATCAATGCATCCGGAGAAGATGCAACTTCTGTCTGAAGTGAATGTAAAGTTAAAAAACACAGTGAGTCAAACGTTCTCAGAGTCCTGAGCCTCCTGATTTTAGTGATTTCATTTGCAGCCTATACACAGCAAAAAACTAAGTGTGTGGTAGAGAAAAATATATTAAAACTTTCATAATTTTTACATTGGAATATTATTATTCAGAGAATATCCCAAATATTCTTTGCAATATCTAATATAATAGATACACATATGTGATAAATTTACTGTGTGGGAAGAGTATGTTTTATTATAGATTACTCATCGTATTTAAATGTTTTATAGTCGCTGCACATAAACTGGAAAATGCTAAATTACTTTTAAACTGGAATTGTAGCGTGTTCGAATCGATGCATGTTCCTTTGAACAAGAGAGGATCCTGTGATTTTCACCACGGAAGGAAGAAGACAGTTGTCAGGCTTTTTTGATGCGTCAGGCTGTTTGATACGGAGCTGCTGCGGGGCTGGCTAGCTCCGGTGAAACCGAACTGTCTTTCTGCTTTACATGTGTGATGATATGAGTCTGTGTGATAGTTTGACTCCTGTTATTCCAGTAGTTAAGTTAGGTTATATACCAAAATGAATATAAATCCTGATGGCTGTGCTGACTAGGTTAACGTGTGTTAAAAGGAAGTTACTCTGCACTAACAGCAATTCTAGTGTAAACCATGACAGCCAGGGCTTGGTTTGTCTGCAGCTATAGAAACATGCCAATGCAACATGGCGACCTCCGTTTCTAAGGTCATGGAAATGCAATGGCTATTTTCAGGTGGAAAAATACTGGAAAAAGGCAATGGTTTTGATGTGGTGGCCACAGACAAGTTGCTCTCTCCTTCTTGCCCTGGATGAATGGGAGGCTGAAGCATGTGGAGAGAGGACGGACCCAGCGGTCTCAGTGGGTTCATGAAATGTTGTGTTGAGGAAAAATATCGTGATTATTTTTGTTCAAGAGCTGAAAACATGACACGCTCAGTGTAGACCACGCTCAGCATCTCGTCACGCTGCCGGCACTCCCATTGTAAGAATTGTTTCAGTTCAAAAGTGCTAAAAATATATATTTTTATAATTAATCACTGATTCATTAATAAATGACGTTATTACTGCACCCTTTGTCCCTCTGTCTGCGTCTGTCTTTACCTTGGTCCTGTCGTCGCGTTCCCAGTCACACTCGCTCTGCATGTCTCTCCCTCCGGCTGCTATATTGCTATCAGCACCAAGTCAAAAATGTTCCTGTTATTGATGCACACCAATGCACAGCCTCTGACAGGAGCAGACAGCATGAAAAGAGAAGCTGCTGAAATAAATACATATGTAATGAGGGGAAAAGGGGCCGCCAAATGGCTTGCCAATTTGTGTTTGTCAAAGGCTGAGCTGGGGTTGCATTGACTTATAGATCTATAATGAAGCCACTTCTTACGTCATTTAGAGGGGTCTACACAAGGCTTCACGCATTCCCACCAACGCTGTCTCTTTGGAGAGGTACTAGATTAAAGAGGTGACCAGCTTTCTTCATTATAGAAAATTGTTTGATCCAAAGTCACTCTGGCTGTCTTCATGGGGGAAATTGCATGCCATTTCTGCCAACGGCTTTCTGCAAAGATAAAAAAAATACAAGCTGGAGCTGCCAAGCATGAGCATTTCAAGAGCAATTTCTGTCGCGCGGAAAAGTAAAGTAACTGCACTCACACAGCCATATGGTTATATCTTTATCTCATTAGGTCTTGTTTACAGTGTGTTAGCAGCCACGACGGGGGAAAGCACCATGGTATATGTGCTCCTGCCTCATTTCATTCATCTTTCACGCCCTCAAATTAGTGAAAATACAGTCTCCACAGCACTCTGTCACTACACTTTGGACACGTTATAATCTCACCTTTGTGTCATTTGTCAAAGTTGCTTTAAGGAGTGGAATGGGCTCATCGTTGCCCCTTGTGGGGAAACCCACCCAGTGCAACTGCGGTTATGACCCACCAGCAGCAGTGGGTGTTTTCTGCTCTTCACGGGGCTGAAATGAGCCCGCTGTAGTCTTGGAAAACAACACAAAGTTGAGCATTATGCTTCATGGGAAGCATTTTCAAACAGGTTTCACAAGCATGAAGACAAATTGCTTTGTCTGGCGTGTCTTCTCAACTCCCCCATGTCCAATAAAGACCAGCATATGGTCTCTCCCCTGAACTCACTACCAGCATGGTGAACCTTCCAACAGTTCCTGAGCAGATGCTCATGCTCTGATGTCAAATTGTTGCACATTCAAGAGAGCTACTGTATACTGACTAAAAAAGGTGCAATGTTGTTTCATCCGATGTATACAGGCGTGTAAAAGTGTGGTCTTGTTGAGAGTATAGTAGAGGACCACTCTAGTAGACCAGCACTACCTAACACCTGTGTATGTTACGACTATGTTTGACTTCAATACAATGTCTGAATATCTTGATACTGAAGGATACCATGGCAAAAGGCTAAAAAATCAAGAAAAGGAATGGAGTAACAGATGCCAGTATGTGGTACGTAAACTCATATTTTTTTTATTAAAAATGTATTAATTAAAACAAATGTAAATGGTAAGCAATAATCTGACATCCCCTATATTCACTCAATTTCATATCTGCAACCAAATAAGATATTAAACATTTAATAAGGCTTTTTTGTCAAACAGAGCCAGGCTGACGCATCAGTAACAGTTCTAATTGGAGCCGTGTTATTTACCTTGTTTGTTGAAGGGAGTCCTGCTGATAAAGACACCAGCTCAGAGAGGGATCGGCAACTGGCAAGCAGTTCCAACAAACTCCATTTGTAGACTCCATCCTTGTGATTGACACTAGCTAAATCCAGTTTACTTTGAATGTTGCATAGTTAAATCCGCCTGCTCCTGCAGGATCCCAATCCAGTCCTCTAAACTGGAGTGTTGCACATCAACACGATCGATAGGAAATAACCGTGGCCTCTTATTAAAACACTGTCATTCATAATCTAACAGTGCTAATACAATGGATTATTCCATTTTTAATGGGAAGGTATTACGATACCTTTCTTGTATTAGTATACCATAAAAAACTCCACAGAAAGACATCATCCGCAGAAAACCATTCAACAGCTTGTCCATACTTGCATCGTTGGGATGAAACCACACACAGCAGTCTCTGTTTTGTACCAAGGAACAAAAGCAACAACAGTGGGCTTGTTACCACAGCTACATTAATGGATATGTCAACACCGTTGGTCAGCTCAGACAGCGTGCCTTTAAAGCCTATTGTACTGTATGTCTAACCTGCATTAACACACCAGGGTACTTCCTGGCTTAGAATGAGGTGGATGTGTACTGCTGCGGTGTGCCTTCAACTGGCTCAAGCTAAATAGTTAGATGACTGAATGAAATTACCATTACAGGGATAGTTAGCAGGGCCTATGTTTATTTTCCCCTATTTGTTTTGACTTATCCAACGTGAGCATCCAGGGACACAGGATGCCATATGTTGTACTGATCGTAAAGCCCTCTGAGGCACACTTATCCTATCAGGATATTTTATTAAAATTGAATTGAATGTGAATTCCTGGATATAAAATTTCCATTTTCATGTTCCCCGTAACTCGATAAACAAAATAACCATTATGCTATGTTGAGACTCATATAGATATACTAAACAGATTATAAAACAAACAGATTATTTATCCTGTTTGTGAACATTTAAATACTTTTTTTAACTAAGTGAAATTATAGACACACAAGACACATTTATAAGAGTATAATTTTTAATATAATTTGATTAGGGATGCACGATATTGATTTTTTGAAGCCGATATCGATAACTTTCTGCTCCTCGGGACCGATACCGATAACCGTTAATATTGTTATTCGTTTTTGAATGTATATTCAGATCAAATTCAGGTCAAAAACACTAATGACTAAGCTTAGGTAGATTTAGCATAGCTTTGCCTTTTACCAAACACCATACCAGATGTATCACAGTGACATGATAATTAATACTATGAACAAAAGAAAGCCAAGAACAGTTTTGACTCTTCAATAAAATGACAATATTTATATATATATATATATATATATATATATATATATATATATATATATATATATATATATATAATAAATGTGAAGAGTAGATAAACAAATATGTGTATTTCAACGGTATATCTGCACTACTACTGTCTATACCGGGGGTCACTAACAGGCGGACCGCGGTCCGGATCCGGACCCAGACGCCGTCCTATACGGACCCGTCAATAAATTATTCAAGTATTTTAAATTTTGACGGGGCGCTTCTATTTTGACCGGCGCAGCGTTTCTAGACTTTACGGTACTGGTTTAGCGAATCAGGAAATCCACTGACCAATTGCATTCGAGTTAAGCCATCCCACGTGATGCTACTCAGCCAATCAAATCTGTGCATTCCCGGCGCTGCCTGCCTGGCTCACAGACAGTGAGAGATCATGCGAGAGATGATAGAGAAAGAAGTCAGATAAGAGTGAGAAAGACAGCGGGAGAAGAGTGGGTAATACAGCGGGAGAAGAGTGAGAAAGACAGCGGGAGAAGAGTGAGAAAGTAGCCCTGTACACATTGACCATGTTTGGCTCCACATACAGCTGCGAGGCAGCTTTCTCTGCAATGAACATTATTAAAAGTAAATATCGATCCAGGCTCACCAATGAGCACCTGCACATGTGCATGAGAATGGCCCTGACATCATTCCAGCCTAGAAACAGAAAACAACAGAAAGTGGGGGAGTTGGATAAAAGAGAGAAAGAAAGAGAAGCTAAAACGGTTCAATTGTTAAAATATGTTGAGATATCTGCTTTTGAAATTGGTTGAGACTGTTAAAACATTCACAAAGAAAAAGGGGAAACTCAAGCTGCTGCTATACTTTATTTAATTTTTCAAAAATGAAGTATATATTTTATCTTTATTTTAAGATTATTATTATATTTATTTTCACCATTTTGAATTTAAATGCAGCCCTTCTTTTCCTTGAAAAGATTAGTTTCAGTTGAGTCAGTTGAACCTCCTTAAATACATATAATACACATATCTTCATTATCTGTTATATTATCTGTATAAAAGTGACAATAAATATTGTCGAAATGTTTTTGAATTGTTCTTCCTATATTGATCTGACAGTCAGTTGTTGATTACATGCAGACGTTGATACAACTACTAGGCTACTTCAATACATATCACACTGAATCATAACGCAAGTTAGACATTATGATGTTCCGGACCTTTGCTTGAGGACATTTTCTCTAACTGGACCTATTTGAATTTTAGTTGAATACCCCTGGTCTATACCATACACACTCTCTGTCTGTGTGTGTGTCCCTCTCTCTCTCTCTCTCTCTCTCTCTCTCTCTCTCTCTCTCTCTCTCTCTCTCTCTCTCTCTCTCTCTCTCTCTCTCTCTCGCGCTCTCTCTCTCTCACTCGCGCTCTCTTTCTAGAGAAAGAGAGCTCTCTTTCTAGATAAAGAGAGCGCGAGAGAGAGAGAAAGAGAACGGAAAGAGAACGGATAAATACAAGAAGTGTACAAACTTCTTAGTTACAGAAACATGGCGTATTAATTTTATGGGGTTTAATGGAAAAAATAGCTCTGAATGAACAACAGCTGAGCAGAAGCGCTTGTCGACCGCCGCGGAGAAATACGCGTCTGGTCTGAACGGGGGGTGCGCGGATCGCTCGCGATTTTCGGCGGCGCACTGCGCCGCGGCGCTTCTGCGTGCAGTGTGAACTAGGGGTGGGCGATATATCGAGTATACTCGATGTATCGCGGCTTGTTCTACATGAGATGTAGTAAATGACTATATCGTGAACATCGAGTGTATGTTGTCACGTCAGTTTCTAAGCCGCCGCGGCAGAGTGTGACTTGTTTTAGCGCAGCGCTTTCCTCTGTCCCGCTCACAGACAACAGAAAAAAAGTCACACCCACTAGCTCAACTTACGTCACATACACGCGCCCACAAACACCGGCCCCGGCTTACGTTAGGGGCTGGGGGCGGGGTTAACGCTCAAGGCAACGGGGGGAAAATACGCCGCTGCGGAGTTTTACTAACGTTACTGTTCCCGGTAAGTTTCACTTTTAAAATGTTTCACCTCGTTGCAAACCAACGACACATTTCTGTTTAGTTTACCAAGCTAGTGATTACGTTCGTAACAGCAGCAACTAGTGGCTTTGCTTCCTCGGGTAATGGAAGCTGACCGGCTAGCTAGCCGGCTAGCGGGATATTGCTAACAACAACGTTAGCATGCCACTTTCTGACTGCCGTTGGCTCACTAAACGTTACCAACGTAACATAACATCTGTGTTCGCAGCGTCGTGGACACGTCTGTGATTAAACCGCTGTTCTCTGGTTTGTGTTTGTAGAGCTGTCGGACATCGGCGATATTGAACGGTCAAACCTGCAGATGACTAAACATCAAACACTCCGATCTATTGATCGCACACTGTTCTACACTTTAAAAGATGTTGTGATTTTAGTATTTTGTGTATTTTATTGTTATTGTATTATTTGTATTATTGTATTATTATAGAAATAGGCTACAGTATGTAGGCCTACATCATGTGGCATTATTTATTTTCATTTACCAGCTGCTAAAAGCTTATGTGCATTTTGCAATTGCCTTGAATAAAAACTGTTTTGTTAAATTTAACTTCGTTGTGATTTACCCCTTTTGCACACAAGTTTAAAATTGTTCTAATAGAAACCATTGATGAATACGGTATAAATAAGAATGGTTTAATGCAGACATATGTTGCAGGGACTACTAGAATCATCATACTGGCGTGACTATGCATCAAAGGGTTAAATTAAGCATTTTTAAGTGCTTTAGAGGAAATGTCAAAATATCGAGATATATATCGTGTATCGCGATATAGCAAAAAAATATCGCGATATCATTTAGAGGCCATATCGCCCACCCCTAGTGTGAACCTGGCGTGAGAAGGGAGCGCTCGATTTGTGGATTAACTCCCTCCTCCGAAACCTGTGATACCACAGTAACCACATCACATGCTAAACGGGAGGCGCCTAGAAAAAAACTAACGTCCCTCATCCCAATCCACCCGTAGCACTGTTTTAACACACACATCCTATCGTCGGATTATCGGAGGTATTAATAATTGTATCGGATTTATCGGGATGACGTCATAATTCCTATTATCGGGCCGATAATTATCGGTCCGATAATTATCGTGCATCCCTAAATTTGATCATTTTACTTCCTAATTAATATGATTTGCTTTGACCATTAATATATGTGGCACTCATGTTCTCATTAGTATGCTACTGTAATGAACTACTATCACATTTTACAGACATGTTTCCTGCCATTCCATCGGTGTAAACACATTGTAGTTCAGGCTCACATGGAGCAGCGTTCACAAACGCAGACTGATGTTTGCAACAGCATGAAGCAAGCATGGAACTATAGTAAAACATCGAACGGCAGGATAAAGAGAGTTGGTTTGAAAAGACCAACGTTTTTTTTTCGGCGTTACCATTGGAAACGGTGCGGCGACCGCTTTGATGCGGTCCAGCTGTTCCAGGCAAAAACAGAAAACTCTCCTCTTCCTCTTTGGCAGTTTTAGCAGCAACTATCCCGCTGCACTGGGCTGTTTATGATGCTGCGCCACCACATCAGAGTGATGCTGCCATTTTTAGAAATGATAGAAATTCACAGAGTGCAACACTTCCATGAAGACACCCGTCAGAGTTTTCGGGACGACATTTCGCCGGAGGTGACCGCCTCGTAATTCTCAATGCAGGAAAAACCCTGCATGCTCTGACATGCAGGATGCTGACCCTGTCAGTACAAAGCAAAGACAGCAATAAACGACACCACATTGGGTTTTTTCACAATACCTACCATTAGTTTATCCATAGAAATAGACCTATACATAGATCTTTTATACTGCTCTGCTTGAAATGTACCCTGTTGGAGCGCTGAAGGTATTAGAGAGGCTTTACATTTGAAATTCCCACAGAACACAATTTACATCTGAGTGAAAAGACATGTTGCTGCACATGGGAGAATGCTGCTGCATGTTTACTGTGGAAATTGTTGCGTGAATGTTACCTTCACACTGATTCCTCAGAGATTAATTTTGTGTTATCATGGAGCAGTAGAATGGCTACTGTTTTCTTTTGAGCCTTTATGTTCCAGGCAATTCCATACAATTATGTCTTGAATGTCACACAGTGCAATCTGAGTATTCAAAAACAACTAGTTGAGCTGAAACCAGCTAAAATATTGTTTTTTTGTTTGTTTGTTTGTTCGTTTTCAACCCGTTTTTATTGAGAATTAAACAAAAAAATACAGCTTTACAAAATGACATTCTAAATTTGACAATTGCTATGTACATCATCAAACACTTACTCCAAATCACATACTTTTGTTGATGCATGGGTTTGTTGGAGTGGACAGTGATACACACACTGAGCCTTGAAACTGAAGATTTCCCATTAGTTTCCTCTACCACAATAATCACCAACATATTTCACAGTTAGTTTTTTTTCCCTGAATGCATTCAGCAGCGGTGAGCCAAGACGAGTAAGCAAATTATCAACAGTGCCAGAGGAAAGAGGAAATTAACATAAAACTATAAGTCTGCCTAATTTCCCTCTAAAACTAAAATAACAGTTACTGAAATGCAGAAATATGTTGCTTTTATTATGATAAATTCTGCAAAGAAAAATTGGTTTGAGGATTTGTGCAACTGTGGTAATATGATCAAAACGAAGATGCAAGTAGAGTTAAATGACTTTTCCATAACCAAAACTAAAAGAGGTAAAGTGGACTGAAAAGTGTTAGCTGCTAACATTAACACACCAGCTAACAAGCTTACAGTGACGACAGTGATGCGCATTACAGGTGACGTTTTTACTGTTATAACACATTTTATTTATTTATTTCAATCAACAATCAACTTCAAGGTTGAAATTGCAAAAACGCTGACTCATGCCCAGCTTGACTCCCCACCTCTCCTTTTAATTATTTTGCAACAGGAACCTAAATATTCTCTCTCAAAGCCTATTTTTGCTCAAGCTGTCAATATCCACAGCTGATGGAAAGTGCCTCTCAGAAACGCCTCTCACAGACTTGGTACAAATGAGCTGACGGTGGAGTTGCCAGGGAAACAAGCACCATGATCCCTGATTGACGAACCACAATCGCAAACCCATCAGGAAGTAAACGGTGCTGCATGAAGAATACGCACCGGCAAAGAAACCACGCTCCTCCACTTATCTGCCTACAGCTGCTGCTCATCCCAAGCATCCGACCTGCGTGTTGCTTTTTCTGGAGCAAATTGTACAATTTTGGACTAAATACAGTGAGGAACAGTGGGTATTTTTAGCTTGCAGATAATCAGTCAGTCAATGATACATTATACAGTTTTACACTGCAGCACAGTCTGTCTGGAGATTTGACTGTGCATGGTTCCCCCCTGAAAAAAAAAAAAAAAACAGCCTACACTTTGCTTCAGTGGAGAGCGAATGGGATCCCTGTGGACAGTGCAAAAGAAAAATCACAAGCTCATATTTTAGGCTGTGAAAGAGTACCTTACGTGAGTTTCCCCCCCTCTTTGCGCTAGCTGGAAGGCAAGAAAAACCCCCAGCAACATTTCCTGCTGACGGCATCGCTACTTCTCTCTCTCACTCTTCCTCTCTCCTCTCCCCCGTCTCCTCTGACATCAGAGAAGCGTTGCTGCTTCACCAGAAAGCCAAGCGAAAATATACACAGAGTGGATCTCACGCCAGCGCCCTCCTCCAATTGAAGACCTTGTCAACGTAACCACACTGTGATCGCATGCTTTGCACCTCTTCACTTTTACCCCATGCTATCCGTGCAGTAGAGGGGGGGGATGACAGGAGATCCGGGACCAAACTGTCTTCATCCATTCCCTCAGTCTGGCTGTAAAGCCCTGGACGCTGTTAAGAGTCCCTGTCTTTCTCTCTGCATGTCTTTCTCCTCCTCCTCCATCTATTTCCATCTCCTCTAGCTCCCATTCTGGCAAGCCGGTGCATTGCGTGAGCGACCTCGTAACGCCGCCGCAACACTAATGGCAGCAGAGGCCCTTATCTGGCAGGGGAAACGGGATCTCATCTCCCGAGCTGCCCCCGGCTACTAGCCTACACACAGAGACATACATTTAGCATCGCCAATGCACTCAAAGAGGAAGAGAGATAGAATTCAATTTCAAAAGGGCTCGCAGAGAGAAAACAGGGAGGGTTTGTTTGTGCCTTTGTTTGCTTCTCCTCCTGCCTTGTTATGCAGCACCTTGAATATCAAAAATTAATAAGGAAACATGATTTGCATTAAGCTGGTCAGTCACTGAGAGAAAAAAAAAACCCAAAACAAACAAAAAAAGTTTGTTGATGATGAGCAGAGACACAGCCCAGCGTCAGCATGTACAACACACTGCAATGTGACACAAGTTCCATTCAAATGTAGACATGCAGGGCTAAAATGATTGGCTCTTTAATTAATTGCATTATCATCAGCAAACACAGTGATTTTCTCCCAGCCGTGAAAGCTCCTGAGAGAAGACAGATATAATGTAGCTGAGGCCACTCCACTCAGCAACTGCAGGAGGAAATCAACAGGCAGCACGGGGCAGCCACATAGTCACAGTGCCCCCTACTGGCCCACGCAGCATCCACACCCTCAAAGAGCATTCCCTTTGGCACTACATCCGGCAGCGAAAAAGCCAAGGGCCGGGCATTTGTGCACACAGCCGTGGGACACTCATAGCATCCCTTCAGAAAAGGATTTTCTGCCAAGTGTTTGGCAGGCCGTGCAGTGCTCATACATACTCAATTTCAGGGTTGCATTTGATATAAACAGCTTTACATGATAGTGCAACGTGAATGTGTACCATTGAGATGGAAAACATGCACCCTTCCCGAGTAAAGCATTTACAGGCTGCCAGGGGAGGGCTCCGAAATAGTGACTACGCATGTGCCACAAAAGGTTCAGAGGTTTAGAGGCATAGACGTATTGTACAAGTGTCCAGCATCACAAGGATGAATGTACAGATTTATGTTTTCCTCTACTTGTCAAAAATGTGAAATTTCAACTTAAAAAGAGCCAAATTGTTGCATTTTAGTGACGGAATCCACCCGTTAACAGGATTTAGGTGTTATTTTCAGTCCTTATGCTGGGAGGCAGAGAGACAGACTCTGCTGGCAGGCCTACTAGAGACAAATGGTGAGGCTGATCTGAAGGCACTGAATAATGGAACAACTGCAAGGACACGTTGTGTTACCAGCTGTGAGATTTAAGGTGGATATCGGGACATTCTGTGACTCGTGGCTGTGGTCTACCATCTTAAAACTTAGCTGGAGTGGATGTTTAAGACTAAAACTGAGGCTACAATTCTGTTTAAGTCCAGCTGAAATGGCATTTCAAGAGAGGGTTCATCATCCATAAAGGTGATGTATTTTAGAGTAAAAACAGGATAGACAGACAGGAATCTATACTCGGAGCTCATGACTTGTTTGAAATCATTCAAAAAGAACAACGTCCATTTAGATTTAAAGTGGTTTTCTTTATCCTCCTTTAACCTCACAGGCTCCGATTCAAACGCAGCCACTGTCCACATTAATACTCCTCCAAACGGTCATGCCAGACAGACTTGTTGTGCTAAAGCGATGCAGTTTGTTGGGAAACAGCAGCGGCAGGATGAGCATATGGTTGAACTGGGCAGAGCGTATGTCCCCAGTATTCATGCTCGAGTCTATGTCCACAAACATGACAGACCCAGGCCAACACCCCCGGGCACAGAGTCTGCTCTTTGCTTCTTTCAAACAACACCCTAGTGTTAAGAGCCTGCATGGCAATACCAGCCCTCAGAGTGACAACGCTGTACAGTAGAGATGCAAAGCTTTACTGTGAGTTACATGAATTAAAATGAAATATTAACATACATTTGATCTCAGGTAAAGAGCTATCTCTGGAAAGTGTCCACTATTGAGGGATTGGCTCATACCACCCATCTGTTAGAGCATAGAAGCATATGTAACCCTATAAAGATACATTACAAGGGTGAGTTACACTATATTAGCTATAACACATACAGTAGAAACTTGTCTTGTGTTTATTAATGCCCTCATTACTGAGGCTGAAGGGAAAGCTAGGCCCATGATGGACTTTTCCTTTCTGCATTGACAACTTTTATTCGCACGCAAGACGTCTTTTATCAATTATAATGGAACAAAAAATGAAAGGAAGAAGATTTAAGCAGCTCGGTAATTTTAAATTTAAGAAAAAGGAACTGAAGAGCGATGCGATGTGATGAAAGTTGATTTAATGAGCTGCCAGAGGTCATTAGGGTGTTGTAGCAGCATTCGTCATAGGATACAGAGAAAGCCAAGTCATAATGTAAGAACATTACATCCTTCAGTGAGAGGTGCATACTCGCATGCATTATGAGGAAAGACAATTCTAAAATACATAAGAATGCCAACACTGGCGTGACAGAAATCTGCGTTTCGTACTAAATTAAACATGTAACCTGCAGCCCGTACTCTGCTTTGTTGATGTCTGTTTTTTCCATGCTTGAAGACAGTAATCCCTCCAGAGGTGAGCGGTCCATTTATGACGACCGTTGATTTATAAGTGTAATTATAATCACAGAAAATAATACACATATTTAAAATGTAGCCCAAGAGGAGCAGCAGTGGCACTCCAGAGAGAACCAGGCGTCCACTCATCCTTTCGGTTGCATTGCTTTATTAGGATGAGTACATCAATACATCAACTGTATATTGCAGTGGTTGTATAATTTTCCAATTTGGTATTCATCAGTTTATTTTTTTGATTATGCTAATGTTCATGATGCAATAACATGCTTCCTTTAATACTTTAAGTTGCAGATGAACATCTAACATATATTTCTTTGTAAATGAATGGAAATTTGACCAATTTGTAAGTCCTTAATAAACAGCTAGAGAAGATTGCTTTGCTTTAAACTGGTTGTTTCCTGACACCGGTGCAGTTTCTGTGAAACCAACATAGCTGCCATGAACCAACACCTCCTCCTCCTCCTCCTCCTCCTCCTCCTCCTCCTCCTCCTCCTCCCCGACGGAAAGAGGAGCGCAGCTTCTCCTCTGTATGTTTGTTCCAGTCAGCAGGTTCACATGGATGCCATCCAACTTCCCTGCAGTCTGCAAAGGGAACAGAAGGTCTCTGTAGTGATCTGTTAGTGTTTCCTTTACAATCCAGCAATTAGCCTCACCCGGTGACAAAACAAAGATTTTTTCTCAATGTGATCTAATTAGGAAGCGATTTCCGTAAAAAAAAAAAAAACACACCCACACTGGCCCCCATGGAGATTCAAATGATATGTAATTGAAGTTTAATGGGTCTCGGTGACAATAACAAGCAGCAATGAATATTAATATTGTTTAAAAGACAGTAGCAGTCTGTATGGGTTTAAAACAAAGAGCTGCTACAGTGCAATGTACCAAGGGCTGAAAGGAAGCATCTGCAAGCAGCAGTGTGACCTACTGAGTGGGAGCAGAAGCACACGAGTTTATTCAGGCTCAGTGTTACAGTTCAGCCAGACTCAATGCAAAAACAGATGGTGCACCGAGGAGGAGCGGCGACACAGGGAGACACAGATAAGACACTGCAGCAGTCTCGCGCTCACATTCTCTTGTGGAGCGGACTGCAATTATTCGGGGAGAGTCAGCTGAGCTCCGTGCTGTTCGTCAGCATCGCCTTGCTTCACGCTCACACACTTCTGCACATTCATGCTGGTAGACACCCATCGCAACCCCGGGCTGCTGCTGTCAGCCGAATCGATAAAAAAAAGGAGTGTGTTTTGAACGTAACAGGTGGTGTTCATGAAGGGGGGCTGTGGAGGTGCATCTGACAAACCTCTGCTCTAGGTTGCCATGTCCTGCCCAGAATGCACTCTGTGTTACGCCAGGATCACCTGAATACTTAACTGTGGCGGACAGAGTGTTAGGAAGTTTCAAAAGGGCCTTTTTTTAAAAAAGTATTCGACATCCCCACCACCTCCTGCCAAGCAGCACCACCTTCCCATGCACTGAACTCAATTAAACTCTGCCACTGACCCACTTTATGAGCAATAAGCCCGGGGAAGTATCCGACAAATGCATGTCGGCGTGTGCCCAGAGGACCGCGGCTTCAAGGAACACTCGGAGGGAAGCGTAACGACATGCAAATGTCTTACTCCTCTCAAAGACACAGTGAGAAAGAAAAAAAAGGAGAGTCACTGACCCTTTGTTTTTCTATAATAGATTACAGCAGCTTCTGTCAAAAACCACGAGCTAATCACTATTTAAATCAATCAGTTTAATCAAACGCTCCGCATGCATACTGATCACCAAGACAATAACTTGCACCAACAGAAAGTCTCCTCGTGGAGCGAGGAGCAAGGCTTCAAAGAGAATCTATTAGCAGATGAAGTGATAACGATTTTAGGACACAGGTCCATTAAAAGCCATTTTCTTTAAAAAGCCGCGGAGAAAGCTTGTGGGCCTACGGAGTCCGGTGCGGCTCCCATCAGCTCCAGTGTGGAAAAACAAGAGCACTGGGCCACTGGGACCCTCCTGCGAGCATCATCGGCCTCCTTAACTATTCTAAACTGACATCAATTGCTGTGCCGCTTCGTCCCAGCGGACCTTGTTAGCTCTATTTAATGGCAAAACGAGCCAACTTCTAAGTCCTGCTCTGGCATCGCGCGCGGCGAGCGCTGCTGCACGGTTGTATGAGGTGGTGAATATAAAAAGATATCACACTAATTACTGAAGGGACACAGGTTTGGGAAGGCTAAACATTTGTACATTTGTTAGCGTGTGGAGCCACTTTGTCTTGGCAATCATCGAAGGGCATTTTCATAACCACGCCATAACTACTACATTAAAAATATGAGCGGCTTGTGATAATGTTTGAGCATGTATTATTTCTATGATTATTTCTAAGGCGTTTGTTTGCTGATGAAATTTCATAACGTCTGAGTTCTTCATTATCAGCTTGTATTGAGTGCTTTATGGAATTGGAGAATATTGTCCTGGTAGAAGTGAGCAGTATTTTAACTCAATGGCCCAACGAGATTATGATTCTGTACCAAAATGTCTCACCTGCAACAACTAGCAAGCTACAAAAGTATTATTGCAGGTGTGTGTGGGGGGGGGGGGGTCTTCGGTAACTAACCAGTTAATTTGCAAGCAAAAAAACAATAATTCGCACTTTCCTCACTCCATTTCCTAAATGAGCTTTGGTGCCACATTCCGAAGCGCTGTATCAACCCAGTTTAATGCTTTGTGCTCTGAATGTTATTTTCTGTTGGCTTTGCTGATGTTTATTGTCACATTTTGTTCAGGTTACCGGTGGCCTGAGCAGAGTGGCGGGTCAGTGTTTATTTTTTCATTTTGTGCCTAAGCTTTATTATTACTTATCTAGAAAGCTGTTGGTAATTCAAAAGATATATTGGTAATGTTTTTGGAACGCCCTCTAGTGGACAGGAAGTAAAACAACCACATTGCCGATGAAGGTATTGCCAATGTAAAAGCGCTGTAGTGTAAATATATGTATAAAAATTGAGCTTTTAGAATTTGAATATAATTTGAATATTGAAAAAAATATGGAATGAAATTCAAATAGCTTTATAAAAGGAAAATTCACAGCTCTGTGAATGCATCGCACCATGTTACACACTTTCTGATGTGATAACAAAGCAATTATGTTGCTTTGGTGGACTAAACTGCAACTATATGCAAACCTGTTCCGCCCAACGGGGCTTTGCTGGCCCAACTGTAACAACGACATTAGATTCATGATATGAACATGCACAATAAACACATCACAAAAGACTGAAATGTGATGAATAATAACAAATATTTTCATTTAGGGCCAGGGAATGAAACCTGGAATGGGAGCAGTGGAGGAGCTATTTATCAATACGCTTGTTCAACGAGCTGTGTACTCTCCACTCTTTTATTAGGATGGAGACGGAGATGGTTGAGAATATTATGAAGATAAGGAAGTGGACCCATCGCTTCCCTTTGAGAGGCTGGCTGACATTTCCTCCATCTTGCCAATCGGATTAGCACAAATGTTCTGGGGGTGGAGGCTTCTGCACTTTTGTCCGTTTTAGTTTGGGAGGATGCAACCCCCCACCAGATCAGGTCAGTTTGTCTTCTAGGGGTAAAGGAGCTATTTATCCTGAAACTCTTATAGCCGTGAATTCAGATCACACTCCCTTAATTCTCCTCATTTGGCATCTGTTGTTGATGTGCCCTTGAGCAATAATCACCAGCTGCACCATTGCAGCTCCGAGCAGCTTGTTATAACAGTGACTTTGCTGGACATCTCTTAGTTATGTAGGAGAAAAAATGTCATTGTGGAAGTGTATAGACGCAATAATGGCCATAAAGATTTGAATTTTACAACTCACTTTATTCTGCCATCTAATTTAAGAGATATAAAAGCACATTGTGAAAGCATAGGGCCGGTTTGATTTCCTGCATCCATCCCTGCTTCTCTGCTGAAACCTGTGGGAGTCGAGGTGGCGTTGATCACAGCTCAATAAGCAGCGCCGAGGTCATCAAGGCCACCTCTATATAGAGCTCAACGGTGGAAATGCTATTAATATTCATATCCAGTGAAGACTTTCCACCAGAAATTAGATAGTGAAACGATATTTGCTCCAGAGGAAGCCACGTGTCTGTATGATATCAACCCAAAACACGTTTTATTCATGATGGAGTTTATCAGCGCCGTCTCCGATTGGTCGAACTAGCGGTTGCCATGGAAACGTTTACAGCAGCTGTGAACGGACGTGCTTGTACATGCTGCTCCGAGGTCTGTTCACCAGACTTAAAAAAGGTACCAAAATAGAGGCTCAAAAAGACGGCATTTTTTCCCCCTTTCTTTGCTGCAAAACAAATATTTTATGGTCACATTTTGTAGGTTGGTTTGGTTACATGCTTGCATCTCTTTACATAAGGATTGCATACAATTTAAGTAATATAAACTCTATATAAAGATTTGCCGTAACGTAAATGGAGTGAATTAATAGGAATTTCACTTCCAGCACCGGAGTCGCTCAACAGGCTGACCGTTTCCCTAGGCAACAGGCTACACGCGGCAAGCAAACAGTAGATCCCCAGACAATCTGAATGTGTATACATCTGTCTGCACATTATATGTGCATGTGCTGCTCGGAGACTTTGTGTTTATTTTATTTAGCCTGCTAAATGTCTGGAGGTGGAGGTGGTCCCCATGAGTCCCTCACCGTGCTCTAGTTTACCATGTCAAACTCACAACTGCTGGATTTAATTTCCCCATTCTTATTCTACAGTAGAAAGTGACAGCAGACATGGTGACAGAAAGAGGGAGATTAGTTTAGGTTCTTAGCTGGATATGAAAAACGACATGTAATCCACACTAAACCACACGGAGAGACACCAGGGAACACCAATTGCACATTAATTGAAAAGGCTCATCTGTATTAAACTGCACATTATCCAATGAAAAGTGACCAAATCAAAGTACCCGCTATTACTGACAATGGAGGTTTTTCCCTTGTGATTTGCTGATGCCAGATGTCATATAAGTCAGAGGAGTTAGTAAATGTGCAGTTAGAGAGACTGGGGGCATATTTGACTAATGCTACATGGACACATAAAACACAGTTGTAATAACTGTGGAGATTATGTTTCCATCGTTTCTGGCTTGTCCGTGAAAACAACAGCAGGCAGATATTACCCAACGCACTTTGCAGTCCAGCCTGGATGACATTATTTCCATGTAAATTGGGCACATACTAATTTCCATTCTCATCTCTTTCCACTTAGTCTCTTTTTCAAGTGGCTCTCATTCTGTGAACATGCTGCTCCTCCGATAACTGAAGAGACACTTTACAATAGAACCATAGATTTGAGCATCTTTTTTTGCTGTAAATAATTAAATATCAAAACTTGGCTCTTTTATAATTTCGTGTTTTATCCATTCATTATATTGTACCAAACACACCGATGGGATCAGCAATTGGGGGTTCACTGTCTTGCCACTCCAAAGTAGACTGGAGGAGCTGGGATTCAAACCGCCGATCTTCCGATGGGAGAAGGACTCGCTCTACCTCTGAGCCACAACCGCCCCCTGAATAGTTGAAACAAGCTGTATTGAAGAAGACTTGAAACTAGAGATTGAGACCATAAACTCATGTTTACAATGTTTACTGAAATGAGAAATCAAGAATGAGAAGATGGGTCTTTTTCTCATCGACTGCCATGCAATCAGAGCAGTCGTCCCCTGATGGCCAGTAGAGAGAAAACCTAAAATGATGATGACATGGATTTGTCACTGTAATAGTATGCAGTTAAGATAATCAAACGTATGCTACGGGACAAGGGAAATTATTTACAATGTCAGCCTTGTGGTGGCGAGGGCAGAAAAGTCATCTGATCAAGTCTTCATCATCCTCATGGTTATCCATCCGGCTGTGTTTGAGATATTTCAGCATAATACACAGTATCATTGGTTCAGGCACTTTATGACCACTAATTGTGGTTCTGTGTGGATAGTAATCAAGCCTCTTGTATTGAGTCCTTGAGTCTGGTTTGTGCAGGTACCTTGCCAGCTGTTCTTTGACGAGTGTGGTCTTTAAGTGTGGTGGTGGCTTCCTGAACACTGCGTGAGCCCTCTAGGCACCGAGATGTGTGTGTGTGTGTGTGTGTGTGTGTGTGTGTGTGGGTGTGGGTGTGTGTTTTAAGGCAGGGTCACAGAGGAGTAATAGGATTGCTCAGCCCCGCTACCTCTCTCGACACCGAGGCAAAGACAGGCCTCCTAAATCATCCTCACATCTCTGAGCAAGATGGAGGACCTGGCATCGTCTCCCCCCCCGCCCTCCGTCCCCGCTGCAGCCGTAACCGCTCTCCCCTCCATGGTACAGATATGGCTCGCAGCCGTGATTTCCCTCAAAGCTCCAAGAGGATTGGAATAATATCTACTCAGCATTCTGTAAATATCCAGCGGGAGTCTGTACTCTAGTTCATCGCGGCCGTGCCACAGTTACTTCACACGGACTCGGCTGCTAATCCTCAACTTCGGCTATTTGCTCTTGAACTTCTCGTTTCACCACTCCTAAAAAAAAGGCAGCAATGCGCGAGGTGAGGGAGTCAGCTGATATTATTCATGATTCATGTCCTGTACACTCGTATTCAGGGTCATAAAGACACTGAAGCCTCTTACACCAGTGTACACATGGCCAGGGAAATGTTGAAACTTGAAGAAAATGACAAATTGAAAGTTATTCTTTCATCCAGGATATGAAGCTAGTCGAGTAGAATAGTTCTGATACTTTGATTTAGGAAAAATGTCTGTATTTATTATAGCCACTTCTAGTAAAATATACTCTTCCACCATTGTTCAAACACTTTTTGCTGCCACCAATAACGACAAAAACAGAAATAGATTTCTCTTTTCTTTATATTTCTTTTCATGACACCTGCACAGTGTGTTAAAGTTTTTATATCTGTGTCCCAAACCGGAGCAGAGGAAGAACAGTGTAGTCACAGCCCAGAGCCCCCATCCCAGACGATAAAAATAATGGTCAGATTTTTATATGTGCTTTTGTCCTCGGATGAAAAGAAAGAAAAAAAAAAGGTCCCTGGACACCAAAGTTTACCAGGAACAAGACAGTAACTTACAATAGGATGCCTACTGTTTATTGTAACAGAACAAAAAGATAAAATCTAGCACAGTGTGAGCAGGTGTACAAACAGAGAGGCCTCTCTGAACCGTCCCGAAACACAAACTAAGCCTTCACGAAATAACGTGGACCCTCCTGAACTTAAAATGGCCATTTTTCTACATTAACATTAGTTAAAATCATTGACCTTTAATCAATAAATCATCAAAATGATGTTTGCAACAAAATTTTATTTGTTTGATATTAATCATTTGCATGTTTGCTATAATTTTTAAGTTTTATTTCATCTTTTTTATTATTTTTTCATTTAGCCTCTGCTCAGCTGGTGCATCATAAAGATGGAGGAGCTGCTGGACAAGATGCACTTTTCAGACGCAGCATGTTGCCATGGACAACATGCAATGGACCGATCTCATTTCAGCTTAATTACCCGTAGTGTATTAATATGAGTAAGTCTACAAATAAGTGGCTAAGATCAGTAACACGATTGGCGATGGTGCAGAGTTTTGACTCATATATATATTGTATTTTATATTCTTTGACATCTTTGAAACTAAGAGCAGCTGGCATTCTAATTTTCTTCCAGGGCCCCCAAGAATGTCTGCCTATCTTATTATAAATCACCCACAGATTTGCACTTGGTTGGCTTCTGCCCACCCCATTTATAAGCAGGTGGGCGGAGGTGGCAGGCCAACTTTTCTGAAAGACATTTCAAGGTGAGCAGGTTCTATAAAATATTACAATAAAAGGTTAATTTGACAACCATTGCCTTCCTCTGCTCTTGTCTCAAAATGTATACTGTCTGACATTGGAGCTTGACATCTGTTCAATATTTCTCAGAAAGTTGATGTTTAATTTATAACAATAATCAATAAGTTTGTCCAGGCAATAAAAAAATCCTTACCAACCAAATTGCAACTTCATTTTTTATATATATTTATTGTTTATTTATACAGGGAGATTTTAGACCCCATCATCATCCTTTTTAAGATTATTTGATTATTTCTTTTTCACTAACAAAAGGATGTTTACAAAAAAAAACCAAAGTGATTCAAGTAAATTGCCAATGATAATATGATAATAATAATATAATTTTCAACCCAGCGTTTTGACGTCTTGGTTGTCTGTTGAGGAGACAAGAACCGTCTCATCTTGAGGAACATCCTGATGACTCTTTAATAGAGTATCTCACAGACAATATGATTTATGAAGAGCAGGCCTGCACTGTCCATAATGAAGCATTGATCTGTGACACACCAGCAGGGGCTTATCTGGAGCACATTCAGACTCATAATGCCCAGAAGAGTTGTGAAAGCTGCATCAGCGAAGGTGCTTACGTCACATGAGGAGTGGTATTCAATGAAGGGATACCCCATTGCGAACTGATAAGGCATTAGAACCATCAAACTGGTGCCAGCCTTCTTCAGTGCTGCATGGATTTCTTCTGTCAAGCTCATTTCTCTTAATCTATATGCACCCACCAATTTGGGAGTGGTTCAACGGAAATAGGGAAATATGCCCAATGAAATTGCTCGACATTCTGCAGTTGTTGTTGTATAGAGGACCAGTTGTACTAAAGAATGAGCGTCCTCCAGAAATACACAAGCATCCCCTTCTTTGTCAGTAGCTAATGTTGGTATGCTGGAGGCAGACGACAGCGCCCACGATATATATGCATACCTGGCAGTGATGTTGATAGGTTTTCAATGTAATGAGTCCCCGGGACCCACAGGTGGTGAGTTGAGTGGGTCCCTGGGAAATTCAATGGGTCCCGACTCCCCAGTTAAAAAAAAGGAATTCTTTCTTATATTATTCTATTTCTTAAATTGAATTGAGTGTTAAACTCCTTTGATGGTGGTATGATATGGTTATAATAAACGGATATATTCATTGAACATGTATGTTCAAAATGTATCTGAAATTAAACAAATAAAATTCCAAATCTGAAAAATCTGGGTACAACTAGGGGGGTCCCCTGGAAGAAAATGTTGTCAATTTTAACAATTAAATGCATCAATCTGGACTACTAGAAAATTGTAAGATTTGTTTAACTTAAATATTTATTATTTACCAATGCATTGTATCAGCAGGTTAAAGACAATAGGCATATAGAAATTGCACAAAAGACCAGCTCATCCCTAAAGCCTGTACAAGACAAAACAAGATGACAGAAATCACCTAATAGTAGTTTATTTATTATCTATTATTATTACAGTCTTCCACTGCATTTTGGGAGATGGTAATCAATGTTCAGGCTCAGCAAGCAGAAAAAAAAGATCAAATTTGATAATGTTTACATTACAATAATTACTCTTATTAATTTGTACTCTAAATAGATGTTTAACTCTACTTCTATTTCGTACGTGCTACGCCCTCTAACGGGCTTCGCTATTGGTTTATTTTGGAGAAGCAGCTCACCTGGGAGGGGGGGACTTCTCTCCCCATCTCATGTGAGGTGGAGAAGGGGGAGAAAGCTTGGCCACACGCGCTGGGTGAGAGCTCAGCACCCGAGTCTATCACTGACGTTTAGCATTTACTCCTGATTACTGTTTGCATGCCGACGAGGCAGGGCGAGTCATGTTCTCCTCATTTCCATAGTTAACCGCTCCTGCTTCAGCTTCTAGCCCGTGGTCGGGAAGCACAGCGGAGACTTTGGTTTGCTCTGCTTTGAATGAAGTTCCACCGCGACAACGCGCACTACTTGCGGAGTGACACGAAGACATGAATCAGAGGCATAAAAACCGTTGACAGCGTGAGCGGTCATTATGACCCGTGCCTTGCCGAAAAGCCGGATTTCCGGATTTATCCGGAAGAATCACATCCCCGATTAGCTCAAAAATTAAACATAACTAACACAGTGGAAAGTCTTTTGAGAAAAATGAAATGATGCAGATATGTTTTTGGTGTACACGAATGAGCACAGCATCGAGCAGTGGAAACGTGGGTTTATTTACTATGAAGTTCGTATTTTTAATTGTTGAAATGAAATCAGCGGTGACAGGCTAGTTGTTTTGGTAGCGGCTAAATTAGCATGTTGCGATACTTTGTACAGGGGATCACGTCTGCGCCGAGTAGATGCGCAGAGGGTTGAAACAGCACTGTCCAGTCTGCTAACAACAAGGTTTCTTTGGCCAGTTACTGTGATTAAACACGAGTTGTTTAATGTTCACAATGTATCGTTTTTCATGGGAAAAATGAGGTACGTCCCCGGGACGCATGGATAGTGAGTTTAGTGCGTCCTTTCAGATTTTAATGCGTCAGGGACGCAGGACGCGTACCTAGCAACATCACTGCCTGGAATGTGCCCATGAACTCAAGTCGCACACAGAGTGACCTTCATGACGTTATCAGCCATTTTAATTGATGGTTGAATTATATGTCTGGTTAACCTTTTGAAAACAATCTCCAACAAGTCAAGGAAATATGTACGGAGTGGAAGAAAACAATACAGGACCGGCAACTGTCAGAGATGGAATATGCAAACGCCAACAGATACAGACACCCTGCAATGAGCACATTGTGGTGCTGATGCTGAAGCAATATAACGTGCTGCTCTGATGTAAATGTTCCAAAGTAGTGCCCGTATTATCAGCTATTTTAAACAACTGGTTCTGGTTTCCAACAGCCTCATGGTTGACAGCACAATTGATTGTCTATCAGCTGTCATCACGGCTTAAATAGATGGATCTCTCCGCACTGATTGAGCTTGACTGCTGAGCACAGCGGAGGCTGGAACTTCCCACTGGGGCTGCACGGAACTCATTAAATCACATTGGGCACAAAACTCGCTGCAAGAACTTTACCCAACGGTGAATGAAAGTACGTCTGTCACCTTATCAATCGTGATATTCTGCTGCGTGTATAAGAAAATAAGTATGTCTGTAATTGTGAAGTGCAAGTAGCTGTCTAAGTCACTCTGTGTCTGCTGCACACTGTCCATAAGCAACACACAACTAGGGATTTGATTGCTTTTATTTGTGGAAATAGTGACAGCCCTACCATCCACTCATGTCTGCATCACAACACGCTTTGGTTGGAGTAGAACAAGAGCATCATTTTCCTCTTATTGTCTCTATTAACTCCATAGAAAACAACTTTCCAAGACATGTCTCTCGCCTTAGACGCGTAATCCATCATTGTTAAGTACTCATTTGAGTATGCCAAAATGTTAATGTTGAGTGTACTTCTGAAAAGTAACAATCAAATTCCTTATTTTTCAGTATGGATTACAGCTCTGAAGTAAGAAGTATGTTTTTGCCAATTTGGTTTAGGAACATAAACTGTTGTTAAATGCAGCAGATAAGAATTTTAGAAAAGTTATTGATGCAAAAGTCTGTTTAGTTTTTATGTGATCTCATTCAGGCCATTCGCCAAAAGGGAGAATTATATCAGTGTCGCCCTTAAGTAATTACATCTAGTTAGACAGAATCTTACTTACTAAAAACATCAGCCATACAAGATTGTATTGCCTGCAGTACTGAAGAAATGCATCAAGGGAAATCAACTGTGATTGATCTGTGATGGCACCAGAGCAGACATCCATAAAGAAAAGCTAAAATCATGGTCGTGTCGCTGCCCTAGTGGTGGATTTCTTTCACCCTGCTGCACACTCTGCCCCACCCAAAACTGTGATGTCAGAGCCAAGCACCCCTTTTTCTTTAATAGTACATCTACAGAAGCACTCTGACTCCACTGATTAGAGAGTCTCACATGCAATATTTGGTGATACTATGCTGTATCGATGATTTTCTCCCACCTCTGTTGAATATCCTGCATATTTTTTGGAATAAGCTCCCATGGAACATCAGAAGGGGCGGGACTTAGCCACTCTATAGACTGGCTGGCTGGAAAAAGAGGATGAATATATGAACATGAAGTAAATCGGATGAAGTGAGCCTCCCAGGAGTTAAAGAGAAAAGAGTGATGGCTCAACAAAAGCAAACTTTTAAATCAATGCTATGATTTGTAAGACACAAACTCTGGAAGCGATGTAAAAGCATGCAGCGCTTTATCTGTCAATACTATTCTGAGGTATGTCAGTGAAACTTGCATAGATTTATTTTTACCCCGTCATTTAAAGGTGTTGCAACACAGTGGAGTGACGGACCTCCGGGACCGTGTCCATAAAAATCCTGACAGTTATTTTCAACACCATCTCTATAGAATTTGTCAAACAGGCAACATTAGATTTCTTGTCCCAGTTTGCCAAACAGACAGGATGTGACATAAACATCCCTTGTGCTGTACGCCTTATTGCCTGGCCATGTCTTAAATCAGACACAAGATACCTGCGGAATAACAGGAAGAGCTCCAGAGAACTGCATTGACTGCCATTTTATATTTAATTTCTAAAAAGCGGGTTGATCAAATTGCAACAAACACTGGATAAGGAGATTCAAGAGATCTAAATGCAAACATGCAGAACATGCAGCTCCACACAGAGGGAACCCGGAACCGACCCGGGAATCGGACCCGGGACCCTCTCGCTGTGAGGCGACAGTGCTACCCATTACACCACCATGCAGCCATCCTGCATACCAACACTTTATATATACTGTATACAACCATAACCAAAAATCACATCTTACTGTTGCTGTTTTGTGATTAAAAGTTGTGTTCAAGGGTATATCAACGCTGCTAACTGCTACTCCAATGTCCCTGGATGGCTGATTCCAGACTGTTTTCACTGGCTTGGGAGAGCATTAGCACCCCACGCCTTCCTCCAGCATGGACCAGCCTATCCTTAGCCCAGTGAAAACACGTCTCCGCCTAGTGGAAAACTCATGATACTGCACATATCCTCAAGGAATTGGCCATCGATACAGGTCAGTGTTGGTCAAATAGACCAATGGATTATAGTTTTGGTAGAATAGGAACATATAAAAGGAGTCTGATGGATTGGTTTAAAAAAAAGGATGAAACAGTTAAGATGGAATTCATTTAAAGTAATTTAAAATTTAAATTAAATGAATTACTAGTGACACATAAATTAAATAAAATGTACCCATCAGGCCAATTCCAGGATAATTTACATGCCTGTAACAAAACAATAAAGCCTAGTTGATAATACATAACTATTGCATTGCTAACTCCAACCTCAACAGAAACAAAATCACGCACTGTCTCCTCTGCGTGGCAACAAAAACATGTCAAAACACAAGTCATGACCCTGAGTTTCACCATCACTGTCAACTCTTCCACACAACCATTACGGGAAACCCAGCAGCGGTAACACAGCTGAACTCACCCCCGGAGAAGCTGCGTCTCGATGCGGACTCGTCCCGCTCCAACTCCCACGCTGCGTGCCTGGCGCGCACGCGCCGACGTCACAGGAATCGTCTCTCGTCTAGTCACAGCTACTAGCGGAGTTGCTAATGTTAGCTTCACCCTATCTTTCGACCTCCTCCCAAATCTCGCGTTGGTTCCGCTTCCAGTATCGACGTTTCTTTACTTCTGAATCCAATTTTACAATGAGCCACGTTCTTACATCCATGAAAATCCAGCCAGTTTTGCTGATGAAAATGTGTTATGCGCCACGCTTCACCCTTGACCTCGCAGGTCATAATCTCGCAGATTTAATCTCGCGAGATTTGGTAATTGGTCGCTAAAACAAATTAAAGCATGCCCCAAACTGTGTAGTTATATGGCCACGGGGCAAGTTTACCTAGCACTGGACCCTATTCGTAGTATAATCTTAAATGTAAACAAATTAAACAAATTCAAAACACACATTTATATTTTCTTTTCTTTGTATTTAGTCTTTCATTTCTGTGCTACTCACAAACCTCTACATAACTCAGTTACACTTATTTGAGTATGTGAGGTTATTTGAGGTAAAACATGGTTTGTTTACAGTAATGTGAGATTCTGAACTTTTTTATGGAGCGTGGGAAGTGAATAATTATATTAACTTAAGTAGGCTACTCTACTGAAGTAGCACGTGTACTCTATTTTGATGTTTTTCACTTTATGGCAATATGTTGAGCTTTCTCAGATAAGAAATTAACATAAAAATATATGCACAAGCTGTAAAATATGATGCATTCATATCGCTATGTAACTACCAAACAGTAGTCCCAGATACAGTAGCTGAAATAAAATGTATTTAATTAGAGAAGTCATTCTGCATAAATCTGCTATTATCATCATCTTCATATTAATAAAGGATCAAATTATTATGTGTCGTGTAAATGGGAGTATTTAGTGGTTAAACAGACAAATATTTCCCTCTAGAGTTGGTGGAGACCAAAAGCAGAGCTAAAAGGAGAGTGAATATTTCCCTTACATCTATCAGGTGGCCAGATGGACAACTCCAATTGTTGCTCCTTGTCTGTTTATGTCTAAATAGGCCAGTGTTTGCTTAAGCAGTAGCAACATTGATTTAAATGTTGATACCATGGCAGCCTTATGTTAGTAGCTTGTTTTCTGCTGCCGCAACCCAAAGAATAGGTTTAGAAAAACTTAAATGCACGCATTTTAGTGAAAATTGAGTGATACTTACTTTTACTACAGCGAGGGCCCTTAGTAGTTCAGCCTTCATGAGTGGAAGGAGCTACAGAAAATAAAGAAAATAATGGAGCTGTGATGAACCAGTGTGTTGGAAAGTGTGGAGGCCTTGATGAAACGTTTGAGGATTGTGTTTCTGACTGTTATTGCCGTCCCAGTTCAATTCAAAGCTGGTTTAGAACTATCAATTAGTCTGATGTAGTCAGTTATGATACGGCATTAATTAGTTCAACAATGTCAAACGTGTCTTATCTTTGCCAGATAATTAATCAATGTGAGACTGCATGAACCGCTAATCAGCAGCCGTTCAAGCTGCACAGACTTTTTTGCAAGTGTTTTCTTCTTCTAGGATTTGATGGGATTTTAAATTTGGAAAAATTGTATGCTCGTGATTTTATTCCCCCTCTTTGTCTCTCGGTCTTGACTTTTCATTTCCCAACAGCCAGACTTCACCATCCCTGTCACCATGACAACCAGAAGTCAATGAGACCATGCAGCTTTCTGTCAGTGTGTCTCAACAACGAAGTTGCTGCTGCTGCTGCTGCTGCACAACTTTGATTTGGTGGGAATAATCTAAAAAGGGATGGGAAAACTTTTGCAGCATTAAGCTCCATTAAACACAATTTAACACATCAAGACTTTCGGTTTGGTCTTATCAGCTGATGTTTTGTCTCTGGGGTTTATATGTTGAATGAACGGAATGGAGAAATATTTAGAGCGATCCCGTGGTTCAGTGGATAAGTTAGAGCTGAGGAGAAGCGGAGGGGGTATGGGGTGGGGACGGCACTGGCGTGACTTACAAGATTGCAAAGTTAAGAATAACATTTTTACAAAGTAGAGAAATCCTCACAGTCAAGGTTTCCAGAGGCTAAATGTCTGTGTGCAGCATGGAGAGATTAAAGCAGCTGGTTCTTTATTTATCAGGAGGGAGGGACACTGCTGAGCGCCTGCACCGATGTCAATCCATCAGGACGGTTGTCAGCTTTCCCCTCTGGCGCCGGTGCTCAAACAGCACTAACACAACCGCTGGAAACTGGAAATCAAACCATTAATGGCAATTAAAAACAATAATTGATGGCAATTTTAATTGCCTCTAAAACTAAAAAGTGGACTAACAAGAATAATTGTTATTGTTGTAATGAAAGTGCAAAACAAAACAAAGTATATTTAAGAAGAGAGGAGAAACAAAACTCTAATCTACTGATTTGCTAACGGGGCAAAAACTGCCTTGGGGCCCTCCACCCTCTCGGGGCCAATCTAAACCTGACTGAGCTGCATGTTGGTTTGTGGTAATCGTCATATTGAGGGACATCTCATGGATTTTTTAACTATGCACTCATTTTATCAGATTTCTCCTGCACGTATCTCCTTCTTTATCGTTTTTTTTATTATTTATAAATTGCACAAGTTGGAAGTTGTGTCTCTATTCAAGTTGGAATACCTTATGTCGGAATGAGACATATTCTCCGTAAAAACATTATTTTCCTGTAGTGGTTCGGTACCAAGTCTTCTGATTTCCTATTAGAAGATATAACAACAAAAATGTAACAATTTTGTAAAAAAAAACTTAAATATAATATAATATAAATAAATATTAAACTACAAAAAATGTAAATAAAAGGATGAATAATAGGATGAGGATCAAGCATGTTGCACTTTATATTTAGGAATGTGTTTGAGACAAACTGAAACAAATCAGCAACACTCAGAATGAGAATTATGATTTTTTTTATTATGAGAGAAATGTGACTTTACATCACCCCCAAGGGCGAGAATAAAACATAAATAAAACATTCTTACAAAATGTTGCAATAGATCACAAATGGAACACTTTTTTTTACATTTGATTTGTTTTATACATAAATCATATTTACATATTTGTCTTGCCCTTTTTTTTTACATTGTTGGGAATGAAACGACTCTGCACCACATTTACAGTACAAACATTTCCTTCGTTTCAAAGCAGAGGTATCTGTCTCTTGAGGAGATGCTCGGTTCTACTCTAGTGCATTTTATTATCGTTACGATTTAAGGCTACGCAGGGTTCACCTGATGGACGCACTCGTCTCATGGACAGCCCTATCATCATCATCATCATCATCATCATGGCGGAGGGAGTTCATTTTCCTGACTGCTGATTGTCTTTTACAGGGAAAAGGTTGTGGTTCTGCCCAGTCGCTCCCTCCAACCGCTGCACCTTCCTCTCTCCCACATTAAAGCTGCTGCTGGCTGCTTTCACTGAATAACCAATTACAATCTCTGACATCTTATTTGTTTCTGCAGTCAATTACAAATGCCGTGGGGAAAATGTCACAGAGTGTGAGAGCCCACGCTCATCACATTATCTCTGCAACGGCAATGACCCGCTGAGAAAAATATGTCAATTTCTCACAGCAGGGAGAATATGTAAAGAAGAAAAAAGAAATTAAAAAAAAAAATAGTTTTATACTTTCTAGTTGTTGTTGTTGTGTGAGAGAGGGATGGAACTAATTTAGTCATAGGTGCAGTGCTCCCTAGTGGTCAAAACACACCTAGAGCAACAGAGAAAAGAAAGAGGCCCATTCCTCTCTGTTTCTTTGACTGGATTACACCAAACCCATAAAACAAAAGACATGAAGCAACTAATTGGCTGGCCATGTAAGCCTCTTAGGAGACACACTATAATAAACCAGCCTGGACGTGAAGTCCAATCCTCAACACAGACGGCAAGTTAACAAACAAGCACTTAAAACACGAGACGAAAGAGGCAGCAGGAAAGCAGTTCTGGGGCGCTGCTCTGTCGTTCACTGGAAACGTCTTGTTGTTGTTTTTTTTCCTTCCTACCTGTCCAGCAGGTAGTGTGTGGCCCAAAATCAGGGCTTAAGGGGGATAAAACACAGGCTTAAAAACTAACAGGTCACCTTGGAGTACATAAAAGCTACCGCCCTGATTTTAATTCCAATTGACGAAAGAGCTTCTTCTACGTACTTAAACACGCTTTGCATGATCATCGTTGCTTTTCATGAGCATCAGTGCCCTCGATTAAAAAAAAAAAAAAAAATCCACGGAATACAAAGATCTCCTTGATTGATATCTCACACTGATAACAAAGAAATGCACCAACATATTAGGACCAAAGTGCTCAAAAACACTGATGAGTGTTGATTAATTTGAAATGATCAGAGACTCAGGTGTCAGGTTTAGTCATTAAAGGTCCAAGCGGGGACAAATCGCATCGATTTGGTGGTTTGAGTTAACCGCCCGCTCTCGTTCTCTCTAACCAGCCGCTAGATTAACAGCCTCCACTTCCTCAAACCGCCAGCCGCGTGCATCCACACAGTCTATTATCAGAACTGAGAGAGGTAGGTTGACAGAGGAAGTGGAACTTTATAACAGACAGAAGCCATTAGTATGCTACCTGCAGAGTTACATGCAATTAAAAAATGAAGGAAAGCGCCGCTCATCAGCGCTGGGATGAAAGATGAGGCCTGCATAAAAGCCCATTGACAGGGAAATAAAGCAAGGATCAAGCTAATAACCAGCCACGGCTCTAAAACACACTAAAGGATATGAATTGATCCATTAGACGGTGGGAGATATGTCTCAGTCCTTTCATCACGGTTGAATCTGGTAGAGGAGTCGCACACATCTAAAGAGTTTCACTCCAAAAAGGAGATAGCCATTATTCAAATAAATTAAAAGCAAGCCGAGGAACAAGATGATTGATGGCATAAAGTCTTTATAGAAGATTACTGAAGGTATTTCAATTCCATCTCACTTACTAACTGGAGGCAAAATTAGTGGATGCGACCAAATCTGCTTTTCAAGACGCGGATAAAGGAATGCTCCAATATTCTTTCATCTTGGATCCGTACAGAAGCATTGCTGAACGACACACTGGAGCAACCACTGAAAACTTTCTGATTGATACATGCTGCCAGGGCACTTAGTTTAGGGAGATATTCCTCTGTGGCTGCAGTCTCCTATTAATTGTCAGGCAAGATGATTAGGAGTGATGAGCTTCCAGTGCCACATGGAGCTCTCCGGCATTCGTCTGTTTCCAAGGGGCATTTGGGTATTTCTGCGTCTGTTGGTGTGGAACATTACATAACAGGACGGACTGCTGGAAAAGTTAGCGAGCACAGAAAGGCAGTGGAGCCTGTGACATATTTGGCAGAGCTTTTGACGCAGCCTTCTGTGAAATGCTTTCAATTTCATACCCACAAACTTAGAATTCTTCAAAATGAAATAACAGAATCACGTAACTACGGCTTCTTTGAATTAGGGAAACTGAATACCCTAAAATGTGCTGCCATTCCATTTTCCCCTTATCAATGCATACGTATGCATGTCTACTTGCATACTATTATTTGTCTTTTTCCTACATGCGAGTCCTTTCGAGGTGATTTTAAAGGTGCCTGGTATTTGCAAATGAATGTATTCCTGGGAGTAACACATTCCCCTGGAATGGCTGCGATGGGATTATGATGAGGAGGAGGAGGAGGAGGAGGAAAGCCACTTCGCTCAGCAGAAGAAAATCTCTCCATCCAAAGGAGGCTCTGGTAGGTGCTGCGGGTCTAGAAGGGAGGAGAAGAGATGAGTCAGATCACAAGAGAGGACGCTTGATTCGCTGTAACCATTATCCTCCATCCAGTGAGCAGCATCAGCCAGACTAACCCGAGCACGGTGCACCGTGCCGTCACTGACATCCATTCAGGAGGTGACAAAAGCTGCCTCAGTGAGCGGCCTAATGCGCTGGATGGAACCACAGCCCGCTGCTCCTATCACAACCGTCATTTCATATGGAGAAATGGATTTTCACTCTCGAGCGTATCAAGGCGTTTCATACGAAACGTGTTTTGTATGCATCCTGCACTCTGCATGTGTTGTTGTGTCCCATGTGCTGCTGTTCTAGAAATACAAGGAGATGCACAGGGTCAGCAATACAAGTCATACCCGAACCGGAGGCATCTCCACACCTTCTTCAGGCTGCAGCTAGCTATTGTTTACAATATTACAATACTACTTTCAATATCAGTACCATAAAAGTGATACCAATCACATTTTAGAACTCTTGCAGTGATTGGCTGTGAGTCTTCTAGATCTGGGTACAAGGGCTATGGTTTGAAGTAGTTTGGACACTGCCTGGTTATTTTGGTGTGAGGACAGCTGAATAATTCACTTTTCTCACTGATTCAATGAAGCAAAGTCAAAATCTATGCTGTGTCCCAGAGCAAGTTTTGAGTATATAAGGTGCAAGATACGATCTTATTACGATTTGAATCTTATTGCAATACCTGATATGCTAATCATGCATATGATCATTTCATTGCAGCCAAATGTGTTTGTGAGTCAAGCAGATGGACTGGCTAATGTATCTTTTTTGTTTTGACCAACTTCCTGCCAATCCCTATATTAATAGTTTTCTAGGACTCCATTGACAGGAAATGTGCTAGGACCCTGCGGAGGCTGCTGCTGTGGGAGCAGTGAAAGTACAGCACAGTGGACTGTGTCTGCATTCACTACAAGATAAAGGAGACAAAGTAGATAAAGAGGAAGTGTGATGCAAGCTGACACCTGGAAGCTACATTTCTTTAAAATGCCTCCACCAGACAGTACGACCATGGCAGGCTGACCAGGCACTTTTTATGGACTTGTTAAAGATGAGGGTCAGTGTCATTCAGTGACAAATGTCTATACGTTTCACACACTACCACTGTGTCTCATGTGAACTCAATACACACAGTTTATTGACAATGTAATACCGATTTTATAGGTTTTGTCACTGGCAGTTTATCAGATATAACATCCATAAAAGCATTAGTCAGCATGTATGCTGCGTTTCTAAAAGTAGAATTATTGAACATATACATTATTATCTACCATTCTTCACAAGAAAATGGAATACAAATAACATCCACAAACATATCCATCTATCCATTATTGTAAATGCTGATCCTATTAAAGGACAGGACAGGTTGCCAGTCTATCACAGGGCTGACAGTCCACCAATCACACTCACATCTACGGGCAATTTAGAGTTATCAATTAACTCATCCTGCATGTCTTTGACTTTGGGTGGAAGTCAAAGTAGTATCCACTACACCACCTGTTACATGTTAGGCCACTGAGAACCCCTAGTAGAGGCTTAGTTTGCCTGAATGTGTATCTCAGTACCCGTCGATGGTCATATCTATATCCTATATCTATAGTGGATTATTCTACCCAGCATGCACTGCAGCACGTAACAGAAACCCAGACATTTTGCAATCAAACGTGTTAAATTTCTCATTCTGAAAAAAAAAGGTGACGCAGACATTCTTCTAATCTGAAGTTTCCATGACAACAATGCCCCTCAACTCCGGCTGATTCACTGTGAGACACTGAATAATTTAACACAATGTAAATCCAGCCACTCGCTCATATTCACCATTCTCTACCTGCTGTGGCTGGGCTCCCTCCTTTGCCCTTCTTCTTCTTCTTCTCCTTCCCCTCTTTGCTCTTGTTCTTGGCCAGCTGCAGCAGGCTCTTAGAGATCTGGTGGTTGGCGTCGCTGCCTTTGAGGTTACTGGAGGATGAGGTGAAGGGATTCAGGCCTTTCCCTTTGGGCTTAGACCGCTGGGGCTGCAGCCTCAGCAGGGAGGCGGAGGAGGAGGAGAGCTCCGTCTGGTCCAGCTCCAGAGACTGGGAGCTGGCTGGGAACTGGGATTCATCCGATGTTGTCGAGGGAGTCCTCTGGAAGCAGAGGTTAGAAAGATGTACAGCTGTTATCTCCGTCTGTCAGTGAGTGTGTGAAAGGGGCACATTTCAATGGTTTCCCAGGCTCATCGTGAATAAAAGATGGGCATAAATGTTTCCAGAAAGATCAGAATTTAATGGTAGCAATATAAATACGCACATAAAGCTTTAAAATATATGTATAAATATCCATAATGCTTTTTAGAAATAATCATAACACATTCTTCAGTATTTTATCATGACTTATAGAGTCAAGTAATAATGCTTCCTAATTGCTGGTCGCTCACTCATTTCTTTTGTTAGGATATGTATAGTATAATTACAGAAGTTGTAATACATTATACTATTTTTATGATGCATATTAATCACTGGTATGAAACATTATAGAGTGCTTTTTCCATCGCCGCCCCCTCCCTCTGGAACTCTCTCAGCAAACACATCCGTGACTGCAAAAACCTC
This sequence comes from Chelidonichthys spinosus, assembly GCA_029853015.1. Classification (NCBI taxonomy): domain Eukaryota; kingdom Metazoa; phylum Chordata; class Actinopteri; order Perciformes; family Triglidae; genus Chelidonichthys; species Chelidonichthys spinosus. Next base: position 6,694,267 of record CM056821.1, on the reverse strand, counting down.
ACAACATTCAAATCACTTACAAAAGCCCACCTCTTCAGAACTGCTATTAGTGCATGATTTTAAACTGTGTTGTGTATGTATTATCATTAATATTGTTATAAGTTACTCTGCATGGTCATTGTTAAAAAAAAATATATATATATATATTGTTGTTCTTACAAAGATTCAATGGCATTTTCTACTTTATTCAAAGCGAAAAATGAACACTATGATACGTGACCTAATACGTCATGATAAAATTCTTTATGTGTTTTGTATACTGTCATAAAGCATTATGAATATGTTTGAGTGCTATATGATTATCATTATAACTATACTATACAGTGCCATGAACAGATTATAAGGTTTATGTTTGGATGTTTAGACATGGGCTCCATTGAAAGTGTTATCTACATGCAGGTTTGGGCTTGTAAATATGAAGCTGCTGTTTACAGCACTGTTTGCTACTTCAGAGCTTTTTTGAAATCACTTTCAACAGGACCCAGGTTCAAGCCTCTGATGCAAGCACCCGTAAACACCAACGCTGCTGAAGAGTCATTGAACTGTACTGAATCCCTCCCAGCTCACTGAGTGTTGCCCTGTGGCCGAGGGGCGACGGAGAGCCTCTCCTATTGCACGTCATCATCGTGGTGAGCACCGCTCACCTCAGACAGGCGGAGCTCCTCCATCTTGTCGAGCTGCCGCTGCACAGCCTCTCTGTCCCTCTCCAGCTTCCTCTGGGCGTCTCTCAGCCTCTCCAGGTCTCTCTGGTACTCCTCCTTCTTACCCTGCAGCCCCTGCCTCTCCTCCTCCAGCTCCTTTTGCTGCTTCATGACCTCCTCCTCCTGCAGTGGTTGGGAGGTGCATTGATGGATTTATTGAAACGGTACGATACAAACATTCAGTATGTTTTCAGAAAATGAAAAAAAGGATGTGACAAGTTAATCATTGTGTACATTGACATTACGAGTCTGAGCTCAGCCTTGTTATCTGAGAGTGAATGAATGGAAACGGTCTGTTGTCTCTTTAGTGATAGATTACTTTTCTACTGGTCAGTTTCATTTTAATGGATAAATAAACATCAGATGATTAATTATTGATGCACACTCAAGCTCACATTAAATCGCACTCCTGTGAAAAGTTAAAGACTATAACATTATTTTACAATTGCTTTGGATTAATCTTAACAACAGAGCTTCAATTTGCTAAACTCACAACATTAATTTTGAATGAATTTCAATCAGTGGTGAAGTTGAATCTTTCTCATTTAACCCTGTCAGCCAGTAAACAATCCTCTCCAGGTAGAGTCTGCACAGGTTATTACCTCAAGATGATACAAATAGTGATGAGTCACTATCTGAAAGGATGTAGAGAAATGATATTGACAACTTAATTGAATGTGATACATTATATTGATCTAATCTAAAAAGTTTTAAATCAAAAACTTTAAAAAGATGATTGTGATTATTCTTCACTGCATCGGTTCACTTTGTCTGTTCTGTAACAATCACAAAGTTAGTTTTATTTTAGGCGCTTAAACTTATTTCAGTTAATAAAAAAAACAAAAACAATACAGATATTCTACTAAATAATTGACACTACTGTGACTCTGACAACACTCGAGGTTTTGAGAGTAAAGAGAGAGAAATAGCTTTTCTTTTTGTAGCAAGTATATTTTGCTCTTGGCATTAAATTGCAGCCATGGCAACTGTAAGTTACTGCTTATGCTATGAGAGCAAACACAATTTGCAGTTATTTGTTGGAAAACAGTAAAACTAAAACTCCATACGGCCTCTACTGCTTGTTTAGTCACTTGCAAGTCATCATCACAATCTAAAGCAACACATTAGTTAGTTAGCTGGCATAGTATGATAGCTTGAAGCTAATCTTTAGCCATTAGGATGAACATTTCTTCCACGACTGCAATGTCATGGCATCTTCCTCAGTTCTTATTTGACCCAGAAGCTTTTATCTCAGTGGCAGCACCGTTTAAAAAAAGACAGTTGTGGAATGTTTTCCAGTCAAACATGCCATCACTGCAGGACCCTGCATGTCCTGAGCAACACTGCATTGTGATGTATCGGATGAAATACTGTACAAGGTGAGTTACCATGGTATAAAAACCATGCCGCTATCACTTAGCTGAAGAAAAGCAGCTGCCCAGAGACACTAATAAAAACAGAAGTCATAGCTACCTGCACGTGCACCAGACCCTCCCTTTCAGTCAGACGCTGCTCCCTCGTCTCCCACTCCCTCTCCCTTCTCCTCTTCTCCTCAGCATGAGCTGCCTGCTGTCTCTGCAGGGATGCCAGCTCCTGCCGCTGCTTCTCCAGGCTGCGCTGCTTCTCCTGTTCAATCAGCGAGCTGGGCCGCGAGGACGGCCGCGATAGAGACGTGCACGATGAGGAGCGCTCACTCAGGGCCTGTCGCTGGTCCTCTATGAAGCTGTCCTGCTGGACCACGACGGCCTGGGAGAGCCGGATGGATCAGGTCAGACACGTCACACCTGGCATCGTCTGTTACACTTTCTTTTCTTCTGTCACTATCTTCACATTATATTCAAAGTATCTCAGATATCACAAGTTGTTTTTTACTCAAGAATTGCATCATTTTTTATTCTGATCACACACACACGCAGTGGGGTCACCATCTTACCTGTAGAGTGCTGAGCAGGAGATGCAGATTGGAGACACTGTGGAGGACCTGCTGTTGGAGAAGAGAAAATCATGGAAAGTTTTGACTTTGCTTATTAAAGTACACCACACTACATTTAAAAACGATGACTTTCTCTATTAACAAGCTCCAGCGGTGAATTTTATGTGATCATGTTCACTCATGAAGTCATGTGACCTTTTCTCCACTCAAAACAAAGAGAAAGAGAGACATAGACATAGAGTATTCAGCTGCCACCGCTGTTCACTCTCATTAACGCTGACAGGGAACTGCAGAAAGCAGCATTTGTAACACAGAATGTGCTGTTGCATCAAATATTAATACAGTATGGTACTCATAACTGTCTGTCGGACAGATAATCTGAAGGTACAGGAGCAGCATCCTTGAAAACAAAATGCACTCTCCGTTAAATAGCTTATTTGAACTTTCCTTTCCCTAGGTTGAAAATCTATGAATGCTGAATATTAATCTGTGAATCTGCTCTTGTCCAGAGCTGCTGCATAGTTAATTTATAGAAATGACCAAACATGTACTTTATGAAGGTTAAATGTTGAGAATCTGGAGACCACATTCACATGATCTGCTTTTCAACTGCTGGAACAGAATGGAAACGGTGATTGAACACAGACCTTCAGTGAAATATCTTAACAGCGATTGATGGATTTCCATGACATTTCAAACTCATGTTACATTTGATAAATCCTCCTGACTTTGGTGTTTTCTGACGTTTCCTCCAGCAGGTCAATGTTTTCACTGAGTGAAATATCTCTACTGGATGGTTTGGCACTAACTTCAGTACGTACCTTCATGGTCATCAGAGGCTGAATTATAACTGCATGAACATCTAAGGCCAATATCAGGGCACATTTTAGTTTTTCCAATGCTTTGGTTCATGGCTTGCAAAACTGATGTAAATTGTAAATTCGAATAAGCAAATCACATTAAACTAAGGTGGTTAATAAGGTAAACTTTACATCTGCTAAACATAGAAATGTTGGCATGCTAAGGTTAGCATTTAGCTTTAAACCATTGCTGTGCCACAGAACACCTTCACTGAGCTGCTAGCATGGATGAACACCTTTAGTCTTATTTGAGTGTTTCACTATGGGGTGTGGATGGCCTTCAGAATACTTCTGTGGCATTAATGTGAATTTTAAACTTTATTTTTCAGTCTTGGTAAATTCTTCAGATAGTGTACTTGTATTACTTAGGCTGCTTGTCCTATTCTCATACACAATTCATTTTCCTCTTATTTTTTGCAACTTATATTTTCAAAAAAATCCTCTTAAAGTCGAGCTGAAATGAAAAATTCCCTTTAAACCCTTTTCCATCACATCCCTGGTCATATTGTGCACCTATTTAACAATTTATGCTGAAATTTACAAACAAAATAAAAATCTATTCCTTCATATTTTAAAATCAAAATCCAATGCGTTAATCTTCTTGGAAAACAAAGTCAGCTGGGATCGTCTCCAGCCCCCCTGCGACCCTGAATACAGGATAAGCGGTAGACGATGGATGGATGGATATCATGGCATTCATCAATCAATCAGAGCTCGAGGAGGCCATGAGCTAATCTTTTCAACCATCAAATCAAATTCCTCGTTAAAAACGTTATGTCTTGCCTTCCTGTCCTGTTTCACTCGCTAAACGGAACGGGAGCTAGATACTCTTGAAATGCTCGACTGTAATACCTGCTATTATAATCGTGCTTTTAACTTATTCCTCTCATCTACAGTACAATGACACAACTACATCATGTATTATTATAATAAGGCTATAGTGCCCGTTTTATTTTACGGTAACTATAGTGCACACCAAACAATTTCCTGCAACTGCTGTTGCTATTCCCACCATGTCAGCTGATACATACATGTATGCTGATGCTGATAATGATGAGGGTGACACAGCGTTTGGACAGTTCCCATATAAACAGCAGCTATAATCGAGTCAGAGAGAGGAAGTCAGTGTTACCTCACTGTTCCTCTTCAGCATCAGCAGCAGGTTGGCGTTTCCTCCCTGCACACAAACACACACACACACACACACACACACACACACACACACACACACACACACACTCAGTAATGTACAGCTTGAACACAGTAATGAACTAACATGCACACACATACACATCTTCTCGTGTGTCACGTTGTGTGTGTCCAGTTCATACTGTACAGTGCCTATGCCTTAATGTGATTATGGTTGCACATGTGGGTGTGCTGTAAAAATGTAATTGTATCTGTGTATGATTACGTACGACTGGCACAGTGATACAGCGCTCTTGCACGTACTGTGTTTAAAACAATGATGGTTTAAACATCTCAAGGATGTATTTTCCATTTACAAAGAAAACCATAAACCAATGTGGGTCTAATAGAAAGCGGAAATGCTTGGATTAACTCTGCATTGTGTATTTAATGATCATTCTGACTTCTTTTACTGCTGAACCCCCTCTGAACTCTGGCTCTATGCCCAGGATGAAATGTAAATAAAAACCAAGCACTGCTCTTTTGTTCGGATAGTAGAATTAACAAGAAAAGGCACTATACACTTACTAGAGTAGCCCGGCTCCACTAAAACATTTAAGAAACAATTACATGCAGTCCAGCTGCTGGATATCCGCAGGATAAATGACTACAAAGGCTAGCATCCATTGCAGAACTACAATAGCTACACCTAAAGGCCGCCCATTAATTCACATCCACTATTGAATTCTTATACAACTGATGGTCGCCATTAGCAACGGGTCCTTTGCAGGAAGAGTCAAGAGGCTAATTCAGTGGAGGTGGAGAAGTGGCTAAATTCATCTTAATGGCGTTGTTAATGTTGGAGGACAAATACACCCCCACACATGGCCTGAGGTTCTCATCGGGGCGTGGGGGTGCAGCGGCTTCAGAGTGACGAATAATTGGATGTTGAGATGCAGACCTTCTTTAAAACGCTGTCAGACTCCGTCCTGCGCAGATCTCCCGCTGTTTCCTCGCTCTCGTCGCCGTCTCCACCTGACACAAAGGGAAGACACAGAGAAAATCAACCAGGCAGCAAAATAATCCATGTTCAAGTCTACTGCGAGACAATATTGTGGAACTTGTGTGACCTTGTAATTGTATTATTTCATGATATATATTAAAATCTCATCTGGAAATTACACATAAAATAGTTTTGTACTCAGCTATTCACTATATTTCTATTTCCTTTGCTCAAAAAATCCCTTCTTAACTGCTGAACCCTTATTTAACATTTTAACCAAACTTACAGTATGTGGATCAGTTGATGCCACTCATTTAATATTAGCTTATATTATTTATATTATGTCTTGACTGTTTGACATGATGTCCCTGATGTTGATGTGTGTCTCTATGTCTGTGTTTTGTAATAAATAAAACATCACACTGATAAAAAAAAGCGCTTCAGGTACGACTACTGATCCGGACCTCTGATGGCTCCAGTTGTGCAAGTAAAGTCCCACTCTCACTTTGCAAGCTGCCATTTCAGAGGGATCGCCCCAGGCCGTGTCTCCCTCAGGAAGTCCCCGTCAAAAGAACTTTATCTGAGTGCACTGAACAGGGGCACCGTGGGAAAGAGGTGGGTGTGGTGTCCCACTAAAAAAAGCAGTGTCACTGCACATTTGTTGTCATTAAGTAGATCGGTCATCGACAACCAGCAGGTCAGTGTCTCGAACTGTTACCGTGCTTCAGACCACTTGGTCCGTCAGCACAATCTCTCCATAAAAAAAATAATAAAAAAAACAGCCAGCAGCAGCAGACTTACTCTTACTGCTGAGCATCTGGTGGCTGTCAAAGCCTCCAAAGGTCTCGGCTCGGCGGGGCAAACACACCGGCCCCGTGCCCCCTCCCTCCTGGACGCTGGCCATCGCCCCACCCAGGCTGCCATTCACCAGCCCCTGTAACGTCTCCACTGTCAGACACACACACACACACACACACACACACACACACAGAAGGGAAAACATCAATGTTAGTAAGTGAATTATCTCGGCTAACTATGTTACAGTTCAACTCTGCACTCATGAATCCTACAAGGCACTTCTGCTTTCAACCTGGTATTGGCTCCTGTTGCTAAGCAACTATTGACAACCTGTTTGAACCACAGTACTGAAAGTTTAGATATCTTAACCATGTGAAATTCTATAAACTCTGGCAAGACATACACAGTTTTGGTATCCACATACATACAAAGACCATGCAGCACTGCAACCTTTCCAGTGGAAAATAATGAGAAACTAATGCTGCTGGTGGATGTGAACTCGCAGTAAAACACGATAACCCTCAGCAGAAGAAATTACATTACTGCTGCCAATTCACATATCAAATAAGGACAACTATTGCCCCGGGCTTTTGAAGGAGGTGGAAAATATATTCTGTAATACTGTAGCTAAACCTTTCCAGATAAGTGGAAACCATTGTAGAAGTTCCCTCCTTCATACAGCCTTCCTGCAGTAGAGCTGCAAACATTTCTTATTTGAATGTCAGTTACACCACCTGTACACTTGATCAACTAGTGTACACCACTGCTGGGAACACTGCAGCAGTGCTTGGAACTCCTTAAACGCTAGCTGCATCACTGCATAGTTCCTCAGTCTTCTCTATTTAGATCGCTAGATAGCAGCACATTTTTTGGTATGCAAATAGGGTATGGTGCATCTAATATAACAAGAAATAGAGCTTTGTGATAGCAATATCACACAGCAAAAAAAATCATTGAATAATACTGCATTATTTTCCAAAAGACCAGGAAAATTATGAAAATGCACAAGTCACCGTCCCGACTAAAAATCATATTTTTGTCTTCTTCTGAGTTCAAAGTCTAGTTAATCTTTCATCATCGAAGAAAAAAAAAAGAATCCTTTGCAGCAGTTTTCATTTTTCAGTCTACCAAAAATCTCTAGACCCGATTCTTTAAGTTTAAAGTCAGCTTTTCCCCACATTTCATTTTTTTTTGTCACAGTATCTCTCACAGTCAACTTCATGCTGCATTCTTCTCATACACATTTGATGAACAGAGCTGCCAAAGCACCGAGCAGCCGAGCTCAAATAAAATCCTAAAACACACTCTGACTGCTTTAATGTCCCCCATACACAGTGGAAAGGTGTTGGCGCCCAGCTGGCGAGCACCAGGGGCGATTCCAGGTCTTGTGCAGTGTCGCTGGGCAATGTCACGTGGTCATACACCCATCAGGGCACTGTACAAGACCTTGAAAATCGTGAGCAATGTTTTCCAAGCCAGTTTCAAGGCTGTATTTATTTCTGTGAGAATGTGTGATTTTTTCTTGTGGGAAGGGGACAATGACATACTGATGGGCATATTCCATGTGGGAATGAAAACTAACTCCCATGTAGGAATCATTTCCACAACCACAACGGCCCATGTGAAATCTGTTGTAGTCGACAGAAATAGCATTCATTCATGTGACATATGACAATAACAACGGTTCAGTTTTCAGCTCTAATCATTTTTCATTAATACATGGATGGAAACTGAGATGTGATCAATTCAATCATTCTGCTTTAATGTGCAATACCGTCTTTCTCTGTCTTACCTTCCTCCAAGGCGTCCTTCATGATAGACGCCCCCCTGGGGGGCTCCAAGCTGGAGGCTGACCTGAAGAAAGGCTGGACCTGTCGGCAGGCCTCCTCGCCTGGGCTCGAGGCCTCCCACATCCCCCTGAAGAGCTGCACCTTCTCCTCCAGCAGAGACATGATCTCTGTGTCCTTCTGTCTCAACAGATCTAACCAGAAGAGACAGACAGGAAGAGGAACAGACAAGACGTTGAGGAAAACAGTTTATTTTGTGGTATTTGGAACAAATGTATCTCCGTCTTCTTTTGCACTCACCTCGCATCTCCTTGGCTTTAGTCTCCAGTTGTCTCTTGTCATCTTCCGTCTCACTGGGAATCCCTTCGTCCTCATCCTTCTCCCTGGCAAACCAAGGACAAGACAAGCAAATCAGACCTGATGTAGTAAAATTAGTAGTAAATTATACAGGATTCTAAAAATCATCATCTACAGTGTTTCTACATCACTATATATATGATGTGTGTGTGTGTGTATAAATCTACAAGTAGGGATTGAAATTTATTGCCAAAGACTGTGATGACTGAATAACAATATCCCACTTTTTCCTCATATCTGATAATTTAAAGAATAAACAATTCTTTTAGAAAGGATTAATGAAATTAATAGTCACTGAAAGAGCCCGATATTTGATGTTTTTCTTGTGGAAACGACAGACGGAGCTTCAATAGAAAACTGGTTTTGTTTTTAGCTCCTCTATTCCTGCCAATAGCCTGATCTCAAGTTTGTATGTTGACAGAAGTCAGGCAGGGAGGGAGGGAGAAACAGTGGAGTGGTAAAACTCTCTTCTTCCCGCTGGCTGCAGTCTAATAATCCTCTGCTTATAGTGAGCTGCCCTTGAAGCCAATCCAGCATTAGACTGTCCCTGAGTACATCCCATCCCCAGGTAGAGTAGTGCTAATCCTCCTGACAGCAAAGTGCTCTGTTGCAGCTTACCATTTATTACTATCTAGAGAACTGGGCTAGGTCTAACTCATGGGATAAATCACAGATATATATCCCATAAATTAACCATAAGAGGCCTATACTGAATGTAAAGCATGTTGAGTGCAGCTGAGGTTATGGGTTGAAGTAAATGGGGGCGGTAAGGTCAAGTTAAGTTTACCTCAGCATTTACACTCAATCAGCCTGAGTTGAAAAATGTCTAAAATATTCCTCTGGCAAAAATATTAAGCACAGAAGTATTAGCATAATGATTTCTTTTAAGTAAAAACATAAATAAATGCCACTTACATGGACTGCATGGCTTCCTGGATGAGCTGCATCCAGGTGTTGCGTTCGTCCTTGGAGCTGGCCAGGACCTCCATCATCTCCGGCTTCTCGATGCCCGCCGTGATGAGGAAGAGGCCGCGCTCTTCGTTAGCCACCTCCCTCACAATCAGCTTCTGGAGGGAGATGACCGTGGAGCGCTGGTCCTACAGGGAGAGGAGGAGGGGAGGGATTGATGGAGGCAACAAGGGAGGAGAATGAAAAGAAAAAGATGACAGTGGGAGGGTCAAGGAGGGGGGGAGGAGGAGGAGGAGGGGAGACAAATGTTGAGGATGGTGAGAGGATGGGAAAGGCAGGAAGAAGCAGGAGGGAGTGAAAAGGAGGGGGAGAGGAAGAGGATAATGATCATTATGAGAGGAGGAAGGATGGGAAAAGGAAATCAGGGGAACAAAAGCATGCAAATACAAATGCAGTGAAGAAGGAAGAATAGATAGAAGAAAGCTCAGTTAGAAGAAAAGGAAGGTTGCAGGAGGAGTGAGCATTTGGGTGATAGATTAAAAAAAAAAGATTTTGGTAGAAAGAGGGAAAAAAAGACAAAATGAGATCCTGGTTAATGTTATCATCCTCAGCTGAGCCTCCTTGCATCCTCAAGGCTGCAAAAACTGTAAAGCAGAGTTTAGTAGGCTAACACCACAAACCGCCGCTTCATTTCTGCTCTATCCAGTAAAACTCTGAAATTATAACCACATCCCAACATTTTTCCAGCAATCTCCTCTGAGGTTTAGGGATAGGTTCAGACTTTGTCTTTATATTGTGACTATGCTGTGGAAAAATAGGAATGAAATCCACACAGTGCAGAAAATCAATCGTTTTTTTCTTCTTCCAGAAATCCCATCTTTGTTTTACCATCTGCCCCTCAGCAAAAGAAACACTAAAACATGGAATTCATACTCAACAGGCTAACTGTGGGTGATAACCGCTGCATACGTCTCCTGGAGCCTCATATTAGCCATAGCCATACTTAGTTTCACATGAGTATTCTGTCCTGGTGACCTTTGACCTTGTTGCTACAGGCTGCTGGGACTGTAAGTGATTCTCCAAACTGAAGCTTGTGTTGCCCAAAATGCATGTGGCTGTCATCCATTTAGAGCCACTTTATTCCTCTTTTCAATGTCAACAGCCTTAACTCAAACATGCCAGGACTTTTTTTAATGATGGATGTGATTATTTTACCACAGGCCCGCCTCTGTTTTTATTCGCACAACTGTGTGTGTGTATGTGTGCGTGTGTGTGTGCTGTGAGTTCTGTAAACATGGAAAAAACGACTCACACCTATATGATTTATCACAGTTGGGTCGATGCTGAGATCCAGAGCAGCTTTATTAGGTGTAGCTAGCTGGCCAGCCAGAGACAGGCATTATCACACAATGGGTTAGCTGAGCGGGCCAGCTAATGCTAACTGCAACAACAGTGGGATAGGAAAATATGACAACAGCATCTCTGGCAGCACTCATAAGACCGTTATTACGAGTGGGATGGAGGGGAAATGGAGGGAGCAGCAGAGGTAAAGAGAAAGGGAGGAGAGCGGTATGGCAGCAGGATCCTACCAGCATGGCGAAGACATATTTCTGGTCTTTCTCTTGGAGGAAGACGAAGACGTCTGATAGCAGCAGAGCGTGGACATCTGGAGAACAGCCAGGAGAAAATTGAGGAAAATGTATTATACTATTTCTTTTTAACGCATTTACAGAAAGAATTTGCAGTCATTCAATGAGTAGTAAAGCAGACGGTAAGTGTCCCCTCACCCTTTAGTCTCCCCTGGCTGTTCTTCAGCTGCAGAACCCCATCGTGGATCAGCCTCCTCCTCAGCAGATCCTCCCTGGCAAAAATCTGACCGCTCTTCATCATCATGATGGACTTGCTGTCCATGCGGCCGTGGAAGTCCTTCAGGCGGCGTCTTTTCTCGTGCTCGTTCACCTTGTTGTCGACCGCTGCGATCACCTCCTTCACCATCCGAACCGCCTCCGTCAGGTCGTCGTGGTCTTCCTCGCTTTCTGCGTTCGACACGGGATGAGAGGTTAGACAGGCAACGGTGTAGCAGTCTGGCATTAACCAAAGCCTCGGGTTGGATATTAACGTTTAACTCCACAACCGATGACCCAATGATCAAATGCAGTTGTTTAAAGCACCGATATTTTAGAGTGTTTTATTTTTATTCAGGTGCAAAACCACCAGAAGCACAAATGCAAGCAAAAGTCCATTTTGTAATATGAATGGCTCCAAACTAGCACACTTGGACCAGATGGGTAGGGTGGCTAAAGCTGAGGAGGTGTTTATACAGTTTATGCAGAGACCACGGTGCAGAGAAATGTTGGTATTTAACCAGGCCGGCATTATGACTCACTGAGGGAGCTTGCAGAGAGGAGGTTTTTATGGTTTTAGTTGGTTTGGTTGAGCAGATAAACCTCAATTAAGTCAACGTAACTTCTTTTATGCGTGTTGCATCTTTCACTTTGACATAATTATAATAACTTTCCTGTTCCCTGCATCATTTGAAATCCACACCAAAATACTGTTCAAAGCGACTGATAATGAGTTTCAAGATCACATTTGCTCTTGTGGTGCCCAACATAGTGGGCTATCCACTGTTCTGCCCATTTTTATGACATTTTTATTTCCAAGTCATTAGTATGCAACATTGCATGCTTCATCTTCTCGCTGGTCATTTTCTGCTTGTTAGGTCAGTTTCAGTAGCCATTCTGAATATGTCTTCCCACGTATGTTCAAAAATGACTTTCTCCTTTTTTGTGAAAAGGTCTATTCACCACACCTTAATGGGATTTTAGGATGTAGAGTGTGAATGTGATTAAGACCGCACACTCACAATTATGCATGATTCCAGTTTCTGGCATTTTCCCTCTGTTGCTTGTTACATTGTGAATGTATGATGGTAGTCAGAGAGCGGGATGTTAGAAGAGATGGAAAGAAAATGGACACTTTTTATTCAAACTCCTGGACCTGACCTACTGCTTCTGGTGCTGATCAGTGTATCAGGGCCGGGTGCTCTTTTACTTATCAATCAAACTGTGCACACGGTACTGCATTGACTTCTTCCCTGGAAGTTTCAATTGTTGCACATTTCTCTATAATATTATAGATTTATGACTGGATAAAAAAAAGTCCACTGACAGGCTTGGCTTGATATCATAAGTGTCTAACAACATTATGGAAAGGGTCACACAAGGAGAAGTCTCATTCTGAAGGAAGACGAAGATGGAAACGCAGACCTGTGTCCATCAGGTGCACCAGGATTTTTTTTTTTATTCTCCCCAATGAGGAGAAAGCAGCATGCCGCCACCAAGGGAACAAGTGATGTTTCCTGCTCTTTTTAGCCCCGCCTTTTTTGTGCGGCTGCTCTGAGTGCTTCAAGTGGATTTTTCAGAAAAGCACTGTTGACATCACTGTAGAAAATGGAGGAGAAGCCTGAAGATACTATCATAACAAAGGCCGAAAAGCCCATTTGTGGGAGTAGATTGGCCCGATCAATTTCAAAAAATGTTGTCCCCATGGGAGAATAATGTCCAAGTTGAAAAGACTAAAACTAAAAATATCATTTGAAAAAAAAAAAAAAAAAAAAAAAACAGGAGTTCTGTAATAACAAGGAGGTAAAAGGACAGAGTCAGCAGCGATGTCAGTAACCTTGGAGTCTCTACAGAGGGACTACTTTTTACATGAATTCATTTAGAGGATTAAAATCACCACTGGCCTGCAGGTCTGCACTCCCCAGAGTTGATGTGTCTCTGATAAGTGTCTTGTATATTATTGGTTTGGGGTTTCAGACTCACTGTAATATTTTCCTCCAAAGTGGAATATTTGGCTCCTTTGGTTGTCGTACCTCGGTGCTCCTGAGCAGTATAATACTATCCCCAACTGTGAGCGTGCCGTGTTATTTCCACTCAGTATCTATCAAGTGTTGGCAGGAGAGAGTCCTCTTAAAGCACCTTGGGGATTAAGTCAGAGCTCCCTCGTCCCACATAGAACTATAAACAGGCTTTGGGGAAGGATTAGAGTGAATGTACATAGTGGGAGGCCAGCCGATGAGAGCTGCTTTAAATCAGATATACATTTGGTGTGAAACATTTCAGTTCTTTTAAGTACGCTTGATTTATTATTCTCAAAACAACCATTTAACATATGCCTAATTTTTTTTTCAAAATATGTGAAACTCCTTTTCCGGAGCTTTCCTCAAACAAATTACACTTTAGAGTGTTGTTTTGCAGTGTGACTGGAGCAGACTGTACTGTAAAGGAGGAGGGGGAATCTAATCATACAGAGAAAATAAAAGAAACTTTGATCTTGGAATTATATGCTGTCATCCTGAACTGCATACTGTTTGAATGTGAAAACTGTAATTTTGCTTTGCTATTTGGCTGTATGGTTTCAGATAAACAATTAACCCTAGGTGTTTGAAGCCTGGACAAATTATTGCCAGTTTGGCCTTTACACTATTTATAGATGTGACAAACACACATTTCTGGGGAAAGTCAAAGTATCAACAGGTCCTAAAACGTCAATGCTAGAAAAAAAACATCCTGTTAAAAAGGTGATGTGAACCACAAATCAACATGGTTCTCTAATGATCTACAAGCAAAGACCAGCTTATTCCCTTTTGTTTTCGGTAATTTGTTTATGGGGAAATCCTTTAGATCCAAATATAAACTAACACAGCGCACTAGCAGAGAGATTCTAGTTAAACTCCGGATTAAGCAAAAATGAATATGTGGTCTCGGTTTGTCACAACGCAGAAAAAAATGTGTTATTAAGCATCCAGTCAAATTTACATGAGTCTATATAATTAGATTTCAAAATGGTGAAAATAAGCTGTAGAATGGGAACTCTGATGCTCGACGGGCAGAGCATGCACACCATAGACGTATGGCTGCTAATGGATTTTCCCCCAAATCCCCCAGGATCTGTCCCGCTACACCACTGTTAGCTAGGAAACTGCAGACTGTGGTAAGCAAGTGTTGTAACCGGCGACAGAGAAGCAGATACACTGATGCTCAGTGCTCTAGTTTTCATATTGTCAGTGGAGGGCTGATCCTCAGCAGGGCTCCAGTGCGGCATTGAGCACATAATATCTTTCACGTTTTCTGCAATTACTTTCTAAGAGGTATAATTTTGCTCAAGTTTGAGGGTCAAAAATAGTGAGAATCATTTTTTTCTTTGTATAGTATGTTTTTGCACAGATACACATTCATTAAAGATGTTTTTGAGACAACGAAGTAGAAGCAATTGGAGCGTGAGATCTCCCTACATTCCATCTGAGTTTTGTAAATTGCTATACGGCCTGACTTAACCACTTGCCGCTTTGTCAGGTGCTTATAATAGTTGGTATTTGCACAGTCATTCCAATTAAAACAAACTGTGTGAACGGAAAGGCAGACAGAAAGCTAACCTTTAGTGTGCTGCAGCAATCTCTGAATTAGCACTGGGTACTTCGTTATCCTCTGAGTCACCAGCAAGATGCATTCTGGGATGCCGAGCCTCCGCACAATGCTGCTACTCATCTTTTTCTGGAAAAACAAACAACAAGTGCTTTAGTAAGACATGCCTACACAACAGGTGGCCTGAAACGATCAACCTCAAAATTCATTTTCTGTAGAATGATACATCAAAATAACTGAAGAATGCGTTTTCTGTGATTACGGATGCATCTCGACAAACCGGGAACAAGCCGCCCGGTAAACACAGCAAGCAGCACAGGACACAACAGAATGGTTGTGAGAC
Source organism: Chelidonichthys spinosus (assembly GCA_029853015.1). NCBI lineage: Eukaryota > Metazoa > Chordata > Actinopteri > Perciformes > Triglidae > Chelidonichthys > Chelidonichthys spinosus. The sequence continues at coordinate 6,679,019 of CM056821.1, read as the reverse complement.
ATCTCCTCCACAAAACACAAAAGTAACTTCTCCAAAAAGTAACACTATAGTAGGATACAGTTGCGATACACTTATGAAAGGCTGAAAGAGTCTCACCTTGATAAAGGCCTTGAAGCGTTTGTCTTTGGTCAGGAGGTCCTTGTAGAAGGTCACGGCTTCGTTGTGGCGGCTGCAGAATCTTCCGTAAACCCTCTTCATGCTTTCACCGTTGTATCCTGAGAACTGGAGCAGAATTTAACAGACATGAACACACAAAACCAATATTGGTCCAGCAAAAGAAGAACTGGGAGAAAGTTGCAGCACGATATTGGGCACTATAACGGTATTGAAAGAACGTGTACATTTACATAAGAGGTGTATGTGTGCATGAGGCATACTAAAACATTAGCATTGGCTAAGGATTTAAACAATGGACATTATTTTCCACAGATCTAACGACTGCTGCCTTTTACAGTGGTCCCTATATCGTTTCATCACTACTTAGTGATTGTGGTGAATTTCCATTATCAGGATAGTTGTAAATACCGTCGGAAATTATTTGAAAAAAAGGGACTGATTAAATGTTTAAAAAAAAAAAAAACAGGATACAAAAATATATTTATAAAAATGTATTTATCATTTAAGTATGCAGGGAGACATTACCTACCAGTCTTATTAAAGGTTATTTCTTTGATTTTTATGTGTTATATGTTTATGTTCAGTAAGAAAGACGTGTGTCTCATCTGTCACACATTAAAAATATTTGATTCTTTAGTAAATGTAAAGTGATACCAGTATGTTTCAGCGCCCTTTAAGGCGTAATTTGAGCAGGATAACGGTCCTTCGTTGGTCCTTGCTGTGTGAGGCTGGACGCATGCTGATGTTGAGCAGCTGTAATGTTTACCCTAGTTTAGCATTAGCATACTAACATTTTCTATCCCATCCATCAATCCATTATCAATCACCGCTTAGCCTGTTCAGGGTCAGGGGTGCTGGAGCCGATCACAGCTGACATGTTCTAATTAATGCTAAACACAAAGCATAGCTGAGGCTGATGGGAATGTTATTAGTTCAGCATCTGGTCATAAACCAAAATATTCATACTCCTCCTCCACCAAGTGTTTGTATAAAATGTAATTTTCAATGTCAATCAATCTAATAGTTGTTGAGATATTTCAGCTTGGACCAAGGTAGTGAATCAACTGGCCAATACATTGACATGGAATAGTTAATGGAAAATGCTACTTTTGCAGCCCCTCCCTCCTCTAACCTGGCTGATCAGGATGTCTCCTATCCTGTTGATGGTGAAGCCTCCCTCTGAGCTCCCCCCTTCCAGCTGACACTCCCTCTTCCGCTCCAGCAGGCGGAGGAGGTGCTGCGTGTGGAGCTCCAGCAGTTCATCCAACGCGGGGAACAGCTTCTCCACCGTCTGCAGCTCGAGCTGCAGCTCCTTCTGCAGGCCTTTGCTGTAGACTTCTGACATGATGCGCAACGTCCGGATGTGATGCATCTCCGTCTGCATCAGCTCTGGAGGACGTACAATGGAGTAATATTGAGTCCAAGAATGACATAAGAAGCAAATCTATGCATTTAAATAATTCTACCTCAGAGGTCTACATTGAATGCCATGCTAAGTTATGGCATGCATTTGTATGTCACTGCTTAACTTATGAAGAAATATGATTTTAATTTCAATCTAATTATGTGCAGGAAGTAGATTCTAATAAATAAATTAGATGCAACTGAAAGTTTTAAGGCATGCTATTGCCAATCTTAATTTAAACAGAAGACAGCTGGCCAAAAAGTATTAACACAGTCCTCAAGTTGTTCCTCTTCTTTAAGTTATCTTTAACCATAAATAGTCTACTCTGACCAGTTATTTCAAGACATTTCCATTATTTTTGTTAGAAAAAAAAAGTGGTAGATGAGAATACACTGGACAAACACTGAAGAGCTGCACTTTTTAACTTCCTGAACGTTTTCCTCAACACTCCATTTCTTTCTTAAGATACAATTTAAAAGCATATTTCGGCTAATCCAACATACCGTAGATGATGTCCTGTCTCTTCGCCAGCTCTTTGTCGAGCTGCTGCAGGTACTGCTGCTCGGCACATAAACTCCACGAATCAGCTTCCAGCTCCTTGGCCTCCGCCTCAAACTCCCCCATCAGCTGGCCGTCCATCATCTCCGTCCCTGCACCAACAACACAGCTTGCATTTACAATTTGAAGCTTTTGTGTTGTATTTTCTATTACATTTGATGTGTATGACACAACTCGGGGGTTATTGTCTTCAACAATTTTCAAGGAAGAGGCAATTTTATTTTACATTTGTTCACGTTTCTTTAGTTTCACTTTAGTTTCACTTTAGTTTCACTTCATTAAAACAGACGCAGCTACAGATGAACACATTTTGTGAAATAATTGTGAGATATTCAAACAGTTTTCCAATTAGAGGCCCAAAAGGCTTCGATCCTAGCTGACAGACAGCTGTCTTGTGTAGTCAGATCAATGGTTTGTGCATTTGTGTATTGACCTTCATCAGTGAGCGATTCCATGGACTCTGTGACCTGGTGGGTTCTGTTGAGGGAGTCAGTAGACTGGGAGAGATACCGCAGGCCTTTAATCGGCATCTCATCAAACACCGGACTGAATGGAGAGATAACAATAACAGAAAATATACAGCCAGTTACAATCACAAACATCCGCTAAACTGTTGAAATACATGTGGCTCATTGTAGATGCAGCGAGCAATTTAAGTGCCAACAAATAATAATAAAAAAAAAAGAGAAAACCACAACATGGCTTCAATACAAAAGCAACAGAAGCGTTTCAATTCATCTGAATAGAAATGTTATTATCGGAGTGTTCATTCACATACGCTCACAAACACACAGCTCACCCAGCGATGTTGCTTATGGAGAGACTCTTGGAGAGGTTGTTGCCATGGAAAGCCATGATGCTTGTGTGTCTCCGTGATGCGATCATCAGGGAAGGATGGTCTTCAGGGGACAAGATGGCAGACCAGGGGCGCTCCCTTGTCCCACCAGCTGGACCAGAGACAGACACGTTGTAAGCAGCACTTTACATATAGTATACATGTAGTGTACTATCCATGTACTATGCAGGCAGCAACCACTGGTTTTGAAAAAGTGATGCCAACACTGCAGGACAATAGACTGTCATTCTCTCTACTGGCCATCAGGGGTGACTCCTCTGGTTGCAAATAGGTGTCTGATTGCATGGAAGTCTATGAGAGATGACCCTACTTCACACTTGACTTATTATCTCAGTAAACATGAGTTTATATCCTTTATCCCAGCTGGGTTTTTTTCTTCGCTTCCCAAATCTGCTGTAGCTGATTTAGATTCAATTGAATTCATGTTAATTTAATCAACATAAAAACATAAAGAATCAACATAAAAACACTTGAGGTTAGTCTAAGAGGCTAGAAAATTGGTCCCTGGAGGTTCTGCTAATCCTTTAACCGATCTAATATATATAAAATATTCAAAAACTTGAGATAAGGGTGTTGTTGCCTAATAGAGGCGACCTTTCTCTTGGACACTCACTTTGAATCCTGGCACAAGAGCTAGTAACACCATACTATTTGTATTTCCTCTTCAAGTGAGGAGTTCAGTAATTGACAGACTCCATTGATCTTTCAAAAGCCCCAAAACGTGTTGTGAGTGAACAAGTAGAAAGGAAGTACAGAAACTTGGTTTAGCTACCTCCAGTCCAAATTAATATTAAAACGACATGAAATGTTAAAAACAGCTTCAATGAGCTTTGGGATCAAATCTGCAGATGAAAACTGGAAATGAAGTTTTGTAGGGGTTCACTTACATTTGTTCCTCATCGTGACTGAGGGAAAAGAGCTCGAATCTGGTACTGCAAACTGCTGTTTGGGCAACTGGCCAGAGAAACATAGCAAACAACAAGGGGTTCAAATCAATAATGGATGCAGGACAGCAGAATAGCAGAGAATGAGCGGTGGAGTTACATTTACCTTCATCTTCACCTTGGCACAAACAGGCAGGCTGTCCCTGCAGCTCTTGTGGACGGAGGCATTACAGTCTGGAAAGAAAAACAACAGAACGCTCAGTGAATACTATGAGCGTGGTGGTGGGGGTGTGTGGAAAAGGTGGGGGTTAGAAATTCTGACTGGGTTTCATAGCCCGCCAGGAAACTCCACCAGCCCACTAATGAAAGCCAGACCGGTGCTGAGCATGTGATGCAATCGAGGGGTAATACTGCTCGTGGACGAAGGAGAGAAAGAAAAAAGGGGGGTCAGACAGAGAGAGAGAAAGAGAGAGAGAGAGGCTGAGGAATGACACGCACATAAACATTGACTTGCATGGGAAAATTTCAATTATATAAACATTCCCAAATCACTATTTTAAAACAAGGGTCATTATTTTTAAGATTGCTTAAATAAGATCTGCACTATAAACTGATTCCACTGAGCCAATGACAGACTTGAGTTCCCCTGTACCATATTGTTGTGTCTAAATTCCATACTTTAAATCATATCGTACGAGTTGACTTTGAAGTAGAGATCAATCAATAAGAGAGAGACAGAGAGAGAGAGAGGAACCATCTATAGTCGCGTACCCACAATAAATGAAGCACTAAAAAAACCTAATTACAACAAAAACAGAAAATAATCACATCAAGTTATTTGGATTAAATCGATTGACAAAATCATGAAACACTGGAATTACAAAATAAAGCACCTCTGGGGTCTGAGTTTGTAGGATGAGGTTTAAAGAGAACGGTTGCACAAGTGAAACTAAATAACAGACCGCATCATCTATGCTAACATACATACAACATTTCCGCTCCTAGGATTACATCAACGCACTTCCGCTCTGAGTCAGGGTGAGTCAATCCTGTGTAAGACTCGGGCTTTCTGAGAGGCCAGGGTGAAAAAAATAAATAAAAGGGCACCACCACCACCACCACGTAGAGCTTTCTAGCATGTAAGCCAGTCTATATGGCACCGCATCGTGCCATCTGAAATTCAAGCCACTTTAAAGGGCACCTCGTCATGTTTTCTCCACTTCAAAGGCACCCTGGAGTGCACTTCATCATGTTTTCTCCATTGGAAAGGCACACGAGAGGGCACTTCATCCCATGATTTTTATAGAATTATGTATTACATCTAGCGAAGGGGCATGCCAAAAGGCATGTTTCAGGGTTAGGGATTCCATTTCCACTGCCACCTATCACCTGTAAAGTGGATAAGCTTGTGTTACTGTGAAATATATTTGGATTTAAGTATCCACCTAGAAGATTATGTGATATATCTAATTATGACTCTCTCAATAAAACCACCTTAAATTCCTGCAGTATTTTTCTCCTCTTAAAGGGGTTTTATTGGGTATTTAACTGCTTTTGGTGCATGTCGTAACTGATCCCAGCTAATCTCAGACAAAGGATCCCTATATTTGTCTGTTGAATGGACACCAGCCAGACATCTGCGTCTACAAACCTCCCGAAAACGCCCTCAGAACAGTCTACGTCTCCAACAATCCGAACCAGACCAACTGAACACAACAAGAGCTGTTTTCACCAGTCTGAAGTATCTGAGGCAGATTGTGACCATTGAGAGGATTGCTGTGAGCCATTGCAGAGCTGGTTTCTCCTTTTAAGGCTTTTTTTAAGGTTACACCAAAGGCTTGTGCAATAAACTACATCCTCTTTAGGGCTGCCGCTGCTGTTTCAGTGGAAAACAATGCAAAAAAAAAAAATGTTTTTGTTGTCTGAAAGTCCGACTGTGTTACATTAGATGAAGCACTTTCAAACTAGTCATGAAGCTGGCTCTGCCAAGTACGAGTGATTCTGCTTTGCATCACAACATGAACGCTTTACATCATTGATTACATAAATTAATGTTTTCTGATGCTTTTTAAACTTTATTTTCATCAGCAAAAGAATAGGCAAACCTATGTTTTCTATTATAAACAGTTGACAAACAAACAAATGTTAATAATAAGAGTGATCTGCACCTAATGCCAAAATACTCCACTGAAAGATTCAGGACGTCTTTTGTTCCTGGAGCAGTTAGGCTGTTTAATCAACAATATTAAATCAATGACATTTCCACTTCAGTCATTCATCGCATGCAGCAATTACTTATGGTGCTATTGTCTGCAAACCATTAACAGCTTGTACATTTGCATGTTTTTTTATGATTTTGTTTCGGATCTTACTTTGCTTGACTTTTACTGACTCTCCTATTGATAAACCGGAACTGTGTACTTCCCTTCAATGCCCGGTGTTGTCTGCTGTGCAGATGACATATGACGTATATTGTAACTGTCATAGTTTCTCCTGTGAGGATCATTGAAAGCTCATCCTATATTATTCTAAAATAATCATGCCCAAGTAATCTATTTAATGACATATGTGTATATATACTGACTGAGCCTTTACAGTTGATGTCACCTCCTGAATAGAATGCTTCATGCCTGGTGAAGATGGAGCTTATTCTCACAGCTTCAGCTTATTTTTCCTCCTAACAGTATACTCCATGTTGTGTGTTTCCAGCAGTGCAGACAGCTTAGCATGTTTACAAATTGGAAATTAATTTTACAACAAGATGCATTCTTTTAATAATGCATCACAACTTATTAGACTGAATGCAACAGGAATCCTGATCAGTCAGAGACAATGAAAGAACACAAACTGGGACAAAAGTTCAACGCAAGAAAAAGAAAACCGACAAAGTGACTTACGTGTGCAATGGAACACCTCCTTGCTGTTGAAAGCCTTATTGCACTGGAAGCACTGGGCTGCCTGACCCATGGGGACTGGTGTAAATAGATGACCGTTAATCGCCTTCTTGTCCTTCTCCTTGCCCTCCTTGTCCTTCTCCCTTTTCTCTCGCTCCTTTTCCTGCACAGATGGAAGTATTATAGTTAAGAACACAAGCATACCAGGAGGGGACCGTAATTAATTCAACTTTTTGAATTACTTCAACCGGCCGTGCAGAGAGAGAGACCTGTCGAGTGACAAACAACTCTGACAAAATGCCTCCTGCATTTGGCCGGTTGCTTATGTTTAATTCTACTCTGAATCCAGCAGAGCGACATTATTACTCTGATGTACCACACGGCAGGAGGCTTTGCATATTAAGTGATGCATTATTTAGGCTGACAAAAAAATGTCTCATTAAGAGACTATTTTCAAAGCAGTTCATCTTTTTTTTGTTTTTTTATTCTAAAACTCATAATTTGATCTATTTTTTTACAGGATTATGGGGAGGGTTTTATATTACCCACATGGTGCTAAGCAGTACATAACAACTGCGATTAAACTCTTAGCAATTATAGTAATGGTCACAATATAATAACATTCCATATTCTTCTGTTTTCTCAGCTACTGCGAAGCTCCTCCTCAGACTTCTGCAGGATGCATGACTACTGGCGATGCCATGCTGTCTGGGAATCAAAACTATGACCTTTCCATAACAGGGCCGTCTTTCTGTTGCCTCCGCATTAGTGGACAAGGTCATCCTCAGCTGTTGGTCATCTTTGTACACTGAGCTGAATCCCAATCCCATAAAGCGATGGCGAGAAGAACAGAGCTCTTATTCTTTTGGACTTACATCACAGAGCCTCCACCCAAACCCAGAGGAAATGAGGAAAATGGAGTTTCCAGCTCGTTTTAATGGCCGGCCCTGGGCCTCTTGGTTTGAAGGGACCACAAAGCTCCAACATACTAGAGCTCATTTTGTTCAGCCGCTTCATGATTACCGTATGGCTGACTGGAACAAACAAGCCTGCATGTTTTATTTCAACACTTAGTACTCGTTCTCACTTCCTGCAACTGCTGCCTAACCAAAGGAGAAACACATCGACAAAACTTCTATGAACCTGAGGCCAAATGAAGCATTCTTCACCACTGTAACCTTTCTAAGAATCTAGATATTAAAAGGTATATACAAAGACAGTTCAACTTCTTGGAAAAACACAAGACAGCAAAGAAATTCTCAGCACTGTTCTTTTGGCTTCAAGTATTCACAACAGGAGAAGTAATCACTTGTGACATCTAAACCACAGATTTAAACAAAAAGACGTGCGAGTGAAACAAACTGTAACAGTCAATGACTTCACTGGAAAAAGACATTAGCCCAGAAGGGAACACCGGGCACTTTTAACATGATATTGTGACAATCTCTTTCATTCCAAAATTGACTGGGACAAAAAAAAGAGCACTCTCCGAGCCTACCTCCAGCCAACCTTTCCATCTCATTGAGAAGCCATGGCTCCCTGTGAATCTCCTGAGTAACATCCCTGGCTGCAGCTGAGGCTACTAGCAGCACTGAGGCTCCATCAGGAAAGCTGCAATGAGGAAGCGACTGGCTCACAACAGGAGGTGCTATTACTGCAACGGCCCTTCGGTCTGGTACAGACGCTATGTCAAAACTGCCCAAACAGCGTGCACAAATTCAGACTTCCTATCTCGCAGAGAAACTGCATGATAATCAAAGATAAAATAATTTGGAAATTCAGAGATTTTTAAAAAATATATATTTTTAAAGGAGCTGTTCAATGTTTTTTTTTTTTTTTTTTGAAATCCAAAATGTAAATGCTGAAGTGGCTGTTTGGTTGTCACTTAATATAAACACACAGTTTGTCATGGATGCAATCCATTAACTGAGGTGTCAGTTTGGGTTGCTAAGCTTATCTTGGGGTCTGCAAAACCATAATCAATAGCGTTGACCTTTAACAGGCAGCAACCAGGTTCTGGTGACGGAATTCTGTCACTTTAAAAGCAAAGCGATGACTGAGGTTCGAGATGAGATTATAAAACCACAGCCAACTCTGTCTTCCTGTTTTACTTCCTGTTCACCCCTCAGTGTCTCTTTGCAAGGGCTGCACAATTACAGACTCTAAACACAAGTTGGCAGAACTATAAAAATCTATTCCCACATAGGATTATTTCAAACTCTTAATATTCACATCTATTCTATTTGCAAATCAGATTCATGGATGCCAAGATACAGAATGCCATTTCAAAATGCAATGCTGAGTTTCATGATTTCTAATAAAGTATTATTGACTTGCAACCCCTAACCCATGATTAATTTTTCTTTCACTGCAATCTCTTACCGGTTTGTATCAGCTTATTACTGGTTGCAATGTAATAAAATAGGACTACATCATTCTGACTGGAAAAAGACTTTTGGCAACTCGACATGGCTCTTTGTATGAATAAAAAGATGACCACATCTCTTACAGCAGAAATTCATGTCTGGGAGCAGAAAAATGTTGCAGGATACAAAAACAAAAACCTACAGGGGGAATCTGAAGTGAGGAAGTTACAAGAGACACTGACTTGCCCTGAAGCAATACACCAAACCCCCAACTGTTGGACTGGAATTGTTCAGAGGCCAACAGAAGAAGCAGCTCCCAGTGTGAATGTTTACAAAGATATGAACATGAAGCAGTGGGAGGCTGAACAGCAGCCTGGTGTTCAGTCATCCTTACCTGAAGGGATACATGTTTAAAGAGGAGGCTGAATAAGAAAACCCACTTGACACATGAGAATCAGTGTAGTAAACAGTATATAGTATGCCGTTTCATGACGGATAAAAGCTCCATGTTCCCTCACCCTGGTCTTTTTGTACATCTTGTTCTTGAGGTAGCTGAAAGTCCGGCTGACTTTCGTCGCGCTCTTTCCCTCGGTGTCGCTCCGCAGAGGGCCAGGCTCCTCCTCTGATATACTGTTACACACACATAAACACACCGTTTTATCCTCAAACAGCTGCACTCACAAGGCTTACCTGTTAACACATTCCAAACATGCTTCTTTACATCGCAATAAACCATTGTTGCTTCTTTACAGGAATATAAAGGCCTGTGCAGCAGTAAAAACCTTGAGAACTATGGTCTGGTAAAGTGTGTGTGTCAGAGCTGGACTGACCTGTATGCTAGTGACCCAGAGGTGCTGGAGAACGACCTCATACCTGGAAAGAAACAAGAGTGGAAGTCAGCGGTAGGACAAAGTATTTTCCTTCCTCCATCTATTCAAGGTGGTGAAAAGCTCTGTTTAGGTGTTGTGACCACACTAACCACCACGCCATCCTGCTTCTCCTGAACACAATTAGTCATCTTAGAGAACACTGATGTCTGGCGTCAACCACACACAAGTCTGAGAGTTCATGTATTGGATTCTGAGTGCTGACAAAGTGTGGGTGACCCACAACTCAGCACTGATCGCGTCCCATGTAGACGCACACAGAGCACCGAGGCTGCTGCTGCTCCGCTAACATGCTGCTCACACCACGACACGTGTAGACAGAAGGTTGTTACTGTAGAGTTACTACTTGTCATGGCTGCAAGAATTGGTTCGAGAATTGAATAATCCATACCTTCCTGTCCTTCAACAGCTACCTTTAAGGTCCTTGAGCAAGGTATTTAACATTTAGCTACTGTGTTGGAAGCTGAGGAGAAGCCAATAACAAAATGACTCTGGCAATGATGAGGGCGGCCAGCGCTGAGGCCAAAAGCTGGAGCTGAAGTGCTGACTTTTGATTGAGTGCCATTAATGGCTGCTAAATATATAAGCTGCAAAGAAATCCCTGGTTGCATCCAAGTCTTGGCAACTCCAAAAAGTAATCACAAAGTCAATTTTGTTTCCAGTAAGAAATAATAGTCTCAATATCTGATCACATTTAATTTATTCTGTGTTTTCGTGAAAGTTGTAGCCACAGAGACTGCTCTTTGAATCAAACTGTTGGTATTTTTCAATTAATCTCTGACCTACTTGTATTTTTTATCTGATTGTACAAAATATAAATAAAAAAAAAGAATAATTAAAATATGAAATCAAAGCATACACAGCGGTCTCTGCTAAATAATCCCCACAGTCTGTCTACTTATTCGGTATGAGATCTTTTCCAGGGATCAACTTCCTTCTAGAGAATACTTTCTCCCCAATATTCGGAAGTACATGCAAATATGCAAAGCAAAGCTTGCCTGTTCTACATCAGAAAGTCAAACCCAAAACAGGATAATGAGGGCAAAGTTCTGGCCTGAAGGAACACTAATGGAAATATCTCAGAGATAAGGAAAGGAAGGCTCAGTGGCTTTGACTAAAGGTGACAGGCTCACATTTATCTGGAGGGAACTCCAACTGCAGCATTTATGATTATTATGTTTCCTCTTTCTCTGGTGAATGTGTGTAATTTCTACAGAGGGACTAATCTAAGGTCAGCTAAATCCTGGATCAGCTAGGGGATAGGAAAAGCCAAGGTCTTATTTATTAATGGAGTCAACCAGATTCATTATTATTATGATAATTGCACATTCTTATTGCAAACAGCTTAATGTCAACAGTAAGTAGTAGTTTCCTTATAAAAAAAAGTTTCTTGCAGCTGAACTTTTGGGCTTCATCACCTTTCAGCATTTAGTTGTGTTCAGGGTTAAGTGCATTTCTTTGTTACTGCAAAAGCGTAAATACTACAGGGAGCACTCACCTACTGCAAAACTGTGTGAAAAGTGAGAGGTCACAGCCAAGTAAAGGCTTAATGTTTTTTAGGATAGTCATGTTAATCCATTACGTGCATTTTCTGATGAAATATTATTATTTAGTTGTGTATCTTAGTGTACCCAGTTTTCCTAGAGCCGACCTCGTTTACATGAGTTTCAAGGTTTTCAGAAAGCCTTTTGACACCTTGAGAGGGGACAATAAGATCTCAGTGTATTGCGAGTCACAGGGGAACAAAGAGTGGAAAGTAATGGCGCCTTTGACTCTGGGTCACAGTCATTTGAGGAAGATGCAGGAGTCTAACGGGAACAACTACTACTCTGGTTGTGACATCACAGCTATTTTCTACTGCAGCACATTACTTACTCAAGTTATCCTCATCCTCGCTAGATGAGGTGTCCCCATACACGAACTGAGACTTAGATTTGGGGAGGATGGGGGAAAGGTTGAAAGAGAAGGAAATTCTTCTCTTACGTCTCAGGTGTCCCACCGCTGGGAGGGGGATGGCGGGAAGGAGAGAAAGAACCACAGCAGGAACTTATAACTTGGTTAGTTACTTAGTTAGTTACAGTGAAGAATGGGGATAGAAGGTAGAAATGTCAAGATAAAGAGAAACTCCGATGGAATTGAGTCCTAAAACCGCAAATTAGTTGGCATTATGGGTTAGTTCCCTCTTCTCAAAGTTAACAGATTTTGTGAACATGTTCTTGGTAAGATACATGAAATGACATCTTTGGTTAGAACAAGCTTAAACTAGATTTTGACATTTTGTTACAAATACAGTTTATTTTCAAGCTTTTACCTAAAAAGTGTGGTGACTAAATGAGACACTGAACACCTTGAGCTTCGTGGTGGAGACGAGCAGAGAGTTTATAGCCTAATATTAACTTTTTAATGAATTAATTATGATTATGATTAATTAATTATGATTATATCTTCCTGAAGAACCAAAAATGTAGGTATCATGAAGTCATGAAATTTCTGTAATAATCCACAATCAAGATGGGAAAAATCCCATCTGCTTTTTGTTGAGGGAACCAGAGCCATGCTAACTTCTGGGTTGTCCTACACAAATAAGTCATCCCTGCAGCCCTCTTTACTGGACATATTAACTGGTGAAGAAATTCAGTCTTTTAAAAGGTCCTGCTCACTCACACAGGCATCTCTGCTTAGGTTGAACCAATGAGAATGATCGAGGTTTAACCACTCCCACCCTCATAGGTGCACAAAAGCTGTGTAGTTGGGACTATGGGTGTGTCGGGCCTTTGGATAATTGAGACAATGGCCGTGTCTATTGTAATTATTTAGCAAACTCATAAATGTCCTCATCTACACACCTGGCTTTCAAGAAAGACTGTTACGTCCCCCGAATGCAGACTGGCCAGCCATAGCGTAGAATCAGCCTGCTCTGACCAGGGTCTGACAAGTTCACCCCACTCCATAGGAAAACACATATAACGTGAATAAAGGGTTTATTTAGACCAAACCAGAGTCAGTGATTGTTTGACAAGTGGAAAGACTAACCAAGAAGAGTTTGGTGAGACTGAAATTTACATTTTTTGTTAATGGAAATGTACAGTTTCTGTCAATGGAGTCTGCTGTTCCTTATTGAACAAATAGGACGTTAACTCTTTAACATAAAGGTTTGTATCTGTAGGGTCCTTAACATAATGTTGGCAGACACACCAGTGGAACAAACACCTGTGGTGGTTGACTTTTACACTGCGATCTGTAATGTTAGGATTTATCTCCTATCTAATTTTACCTGCCGAGTCAGTTCAATCACATATTTTAGACGCTCTTGTGTGCTTCACGCTGATATTTTTAAGATAAAAGTTATCCAGTGGAAGTTTGGGTGGTGGCTCTGAAAGCTTGAAGTAGCAGCAGATAAGCAGTCTCACGACTTGTCACTCACCATCAATGTCTCTCTGGCTGATGGCGAGCATGGATACAGACTTGGTGAGGGGCAGGGTCAGGGTAGGACAGCTGTTTCTCAGAGGCCGATACCGCCGGGATTTCTGGGCAAGAGAACACACGCTTGAGTCAAATACAGTGCATGACGATGTAAAACACAAAACACAAAAAAAAAACCACTAAACCAGGCAGAGACAAAGTGGAAGAAAGCATTTCCAGTCACTGAACTGGAAACAGGAACGGTAGACTGAAAAGGGAAACTACACAAATGATTGTGTTCACAATTTGTTTTCAATTCAACGAGTGAAGTGAAGCCCCCCCGAGGAAAGTGATGTTTATTAATTCTTTACTAATCCCCAAACTGGCAAAGTTCCCCAGACTGTTTATGAGTTGGTCATGTCCAAGCTTTGCAAATTCATTTCTCCTCTCATGGGAAGGCTGAGGATGTGTTTTAGAATCCTTTATGACCGACGGTATGAAGATATGACATCTAAAGGTCATCACAAATGTGTGTGTGTGTGCGTGTGTGTGTGTGTGTGTGTGTGTTAGCTGACCGGGTCACGTAGTCTGGCATGCTCCCCCAACTCCTGCTCCTCTGTCAGAGAAACCAGGGAGCCCCTGTCATCGCTGTCATGCCTGGGCATCCTCGAAGGCTCTAGGATTCGGGGCCCCTGAGTGGTGGGACCCCTTAGCTCTTCTTGGGCCCCACTGAGCCCCTCCAGGCTGTAGCTACACAGACAAACAGAAAGCAGAAGTGACTTCAAAGAAGGAGGGACAACTGTACTGTACTGGACAATTCCAGGTACTGCTGCAACAAATACATCCTGGCATGCACACATCCACCTGTTCACGCACACACACGCACACACACACACACACACACACACACACACACACACACACACACACACACACACACAGTGTTTAGCCAGCTGAGTTATCACTGGGCTCCGGAGAAAGATTTACAGCTGAAGCAGCGGCAAATGTCTTCCAACATCAGCATCGGCACAGAGAGCTCTGCCGCCGTGATTTACAAACCCAATTACATCGATCTATGACTGGAAATAAGAGGCCTTGAAAAATCCAATACAATGATTATGGAGAGGAAAACTATGGCTACAATTCAGGATGAGCAATGCTACTGTACACCGACGCAGCTCTATTCGCCTCAGGACAGATTTTGTGACGGTTAAAGCTCCAGCAGTAAATCTCTCTTATCTCCAGATCGTGGGGTTTGTACGACACTCCACTATCCAGCACATCATCAGTCCAACGCATTCAAACATCAGTAAGCTAAACCGGACAAAAGGAATCACGAATTATCCTTCATCAGTGACCAGCGTAGAGCAGCACTCACCTAATCATCAGGGCTGTGAATGTAGATGAGTTTATCTGTCATATTAAGGCCTGCTTCCTGCCAGCGTGATTGCATATATGAGTAACACCAGCAGCTGTTGCTGCTCTCTGCTGTAGGAAGCTACAGACTGACTGACTGATGGGGCAGGGCAATCACACACACTCCCAAAACGACATGCACGCAGGCATATACGCCCACAAAAAACGGCAAATGCAAATAGAGCAGCATGTAAATACATGCTATTCAAAGAAGATTCCCGTGGGGGGGAACGCATCACACAATGACACAAACACACAGTACCTGAGGGAACTAACTACTTCCTCATCGCAGCTTTGGGGCCGAGGAGTTACAGTGAAGCAGCTCGAGGAGGATGTGAAAGTTACAGCGATGTTCGAAGAGGGCAGTAATGTTCTGGCACATTTAAGATTTCCCATTGGCAAGCATAAACACTGCGAATGGGTTCAAGTTAATTTCCTGCTGCAGTGTTATGGTAATAGCATTAGCAGAAGGGAAAAAATCTTGAACCGAAGCAGTTTCCCACAGTTGCAATACTGTCAGAATAGCCTGGGTGACTAGTTTACAATTAAAGCTACCGGAGCCGAAGTCAGTGCTTTCTTCGGTGTGAAAGATGTGGCCGGACGGTTAGAGCAGCTGTCTCTGACCATAACAGCCATGTCTTAACTAGGGGATGACGGATAAAGAGGCCGAGGGCTGACATTATTCCGTGTTATTAGTTAATCAGAGTTAATCATAGCTGTAGCAGTAGATGTGTCACCACATATGTGTCACTGAAACTATGCCAGTCATTATTGGCATTGATTACAGTGAAAAGATGAATGCCGTTTATGTAATAATAGTAATTCCAGTCTCAATCTAGGATCCTTCAACTTCTCCAGCACTTAAAGTCTACTAAAGTCATGCCAGAAGCCTGAAACCTATGGAGTTTTATTCCATAGCATGGTCTTTCAATTTGAGAGCTTTTTATTTAATTTCACTCTTGCATTGGTCAAACATACAACTGGCATTCAGTTCTAATTTTGACAGGGTTATTGGAAAAAAAAAAAAGTCAGAGAGCAGTGGAGAAATCTGAGAGCTGACGTTTCATGAGCACACAGAGGGATCCTGGGTGTGAAGGGCTGGAAATCTGTGCAAGCATCAATATATCTGAGTAGAGTTTGAGCAGAAGCAGAGCAAATCCGAGTGCAAGCAGGTGCTATTTGAGTGAGAGGGCAGGGTTTTAAGGAAAAACATTATAAAATCTATTTATGTGAAATCAGTGAGTCATCCGCTCAAATTTAAAGATCACACTCCTGAATGCAAATAGGAAAAAAAAGCTCCATCGAAACATGAAAGTAGCACTGCTTTGTGGCAGCTATCATCAACCCTAACTGAACATGCCTAACCGGGCGTGGACGCTTATGCCAATTATAGCTTCAAGACCGTCTTCATAATCTACAGCCTCCGTGAGAAGTCCAGGGTGAGGGTTTGGCTCAGCCTAGAACTGACAAAAAACTACACTCAGGGTCTCAAAATAGCACTTTATGGTGAATGATGAGTGGTAATACACTCGACTCCCCTGCCTCAAAAAGCAACATAGCCATTCTTCTTGTACCTACAACAAGTCTACACAGCATCCATCCTGTTTTTACTACTGTGGCACACTGTCTCCCCCAAATCTCTTAACGTTTTGAAAAAAGATTCCTACAGGAACTTATTACATACAAACAAATTCCTCTGTTCTCAAGCTCTCGCCAAGTACTCTGAGCCTCCAGACCTAAACTCCCCTCTTTCTCCATGGCTGACTGTTATTACCACTGCAACACAAAACACCAGCGTGTCTCAACCATCTATCTGCCACAGTATTTCTTGCACATTCCAACGGGTGAAAAGAGAGCAACATATGTCAGCACAGTTGCCTGCAGGGATGGAGCACAATGCAGCGGTAGTTCGGCAACATACATTAAAAAGTGGGAGATCCACAGAGGGCTACACCTCCGTAAATTTGTCATTTTGTGTCACCTAGCAACAAGTCAATCTTAACATCACATGATGATGAATAAGATTTATTAGTACCTTCTCCTGTGAAAGGTCGGCTTCCTGTCACCAGGGCTACGGATGGAGCTGGAGGTGATGGATGAGAGAGAGACGGGGAGTGGTGCATGATGGGTGAGTTGATGGAATGGCAGGTCAATATAAGCATAATGAATGGATGAAATATCTCTTTTACTTGCTTGGACCATAAGCATGGATATCTATGGACACTAGTGTTTGTGTGAATGACTCTCTAAGGCACAGGCCACCATGTTGGAGGAGCGATAACAATGGCATTGCTTCACAATAATGATCTTAAAGGAACAGTTTTGGGCAATTTGATATTTGCTTTCTTGCCAAGATAGATTAGAAGTCTGATACCACTGTCACATCTGTCCATTAACTATGAAGCTGGAACAAGGAGGGGTTAACTTAGCTTAGCACAAAGACTGTAAATAAGGGGAAACAGCTTGCCTGGCTTTGTTCAAAGGTTACAAAATCCAACTACCAGCTGATCTAAATGTCACTAATTTTGTCTCTCACAATGATGTCAAACCTCCAGGAAGAAAAACACTAATTGTCTTTTTTAAACTTACAGAATTCAGAAGATACAACAAGATGAGACCAGTCAATTAGTGAACTTTAGAGGTGCTGTAGGTAGCTAATGTTAGCTATCTATCGCATAGATGGCACTTTCTCATTGAACTCACAGTGAGAAAGCAAGTATTTTCCAAAATGTTAAACTATTCCTTTCAAATCGGACTTAAACGGTGGAAGGGGGCAAAGTCACAAAGTGGTGATGGCATGAGTTTCACACTCGTTCCTCCTAGATCTTTACATGCAAGATACTTCTAGAGTCACTATGTCATATATGCACACTACAGTGTTCATGTAGTGTGCATATTTAGCAGCAGGAGGAACTTTTCTATAAATGTTTTGTTTTAAACACTGGCTGTTTGTGCCCAATCTGGATATATAAAAAATAGCAGCTGCTAAAATTCGGAAGCTGTCTGTTTTTTTTGTTTTGTTCTCACTCCAACATCTTGGCACAGGCCTTTTATAGCCTGGCGACTCCTCTACAGAAAGTCACTGACAGGCTGCTATTCTAGCACAGAGGGGAACATAGATGTCAAGGTCTTGTTGTCAATGTGGTCTGCATTAGTGTTCTCTGTGTGGCAGTGAGTCTCAAGTGGTTCATGTCAACTGATGGCTAATGTATATGTTGTTGCGAGTGTGTGTCTTTAAGTGTTTGTGTGTATGCATCTGTGTGCGTACAATTTTGGTTACAGACGCCAGACAAAACAGGTAAAACAGCTGCTCACAGCAGGAGGAGCAAACGCTCAACATGGCACAGAGGGCGTGACATCAACCAGCTCTAATAACACTGACATCTTCACACGTCAGGTCTACGGACATCTACTGACTAACACCAGCAACGTAGAGGAAAAAGCACCAACATCAGTTGTTTTATCAGTTCAACTCCATCCACAATGTGATAAGAAATTCTTCATCTCAACCTTCACTGTCTCACCTCCTCTGGTTCATCTCTGCGTCTCCTCCGTTGTTCTTTCCAGGACCCCAGCTGTGGCGGCGAAGAGGCGACAGCGAGCGGATGCTGTTCCTGAGGATACAGGAGCGCCGCGGCACCTCCGTCACTCTGTCTTTGGCTTCTTCCTCAGCTTCTCCCGCCCCTGCTCCACCGCCACTACTGTCCAGTCCTGCAGTGATCCTTGCCCCGGCCTCTTCTGGGCTCCAGCCGCATTCCGGGCCCTGGCTACCCTCGGGACTGGAGCTTGACGGGCCGACGCTGGCGGTGTCGTCGGTGGAGGAACAGGAGATGGAAACCTCGCTGGCACTGTCTCCTGCTGTCACTGGTTCATCGTTCTGCAGACACCGGGGGAAAAATGTTTTTATATTACATATTATTATTGTCTTTGACAGAAGAATCGTGCGATGGCTTGTGTGGGTGTGTGTGTGTGCGTGCATATGTCCATGAGTGAGTGAGTGAGTGAGTGAGTGTGCACCACTATGTCTGTCCACAGCTACTCTCACATTCTGCTGCAGTAAACTGCGTAATATTTTGGGTGGCCAGTTATGGCTGCATGCTCAAGGACCTCTGGTGGTTTGCGGTGACACTTTTAAAACACTTTTTATTGCCTGGTTTATACTGCCGTTGACTGCCTGCTAACTCCTCACTCAGTCCTCTTAACCAAACCCCGGCCGATAGGGATCACCAGTGATAACACAGCTGAGTGCACCTCCGACCCACCATAACGCTAATCTGCGGCCATAGAATACATGGCTATGGATAAAACAGTCTGCCACTTTTATTGTTTAGGACTTTATGTTTGGTTAACAGTTAATGGAACTGCACACACAGCTGACCGTTCAGTGTCTTTTTAGTGGGCATTGGGGTTCGTCAATGTGGGTTGTATTCAACACAATAAAGCAGTAGTCATTGCAGACACACCTAGTGGAGACCAGCACTCTACTGAGTGCACCTTTCTTATTATCGGAAAGACTCACCGCCCAGCATCATGTGCTAATGGGGAACTGTCAAAATAAAATACATGTCCCAATTTCACTATTTTAGCAGCTGCATAAATAAAGAATATAATGAAATAGAACCAAACAGAACTGAATAATATATAATACAATGCAACAGAAAGAACAGAAATGATAGAAGAGAACACAACAAACAGGACAAAAATGTTATGAAATAGAAAACAACAGAACAGAATCCACAGAATAGGATGCAGTAGATTTGACCAGAATGTAATATAAAAGAATAAAACACAACAAAAACAGACTAGAACTCAATATAATAGAAAAGAACAGAATATAATACAGCAGGATATAACTGAACATATGCCCTTCAAATTATTGTTAATTACCTCGCCCATCATGATGCATATCCAGCAGCATTTCTTCACTGAAGCATGTGATATGTTGAGAGAATGCTGCAGAGCTATTTAACCCACAGGAATGGGGTATAATGAGGACCAAATGGCAAGGCTTAGGGATAATGAGCCAGAGCCACTTTATAGCAACACTGACATTAAAACAAACACCAATAAATGACGGAAAACTTTTCCCAGGAAAATGTTATATATGTTATGTACAGTCTTTTTAAGGTTTAGCCATCATTACGACGAGCCTGTTGTTAGTTGAAGTATATTATATAAGTCTGCGTGTGTGTTTGTCAATTCATTGTTGTGCAAATGAGGTGGTTGAAAAAGTATTGTAATTAGTAATGTATTGTCATACCTATCTGACTGTAACATAACACCATGGACAAATCTGTTGTTAAGTACAATTTGGCCTGGGTGTGATGATGATGAGAAAGAGCGCACACACACACACACACACACACACACACACACACACACACACACACACACACACACACACACACACACACACACACACAGGTATGGGATAGTCCATTTCAAGCTCATTTGTAGGTGTGAGCTTTAACTGAGCCTATTGTGCTGCCAGCTGCAGTGAGAGAGCCGAGCATAGAGCTGCTTCTGTTGGAGAGCTGGGAATGAAAGATCAGCTTTATGCTGTGGACACGACTTCCTGTGGGAGTGAGAGAATGTGTGTGTGTGTGAGTGTGCATGTGTGTGTGTGTATACGTTCAGGGGCACGTGACTGACAGCAGTGTATGTTTGTGAGTCACATGACTTCAGCTTTATAGCTAGAAGAACGTTTCAGCAGAGTTTAGATGATGCCTGTATTCACATACACTACAATTAGTGAGCATTTAAGATGCATGGTCGATTACATTTACATTACATTTAGGTCATTTAGCAGACGCTTTTGTCCAAAGCGATTGACATGTTTCTGGGATCAATAGAGTTCCTCAGGGTTATGAAACGGTTTCTCTGGCCTGTATGGTATTGTATCTTACAAAAGAAAGATATATTCCTCTTGATTGCTGTGAACACACTAATCCTCTCGTATTGAAGCTGAATTAAGCTGCTGTGGTCTTTGAGTGGAACCAAAGCCACTGGACTTCATGGCAAATTTGGTCCATCCGTCTCCTTCGCCTCATCCTCACACTGTCTACTCTCAGGCAGCTGAATTTTTCCAAAAAGGACATTGGGTTCACATTACCATGAGCATGTTTGAGTGCTCAACTCTGAGAATCTCTCTGAGAAACTGAGACATACAAGTATTTCAGCATTAACCAAAGGGCGCCTGGCTTCAAACAGACTTTCAACAGCAGCAGAGCGACAGCAGGGACCACTGCTTGCACTTCCCCAGCAGCGGTGTAGAGCTGCCGGCTTAAAAAGATGCTTAGTAGATGTTTGGCATCTCAGCCGCAGGGTGCTGATAAATAAAAAGCCAAGCACAGCCTGACAAAACAGCTACACTGATCCCTATAGGGCTAGTTGCAGGCGCAAACACAAACTATATTCTTGCTGTTCAGTGTGAGTGAACATTTGGACCGCAGCCAGTAGCGGATCTGGTGAAGTGTGTTGAGCCCTAAAATTACAGGCTGTCTCAAACAAAGTTAACATATCTTCTTGTATTTTTATTTATTGATTGTTTTGCAGTTTGGTTCGGTAACAAGCCAGGTATGACTCATACAGAAACACATTGTCACAAATAACAACGATGTTGTTGTTTTTCTTAATACATTCAATATTAGATATTGTTTTGTTCTCATTTCTGCCCCTCTGCTCTCTTTTCTCTGCTCCCCTCATAGTCAGAGTCATATCTTCAGTCCATTGCTCCCGACAATCTCAACATTGATTTTTTTGAATTAGTGGATTCTGGGATCTCCTCAGCCGATAAAGGCAATAGAACTAGAAAACCTCCAAGTTATCAGAGCAGTGTGTTTGTCTTGGAGATGAAAACAGGGGAGACTGACCTTTCTGAAGACGCTGTCATATCCTGGCTCCGCGTTCGGGAAGCCTTCTATGTCGCTGCCAGAGTCTCTGTGAGCTGTGGAGGGACAGCTGGTGGCACTGCTGGTTCTACTGGGCAAACTGGGAAACGCTGAAGACGTTGAGGATCCTGAAATACATAATAACACTGTTAACACTGAAATGGAGTAACAGATAAAAAATGTTTTAAAAAAGCAATCTCAATCTTGAAAGTGTTTAACTGGAGCACTCAGAAATACGAATGTACCCAGAGAAATCTTGACATATTAATCAGGGAACTATTATAGTACAATGTGATTAAAGTTAGATTGCCTTGAACTTCCAATTTTCTCAGCGAGAGCATTCAGCTGGTAAACTGAAAAAACACCATATTTCTGAAATAATGTGTTTTCATTCCCTCCTCTAAAACACAAGCAGGTCTGTTAGACATCAGTGAAAAGACTTCTGGGAATCTGAGAAGGTGTGAAAAGCCTGGCGGATCAATGGCCGACTGTCCTGACTGGAGCTGTCTGTGCTGAACTGCAAAAGGCAAACAACTGCTGTTTGTGTTCGAAAGGTCTGAGAGCGGAGACGAAGTTTAAATCTCACTCAAAAAAAAAAAAATGACAACTGAAAATTCTATTGATGTAGCTGCAAGCTGCACAACAGCTTTCGTGTTTAAGTCCCGCAACTGGACACCGATGTTTACGGGGAAGACTCTCTGCAGCTCTCTGCTTTCGCTTCACCTCAGTTAACGGCCTTTTGATCAGGAGCAATTACAGATAGCACGCAGACAGTTTCAAGCCCAGTGTGTGCAAATATGAGCCACACTGATGTGTGTGGTCACCACTCCCCCTCCTGAATCATACACATTAAATATCTTCCACAAAAACAACTTTAAACCATTGCTCTCACTGTAAACCCCTCGCCTAAGGTCCCAGTGCTTCTCTTTAACCATAGAGTTATTCAACAGCAACCCACCATGAGCCACTTTGGGGTTTAAACACACAGATGTTTTCTTCCCCCCCCAAAGTCCCCTGGTGGAATAACATGTAATCCACCATAAAGTCTGCACACAGTACAATATTTCTTATGCAACAGCACTGTGGCGCTGCAGTTTCTTTGTACATGTAAGGACATGTGCAGATAATATCCCAGGCCAAAAGAGGAAGATTGCACCCAACAACAGATGCAGAATAGTAGGCTTACTGTAGCCGGACGCCAAGAACAACTGGATGAGATCACTCCCTCAGTTTGGTTATTTTGCATCACATCTATTTTTTGCCAGAGAAAGCGGAAGTTATTCATTATCCCTCGGGAACATTTTCCCTGCGCTCATATGAGCAAGAGGAAGTTCGTAGAGTGCTTGGAATCTGTATGAAAAAGTATAAAATGACTAATTAACGGAGCTACATAATAAAGGTTTGCAACAATGGCTACAGTGGGCACTCTAGGAATCCCGAGGCTCAACATTCAGCTGCAGTCAGCTGCTCAGAGGACGGCGCCGTCAGGCGGTCGGGAGATGGGACAAAGGACTGTATTGGGAGAGATCAGTGACAGAGCCCTTCATTTTAGCAAGAATCTGTTACACTACAATAACAAACGAGCAACTGGGGGGGAGGGGCAACTGACTAACTGCTGACCATGAAATACATGCATGCAATTACATTAAAACGTAGGGGGTCCTTCCCATATCAGGCCTACTCACTGACTGAAGGACTGAAGTACTGCTGAACCCAAGAAGTCAGGAAGGATCAGGGTCTTCAGGTTCCCCCTCAGATCTCCATCAAAAAAAAAAATGCTCCTCGCATGCACCTTTTACTTCAGCAATCATTTGACTGAAACGTGCTTTGTTTACATAGATCTGTGCACTGGTGCTATAAAATATCCGTCATTACTAATTACAGGGGTGGGCAGAGAAACTAACTAATATTCAATTCTGAATCTGAATATAGTTATCAGCAGCTTTAATCTTATTGAGAAAAACAAATGTCTCCATATCTGCATCCAACACTGTCGAGCTGTATGAATCAGCACAGGAAGGCTGCCACGATTGGAGTTTCCCAATGTCTTAGTAAAACATTTCTTCAGAATAAAGGTCTTGATTGCTGGAATCTCACTGAGCAAACCTCTGAACAGTGGAGATACACAGGGCCCATACAGGGAGACGTCATAGGAATGGCCGCCTCATGACATCATCAAAAGCAGGTTTCCCTTTACAAAACGGTGGACGTGATAAACCTCCAAACAGGAAAACTACACTGACCTTTGACCCCAAGTTCAGAGCTCAGCCTTGACCAAAGTGGTTCTGGAAGTTGAGGCATAACTCACACGTCGTGCATATTTGCTCACGTCGAAAGCCCCACGGTGAATGGAGAATCCCAAAATGTAAATGCAAAATGTGTGTGAGCGTGTGTGTTGGGGGAGTGGTAAGTGCCGGTGACAGAGGTGGATGCTGGGAGTTTTTTCCCGGACCCCACCCCCTCACACCTGTCCACCAAATCTAGCAGGCGACTGTGAGCTATGACAGCTGTCCTCCTTCCCTCTGTTTCCAACAGGCACACACACACACAAACACACACACACACAAAGTAAAAGCATAGACAACAGGTGTAAAACCCTCTGATGAGTCAGTGGGTGGCTGAGGTTGTTGGTTGAATGTAAATCAGGTAACACACCTGGAGATATGACTTACTTTGATGATCATACACCACTCCTGTCTTCTTCTACTGAGCTGTGAGAAGAGCTGATGGTTTTTCACATGACAGCATAGTTATATAAATAAATATGCTGTCATGCTAAAAATCATTCGCTCTTCCGGTAGAAGTAGAAGTTGCGGTGCTAATGCTGTAACTACTCAGGCCAATCGAAAGCCAAACTGTTTTCCAATACAGTAAAAATCTATGACAAAGACAAAGAAGGCTGAGCTGAGAAATGTGTGTCGTTAGATGAATGCGTAGAAGAAAAAGTGCAAAGGAGATTTGATCCAAACAAATCATCTAGTCCGAAGTAATGAATGGGGTGAGAAACTGGCGACAAGATAAAGTATCCATCAGGCCTCCCTGTCTCAAAACACCATTCTCTGCACATTTTCCTACTGTTAGTCAAGATAAGTCACCACTGAGGTTACCGTAAGTCTATCCCCTAAGTGCAGAAGATTTTATCTGCACTTCCAGATAAAGAATGTTTAATCTCAGCTACTATCCGATATTGTTAAATGTGTAATTGACATTGATGTTTGTGTCAATGCAGCTATTCAGTATTTTTTTTTTTGTCAAAGCCCAAATTAGAAGTAGTTCTGCACACGCTCCCAAAACTACTCCCATTTATCAATAATATAAAAATCTGACTTCTGCTGCCATCCTTGCAGACATCGTAGAGACGAAATGACTTAACCGAACTGTAATTAAACCTCCACTGTGATTCATTCAAACCCACCATTTACTCCGATACCTTTGTTTTCCCTTTTCACCGTATCATTTAAGGCACACCCAGCACGTCTCCTCCTGTGTAAATAAGGCTTACTGGATGGAGCTGAGCTGAACAGGACACGGCTTCGCCCATGATGAGTGTAATATCATGCAGCATTACAAACAACACTTTTAAGCAGCAGCAGGACTCGCAACGGAGGCTAGCAAAACCACAGGCGGCCAGGCACACTACCAAACTGTGGCCTTCCAAAAACCCATTAACCAGCTATATTATGGGATGCAGCTCCAGGTCCATCATATGCCACAGACGATACGCAGCATGTTCTGAAGCTCTACACAAACTTGTAAATCAAATGCTCTTGGCTTCCCTCTACGTTGTCTTTGCTGTGTGTCGAAGCTTTTTTGTTGAAAGTCAAACTACATCACTTTATATTTTATATAGATGAATACAGGTTTGATATTAACATATAGAGGACACATATAAAAAAGGAATTGCCCCCACATAATGGTCAAACACTGATTTATTCTTCTAATCATCAAGCAGACCATCACTGAGGTCTCAACGCTGACTTTGACCTGGGTAGTTCTGCAGGTCAATTTTCTTCAGTCAACCCAATTACACTGGCCTCTGACACTGACAAAAGAAGGTCAATCCACCCAACTTCCTACCTCACTAATCCGGTTTACTAATTACACATATCATGTGGAGCTTATTTTTATTCTATTCTATGAACAAACAAGTCTTGTAAAGTTCATTGTACGGTTTTATTTTCTTCTGCTGGTGGATTAGACATTCTGTTGTGACCTGATGAGTGTCGTTGACAGAGATATTTCCACCAAAAAGGAAGTGATGTCCACTTCTCCCAGCTGCTGCAGAGGAAGTCCCACCCTCACCCACCCTTGTATTTGATTTCCGTTTGGCACTCCTGTTTCTCTCTCATTGTCATTCTCTTTCTATCTTTGTATTTCCTTTCTGTATTACTTCACCTCATCCATTAAAACCTATTTTTCTCCCTTTCTCCATCCGACAGACTGATGTTTCATCTGCTTTCCACCATTGATAAAAGGCAGTTTGTTCTCATCGATCTGTTGGTGATGTTTTATTGAGACCGGCCTCTCTGCAGACAGACTCATTTAACAGAGGTCATGATACGATCCTGTTGTCTTTTCTTGGCTGTTGCCCATACATATGGAGATGTCAACATCGAGCATTTTTTCAGATGAACCTTTCCTTTACAGGCTACTTGTGGTGTGCAGTTTCATGTAGGAACTATTTTCTTTCAACCATAGTTCCTACACATGTATTTTGGGGTGAATACATACACACCAAATGCATCACAATGATTGCATTGATCTATTTACAATATATTATGATTACAATATTTTACTCTGCTTCATCATAAATATCATATTTGATCACTCAGTCGCTTCACCTCTTTGGTCCAGACTAAAATATCACAATAACTATGGATTATTGGGGTTTCACTTGTCTTTCCAATACAACATTATATTTGCTACTTACTCTTGCCCCTACCGTATTAAATACGTGATGGGCAGGGCAAGATCGGAGCACACGGCTGGCGGGCCGTACCATAAGAAAACAATAGTTTTCTGATGCATTTCTAGCGATGTGTCTCAGTGTGATCGGCCCCATAACAGACTTGGTTTATTGAAGAATAGCTGCTAACACAGCTCCACAGATACAGTGAAAAACACCTTTTCCTTCATACCTTCTTCGTATTAAAAATCAACTTTTTTTATTTGTTTTTACAAAGTTTTGATTTTGAAACCCAGAATCAGGAAATGTTGGATTTTCATCAGCAGTAACTTAACAGGACCCAGACAGACTCCTGGTTTTACTCCTCTCTTCCCTTTGCATTCGCTCAGGAGAGGAGATTGGGGGGGAGATCTGTATTTGAGTAATTATCCAGATCAAAACTCAAGGCCACTAAACTCAAGGATGCAGTCTGACTGAATGGATCCCAAAGTGAGCAGGATCCGATCTTGGAGCATACAGACTTAATGCATCCTGGTATGACCAGATGACAAAAGTAGCATTGAAAAGACAAGTGTAACCATTAGCTTTGGTAGATGGACTGAGTGACTTCCAAAAAGGCTATGAGTTCACCTGGACAACAAAAAGGGTCAGCTGTAATACATAACACATCATCTCCATGACTGTGTAGATCATCTTTGAGTACGAGACAGCAACTGGGTCCTGCTCATCAAAATGCTGCTCTACAGCTCCTCCAATGGTCAAAAACCCTACACGTGACCTTAAAACCATTGACTCATATACCCCAAAGTTGTTTAGTATATTTACATTTACATTTAGGTCATTTAGCAGACGCTTTTGTCCAAAGCAACTTACAATAAGTACATTTGTCAAAAGAAGGAAACAAAGAAACCACAACGTATCATTGCCGATAAAGTAAGAACTAAAAATAGAACAAGTGTTAGGTCCTCATCTGAGTAAAGTAGTACCTCAAGAGCAACAGTGCTATGATCAGAGTGCTATAGGTAAGTTTTTTTTTTTTTTTTGGGGGGGGGGGGGGGGGGGGGGGTATGGCTTTCTATATTTAAGCCAGAAGTCTTCTGAGGCATTCAATGCATTTCTGCTCTGGTCCTGTGGATGTTCTTCTCAAAGTATTCTTGAGTCCCTGAGCCTCTCCAAGGTTTCGACTGTTAACGGCACTCAGGCATTCCAGACGTGTGTTGCAGGTGACAAGTTTATGAGCAGATTTCACCATCCAACCCACAACTCTAGACCCCACGTTGGTTCATATAAAGGACTCAAAAGGTTGTCTAGTTGTATTCACTTTTCACATTAGCTACCACTCACATCATGTCCTTGTCTGTGTTTTAGAGCAAGATGCTTTATGATCTCCTTCAGAAATTCTCCTCAGGGACAACACCACATATTTACTCCAGGCTAAAAATATTGAATACTTGAAAAATATTCTTTGGCACGAAACTGACAGAACAATCAAAAATATTAAATATCGACACTAAAATAATCTCAGAAACTCACTCAAACAATTACAGCATCTGGATCATATTCTCAAGCCTTGATTTAGTGTTTCAGACCAGTTAAATGAGGTCTGATGGCCTCAATTTCCTTTTTATAGTAAAAAAAAAGATAGAGAGAGGCTGTTAAGCTTTAATTTAATTGAAAAAAGAAAATGCTGTTGCCAAATGCTCAGGATCAATGCTCAGGCGTCTGTGGCACTTCAAGCACACTGTTTTTCACTTAAAAAAAACAGGCTTCACGGGACAACACAGCATTGGTACATAAAAGACCCACTTCCACACATTTGTCAGCAATGGGAAGCAACCTTGCAGTGTGGCTTATAGCTATATACCCAAATCCTCTTAAATCCCCACAAAAAGCATAGAAACATGCATGAAGAAGCCATTTGAATCCTAACAAGAGAGGTTGGATCATAAGCAGCTAAGGGTGACTCTTACCTGAGTGTTGAGTGTTGCAGGGCTGATGGAACGACGCCTCTCTGTCTCGGTGGATCTACAGAGAAACAGGAAGACACTGAATCAGCCTCAGCAACATGTGACCGTCACCCAGAAAGAAATAATGATGCAGACCAGCGTGGCGGATAGGAAGTGTTGCTCGCTACACAGGATGGGAGGCAACGATAAGACACTTTATAACGGCAAACTTGAGTGCAGTCATCGGATTGAGTAGCTACACTCCGGCTCCATCGCCTACAGGAACTGTTTGGAAAGATCTAAATTTGGTCTGTTTTCAGCCGTCAGAACTCACAGATACACTGACACCAACTTAAACACACTGACACACACACACATACACTGCCTGCTTGAGATCTGCGGTTGGCTGTAAACACACAACACTGGGGCTCTGCTTCCTCTGTGGTCTGAGTGTCTATACAACAGCTGTGTGTGCGAGTGTGTGTGAGTGTGTGTGTGTGTGTGAGCTGGTTTTAGCTACAAAGAGCCACAGGCACCCCCCTCCCTCTTCGCAGGCAACACAAAAGCTTCGACAGTTTGGCCGGAGCTATGCAGATTTGACAGGCAGCTCTGAATGTGAAGAAGAGACTTGGAGAAGGTCGTTGTGTTTCAATGAACTCAAGATGAAGTTGATGAGCTTTGATTTTGAATGATAAAAGAGATATACGCACACTTGGTTATATATGTTGTATTACACTTGTCTACAAACAGATGAATAATCTATTAGCAAGACAGATTGCCAAGATTATACTTTCAAGCAGAGATTTTTTATTTTTTTTAATCATTATAGGGATCTAGTGATTTCTGAACTGA
Source organism: Chelidonichthys spinosus (assembly GCA_029853015.1). Lineage (NCBI taxonomy): Eukaryota > Metazoa > Chordata > Actinopteri > Perciformes > Triglidae > Chelidonichthys > Chelidonichthys spinosus. Next base: position 6,649,640 of record CM056821.1, on the reverse strand, counting down.
AGCCACTGTAAGCAGCATAGATAGCACTTTCTTAGATATGTTGTTTATGAGCTGTCCTCCTTCAGTGGTTTGTTCCTTCCTTTCTTCCTACTTCAGCTTGCTTCTCCTCCCCTTTTTAATTCTTCCCATTTAACTCTTAACCCCAGTAAACCCAGGTTAAGTCCGGCTCAGTCAGATCAACAGGCTTTAGCACGGCCCTTTAAACTTGCCTGTGTAAGACTTGTACAAAGGAACCTCCAAACGCAGTATAAACAGGTCCCCAATCTAGTCTACAACCATTAATCTGCCAGGAACAAAACAAAGATGCTGATTCACTGTGACCCACCAAGTCAACACAATGCTGTTTTAGCTTAATTATTAGCTTAGCATCGACCAAAGCCAAAGCAAAGCCAACTCATCAATACTGATCAATTCATACTACAAAAAAAACAAACTGAAATGATGACAAACTGTGGTTTTGAAAGGAGGTTATGTGCTGGACTACTTCTTGGCAGGACACAGTAGCTTCACAGCAGCAGTATTTTGTTTTTGGCTCACCAATTAATTGCAAAGTCTAAATGTGAAAAATGCCTAACACACTTTCTTCAGAGCTCAGGGTCTTCAAATGTGTTTTAACCAGACCAGCAGCACGGTTAGCTCTGTCAGCACGCTTGCCCTAGTTTGAACTATTAGCACCGCTGGCTCAGCCATCGCCATGTTGAGGCCATAGAAAGGCTTTCATGAAATCAAATGTGAATTTATGGTGCATTTTTTTCCAGCAATAGTAAGTTCCCGTACTGTATTTTTTTTTTTTTTGGAGGTGGTGTACGCCATTCCCACGGGGGGAATGAAAATTGCAGACCTACACACTATAAGACAATGACATAAAAACACGACTGCTGCAAATAAAAACGGGAAAAGAAGTTAGAACTAAACTGGAACACATACACTGCAGTTATTGAGTGAATTGGGGAACAGAGACAACAACAAAAAGGAAATAAGTCAGAAGGTTAAAAACAAATCAAGAGTCGACACAGGAGGATGAGTGAGGAGCAACCAACCAGCGAGGTCAACCCTCCCAGAAAGAGGGGGCTGAGCTCAATTTCTAAACAACTATCTAGAGCACACTATTGACAAGCCTGCTGAGACCAAGAGAAACACTGAGCTCTGTTGTCCAGGCCTGGGAGTGGCGAGTGTGTATGTGTGTGTCAAAGTACCCACTGTGACCACACACTTTTGCATTCCTACAACCACAGTGACAGGCACTTGCATACCAACTGGCACCGTCTACATGCACCTCCATCGGCCCACAGCGCTGCATGCATGGACACTTATTACAAACACTATTGCTACTTTTGTTTCACTCGTCAAGTCTCACATGCACACAACGAAATCCCCCCTCCACCTCACACACACGCGCGCGCACACACACACACACACACACACACACACACACACACACACACACACACACACACAGATGCATGAACAGACAGCACACACAGGCTGTTTCTTTTCTCACAGCTGTGTTCAAATATCAAACAGAGCCCGCTGAGAGAGAACAAACACGCTGACGAGGAAAGATTAGCTGGTCACAGAGGGCGCCAGTACACACACACACACACACACACACACACACACACACACACACGTATGCACAGGTTCGGCTCTGAAGTGAAATGATTGCCCGTGATTGCCACAAATTACAAAAAGGCTACATGACTTGAACTTAGTGACGGCTGAACTTCAAACAGAAACAAAAGGATCCTGAATAAAAATGCAGATTAAAGCCAAAGTAAAGGAAACGGCAGCTTTAAGAGTTTTAATAGACTGTTTACACGCACGCAGGGAGCCACCAGAACCGCTTCAGTGTGTTCTGGCATTGATTAGAGAGCTAACTGAGCTATTAGGCAATGATGGGATATGAAGTGGATACTTCTCCGGGAGAAGACATGTGTGGACGTGCCTGCTCTGATAAGTACACAAGTTATACATTTACTCAACACTTCCTTTATTTTGGCAGTGCGTTGCAGTTTATATTATTCGGTGAAATGATGATGTGACTGAAGAATGAAAGAATACAGCTCAGTCTTAAAGAAAAGAAGCTTGTTCAATTTCAATAATAGAATAATAACAAATGTTTGCCTGTTAGCAAGCCTGCAAACCAGTCAGTCAGCCAGCCAGCAAAGAACCGATCCCAGTCAAGTCGAGCCTGAACGGCCCAGTGCATATTTGTAGCATCGGGGGAATCTAAACTGTACCCAGTAAAAACACATCTGGTTTAAAAATAAAAAGGCGGACTGGTGTGTGTTTGCAGGGGCAGGCAGGACTTGGACCGCTGCCTGTTTCTAAACAGGCAGGCAGGCGGCCAGAGAGGTTCCGCAGCATTGAAGGATGGCTGACTGAGTGACTGTTTCCAGCAGAGTATGTATGCACCGTTTGATCCCTCAGGGCGGCTCTCTATAAGGGCTGGGCGATAATTCAATGCATCATATTTTTCATCCTTCAATGGAATCACATCGTGATGAAAACATATCGAGATATTGTGATGCACAATTCTCCATTCACCTTGACATTGCACTGGATTCAGACAATAAACCCAACTGCTTCAACCCAATCATGAAGCGTCACCTTTATTGAAATCCTGTTGTCAAACATCCCTTCACCGGAAGTTTAGAGGTCACGGTCAATGACGAAGTTGTGCACAAATGGGACAGAAAAAGTTTTGCTGAAAAATATTTCATAATAGAGGTTGTAGGGCCTCTCTTTTCAAGTAGAATACTTGGAATGCGTTATTCAGGATGATGTATTTTGAGATCAATGGAGGATCACAGATATGTTAGAAATGCGCTAAAGGAGGGAATAGTAGAAAAAGAAGATTGGTCGTTTCCCAGCTTGTCAGAAGTGCATGTTTGCCATCTACCTGCAGAACCACATGTGCTCGTATATATACTGTACGTTAGTATAAAGGCTTATTCACAGTTACTGTACTTGGTAAGTGGAGTTATGATGTGTTTTGTGACTCCAGGCCAGGAGAGATGCTGGGATGTGAAACGCTGCTTGGAATGAAGTCATTTGGCCGAATGCCTGTTTCCATCTGAGGCCAGAGGAAACCGTTAGCCTGCCGCTGCCTTTTTCCCACCATCATATCTCTCTCACTTTCCCTTTTCCTCTCTCTCACACACACACACACACACACACACACACACACACACACACAACACACAAACACACAAGCACACACACTCGTCCTTGCTATTTCACCCCTCCGGTGAAAGGAAGAGCTGACATCAGAAACAAGTTTAGCATGTGACAATAGACTAAAGAGAGGTGTTACATATACCAGAGCAATCCACTTCATAGATATTTTCCTCTCAGTACCTCCCTGTCTGCTCTGCTTCTGGATGTCACAACCAGCAGACAGCGTGGCGGTGACGCACTGTAGGACACGTCCAATGGTCATAGTTTAGTTTACTCATGATACTTAATAGTCCAGCTTTCAGTTGGTGGTTATTAGTTTAGACTAGATTTAATACTCATCGAGCAAGAGGTAATAGTTCAGTTTTGAGTCATTGGGCTGCCTTCACGTGGTATCAGAATCATGGTAAATATGAGTTGTCGACTCAGAAATTGCACATGAATAGCCCATCAAGTCGTTATTACTAGTGGGATACTTGAAGAGAACTTTGATACCCGAGTCCCCGAGTTGGGGTGACCGGTACTGTTCAACATGGCGGACACATTCAGTAATGTAAGGTATGTAATTCTTTATTTTTAACAGTGCAAAAAGTATTAGATAGATAGATAGATTACATCTATCTATCTATCTATCTATCTATCTATCTATCTATCTATCTATCTATCTATCTATCTATCTATCTCACTCTAGTCACTACACGTGGACTATAGCCTGCTGGCGCAGTGCAAAGTTATTACATTAGCTGATGTTACCTTGTCCACAGTTCCAGACAACAAAGCACTTGAACGTGACATTCCAACAGGGGAAGTAGGATCTTCCGACTAGCACATGAAGGCAGCATGAGCTCACTTTTAATCTAACTAAGATGGGAGGGATCTCTGTCCGTCTGTCTCTCTTCACATCCACAGAACATATTTATTTTTGGTGTGCCATGTGCACTTAAGCTGTACGGCCGCAAAGGCCGCTTCCTCCGAGGGATGCAGTCGCTGAATTGGGACACAGCTACTATGGATTGTGTTGCTTGGGAGTGTAGAGTGTGGGGTTGTTTGGATGAGCGCTTCTCGAGAAAATTAAAAAGTTCAAAAGTCAGAAAAGTCAATTTAGATAGCTCAATCTCTCAAGTCACAAATTTGCTTCAAGGGGCATCGCAATCTGCACAGTATATGAAACCATCTGTCCTTGCTCCTTATATGGAATACAATAGTTTATTTACCTCATTGCTGTATGGTTTCATCATAGTCCAAGGACATTGACTCCTGTTTAGTTTCATGCAATGTCACTGTCACTTCTACAAAGAAAACACATCGGATGGCTCATGTCGTCATCATTTATTATAAATCATCCCGAGGGGGTGTGAATGTCTGTCGCAACTTTTTATGGTAATCCATGAAATTGACATTGAGCTATTTCAGTCTGGACCAAAGTGGTGTAACAACTGACAAACGATTTCCATTTCCATCCT